>CM064861.1:65119141-65776033 GCA_032719365.1 Prinsepia uniflora | reverse complement strand
AAGCCTTTTTAATTAGGTTTTTTATTACCTTTTTCCTTTAGGATTTTAATTTAATTAGTTTAATCCTTTTCTTTTTAGAATTAAATTGAGGAATAATTTTCTCCTATAAATAGAGAGACCTAGGTTATTTGTAAGAGTCGCTCATTATTTGTATTAAAGCTCTACTTAACCAATTTTCCCTTTTCAATAAATTCAAGATTTTTTGTGCAAAACTAATTACACCATATCCCACCTTTTATGTCACGACCCATCCCAATCCCCCCCCCCCCGGGATTAACACGGGATGTGTCATGATTCCCGTCTGACACGAAGTGTCAGACAAGAGATAATTCAAACCTTTAGCCCGACCGGCTTCCAGAGCGCGCTAGGATCCGGTGAAGGAGTGTGATGTCTCGGTCTCTGCTACAGTCCGCATCCGTGATCAACCTGAAGGGAATTTAAAATCAGAAAAGACTGTGAGTGGACGAAAATCAATAAATTCATAAAAACAAATTTCATAAAGATATTTATGCCCTTCACTAAAAAGTATGCATGCATTCGAAAACGATTTATCAAACCACATATTCAAATAACCATTATTAGGGTCTCAGCCCCAAGTTCCGTAAATTCAAGTCATATGGGCCCCTGCCCATAACCAGTTACACAAATGCATAATTCATTTCGACCATATGTGGGAACTCAGCTCAAAACTCCGAATATGTGGGTCATTGCCCAAATCTATTTACTATTCACAAAACACAATTTCACAAATCCAAGAAATCATGTTCACCAATATATATATATATATATATCATATAAACAATCCTGTTAAGGTTTCCAAAGCTACACGCGTGCTACCTGGGGTCTCAAATCCCAAGTCTCCCCAGGGTCCACCTAGGTCAATGTCCACAGATCATTGACCCTCCCTGGGGGTATAATCCATAAGCCTTCTTGAGAGTAAGGTACCCAACGAGGGCGACTCCACTCAGTTAGTGCTCCGTGACTACTCCAGGGTCCACCCATGCCAATGACCCTTCCTGGAGGAGAAAATCCATAAATAAGGATGGTATACAAAAAACCATTTCGAAATCATTCGAAAAACATTTCAAACCTTTCAAAGGATCCATACCCGGTCCCCATAAACCATCATGAAACCAGAAATCCATTTATGGGTCCTCGACTCGAAATCACAAACGTAAACCATAACTAGGCCCCAAGCCCGAATTCGTAAACCAACTGGGCCTCGTGCCTGATTTCTTAAACCAACTGGGCCTCGCTCTTGATTTTGTAAACCAACTGGGCCTCATGCTCGATTTCGTAAACCAACTAGGCCTCGCCCCCGATTTCGTAAACCAACTGGGCCTCTTGCCCAATTTCGTGAACCAACTGGGCCTCGTGCTCGATTTCGTAAACCAACTGGGGCTCAAGCCCGATTCGTAAACTAACTGGGCCTCAAACCCGATTATGTAAAATAACTGAGCCTCAAGCCCGATTTCATAAACCAACTGGGTCTCAAGCCCGATTCGTAAACTAACCGGGCTTCGTACCTGATTCGTAAACTAACTGGGCCTCATGCCTGATTCGTAAACCAACTGGGCCTCCAGCCCGATGCCTTATTAAATCAAATGGACTCTAAGTCTGAGAGTTCGTAAATCAAATAGGCCTCAGACCCCGATTCCATATTTCCAAATCCGACATTAATCCACGAACCAATTGGGCTCCTAGTCCGATAATGAAACTAAAATGGACTTTAAGTCCGAGGGTTTCAAAACAAATGGGTCTCGAGCCCGAGTTTACCTTTTCAAATCCAAATCCACTTCATTAAATCATTACCAAAACCATAAGCACGTATAATCAGTACAAAACCATAAACCTCGATATACATGCAAATATGTAAATCGCCTCGAAATACGTGAAATAATATAAATCACCAATATCCCAATCATCATCATAGAAACCACATATGTAAAATATATAAAACATTTATGCATGCATCACAGTTAGAAATCAAGGTCCACTCACAGACCGTTTTACGCTGCCGCCTCAAAATGCATGCAGAAGCCTCTCCCGCGCTAATCACCATCACATGGACTCCCAAACCTGTCAAATCACACTAGGGGGTTACTAAATATCTTATTAACTTCTCATTGAAGCCCCATAATTTTCCAAATTTTAACTATTTTTAAACTCGATCCTAAATCTTCGGACAACCCGAACTATATCGAAACGATGTTAGATCGACACGAAACATGTCCCCAAATGTTTGGTACATCGAATAGATTAAAAGTCATGTTAAACACATTCCCAAAATACCGCCCACGCGCCGGAATAGTGTCACCCCTAACCTCGGGTGAACCCGGTTCATTGGTTCGGGCCAATTCAGCCGAATCGAAGGACCGACCCAGCCGGTTCTCCCAATTCTGGCCACCATTCTCGACGGGGTTTCACCTACGTGTTTGTCTAAGCCTAGTCTACAGCTCCGTAACCTTAAAATCTTGAAACAATGTCGAGATCGTACCTGTTTGAAAAGGAACAATAACCACCACCTGCAAGTGCATTCTGTCGTCGACTCCAGCCATCCTAGCCCTCGAAACCAGTCCCATTTGACTCGTATGAGTCCCTAGAATATTTTAGGATCAACCCCAATGATTAACACAAGTCCAAAACTCAGTTTCCATTTTTGGCTTCAAAAACGGGTTATGGGCCTTACCTCCGCTATGGCTGCGCCTCCGTGCCTAATTCGTCCCGTCACACCATCCTTGTCCCTCAGGTCACTCACTCACTGTCTCTCACAAAGATGAATATAGTGGTGAGGTCGTATATATATGTGTTTGTTTGTTGATAGGGAAATGAAAAATGGTGATCGGGTTTGGAGGAAAATATAATAGATGAACGATGATGGTTGATGATGATATGAACGTCAGGATGAGAGATAAGATGAGATGAAGATAATGAATGGTGGAGATGAGAGATGAGTGAAATTATAAAATAATTAAATAATAATATTTTAATAGATCCACTTTTTAGGGAAGTCCCCAATGGTATGAGTGACACTTGTCACTCATCCAAGGGTCCCATATTAAAATATTAGCCAATCAGGTTTAAATATTATTTTAATCGAATCCCGAGACGTAAATCCCCGATTTCACTCCCGTGACCATAACTTTCTTGTCGAACCTCCGATTTCGACGTGCCGCCTGTCTACAGACTCATGATGTCCTGATCTATGTCACGATCATCAGTTCCCGTACGTTTGACTCCCCGAGTCAAAAGTCAACATTTTGCCCACGATTAGGGGCAAAACGGTCATTTTACACCGTCCGTCCGATTTCGCTCAACTAATCACTGATTAAACTCACCAATCCTTCATTAGTCACTAATCTTACCCCGGATTTCGGGACGGGTCGTTACATTTTACAACCTTCATCTGTGGCATAGAGGAGTGTCTCCAAGTGTCTCACCGAAGAGTGTACAATCACTTCGTATCCATAGGGTGTTCCGAAGAGAAAAAGTGTAACACGCCTTTTTACCTTGTAGTTATCTTTTGTGCTTGAAAATCTTGATTTATGGACTAATTTCTAATATTATTCTTGGTTTTATGCATTGTCTTAATTTCAATAATCTTCCATGTGTTCTAATATTTTAGTTTTTGTTATGCTTGTATGTTGGTACTTAATGCTTGACTAGATAGAGAAGTGTCTCCAAGTCTAGATCACTGAAAGTGTGATGTGAGTGTCTCCCTGCACGCACTTACGAATATGTAACCATCTCGTAGAATTAAGGTGATAGAATTTCGTAGGTTTGAAGTTTATATAAATCATGAACGAGTTAGGTAAAAAAATGAGTTGACCATGTGTAAATAATAGATTAGGTTAGTTTAGATTTAGTTTAATTACTTAGGAATTTAAAACCAATCTTTACCCCTAATTAACCAATCAAACGACAATCATGCTTAGGTACCATCAATCCCCGGTCTAGAACAATCCATATTTACCAATGATACATCTACAAAAAAGGTTTTAAATTGCATGCGTTTTCAATAAGTGTTAATTTAATACTTAGTTTTTGAGTATCAGGTACCAGCACAAGGGTACTTCGACGCCCAAGTTATTGGTCGGTTTAAGGTGTGAGGGGTGTGGTGAATAGTATACTATAGAGTAATAGAGAATAGTTAAAAGTACCTTACCTTTACATGACAAATGAACCCCTTTTGTATGGGTATGATGTGTGTAGTAAATATTTATTCTTCCGATGTGGGACAAATGTTAATCATTGTGGGACCGACACGTGGAAGGTAGAGGCTGTCCATGTGTGGGGCGTTGGCCAGGCCCTGCTAGGGTTTGCTTGTTTGAGTGGGCTTGGGTCCTTGGGCTTGTGGAGGTGCGTTGGGCAAAGGTACTGGGCCTTCGAGTCGGTCTGAGCCGACATGGTGTTGTCAGAGGGATAGGCCTCCTAGTTGCTCTGGGCCTACGTGTTGTTAGATGGCTGGGCCTCCTGGTCAGTCTGGGCCAACATGGTATTTGACAGAGGGCTGGGCCTCCTTTTCGGTCGGTCTGGGCCAACGTGTTTTATGACAGAGGGCTGGGCCTCTTAGTCCTAATAGAAAGGCTGAGCCTCCTAGTGGGTTTGGGCCTTCGGGTCAGTCTGGGGCGATATGGTATCAATAGTGTTTAAGTGCTCGAAATATATATATATTGCGTACACTTTGAGAGTTGAAGAATGATGAGACTTCAATTCGAAGGTTCATTTTGAGCCACCAGTATCTCTAGGCTAGCCCTGAACGAGGCATAACAAACAAATAAAGTGATGATAATAATAATAAGTGTAAACATGACAGCCCACCTCGTGATAAACCATAGTTACTGTAAGACCTTATTAGGATTATATATATATATATATATATATATAAAAACTTACGAGAGTACCATTCGATTACCTAAGTGGAGCCCACACCAGATCCAACTGTACCTTCCATTAAAATAACCTGGTCAAAGTTGATATTTTGGAATGTAGTCCTACATCCTAAACTAGTCGTAGTTCGATATCTCGGCTCATCTTGAGTCGTAGCTCAATATCTCAATCTTCTAATATAAGGACGTATATTCCTAACCATTAGGGAAAATTCCTCAAAGTAATGTCTAGAAACCGATAGATTAAATTTGGGGACATACTTTCCACATGTCCGAAAGTACCTCAAGTCACATGATTCAAAATACCTTGAAATCATGTGTCAGAGATAAACACGTTTGACTATAAATACCGCAAATTGATGTGGTCACATGATCAAAAATACCTTGATGTTATGTATTAGAAATGAACATGCGTGACCAAAAATACCTCGAAGTCATGCGTTCACATGACCAGAAATACCTCAGTGTCATACGTTCACATGACCGAAAATACCTCGAAGTCATGTGTCGGATATGAACACGCATGACCTAAAATACCTCAAACTTTTGAGGTCACATGATCGAAAATACCTCAAAGTCATGTGTTGGAGATGAACACGCATGACAGAAAACACCTCAAATTCATGAGCTCATATGACTGAAAGTACTTCAAAGTCATGTATCAGAGATGAACACGCATGACTGAAAATACCTCAAAGCCATGCAGTCACATGACCAAACATACCTCGAAATCATGTATCACATATGAAAACCCACGATAAAAATTATCTCAAAGTCTTACGGTCAAATGACCAAAAATACCTCAAATTTGTGTCAGAAAAATATTATAAGAATCGAGGATGATAAACACAGTGAAAACCGCAATGTAAATCGGAAATCCAATTTGAAATCCTTTTTTCCTGGCCTATGCCAAAATCATAGAAAATTAGGACCTAAAACTCAATGTCCACTAAATCAGAATTTCGTGCCTAATTTCAAATCCATATGCATAGTTGGGGTCAAAATCCAATAAGTTCAAACTCATAAATCCCAAATCCATGATATCAGGTTTAATACCCAACATAATTTCAAAATTGTTAATTAAAAAAATCCACAACACCAACTTGTAGCCCAATACCTATATCGCCAAGCCTAAGCGTAAAACACTTCCAAAACAATAATCTTACTTAAAATATGTATAAAATCCATAATCCATTATTAATCATTCGAGCACAAACCTCCTCACTTCCATGAATAATAGTTGTCAAAATAACAATTGGGGTTACTAAACTATAATTATAAACTTAGAATCCCACATCCTAACTTACGGAGGTACACATGCTCTCTAAACACGTATACTTAACTTTGGACATTTAAAATAGTCCACAATCTAACTTTGATGGGCTCGAAACCTATGGCAATGATCTGGAATGTCAAAAACATTAAAACACAAGTTACCTAAGCCTGAGGGAAGGTTCCACGCGCTGATGCGGAGATCGAGTCAGTGGAGGATCTATTAAGGGGAAAGGTGACACGACCCATCCCAATCCCCTCGGGATTAACGCGGTATGTGCCATGCTCCAGTCTGACACGAAGTGTCAGACAAGGGATAACTCGAAACCTTAGCCCATTTGGAGCTTCCAAAGTGCGCCAGGATCGATGGAGGAGTGTGATGTCTTGGTCCCTGCTACTGACCGCATCCGCGATCAACTTGAAGGAAATTAAAATCATTAAAAGTTGTGAGTGGACGAAAAATCAATAGTTTAATAAAAACACGTTTCACAAGAAAACATTTATGTCCTTCACTAAAAAGCATGCATGCATTCGAAAACCAATAACCAAACCATTTTCTATAATTAAATCATTAGGGCCTTAGCCTAAAACCATAAATCCATGTATGTGGGAACTCAGCCCAAAATCGTAAAATACTAAAATCTGTAAATCCAAATCCAAGTGGGCCACTGCCCAAATCCATAAACTCACCCAAATCTATAAACTCAAATCCATAAACACAGAAATACCATTTTGTAAATCCAATAATTCATGTTTACCAAATACCTATCCTCGGTATCCCAGATGCCTAACGTCCTAGACGCTTGACGTCCCATACGTAACATCTCACAGTCTAAGCAACGCGTGCTACTCGGGGTCTCTCCGGGTCAATCTCTGACATCCCAGATGTCTGACGTCTCAGACGTTTAATCATATCAATCCTGTTCCTGAGTCACTATACGGTCTGGTCGCTCCGTATAATGACCCCCCTCGCAGGCAATGCACCGTGACTTCCCTGGTGTCTCAGACATTTGGAGGAGACCATCCACATATCCTTATAGAAGTATGGTATATGGGAAACATCCTTATAAAATCATTTCCAAAACATCTCAAAGGGCCATGCCCGGAATTCCCATAAAATCACCGTAATTCCAGAAATGGGCCTCATACCCGAAGTATACTTATCAAAAACCATTTCCACAAATTCAATTTCCAAAACTCGTAGGGTCTCAGCCCAAAATTTCATTTCACAAACCAACTAGGCCTCAAGCCCGATCATGTAAGTCAACTGGGCCTCAAGCCCGATCATGTAAACCAACTGGGTCTCTAGCCCGATGCCCCATTAAATCAAATGGACTCCAAGTCCGATAGTCCATAAATCAAATGGGTCTCAAACCCGGTTCCATATTTCCAAATCCGAAATCATACCATTGAACCATTATTAAAATCACAATCACGTAGAAATACAGTATAAAATTGTAAACATCGAAATACGTGCAAATATGGAAATCACCAATACCACAATCATCATCATAGAAATCACATATGTCAAGCACATAAAACAGTTATGCATGCATCATAGTTTAGAAAACAAAGTCCACTCATAGACCGTCCTAGCCGCCACCTCGATACGCGTGCCATAAGCCTCCTCGGGCTAAATCACCATCTCCGGAACTCCTGGACCTATCCAAATCATACTCGAAGGTCACTAACTACTTCAAATAGGCTAACATTGAATCCCCCAATTTTTCGGGATTTTTAAACGTATTTAAAATAAACCCTAAATCTTCAGACACCCAAAACTACCCAGAAACAGTGTCCAATCGACTCGAAACTTGTCCAAAAATGTTCGTTACATCAAAAGGATAAAATTACATGTTGACCTTGTCTAGAGAATCGGGCCCACGCGCCCTCACGCACCACCCAAAGGCGCTGCTCATGACCTTGTCTCAACCATTTTGACTGTCGTTTCTTCCTACATGTTCGTTTGGACCTAATCTAGAGTTCTATGGGATCAAAAACAAGAAAAAAAAAATCTAAATCCTTACCTTTAATCGCAAACTCATAGCCCAGATTTTCCGGCCGTCCTCCCAGCCGACTCAAGCAACCAGGCTTACTCCAATCGATTCTATTGCCCTCGTCTGAGTCCTAGGAATACATTACAATCAATAGAAATGTCCAAAACTTCCTAGAATCCAACTTTGAAATCCAAACCCGAAAACTCACCCTCACGGTTTTTCTGGCCACCGTGCACCGCCGTCCACGCCAGCAGCACCGCCGTGCTCGTCCTAGTCTCTCCTTTCATTTTCACGTTTACACCATCATCAATGGGTGAGGTTTGGTGGATTGAGAGTGTTGGTTTGAGTGTTTGTTTAGGGAGAAAGTGAAGGTGGTGCACGGGAAGGAAGAAAGATGTGACAGGACCCGCCCCGATCCCACAGGGACCACAAGGGGACGTGCCCTGCTCCCGTCTGACACCCAATAATTCATACCAATTTTAACCTCAAAACATAAATAACCAAATTAAAGTCATACATAAAATCCGAATTAAACGAATGTCAGACAAGGGATATAATCCAAAATTACAAATTTGCGAGCACGACTCTAAAGTAATCCTGCGGGTACACCGCCCAGCAGGGGTTCAGGTACGCAGAAGTAGATCTATGCCTCAGCCTCTGGTTCCACCTCTACCTCAGTTTCCCGACCTGGAGGGGTTATCAAAACAGTAAGGGTGAGTGGACCGAAACACAAGTTTATGAAATCGTTGATAATTAAAACATATAATTTACCCCTCCGTTTTCCAAACATGCGTGCAACATAATTCAAAATCAATAACCATATAATATGAACCATAAGGCATATAATAAAACCATAACCATAATTTTAGTTGCTGCACTATACACTCCAATCTCGACATCCCTGATGTCTGACGTCCCTGACGTCCAATAAGGTCACAATCACAAGGCTACGCGTGCCACTCGGGTCTCAATTTCCGAGTTCAATCCCCGAACCCCGTTCGGGTACAGCATCCCCGATGCTTAGCGTCATAGACGCTGGACGTACTAGACGTCCGTGACCTCTCCGGGGTACCTCATCCGGAGGAGACAATATAATATGGAAGGATCTATACAGTGCAGTAACAAATACATTTTATTGATATCCACATGCAAACATATATATACATAGGTAGAATCCGAACCAATCATTCAGTTTCATCGGACGGGTCTCAAGCCCAAATACCGTGAAACGTGCCATAACCATATTTTCCATATCATCAAAACCATCATTGTTTTAGCATGTGAATAAGTATAATAAAACCAGAAAACATTTATGCACACAAGGGTTTAAGAAAATGGCCCACTCACAGTACAATCCTGCTAGAAACCGAACGTATACCCTCGTCCTGGTACAAATGTACAATCCCTGTCAAGTCCAAGTATTCGTAAAGGTCAAATTAAACCCCCAACATTCAACCATGAAAGTCTAGGTCGAAACCGACCCGGGAAAGCCGCCCGAACGCGCTTTCCAAGGCAATAAACCTTATTTTGACCAACTTAAGGATCTCCGATCGACCCGAAACCACCGCCATTGGATCCGGATCGTCGAAACCTAAAGAATGGTGGTGGTCCCATCAGAAACACTGTTCACATGCGCCCCCACGCGCCGGTCAACGCGGCGGTCAACGCAGGAACAGTTCCTGCTGACGTCATCGCTGACGTCACTGCTGACGTCAGCATGACGTCATGCTGACGTCATCTGACAGCTGTCAGGTCTGACATGTCAGACTCTGACAGGTGCCACGTGTCAACCTCTTATTGGTCCACCACACTGATCTGTCAGACCACGTGTCAGATCTGACATGTGCCACGTGTCAGCACGGCACTGGTCCACGTCACTGACATGTCAGTGACACGTGGCAGTCCCTGACTGGTCCACGTCACTGACATGTCAGTGCTGACTGTGCACTGACATGTGACACGTGTCGGCTCACGGTTGGTCCACGTCATCTGACAGACTGACAGGGTGCCACGTCAGCACCACTGTCATCAGGCGGGTTGACCCGTTTTCCTGCAACTCGGGTCGATCAGACCCGCGATCGAGACCCGGTTGCCATTCCTTCATTTCTGGGTCATTTTCAGTCCTTTCAATTCCTAAATACTCGTCTTAGTCCCAGAAAGTGTTCTATGGAATCAAAAACAAGAGAACAATATTAGATCCTTACCTGCAAACAAAACCCGAAGCTTCAGATTTTCTGGTTATCCTCCCCGTTAATTCCGGCCACCTCGAGCCTTGAAGTCAAGCCTACAGGTCTGTTTCAGTCCCTAAGTCCCATGAGAAGCAAGAAAGGGAACAAAACTCGACTACACGTTGACTTCCAAATTTTGAAAGTAAAAGCTCACGGGTTACTCACCTGCCGTGAACCACCGTGCCTCCACCGCCGTTCCTGCCGCCCCCCCCCCCCCCCCCCCCCCCCCGTCGTCTCTCAGTCCTAGTCACACTCACACGCACACAGAGAAAGGTTGTAATGCGGAGGTGTGATGGTTGAAATGGGCAGAAGGTGGTGTCGGGTAGAAGAATATATAGAGATGGAGGGAAATGATGGACGGCCCAGATTGAATCTCAGAAATGAGATCAAGGGCTGAGATCAGATCTGGAGGTTTTCAATCCAAAGGCTGAAATTTAAAGCTGGTTCAAATGTTTAATTAATCCAATAGTGGATCAGATCCAATCTAGCCAATGGGTGAGTGACACTTGTCACTCACCAGGTGTCCTCCAATCAGATTTCCTGAATTTAATATTCGACACGAAAACCGAGACACGAACTTCCCGAATTCACGTTTCTGACCATAACTTCCTCGTACGAAGTCCGATTTCGGCGTGCCGCCTGTCTACGGACTCAGGACGTCGAGGCCTACCCAACGGTCCTTGAGTCAACTGAAAATTAGTTGTCAAAAGAAAAGTCAACATTTTCCCCCCGAGAGTCCAAATTACGGTAATGCCCCTGAACTTCCGATAGCCATAACTTTTACCCTGATCGTCCGAATTGGACGTGCCACCTGTCTATGAACTCGTGACGTCCCGAACTACGTCACGGTCATAGGTCAAAGTCCATTTAGTTCATCAATCAAAAAGTCAACATTTGACCATACCATTCACAGGGGTAAAATCGTCAAATCACACAATAAATTACAATATGGAAATCCTCGAATTTCCGGGGTGTTACAGATGGATGAGGGAAAATAAAATAATATTTCTTAATAAGAACCCACCAATCAAAACCAGATCCCCATTTTAAGGAAAGTGGCCAATGCGATGAGTGACACTTGTCACTCATCCAAGGGCCCCACATTAAAAAATCAACTAATCAGATTTAATTAATATTTAATTCGAATTCCGAGACGTTCATTAACCCAATTTAGATCTCGTGACCATAACTTCCCCGTTCGACGTCCGATTTTGACGTGCCGCCTGTCTACGGACTCGTGACGTCCCGATCTACGTCACGGTAATCGGTCCCCGTGCATTTGACCATCAGGGTCAAAAGTCAACATTTTACCCAATTCTAAGGGCAAAACGGTTATTTTACACCGTCCGTTCGAATTCTCTCAACTAACCCCCGATTAGTCCTACTAATTCCATAATATTCAGGACGGGTCGTTACAAAAGGGGGGTCAACTGATCCTTTCAACTTCTCAATTCCTCATTTAAGATGACACCTCCAATCCAAAAAGTCCACTAGGACGTCATGATCGAGGTATGGTGGCCGACATCTGGACCGCAATGTCCTGATGACGAAAGCCAAAAAGATAAGACATTGCGTTTTAGGAGGTTAGGTAAAAAATAATTAGTAAGAGTTCATGTCAAAAGTAGTTAACAAGATTACCAATTGGAATTGCACCACAACAACGGAAGTATAAAACATAGAATATTAATGATGATCATAGATTCAAGTAACTTCATGCATTATCCAATTTCCATTGCGTCACTCCAATCGCTGGTGTGAATGTCAGAGTAGCTACTGAAAACTTCTCGAAGCATGTGAAGTACCTCTGGGATCTGAAGGGTGCAAAAATAGAAGGATGAGTGGAACTAATAGTTATTTCAACTTAAAGCCAATTATTATAAAACATGCTTTAACCCTCAATTTTATAGAAAACTATAGCAAGCGCCTTTGTCTTGCACATTCTACGAGAAAAAAAATAATAAAATACTAAACAATCAAATAAGTCAAGCTGGACATAAGTATAACATCTAACAACATATTAATGATGATCATACATTCAAGTAACTTCATGCATTATCCGATTTCCATTGCGTCACTCCAATCACTGGTGTGAATGTCAGAGTAGCTACTGAAAACTTCTCGAAGCATGTGAAGTACCTCTGGGATCTGAAGGGTGCAAAAATAGAAGGATGAGTGGAACTAATAATTATTTCAACTTAAAGCTAATTATTATAAAACATGCTTTAACCCTCAATTTTATAGAAAACTATATCAAACGCCTTTGACTTGCACATTCTACGAGAAAAAAATAATAAAATACGAAACAATCAAATAAGTCAAGCTGAACATAAGTATAACACTTAAAAACCTACGAAAAACATGCTCTCGAGTCGCACAAGTCATACACATATGATAGGCTAGGTATCTATAATGCTCGCATACCACGTCCATGTGAAAGCTGGGTGCTAAGCACCATCACCACAAGTCCCCTAGAGCTCGAGGACAAGTTTGCGCCATTAACTAGTATGGCAAGTAATGCAAGTGAATAATCACGTGGAGATTGGTATGTGACCATTCAGATAGGTACTGAGATACCAGCGACTCTTAAAGTGGGTTTAGAACTAGTAACACAATGCTAAGGTCGACCCATAAAGGAAATCATCTAAATAAGTAAAACCACTCATCAATCATAACATGCTAAAATAATAAGGTTCCATGAACTTATAACCCACGACTTACTTGGTGATGTATAATAAAATATTCAATATCTTCTAGCATGCATCCAAGTCATAAGAAAATCTAAAAATATCATAAGATAAGTAAAGCGTACAAGGTAAAGAAACAGTGAGTGTAAAATCGGGTAAAAGGGTACACTCACAAACTGGTATCGGAGTCGAAATCAATTGACAATCAAGCTAACATGAGCTCCAAGTCAATCTAACCCTATCAAAACCATAAGTTACTAATGACTTACAAATAAAATCCTCAGTAGATCCTCACAAGGGTTTCCCAAAATGGAGCGTAAAATCACTTTAAACAAGCCAAAATATGAATAAAGTTGTCTTAAAGACCCTAAATTAGGCCCACGCGTCGCTATGGGCAAGAAAATTGCCCCATATGTTAGTGGAGGACCAACAAATGGCCTCACACGCCACCACGCACTACTTAGAAGTCAGAAAACTGCCTCATATGCGACCAACGCGCTGACAAGAGGTTAAAAAATTGCCTTGAGAGGTCCCACGCACTGTCATGCGCCCCCATGCATGATCACGCACCCCTGATGCACGCTCACGTGCCCACACGTATGAGTCACGCGCGCTAGAATATTCCCCGAAATATTCCGTAGAATATTTTGTGAAATATTCCTTGGAACATTTAGTGGAATATTACGTTAATTGACCATTATGACGTTGTTATGACTTAACTAACACCATCATCATATTTCGTTAACTTCTAACAATATTAGTTTGATTGATGGTGGACTAACCGTCGCTAGAGCTTTGCTAAAAATGGTGGGCAGACCAGCGCTGCGGCCGTAGCGGATAATGACCATATTCTATAATTTTAGCAGCAAATTTTTCAGATTTCTGCAAGTTCTAATTTCCCCAATGCAACTCTGTTTTTTACATGAAATAGGCCTAAAACAATCTACTTGACACAAGGATCACAAATATCCAGCCATTGGACCTAAAATATACCGGTGAGGCTGAAAAATTAATGAGAAGTTGTGGTGGTTTTTCTCATTTTCCAGAAACCAGTGAACTTTTGCCGCCGTTTTTCCTTTTCAAAATAACATGAATTAGTCCGAGAAGGTGAGCTTAACATGAATAAATGAATGGTTTTAGCTTGAACGAATCGATTGACCTCATTTTAATCTCGAATTCTCCAAACGGGGTCTCGGGTCATAATCGGATACTTCGTAGTCATTTCCACCACAAAGGTCCTCTTGACTCGCAACCAACTCCACTAAACTCATGATGAGATGGAGAAGGTGAAAGGTTTGATTACGCGTCCCTACTCTTGGTTTTTGGTTGACGGTGGTGGCTCCCTCTTACTTCCACACTCTCGACTACCAACTAAAGAGACCATGGACGACAATGAGGGATTGAGTCTGTTGAGGAGGATTTTTGTTGAGTGGTAGAGTAAACTTGGGTGTTCAGCTTGGTTAGAAAGTTGCTGTTCGTGGTGGTGGCACTCGTTGTGTTTCAAGAAGATTTGAGAGAGGTGTAAAGTTTAAACAAGAAATGAGCTTAATGGTTGGACTTGTGCCTACTATGTTTTAAAAACTCAAATGGGCTTCTCCAAAATGGGCTTCAAGTTTGATTTGGGGCCTAGATAGTAACAAATAAGATCCTAGGCTAGGGATAGCCCGAGATGAAACTCATACGAGTATATTGGTAACTCTAAGTTTTCATTTTCTAGTTTTCGATACGAGATGTATCATAAGAGATGTATCTTGACCCTGAAAGCCAGAAATTTTTGCTCTGCATTCCTATGAAATCTAGGTTTTTTTTTCCTGGGCTTCATAGTTCGGTTACACCAAGGAAGAAGATGTTGTTCTGAAAATTTTCTTTTTAAATAAAAACTTTCCCACAACGACGTCATTTTGAGTAAGTTCATTAAAAAGCAAAAAATTACAGCTGTTGCCAATCTTTACCTGTTATTTTAACTAAATTGCTAATCTTTGTCTTGTCTTTACCAATTACCAAGACAATAACTTTACCAATTTCAAACACAGGACACAGGTTCTCATCAAGAGCAAAGGAAGGAGCCTTAAGGGTTCCAATTAAATTCCAATAACATATGTAATTGCCCAATTATTTAGTAATCCCACCACCACCTAACTAGCCAAATAGCCAACAACATATAGTATCTAAATTCCTCCTTCTATCTTTTGACAATTTCAAGTAAGTTTCAATCAAATTCTTTTTAAATTCTTCATTCTTTTCATTAATTTTTTTTTTTTAGAAATTTATTGAAGTTGTGTTATGGATAATTCTTATAAGCCTCGTTTGGTATGTCAATTGTACTTACTATTTCAATCGGATAGTGACAAGACCCACCCCCAATCCCCCGGGATCAAGGGCTAAATCCTGCTTTCGTCTAACTTACGCATGACACGAAGGCTAAACCGATGTCCAACCTCCATGTGACACGTAAGTCGGACTAGGGAATTGTCGATCCGACCGTCCAAAAAGCATCCGGACTTTCCAGAGTGCGCAAAATATACTGTGGATCGTATGTGTGATGTCTCTGTCTCTCTCGACCAACAGCCCGCACTGCAACAACCTGGAGGGTATCAAAAATATGAAAAGACTATGAGTGGACAAAAATAAAGTATAAGTTCAAGAATCGTTATCAAAAAAACACAATTACATTTATACCCTCCATTGAAAACTAATGAATGCATATCAAACCAGTTTATTTCCGAGATAATAAAAATCAATGATGCAAATCATTTCCTTTTCTCAAATCCCGGGCCTTAGCCCAAAACCATCGAAAGCCGTATCATCCGGGTATAGCCCAAAACATTGGAAAACTAGTATTGAAAACCATCATCATTAAGTCTCAGTGAAATTCAAAACACATTTCCATCCATCGAACCTGCTGGATCTATCTGAGTCTTTAAACTCAATCCAGGCCTCAATATAATCCGAGTCTTTAAACTCCCGAGTCTTTAAACTCAATCCGGGTCTTTAAACCCAATCCGGGCCCGCCCCCGTCATATTATATCCGGGCCTTTAAACCCAATATCCAGATCCAGCAAATCCAATCCAAAACCATTATCCATTTCCGAATCCGCAATCTCATCAGGATCCCGAATCCAAACCCAGAACTCATATCCATAACTATTTCCAAATTCGAGTCTGAAACCATCATTCCATAAGCCGGCATCCGGAATAACCATTCTGAACCCAAATCCGAAAATCCACTTTCAAGTTTTAAAACCGAATTCAGAATCGTCATTCCGAAATCCGATTCAAAAACCCGAAATCACGTTTTTCAAAACCACTTTTGACTGGGCTTCAAGCCCGAATCACTTTCTGAAATCCATTTCAAATCTTTGAAATCAAATCGTATTTCAAATCCCGAAATCAAATCATTTAAACCATGGTCAAATCACAACATCGATCGAAATCTCGTAAAATGCGAAATTTCGTAAATATCTCAAAAAATGTGCAAAACCGCAAACCATCAAGATCATAATCAAAATCTTAGAATCACGTATATAAAACATATAAAAACATATATGCATGCATCAAGAGTTAGAAAGCAAAGTCCACTTACAGACCGTTTCGCCGCTACCTCGATACTCGCGCACTTATGCCGACCCCGACTAACCGCTATCACCGGCTTTCTCGAACCTGTCCAAAGCCCATAATAAGGTCACTGACTACTTCACAATGATCATACTTAAGCCCCGTAATTTTACCAAATTTTTAACTATTTTTAAACGGGCTCTAAAACCTTCGGACATCTCGAAACATATCGAGACGATGTCCGATCGACTCGAAACTAATCCCAAAATATTCGTTACATTGAATACTTTAAAAGTCACATTGGAAGATTCCCCAAATTACCTTTCACGGGCCCCCACAAGCGTCTGGAACCTCCTGTGCGTGAATAGTGTCATCGTCAACCTTTGGTGAACCCGGTTCACCTGGTTCGAATCGGTCCGGTTCGACCAAACCGGCGCAGGCGGTTTCGTCTATTCCTTAACCGTTTTCAATTATTTTCATCCTATGAGTTTCGTCCTATGTCCTAGACTCAATTTATGGACTCAAAATGAGAGAAGATACTCAAGATTTACCTGTCCGATTCGAAGGAGAAAACCAGAACTTCCTCCTCTCTGTTCTCGTGCTTCCCGGCCACCGTTCCTTCTCCTTCCAAGCTCAAAAGCTTTGTCTCATCTTTTAGAACCATCCCTAAACAATTAATTTGAACGACAATGGTTAAAATCGAGTTTACCATGTTTGAAGGAAAACAGTGTAATTTCGCAGGAACCCCCTTACCGTCCACCATAGGTCTTAAAACCGGGCTGGATCAACTCCTGGTCATCTCTAGATCATTGTCTAATGAATCAAATCAGTTGATAATCCTAAATTCAAAAGTCACCATTTTTGAATTCAACCTTAAGCTTCACAGGAAACTCACCATACCACGTCGTCGTACACTGCCGTGGTGACCACCACAATCATTTCATCACCCTCTTCATCTTTTCTTCATGTATCATGGACCAAGGATGAGGATCGAAGGGGTTTGGTTGGCTTAGTTCACAGTTTCCCCTGTTTCTCCCCTATGCCTCACGGTTTCAGGGAGCCACCATCATCCACCGTCTACAGCCACTCCCTGTGGTGACACCACCACTTCCCCCATCCTCCTGTCTCTCACTTCCATGCTCAACCACCATAAAAAATGTTGAAGATTGAAGGAAGAGGAGGAGAATTCTTGTAACGACCCATCCCGGATTTTGGGATTAGGTTAGTAACTAATCATGATTAATGAGGGTTAATCGGTGGTTAGTTGGGTGGAATCGGACGAGCGTGGCAAAATGACCGTTTTGCCTCTAGTCGTGGGTGAAACGTTGACTTTTTATTCGGGCGGTCAAATGGACTTTGCCAGATGACGGTGACGTAGTATGGGTCGTCACGAATTCATAGACGGGTGGCACGTTCGATTCCGACGTTCGTGGTGAAAGTTATGACGTTCGGAAGTCTAGGGGCATTACCGTAATTTGGACGAAATAAGGAAAAATGTTGACTTTTTGATCGGGGGGTCCGATGGCCGAGGGCCAAGGACCGTTAGGATGGTCTCGATGCCCCGAGTACAACGACAGGCGGCACGCGTGGAACGGACATCGGGTGACCAAGTTACGGGTCACGGAAGGTGAGGGGCATTTTGGTAATTATTGCCCTGAGGGCATTTAGGCAATTCTGCACGACGGTTACTGTTCAAACAACCGTGGGAGACAACCTGCACGGCCGTGCCGTGGGTGTCTGAGCGTGCAATTGTTTATGGAGCCAATTGCTCGTGATGGGTGCTAGTGGACTGAGGGGAATTGTTTATGTGGCTGAGTGGGAAGCAATTGTGCCTGGAATGGTGAGAGGCAGTGCACGGGCTGGTGTTTTTGAGGTAAGAAAAACAGAGTGGGCTGGCGGTTGAGTGTGCACGGGTGAGGTTGGAATTGGACCGCTGTTGTGGTCTGTGTGTTTATGCAGTTAACGTGGGAGCAAGGACAGAAGGCAGAGCACGGTTGTGCTGGTTGGAGTGCAGTGCGGGGGGCAATGGCGCTGAGACGTTTGAAATGAGGAAAACAGAGACTGTTGGATCATTTCCATTTCAACCCCCACAATAGCATTCTCAGGAGTGATGTGTGTGTTGGGGGGGAACGAGAGAAGCAAAGATTGAATGGTAGGGAAAAACTGGGAGAAGGACCCTAGGAGCACAGAAACCGCCCAGAAATTCCAGTTACGAACTCAAAATCAGTTTTGATTTTGGGCGGCAAATTGATGGAATCAGAGGTGAGTCTGATCTTCTTGACGTCCAGACGAGTCGAACGGGATCATTAGTGAAGGAAATGGTGAAGGGTAGAGGCCAGGCGGTTCTTGACTTCAGCTGGTGAGATTCCAGTTGGGGTGGAAGGCTCAGATGGTTTGGAGCTTGCAATTGAGGTCGAAGAACGGTTTCTGGTAATCCTGCAAAGCTTCTGAGTGAAGCAATTGAAGAAAACGATGAGTAGTGGTGCATTTCCAGTGATGAACGGCGGTCGGTTGTTCGTCGGGAAATCGAGCTGGGTTGGACGGATTAAGGTAAGGGTTGTGAGAGCTTAAGTTACAGAACAGTAATTACGATTATGAGGATGCTCTAGACTGAAACAATTGAGGGAAACAACTTGAGATTCGCAGGGATCGAAACGGGTCATGTCGCGGGTCGAGCAACCCGGATTGCAGGATGGTCGGGTTAGGACGATGACTGTAGCTACGACTGTAGCTGGCGCGTGGCCTCACGCGCAGCCGCTTGTGGCGGCGCGTGACGGCGCGTGGGACGGTCTTTCAAGGTAAGTTCAAAATGACTTTTGTCCTATACATTGCAACGAACATTTTAACGTTGGTATCGAATTTATCGGACACCGTTTCGATGTTATTCCGAGGGTCCGAAGATTTATGTTACGTTTGTAATTAACGATTAATTCCCGGAAAATTATGGGAAATTAGTATGTTGTTATCTAAGCCCTTAGTGACACTAAAGTATGTTTTCGGACAGGATTTGAAATTCTGGAAGATATCGGAAATTACGGGCGTGCGTACGGCGCGAAACCGAGCCTTAAAATTGGTGTGTGAGTGGACGTTGCTTTCAAAATTTAATGCATGCATAAATTATTTCTATAATTTTATGATTATGATTATAAGTTGTGATTGATTTTGATTTCCGTATTTATACGTATTCGGTCCCGTATTTATACGTATTTTTACTATACATGTGAAATACCACGTATTTCGAGACTATGGTTCCTCGCATGCTTAATGATGGTTTAATGGAAGAAGTTATATGAAATGGGTGTAAAATGATTTAAGAAGGTTGTTTATGATTTGCGAGTGTGACTTACGATTTTGAGTTATTGTGATTTGAACACTGTTGATGTTTGAATTGGGGAATTAAAATGAGACTTGTGATTTTGAGGATTTAAAATGTGGGTTTTGAGTATGTTTTGCTTGGATTGTGATTTGGTAATTATGATTGTGGGCTTGATGTTTTGATAATGAGAATTGAGAAATGAAGTGATTTCAAGGAATTAAAATGGATTTGAAAAAGGTGATTTCGGGCTTGATGCTCGGGGCATAAAAGAAATTTTAACGAACGAGGTTTCGGTTTTCGGAAATTTAAAGCGGATTCTTGGTTTGGGTTCGGGATGATGCTTCCGGATGCCGACTTACGGAATCATTATTGCGAAGTCGAATTCGGGAATGAAAAAGGATTTAATAAAGTGATTCGCTATGATTGTGCATGCCCCGTGTTTAATGATGATTTGTTTATGTTGTAAAGTATGATTTGGGGAAAATGGATGTGGAAATTCGGACCATGGGTCCTGTTGTGAAAAATATGATTTTGGGATGGATCCCACGTTGTCGTGATTGATAAACTGTTTTGGGGTTTAAAGACCCGTTGGAAACTGCTTGGGGTTTAAAGACCCGTTGTTGTGTTTGAAAATTGTTTTGGGTTTAAAAACCCGGTGCTATTGCTGGAGCACGTTTTGAGTTTAAAGACTCGGTTAATTGATGACGGGGGAGGGCCCTTAATGAGTTTAAAGACTCGTGAGTTTAAAGACTCGGTTACTGTGATACCCCCGAGGCCTATTGCTTATGTTTTGAGTTTAAAGACTCGTTGATATTCCGGGAAGGCCTGTTTATGCGCATGGTTTTGAGTTTAAAGACTCGGGCGCACTTGATATCCAGCAAAATGATTGACTTGTGATTTATTGATGATTTCTGATGTTTCAGTTGAGTTGGGCAGTGGCCCGGTATATGGTTGTTGGTTTTGGATCATGTTGTGCATTTGGTTTTGATTCGTGGTTTTGGGCTGAGGCCCGGTGTTTATGATTGCGGGCTAAGACCCGATGGTTGGGAAAGGAAAAATGATTTTGAGGTTCATACGAGTTTTTCCTCATGTGGAAATTTGATACACAGTTTTCTTATGTGGAAAGTCTTAACCGATTGCGAAATGTTTTTTGTATGCATGCATTCGTTTTTACGCGGAGGGTAAAAACGTTTGTTGTAACTGTTTTGCTAAACTGATTTATTTTTGTCCACTCACACCTTTTGGTTTTTATTGACCCTCCAGGTCGTGGCGCGTTGTTCGAAGCTGTACGAGGGGCGGAGGCATGAGTAAACACATGTGGCTATCCCTGGTCTGGCACGTACTAAGGGTAACTTGGGTATTTCAGTCGACTTGCCAGACGGGAGCAGGACCGGGCACGGTTATCGATGCCCCTTCCGGGGGCGGTCCTGTCAATTCTTCAAGCCATGTTTTCTGTCTTTGTCCCCAAAACTGTGCACGGCACAAACATTTACCCGTTTAAACTGACTTGTGCAAGGTTCTACCACCATCCAGAGAAGGACAAGTGTCCTCTTCTCTGTGGTTAGAACTTCCCAGAACAGCTAAGTGTCCTGATGTCACTAGGCATACATTCCAAGATAGCAAATTGACTAAAATGCCCCTTGCCGCACAAATGACCATTTTTCCCCTTGTATTCCTAGACCCGTAACTTTGTCGTCCGAACTCCAATCGACATGTGCCGCCTGTCGTTGTACTCAAGGCATCGAGACCTTCCCAACGGTCCTCGAAGTTCGTGAAAATTCCATTTCGTATGAAAAGTCAACAAATTGCCCTTTTTAACGAAATTACCAAAATACCGTCAAACTTCCGAATGTCATAACTTCCTCCTCGGATGTCAAAATCGGACGTGCCACCTGTCTATGAACTCGTGGCATCTCGAACTCCGTCATAGTCATCGGTCAACGTCTATTTGACCGTCTGAACAAAAGTCAACATTTTTGCCCATTCTAGGGGTAATATCGTCATTTGCACCGTCCGTCCGAACATCCAACTAATCACCGATTAACTTCACTAATCCATCATTAACCACTAATCTAATCCTAATTTCTGGAACGGGTCGTTACAGATAGGCAAATCTTTCCACAAAATATATTGACTATTTAGTCGGACATTTGGTACTCTACCATATTAAAATCCCGACTATATAATACTGACTATATTATATTATATTATAGTAGTTTATAGGAAATATTTATATCATAAATATTAATTATGTATATTATTATTTATTATTTATTATTTTGGTTAATTATTGAGATATTATTATTACTATGTATTTAATTATTAAATAATAATAAGAATAATAATTAATAATATTATTATTATTATTAATTTTTTTTTATTATTATTACTACTACTACTATTACGATTACTCCTCATCTTGACAGGTCCCATCCTTAATCACCATGAATTAACGTGGGATGACCTGCTCCCGTCTGACACCATGTGTCAGACAAGGGATAACATCGTGACCCAAATAGGGTTTTCAGAGTACGCAGCTTCATGTGATGCCTCAGTCTCTACTACAGCCCGCATCCGCGATCAACCTGAAGGGTACTAAAAACCATTAAAACTGTGAATGGAAAAAAATAGGTATTTTCAAATGCATTTTGGGAAAATACATTTATATCCTCCAATTAAAAGCATGCATGCATTAGAAAACATTTAATCTCAAATGCTTTCTTAAATAAGTTATATTTCTTTTCAAAACCAAAATACGTGAAAACATCTGGACATAAAACAATAAACGAAAACATGACCAATCCTCGTATCCATCATCAATCTCATCTCATATCATCATCGGTCACGTCATCCGTGCAATGCGTGCAAATAAGCTCCAAGATAGCTCATGTCCGAGCACGTCGCCGTGAACAAATCTACGACCAACATTCAAATCGTCGTGAACAAATCTACGATCAATGCCATACATAATCACTCTTGAGCCGAGCCTCCCACAACTGCTTATCAATAGGCTGTGCATCGTGACCTTTCTGGGGGGTGGGGGAGGGAGGAACACATCGTATCCCGGGAGGCGAGCAACATATCATAGGAACCTCTCTAGGGAAACACATCCACTAGTGGAGGCCCTCTACGTGGAAACACATACACAATCAGAGTCACATCAATATTACGGAGGATGGTCTAGGTGGAAATAGTTGAAATGCGTTTTCATAAACAGTTGTATTTCAAATCAAATCAATCGTTTCACGTAGGGGTCTCAGCTCAAAACATAGTTTCCGCCAAATGTCATAAATTCATTTCACAAGTATTTATCTCACAACCATCGTAAAACAATGTCTAGAACTCATTTCACAAATCACAATCTTTCTTTCAAATTCACATGGACTCACATTCTGAGTCAAACGTCTTTCCAACAGGGTCACAAGCCCGAAACATAATTTCAAAAATCCGAAAACCATTTCAGATCCCAATATTTAAATCTACAAACCATCATTCCAAGCATAACGAAAACCTTTCATTTCCAAACCATCATTCAAATCACTATTCAAATAACCTTTAGGAAAATCTCAAGCACGTAGAAAACTAAACCTAAGCCCAAAGTATAATATAGAGCAGATAAATCTCGAAATACGTGCAAAATAACATTTTTCACGAAAAAGATCAATAATCATAACTCAAATAATTATGTAGTCATTGCATTTCAAACCATGATCATAAGACATTTAAAACATTTATGCATACTCCATATTTATAAACAAATGTCCACTCACACATGGTCTACGCTGCGCGCTTAAAACCCGCACCGTAAGCTAATCTGAAGCCTTCGGAACGTCCGAGCCTGTGCAAATCACACCCAAGGGTCACTTTCAATCTATACATGTACATATCAGAAATCCCCTAAAACACCGGAACAGACTACGTGTCCCAAACACGCTACCCGAGAAGAAAAACCGCCATAACACTACTCAAACGATCTCCAATCGACCCTAAAACCACCACCATTATATTCAGAACGTCGAAACCTTTTGAACAAGATCGATTTGATCACAAAATTAGTGCCCATACGCCCCACACATGTCGGTCAAAGTTTCGGTCAATAAAAGTCAATGCTGACGTCAGCTGTTGACTGTCACCCTGCTGACATGGCAGCCCCTGCCACATGTGACTAATACCCTCTAACACCTTCTGGCATGTGGAACCACCTGCCACGTGGAATGCTAACGTGGCACATGCCACGTGTCAATGTGCTGACCTCATTCGATGATGTGGCATGATGACGTGTCATACTGACATCATCATGTGACGTCACTCAATGACATCATCGGCTCACTGGAGAAGACAACTGACGCCGGTGTATGCCGCTGTCTGGTTAGCCAGCCAGCGCCCATAAAATCACCATTGTTGGCTCATGTTTCAAAGATTCCTATCTCCCTCAATTCTCAACCAAATCCTACGTTCTTTATATCGAAATCTATCTACTCAAGCCAAGAAGTCCAAATCTGAACCCAGAATTGAGAGAAAGTACCTGGTTTTCACGATACTAGCTTTCAAAGTTTTGGCCAAACTTTGAGTCCTTCTCCTGGCCACTCACGGTGTCCAAAACCATCCATTTTTGTCTCTACAAAATCCCTTCACCTCAAAGAACAATAAAATGACCCTTAAATCGAAGTTCCAAATGTGCAAACCAAATCACCACTTTCAAGCTCACAGGTTCTTACCTAGTTTCTGGGTTTCCAGCCAGCCCACCACTAGTCCTCCATCATCCACCGTTCCTATTAGCCTTTCCTACACTCTCAGTCTCTCTCAAACTACACCTGGTGCTGAGGCCCAAGAAGAAACGGTGAGGGTGGGTTTCAAGTTTGTGTGTAATGAGAGAGTGAGAGAGATGGTCGATGCATGTATGTGGGAAAGAGGTCAGAAGAGATATTTTGGGTCCCTTTAACAACAACTAAAAGTCAACTTCTTCGAATAACGTGTATCCTTAAAATCCAATTAAACCTTTCTAAACCCGTAACTTTCTCGTACGACGTCCAAATTCGACGTGCCACCTATCTACGTGATCTTAATCCCTCGATCTACGTAATGGACCTCGGTCCATGTGCTAATGACCTCCTGAGTCAAAAGTCAACATTTTTTCCCTTCCATGGGTAAAAATCATCATTTTTACCTCAAATCGTCCAATAATCCTCGATCTAAACCTTAATTAGTCTCAATAATCACAAAATTTTGGAACAGGTCATTACACCTCTTCATTCTCTTTTCAAGATTACTAGTCATCTGAATATTTATACAAGTAATTTCGAGAGTTTTATTTTAGCGAGTCTAGATCGTATAAAGACACTCAGCCGTATTAACTTAAACGGTGACTAATTAATATGAGTGGCACCAAGTACTGATTTCATACTATATTATCATATACAGTCTCTTATACGACATACCAAACGTAGCCATAGGAATTTTTTTTTTACTTACTCATGAATTTATTTTTACATGCATGGTTACGAATTTGGTTTGAATAATTTACAAAAATCAATATTTATTTTTGTTTCAATTGATATAAATTAAATTAAGGTTATTTGATAATTGATATGGTATATAAATTGATGATTAGTATTTTTGTTGATTGATATAAGTTTAACATTAGTGAGTATGTCTTTGAACTATAAGAGGTTTTTATTTTTTAGTATGACTATGATTTTTTTTAATGATCAATTAGTCTTAATTCGAAAGATGTTTTTGCTTGCATTGATAACTAAGTTATAATGCGACGTTTTCAAGGTATGAAAACTCATTGTGGACAATTATAGGGTTGTAATATTATCTCTTCTATGGCGTCACTTTCAGGTCAAATTGGACATCTTTTGGGTGTTTCTGGGGCTTCTGAAGTGACTATACTCAGGTTTAAGACGCGTTTTTTAACTTAGGATTTTGAGGGTTCGAATATGAGTTTACGTGCATTGAAAGTGACCTCTAGTTATTGCTTTTAACAAAAGATACTGCTCTAAGGAGCTCGTAGGAGCGCACATATCAAGATTTAGCTACGTGAGCGATGTGTGAGTGCACTTTTATTTTATAAAGTATTATGCATGCATAGTCAATTGATTTAATTGCTTTATTTCATTATTTATGTGGTAATGATTTAAATATGATTTCTAAATTTTATTTGATGATTTTACGTATTTATTGATTTATTTGCTGACATGATTTTACGGTTCTTTGTGGAAACTGTGCCTTGGGCTCAGGCCCGGTTTGGGATGTATTTTGGCTAGGTATTAAGTCAAGAAATTGTGTTAAATGGGTTTTCCTGGTTTTAAACACAATTTTTTGTTGTACCTTGTGGACAAGATAAGTCAAAGGATTGGGTTGAAATTAAAGTGTGTGATTTAATCCATGGACTGTCTCCACTATTGTTGTGATGAGTTTTCCAGACAGTCGAAGTTAGTGGCGTTTCTCCAGATGACCATAACTTTGGGTGGTTGTATTATGTTTATTTTCCAGGCAGCCGAAGCTAGGGGTGTTTCTAGATGGCTGATGCTCAGAGATTAATGTTGTTGTTATAACCATTCCTAGGCACCTGAAGTTCGGAGTGTTTCCCAGACGGCTGATGCTCAGGGTGCCTACGTATCGATAGTGCGAAATGCTTATGATGAACTGATATTTGAACATCAAGGATTGGTTAGTTGGTTTTGGCTATGATGTTTGTGTCTAGATGTCTTCATATGATTTGATGAATGTCGATTTCGAGGGATACTGATAGTTTATTGGCATTTTATGAATTTGTGGTCCCACGGTCTATGATTTGTTCGATTTGAAATCTAATTGTTCGTTTGTTTACCTTCTATTATATGCATGCATGTTTTAGAAAAATGGAGGGTAAATTTTATTTTTCTTGAAAAATGTGTTTTTAAATATTTGTTTTTGTTTACTCACACCTTTCATGTTTTCGATGACCTTTTATACTGTTGCACAGAAATCGGGGCGAATTGAGAGGCTAAGGCATGAGTAGAAGGGCAGTACGACTATCCCTTGTCAGATATGCATTGAGGGTAGTTTTAGTAGTTTTAGGATCATTGTCAGACAAGAGCAGGACCAGGCGTGATTATCAAAGTGTTCTAGGAGTGGATCCTAGAATGGTCACAAAAACAACAACAACAGTAATCCCTAGATCAAATCACACAAACTTCATAACCATGCACAACCAATCCCTCAAACTGAAGTACCATTGACAATGAACAACATCACTTATGCGTAGGCTAACTTAGGAACTACACGTAGCACCATCCAAGTCAATTTAGGAAACTGCACTAACGCACTATCCAGACAACATCTAGGAACTGTATTCACGCATCATCCGGGTCATGTCCAGGAACTGCACTTACGCACCATCCAGACATGTACTAGTATTATTACGAGGACGACTATTGTGGGAAACAATCCACAAAGCCAAGCAACTCATTCAACACATTGACTTAAAACCAAGTCAATACACTTCTAAGGTTGGGCCTAAGCCCCAAAACACAATTTCCATAAAAACCGTAAAATAACTATGTTTTAGGACCATTCAATAGTTTCAAAAAATCATTCAATAATCATTTCAAACCCCATATTCAAATTGTTCTAACATAAATCACGCAATAAAACGTTAAAACATTTTAACTATGCATGCATCGTAATTTATAAAAATAAATTCCACTCACCGACTATTCAAGCGACTCAAAATTGAATTGTTAGCTTTTGGAAGCTATCTAACCTTAAATTTCAAACCCAACCTTGAAGCTTTCGGCTTAACAGCCAAACTCCCTGTTCTGGTATTTCCTGCACCTATGCCTTCAAGGTTTTGGCTCATTAGGATCGTATAAACATTTAGAGAATGTCCGGAAGGTTGGTTTAAAGCCTTTATGTCCAAAACACCAACAATGAGTTTCAAGAACTCATGGGTTGCTTTTGAGTTTGTTCTTGAGTTTTTCAGGTCTAGGATTTTCCTCCTCCTATCCTTCTATGTTTTCCATTCTCTTCCTTTTTTCTTCCTAGTTTTCTTCTTTCCTCACTGTTCATGGTTTGTTCACAGGTGTTGGGTCTCTAAACAATAAACATACAACACAAAACCATACCCATACATAACACACACATACACTTTCTCAGTGCAAGGAGATAAAAGGGAGGGAGGATGTAAGACCTATGTCTTGTGAAGAATAGTGAACATCCCACATCGCTCGGGGATGGAAAGGTAAAATGCCTTATATGTGTGGGCATATATCTATCTAGTATGAGGCATTTTTGGAGCTTAATGACTTTGAGTTTAATTGGAACTCCAAAGTTAAGCGAGTTTGGACTAGAAAAATCCCCAGGATGGGTGACCCATTAGGAAGTTGTGCATGAATTCCCCAGAAACACATCCATGAGGGTTGGGCTCAAAGTGGATAATATTGTGTTAGGGGAGTCTGGTCGTGACAGAATGGTATCAGAGCTGTACCCTAACCGGAAGTGGTCCAGCGAGGATGATGGGCCCAATGAGGGGTGGATTATAAGACCTATGTCTTGGGAAGAACGTTGAACAATCCCACATCACCTGGGAGGAGGAAAGGTGAAACGTATTGACAGGACCCGTCCCAACTGGACCTCGATAACCGTTGCCCGGTCCTGCTCCCGTCTGACAAGTCAACTGAAGTCCCGAAACTAGCCTTCAACACCTATCAGACAAGGGATAACTACTGCTCATGCCTCCGCCTCGAGATCAGCCCCGAACGTTGTGCCACGGCCTGGAGGGTCATCAAAACAGAAAAGTGTGAGTGGACAAAATATATTCGTTAAAACACATTTATCAAAAACACATTGTTTACCCTCCAGTTTATCAAACCTACATGCATAGGGAAAAACATATGAAACACCAACACTGGCCTTCCAACCATACCACATAACAAATCAAATTCCTGGCTCTCAGGCCAAAACATACGAAACACATAATCACCTGGCCATACAGACCAGAACTCGTACTCAATTACCCAGTACGTAATCACAATCAACATCAAACAGTACCATGCACAAGATCAACAATCAATTACTCAATCAATCAATCAATCTGCACTATTCACAAGTGCACAAACCATCACACTGTCACACACCGGCACTACGCGTAGGCCATAACCCGTGCCTCAGTCGTCTGGGAAGTCACCCCGAGCTCCGACTGCCTCGGCACGCATCACACCTGAGGATTAGCCGTCTGGGAACACCCCAAGCCTCGGCTATCTGGGAATATATCTCACCCCCGAGTACCAGCCGTCTGGGAACACCCCTAACCTCGGCTTGCCTGGGACCAATCACAATCATATCCCCGAGCTCCGGTCGTCTGGGAACACCCCTAGCTTCGACCGTCTGGGTATTCACAATCACAGTCACAATGAAAATCATCCCGGGAACATATCCCAAAACACCTCAATCAAATCCTTGACTTCAAGCCAAGTCAAAATCGTTACCAACCGGGACTCAAGCCCAAATAGCATTTTGTACGTAAATCCGCACATAGAAAACATTATAATAACCCAAAATCATCCTTGACTCACCAATTAAGTCAAAATACTCTTTTGGAAACCTTTTTAACTCCGGGCCTAGCCCAAAATACCATTTGCACATTTTCTCGAAAAACGTGCCAAAACACCGATTAAAATAATATAATATTCCCCAAAATCTGGAATTCACCATATCGGAACATCAATCATACAAAATCATGTCAAATCATAATTATAAAGCATTTAAAACATATATGCATGCATTCAGGGTAGAAAACAAAAAGTCCACTCACACACCCGTCCCAATTGCTCGTTTCCCGCGCTGCACGCGTTTCCGTAATTTCCGACACTTGCCAGGAATCCCGAATCCTGTCCAAAATCCATCACTCAGGGTCACTAGGGACCTAATTATCATCATATTAATTTATCATAATTTTTCGGGAATTTAATATTAATTTAATACGTAACATAAACCTTCGGACCCCTCGAAACATTATCGAGACGGCGTCCGATCGACTCGCAACCAAAAACCAAATATGTTCGTTACATTAAATAGGACAAGTTTCATGTTGAACTCACCTCGGGATTCCCCCTCACGCGCCCCCCATGCGCCGCCTGTGAGTGGCTGCGCGTGGTTGCCACGCGCCTTGCTACAGTGCAGTGAACAGTGATCGTTCCAACCCGTTTCTCTGATAAACGGAGCCTACGACCAGCGAGGTGACCCGGTTCCATTTCCATGAATTCGCCACCATTTCCTTCAATTCAATCATTCATTAGAATCGTTATGGTCTCAATTGAGGTTCTGTACAATCAATTAGGTGTTAACTTACCTCAATCTCTTCGACTCAAACTCGATTTGCGAAGAACACCGAAGCACTGTTCATCAGCCAATCGTCCCAAATTCTCACCCGTTTCATTCAATTGATGCATCAGAGAAGCATCGTTGGGTCCTTATAAACATATTCCCCTGATCAATTTCATGGTTCCATGGCTTTAATTCCACGACTCAAGCTCAAAAATCCGAAGCTTTCCCCCTCTCTGTTCGAAGCCAAAACAACCTTAATTTCCTTCGTTCTTGATCCAGTTCGACTCGTAGCAATCCCAGAAGGCTAAAACAAAGGTCAATTTCACTCAATTACGTCCATAAGTTCAAATTCGATCCTAAGGTGTTCATCTAAAGTTTCGGGTTTTTCTTGGGTTTTTCAGTTCTGTTTTCACCTCAATTGTTCCTTCAATCTTACTCGTTTTCTCTCTGATTTTCTCTTCCCATCTCAGGTGTTATCTCCTTGCCTTTTTCATCGATCAATTTGATCGAATTAAACAAAGGAATTGGGCGGGTTATTTTGTTTGTGTTAGGCATTCAAGCCACCAATCTTTCACACATGGTGACAAGTGTCACCCCATGGCCAATCCACGCCCAAATTAAGTGAATCAGCTAATCAATTAGTACAATTATCTCTGCTCCAACAAAATTACCATTTTACCCTTTAAGGCACACATGACCAAAATGCCCCTATACTTCACAACCCCGTAACTTTTTCGTTCGGACTCTCCGATTGACGCATGCCGCCTGTCTACGGATTCAGCGTCCGGAGACCTACCCAACAGTATTCCCGGAAAATCCCAAACAATGTCCCGATCAAAAGTCAACTTTCGGCCCCTTTTAAACCAATTTACCACATTGCCCTTAAAACTTCTGAACGTCATAACTTTCTCCTCGATATGTCGGAATTGGGCGTGCCACCTGTCTATGAACTCATGACGTCCCGAACTACTTCACAGTCATCGGTCAAAGTCCGTTTGACCCGCTCAAATTAGAAGTCAACTTTTTTGCCCAATTCCAGGGGCAAAATCGTCATTTTCCCCAAAGTTTTCAACTTTTCCCTTTTTGAATGTCCGGGTCGTCACACGTGTTATATGTGTGGAAACGTATCTATCTAGCATGAGGCTTTTTGGGAGCTCACTGGATTTGAGTTTGGTTGGAACTCCAAAGTTAAGCGAGCTTGGACTAGAGCAATCCTAGGTTGGGTGACCCACTAGGAAGTTGTGCATGAACTCCAAAAAAAAAACAACTGTGACGGTTGGGCTCAAAGCGAACAATATAGTGCTAGGGGAGTCGGGGTCGTGACATAATGGTATCAAAGATGGACCTCGACTGGAAGTGGTCCTGCGAAGATGTTGGGCCCTAAGGAAGGGTGGATTATAAGACCTGTGTCTTGGGAAGAATGGTGAACAATCCCATATCACTCGGGGAGGGAAATGTGAAGTTCCTTATATGTGTGGATATGTATCTATCTAGCATGAGGCATTTTTGGGAGCTCACTGGCTTTGAGTTTTGTTGGAACTCCAAAGTTAAGCAAGTTTGGGCTGAACAGTCTCAAGATGGGTGACTTACTGGAAGTTGTGCTTCAATTCCTATAAACAAAGTCGTGAGGGCTAGGCTCAAAGCAAGCAATATTATGCTAGAGGAGTCAGGTCGCGTGAGAATGGTATCAGAGTTAGACCCTAACCAAAAGTGTTGCCAGAGTGGACACTGGGCCCCCAGGGAAAGTTGGATTGTAAGACCCATGTCTTGAGAAGAATGGTGAAACAATCCCACATTACCTAGCATAAGGTCTTTTGGGAGTTTGGGTTGGAACTCTAAAGTTAAGAGACTTTGGTTGGAACCCCAAAGTTAAGCGAGTTTATGCTGGAGTAATCCCAAGATGGGTGACTCACTGGGAAGTTGTGCGTGAGTTCCCAAAAACAAAGCCATGCGGGCCTGGGCTCAAAGAAGGCAATATCGTGCTAGGGGAGTCGGGTCGTGATAGAATGGTATCAAAGCTAGACCCCGACCGAAAGTGTGCCAACGAGGACGCTGTGCCCCAAGGTAAGGTGAATTGTAAGACCCGTGTCTTAAGAAGAACGGTGAACAATCCCCCATCGCTTGCGGAGGGAAAGGTGGAGTGTCTTATATGTGTGGATAACGTATCTATCTAGTATGAGGCCCTCTTTAGGAGCTCACTGGTTTTTAGTTTGGTTGGAACTCCAAAATTAAGTGAGGTTGGGTTGGAGCAATCCCAAGATGGGTGACCTACTGGAAAGTTGTACGTGAGTTCCTAGAAACAAATTGTGAGGGCTATGCTCAAAGTGTACAATATAATGCTAGCGGAGTTGGGTCAGGACAGAGGAGATGAAGACGCTTATCACAATCTCATAAAATCAATAAAATATCTTCACCTGTGAAATTGAAAAAATGCACCTTAACGCCGAATTACCAAAAGGCCCTTAGTAATTCCAGACCCTATAACAACCTTATTCGATATTCGATTTTGACGTATTGCCTATCTATGGATTCAGACAACTCCTAGACCTACATAACGGTCTTCACTAAAAGTCCAAAAGATACCCAAAGTAAAAGGGTAAACTTTTGACCTTTAAGGATAAAATCATCAATTCCCTTTTTTAAAATTTTCGAAATTACCTTTTTTGAATTTTTTAGGTCGTAAAAATCTACCCTCCTTAAAACAAATTCCTTGAAATTCAAGCTTGTCCGCCCAATAACTGTAATTATGAAATCCGCAAATATATCTCGAGCTCCTACATGAACACTCATTTCGATGATTATAGCCGACATTTCTAACTTCTGGGTCTTTCCCGATCTTTAGTCCCTTATTTTGACTCTTTCCAAGTCCTAGTTCAATATCTTGACTTCGTCCAAGTCCTAGCTCAATATTTTGCTAAGTCACTAAGCAGCAGAATGTCACTAGGCGTAATAGATCCTACAAAGGATCTTCGTCACCTTAAAACCTCAAATACTCATTATAACTAAGGAACTCATTTGTCTATCTTATTCAGGTCCAACTTATCTGTAAATGTTGTAGCCTAGCTTCTCGGCTTGCTCACTATCTAGACCCACACAACTCCTCCTATACTGGAGCGCAGTATCCAATATATGACCCAAAATAATCCAAGGTCCATTAAATCCCCAAATCTATCCTGGAATTAGGTGTACTCTTTATGTATCTATCTCATGACCAGGCCGTGCACAGAGTTCGCGTCTTAGATGCATGACACAGAAAGACACAATGCAGTACTAATCTTACTTTGATACCAAGTTGACAAGACCCGCACCTAAAACGCTTTGATAATCACGTTCGATTCCTAATTTTGTCTGACATGTAATCCAAAATATCGAAACTACCCTCAACACTATTTAAACAAGGGATACTCGTACCAATTTTCAAGTTCATGCCTACGCCTCTTCGATTAGCCCCGATTTCCGTACAACGAGCACTAGATGGTCACCAAAATCAAGAAATAGTATGAGTGGAAAAAATAAACATTTGAAAACTCAGTTTTAGAGAAAAATAATATTTACCCTCCATTTTATATAACATCCATGCATAGAATAAAACATAGACAAATAAACAATTAGATTTCAAATCAAAAAAATCGTAAACCGGTGGGACCAAAAAATCATAAAATACCAGTAAAACGCCCCTGGCCAACATTTCCCAAAATCCATATTTATCACATCATGCCACAAAAATATGAACAGAATATTACAATCAAACACAACTATTCATCGACTTCCCTCGAGCATCAGCCTTCTAGGAAACACCCCAAGCTTCGACTGCCTAGGAACGGTCACAACAACAACAACAGTAATCCCTACATCAAATCACACAAGCATCATAATTAGGCCCACCCCAATCCTCAAATTTAAGTACCAGTCACAATGAACAACAACACTATGTGTATGCTAACTCGGGAACTACAACGTAGCACCATCTGAGTCAAGTTCGGGAGCTTCTAAATCACTATCTGGACATGTCTGGGAACTGTACGTAGCACCATCCATACTGTAATAATATCCCCCTTGGAACTGCACTCACGCACCATCCGGTCATGTTTGAGAACTGCAATTACGGGTCATTTGGACATGTACTAGTATCATACGAGGATGACTACCGTGGGAAACAATCCAAAAAAACAAGCAAGTTATTCAATATAAACCTTTGACTTAAAACCAAGTCAAGAGAATTCCAAGGTCGAGTCTAAGCCCCAAAATGCAGTTTCCACAAATACCGTAAAATAACTATGTTCAAGACCAATCAATAGTTCTGAAAAATCATCAAATAATCATTTTAAAACCATATTTGAATTGTTCCAACATAAACCACGCAATAAAATAATTAAAATATTTAAACTATGCATGCATACATAATTTATGAAAACAAAGTCCACTCACCGACTATTCAAGCGACTCAATTCTAGACTGTAAGCTTTCGAAAGCTATCTAACCTTAAATTTGGAATCCAACCTTGAAGCTTTCGGCCAACATTCGAACTCCCTATTCTGGTGTTTCCTGCATCTAAGCCTTCAAGGTTTGGGCATATTAGGAGTTGTATGAACATGTAGAGAATGTAAGTAAACTTGGTTTCAAGTTTCCATGTCGAAAAACACTAACTGTAAGTTCATGAAAATCACATGTTGCTTTCGAGTATATTCTCGGATTTTGGGGCCTAGGGTGTTCCTCATCATCTTCTTCTCTGTTTTCCTTTCTCTTCCTTCCTTTCTTTCTCTCTTGGTTTTCTTCTTTCCTCACTGTTCATGGTTTTGTACACGGGTGTTGTGTTTCTAAACAGTAAATATACAACACAAACCATACGCATATATAACAACATACACTATGTCGGTGCAAAGAGATAAGGGGATGGAAGAGATGAAGAAACTTGTCACAATCTCATAAAATCAGCAAAATATCATCACTTGTGAAATTACCAAAATGGCCCTAATGCCAAACTACCAAAATATCGTTTGTCTACAGTCTCGTAACTCCGAGACCTACGTAATGATAGGTTGATTATTGAGCACCATTTTAATGAATTTTTCATATCCATTTACTTGTATTTTGTTATGAGTCATTTGATAGAATAGGAGAAAATGACCTATCTTATGGGCTTTGTGCAAACAGTCAATCTAGGGCCAAAAACAGTGCTTATGCAAAGAAAGGACCCAATTCGAGATGAAAGTGAAGGAAGGCCCCAACTAGGTCCTGTGCCAACACTTTGTCACTATCGTGTAACTGGACCCATACCATGTCACTGAGACCTAGAGGATGTCATTAGCCGTGTACCATGTGCATGTGCCTTGTTCCAGTTCGTGTTCCAGCCATCTATCTGTGATATCTCGCTAGTGACATGTCATTAGCCAAGCATCAGGCCCTGTTCTAGTACAGAGTTCCAAGTCCCAGTACATGTTCCAATGTTGTGCCTCCAGCATGTCACTAATGACATGTCAGTGGCCCTGTGTTCCTGCTTTGTTCTAGTTCTATGCTAGCCGTGTGCCAATGGCAAGTTGTGACATGTCATCAGCCTTTGGCCCAAGCCCAGTCTGAGCCCAAAATCTTTAGCGATAAGGAGTCTTTTAGTGAATCCTTTAACTACAAAGACTCCTTAAACACGCTTTGATCAGTTTAGTGACAAGAAATATTCCAAGCCATGTTACCTTGATGACGAAGTAAGATTCCTATGCTTTAGCGATAGGATTAAGGAACGAGTAGGATTCCTTGTTCCACTAGGATTTGAGCTAGGGCTTGTCCTACGCCTATTTAAACCAAGTTTTTATAATTTATAGGGGGTGGCCGTTTTACCTCCTAAGGTCCCAAGGCTCTGCTTAATTTCATACTTAGTTTTACTTTATTTTTTTGTACAATGAGCTTGAAGAGGTGGATTGATCGTGTGTTGAAGTTCATCCTTCCCTCTCTTTGTAACTCTGTATCTTTGACTTATTCCTTTTTTTTAATTAGATGCATTGTTTTATTATGTTGTTGTTTAATTCAATAATGAGTGAGTACTTTCTTTAAGGATTGGGGCTCCTTGAAGCCCTAGCCATGCATTGTTGTATTCAGATTTGTGCTTGACTACGTTTACTTTGTGAATTGAATAAGTTTAACTACTGTGCTTAATGAACTCAATTGGTGCTTGTAAGATTAGCTACCTTATTTGCATTCAAATTGTAGATGACATGTAAGCATCTAGCCTAGGAGGCAGACTTCTAATTGTAGATTGAACTCATGAAGCCTAGGACTGTTGTTACACCCTTGGTTAGTGTGGTGTCATCAAATCCCCCTTCGTAAGCAAAGCATCACCAAAAACGTTGTGATAGACGCATTTAGAGCATATGCCCTGCCTTGAGCATACAAAGTATGAGAGGATGATGTGTGTCTATTGAGCATATGCCCCTGCCTTAGGCACATACACCCAATTCATGATACTAAGTAGGAATATTCAAGTAAGTCTAGCGAAGATAACAAATGGTTAGGGCAGATGGTAAGCCCTAGTTCGACCTTTTAAAGCAAACAACCAATCTAATAATCTTAGTTTACTTTTGACACAAGGAATCAAGAACCAACCCAACCCACACACCCCCCCCCCCCCCCCCCCCCCACATTGTCTTTAATTTTCGCCGAAGTCAATTTGTTCTAAACTACTGGACACTACTTGAACAAGTCCCTTGTGCACTTGCAAAGTATTACACTTCGAGATTTTGTCTTACATAACTATTGTGTGGATAAAACATCTATCAAGTTTTTGGCGTCGGTTGTCGTGGACTTGTCCCTCAAAGGTGTCTATCTAGTTTGAAAGGATTGACTTAGTGTTTTTTATTTTATTTTCAGGTGACTTGCATGAACTCAACATTAGGTTGTGACCTAGGCTCGAGTTCTGGCTCCACCACACACCATCCCGGATCACCTCCACTTCTTCTTCAAGGAACTCATCCATTCACGAGAGCCCTCCAAGATCCCCTTTTGACATGGATGAACCACCACCAGATCAGCCCTTTGTAAGACCTAGCTCTAGGCTTCTCAGAGACTATGATGCCCCTCATGTGCCTGAGGACCAATTCTCTATTGTATTCCCTGAGAGCACAAGTCAGGTACTATCCACATGCTTTATGTTTTCTTTGGCTTATCAGGTGAGGACCATCAACTACACATTAAGGAATTCCCTCAAAGTGTGTTCCATACTGAGGATCAATAAGATGACTAAGGCTGAGATAAGGCTCAGGCTATTCCACTTTTCCCTTAAGGATAGAGCTAAGGCTTGGTTTCACTCCCTAGCCCCCGCTTCTATCCACACATGGAAAGACTTGACCTCCAAGTTTCTCACCCATTACTACCCTATGGAAAAGACCAATGAACGAAAAGCCAAGATAATAAAACCTAGGCAGTTGTTAGATGATGCATTATATGAGTATTAGGAAAGATTCACCGATATTTTGAAAGCTTGCCCTCATCATAGAATTGCTGATGAGCACCTCATGATGTACTTCTATGGGGGACTCAACACGGGGGATCGCAACATGGTAGATTCCATATCACAACTAATCTTGGAAGGCATAATAGATTAGGCCCATGTGACTTTTGAGAATAGTGCACAAATGTAGAAGAGGTTTAACTATCGAGGACATTCATCTAAACAGATGGGAGAACCTAAACATGAAGATAAGGATAGCACCATTTCCCAAGTTGCTGCCATGGTCAAGAAATTATTCAATGAGAAGGCTAAGGGAGTGAGTGTGTGTGATGTGTGTTCCATACAAGGGCATACATCTCCGAAGTGGGGCATGGTTGAGGATATCAACTACATAGGTAGGTACAATAATGACCTAAGACCTCGCAATGACCCCTACTCCAATACCTATAACCTAGGGTGGAAGAACCACCCAAACTTTCAATGGAACAACCAGAACACTGCTAACCCTATGACACCACCAAGCTTCCAGAAGCTAGGTCCTACCTTGTAGGCTCCCCCATTACAAGTTCAAGGCTTCGCTTCGAGCCAAGGACCCTCAGAAGACTCTTGGAAATATGCCATAGCTGCCTTGGCACAAAAGACTTCCCAACTTGTCCAAACCATCAATACCTTTAGGCAGAATGTAAAAGGAAACCAAGCTAAGAATGATAATTCCATTGCCAACTTGGAAAGGAAATGGGGTAGAAGAAAATCAGTTGAACCACTGTGAGCAAGGGAAGTTCCCTAGCCAAACCTTTATCAACCCCAAGAGGCCCCATGAACACCATGGTCCTACAACCAATGCCATCACACTAAGAAGTGGGACACAGCTCTCAAGGCTTTCTTATGTCCCTTGTGATAAAGTACCTGCCCCAATCACTCATCAGCACCTCGTGCCATTAATCATGCCAAGTACCTTGCATATGCTCTATGAACAAGGGCCATGTACTCAAGACATTCCATCACCTGTGAGGCCCCAATCTGACTCTTGGTTGTGTCAACCCCATTTGGACGAGTTGCCCCATAAGATCATGCTAAAGCCCCTCCTCAAATATTGTCCCAAACTATCCCAAGTTCACCATGTATGCCTAGCACTATGTTTTCGCAGGTCCCTAGCTCTGCCACCTCTAAGCCTCTGGCCAAACCCAGCAAGCAAGCCAAGCATGTCTCTTTTGAGTTGCCTAACAAGGTATCCTTTCCATTCCCTTGTTGGTTTGAGACCAAGGACAAATATAAAGAGCAATTTGAGGAAGAGATCATCACTATGCGGAAAAAGTTGCAAATCACCTCACTTTTCTCACAAATCCTGCAACACATTCCCATATTTTCCAAACTAATCAAAGTCCTAGTAGTAGGGAGGCGTGTCTTTGGTTGCACTCATGTTATGGACCTTCCCAAGGCATGTGTTGTTACTGTACTCAAGATCCCAACAAATATAACAAAACATGGCCCTCCTTCCTTGCCTTGTGTCATTCAAACCAAGAGGATTGAGCATTGCTTGTGTGACATGGAAGCTTCCATAAACATCATGTCCTTCCACATCTATAAGTCATTGGACTTTGGAGAGTTGAAGCCTACTCACTTGTGTGTTCGTTTGGCCAATGCTTCTATTACTAACCTTGTTAGGGTACTTGAGGATGTGTTAGTGAAAATAGGAGACATATGTATCCCTGATGATGTTTATATACTAAGGATGGATCATGTAGGCAGGAATGGTGAACCCCCACTCACTTTTGGCAGGACTTTGCTTGCCACGGCTGAATGCTTGATTAATTTCAAGCATGGAAAGTTGTCCATTAGGGTAATAAAGCAATTCCTCACATATTAAATTCATGATGTCGTGCAATATGTGTCTGAGCTTACTGTTGATTTCCCTCTGAACACATTGGACATACTGCTCTAAGAGACCTTAGCTGAATCATGCACCAATGACGAGTTGGAAAGTGCTCTAACCACCACTCCAATACCTGAGGACCCCTTAGGACAGAGGGTTTTGTAAGAGCTCAACTATCTTAACACCATGGCCCCTATGCCTCCGTTCAAGGCACCACAGAGCCCTTGCCCTTTTCTACCACTAAGACTTAGCCTTCCACAATGGTGCCTCCTATCCTAGAACTTAAGCCTCCTTCTGATCACCTTAAGTATGCTTTCCTAGGCTCTAACCAAACACTTCTTGTCATCATCACTTCCCACTTAAGTGATAAAGAAGATGAACAATTGGTCAAGGTCCTCCACTCTCATCACACGGGCATTGGGTGGTCCATAGCTGACATCAAGGGTATTAGCCCAGCCAAGTGCATGCATAAGATCCTTTTGGAACCTAAACACAAACCCTCAAGGGAGAGCCAAAGACGGTTGAACCCTCATATAAAGGAGGTGGTGAAGAAATAAGTTCTCAAGCTTCTAGATGTTGGAATCATCTATCCCATTAGTGATTTCAAATGGGTGAGTCCCCTGCAAGTTGTGCCCAAGAAGAGTGGGATCACTATGGTTAAGAATGAACATGATGAGCTGGTTCCTTAAAGAATCCAAATTGGTTGGAGGGTTTGTACCACCACACGAAAAGATCACTTCCCCATTCCTTTCATTGACCAAATACTTGAGCATTTAGCAGGCCATTCTCACTATTTTTTCTTGGATGGGTACTCAGGTTATAACCAAACCCCCATTGCACTTGAAGACCAAGAGAAGACCACGTTCACATATCCTTATGGGACGTTTGTCTATCGAAAGATGCCCTTTGGTCTTTACAATGCACCAGCCGCTTTCCAAAGGTATATGATCAGTATATTCTCAGATATGGTGGAGGACATCATAGAAGTCTTCATAGAGGACATCATAGAAGCCTTCATGGAAGACTTCTCTATCATTGGTCACTTATTTGAGCTGTGCTTGACCAAGTTGGCCTGTGTGCTCACTAGATGTCAAGATAAAAATTTGGTGTCGAATTGGGAGAAGTGCCACTTCATGGTCCAATAAGGTATTGTCTAAGGCCATGTGATATCTAAGGATGGTATTGAGGTGGACAAAGCTAAGCTTGACATTGTGGAAAGGCTCCCCAACCCCATAATTGTCAAGGAGGTATGTTCCTTCTTAGGGCATGCTGGATTCTATAAGAGGTTCATCAAGGACTTCTCCAAGATTTCACAGCTTATGTGTGATCTATTTGCCAAGGATGTGAGCTTAAACTTCACCAAGGAATGCCATGAGGCATTTGACACCCTAAAGGTCAAGCTCCCGGCTTCTCCCATCATCATGCCCCCTAGATGGGACTTGCCTATCCAGCTTATGTGTGACGCTTCTAACTTTGCAGTTGGGGCTGTCTTGGGACAAAAGAGTGGACAATCTCCCACATGACATCTATTATGTTAATTGCACTCTAAACGATGCCCAATTGAAATATTCCACCAAGGGGACAGAGCTCCTTGTTGTGATCTTTTCCCTAGAGAAGTTTAGGTCTTACTTGAACCAAACCAAGGTCATTGTTTAACAAACCATGCTACCTTGAAATACTTGCTCAACAACAAATACGCTAAACCTAGATTGTTAAGGTGGATGCTACTCTTAAAAGAGTTTGATTTGGAGAAAAGGGATAAGAAATGAAGTGAAAACGTAGTGGCAGACCACATGAGTTGCCTTATTGATGGCTTCAATGAGGAAGTTGACCAGCTCCCCTTATCTGAAAGCTTCCCTAATGAGAAACTCTTCCTTCTCCAAGACTATGACCCTTGGTATGCTGACTTGATCAACTATCTCGTGGCCAAGCAGTTCCTTTCCTACTTGTGAAGTAAGAAAAGTACTACATGTGGGATGAGCACTACTTGTGGAAGCATTGCTCATATTCGATCATACGTAGATGCATCCCCTGATCATGAGGTACATCCCATCCTTGAGGCCTGTCATAGCTAGGCGTATGGTGGCCAATTTTGGGCCAAGAAGACAACATTAAAAGTCCTGCAAAGTGGATTTTTTTTCCCAACCCTTTTAAAGGATTCATATGAGTTTGTGATCACATGTGATCGGGGTCAACGTCAAGGGAACATAGGACCAAGGAATCTAATGCCACTCAACCCCATCTTCGTTGTTGAGTGATCGGCTCGGGGGCCCAGTGGTTTACAAAATCGAGCATGAGGCCCAGATGAGTTTTATAAACGTGAATTCGGGTCTGGGACCCTATGTTTCATAAACGTGATTTTGGGTCGGGTACCCTAAATAGTTTTGTGATATTTTATAGAGATTTCGGGCAGGGCCCATTGAGATGTTTTGAAATGACTTGTAAAAATGTTTTCCATATACCATCTTGATACGAGGATATGTGATGGTCTCCTCCAAGTGTCTGGGAAACTAGGGAAGTCACGGTGCATTGCCTACGAGGGGTCATTATACGGAGCTACCGGGCCGTACAGTGACTCGGGAATAGGAATGCAATGATTAGACGTCTGGGACGTCAGACATCTGGGATGTCAGCGATATTGTCCCGGAGAGACCCCTGGTAGCACACATTGCTTATTACCGTGAGATATGACGTCTGGGACGTCAAGCGTCTGGGACGCTAGGCATATGGGACGCTAGGCATCTGGGATGCCAAGGATGGTTATGTGGTAAATATGGAATTTTGGATCTATGAAACGGTTTTTCGGTTGGATTTGTATTTATGATTTTGGACAGTGGCCCACTTGGTTTTGGATTTACAGTTTTTGGGCTAAGGCCCTAAAGGCTTATTGAGTAAATGTATTGATTATTGATTTTCGATGCATGCATACATTTTAGTGAAGGGCATAAATACCTTTATGAAATTTGTTTTTATGAAATTATTGATTTCGCCCACTCATAGTTCTGAATGGTTTTATTGCCCTTCAGGTTGATCACGGATGCGGGTTGTAGTAGAGACCGAGACATCGCACTCCTCCACCGATCCTGGCACACTCTGGGAGCCCCGTATGGGCTGAGATATGTATTATCACTTGTCTGACACTTCGTGTCAGACAGGAGCATGACGCATCCCACGTTAATCCCGAGGGGATTGGGATGGGTCGTGTCATAGTATATATGAAAAACAAATGCGTTCATCACCAAAACCAACACATGTGAAAATATCTGGACACAAAGCAGTAAATAAAAACCTTACCCATTCTCATATCCCACATCTATCTCATACCATCATATCATTATATCATCATATCATCAGTCATGATATCCAAGCAACACATGCAATCAAGCTCAAGGACAGCTCACGTCTAAGCATGTCGTCGTGAACACATCTATGGCCGACGTTCATATCATCGTGAACGTATCAATGATCGATCTCATACATCATAAAATGTTGTATCTCAAATCAAATCACTGTTTTGCATAGGGTCTCAACCCAAAACCCAGTTTCCACAAACATCATAAAAACAGTGTCCAGTCCTCATTACATAATACTCAAAACCATTATCTAACTGGCTCTCAAGCCCAAAATGTCATTTTCACGTAAATCTGTAAAGTCGTTCATAAACCGAAATTTAAATCCATAAAATCATCAAGTAATGATATGAAATCATCATTCAAATCATTTCAACTCAAATCATACGATAAATCATTTAAAACATTTATGCATGCATCACAGTTATAACACAAAAGTTCACTCACACACGGTCCATCCTATGCTCTCAAAACCTGTGTCGTAAGCCAATTTGAAGCTTCCGACACATCTGGGCCTATCCAAATCACATACGAGGGTCAGTAACAATCCTTATAAGTTTGTACGTAAAACCCCCAAAAATCCTGGAACTGAGAACGCATCCTGAACTCTCTTCCTGGGGAGAAAAACCACTAAAAAACCAACTAAACGATCTCCAGTCGACTTGAAACCACCACCATTGGATTCAGATCGTCAAAACCGTTCAAACAAGACCAATTTGACCTCAAAATTTATGGCGACGCTCTCACACGCGCTAGTCAAAATTTGGTCAACCATAGTCAACGCTGATGTCAGCTGATGACGTCAGCGCGACACCTGACAGCTCTAATAACTCTGATAGCATGCCATGTGGCACACTTTGATTGGTGCCACGTGTCACACTATAACACGTTCCGTGTCACATGATGATGTCACTTATTGACGTCATCACTACCACGTGTCACTGACAATCTTGACAACCCTCTGACACACTGTCACATGGCACACCTCACTGGTCTACGTGGTCTGATATCGCTGATGTGGACTTGCCATGTCAACTGCCATGTAACCTAATAGTATTTAACATCTCGCCATGTGGCACCAACTAGACTTGGCCACGTGGATTGACATGATGACGTGGCTAGCCACATCATCGTCGTCAACCTCTAGTTAGGTCGACCCATTTTACTGTAACGGGTCATTAGACCCGTAACTCGACCTGACTCGTTCTTCCTCCGCTGACCACCAAAACTCGCCATTCTTTCAGCATTCAACTCGTCTCTCACCCAGAATTCGACACATGGATTCTAAAATAAGAAAACGTACCTAACATTCCATGGCCAAGCTTGAATCCTCACGGCCCAATTTCAAACTCGAACCCAGGTCTGTCCAGTCGTCATTTTCCTTCGATTTTCGATCCTATGAACTCGTCCAAACTCAGAAAACACGAATAAGGCTTTAGAACAACGTCCAAACATCCAAAATCAAAATTCCAAAATCAAACATATACGGGTTCACGGGTTACCTGCGTTTTTTGGTTTTTCTAGCAACCGATGTGGCTCCTCCACTCCTCCACCGTCTCTATCTGTCACTCAGTCTCACTCTCACCCTCTCTCAAGCAGAAGAAGGGGAATAGAAGATGATGGAATGAAAGGGGTGTGGGTTTCGGGTTTTCAAAACAAAAGAGAAGGGAGGATGATGCATGAATGTGGGTTATGGATCAATGGATGAGTGACACTTATCACACATCTATTGGTAAAGACAAGATATCTTAGGCCCAATAAAAACAAACCAAAGCCATCTTCTCAAATTACGGGCAACCATAATAGTTCAAAAAATCGTTCTAGACCCGTAACTTTCTCGTACGACGTCTGAATTTGACGTACCGCTTGTCTACGTGATCGTAATCCCTCAATATACGTAATGGACCTCAGTCCATGTGTAACTGACCTTTAGAGTCAAAAGTTAACATTTTACCCTTCTATGGGCAAAATCGTCATTTCACCTCGATCGTCCGATAATCCTCGAAAAATTCCCGATTAATCCTTGATTAGTCTCGATAATTATGTAATTTCGGGATGGGTCGTTACATATGATCTAGGCTATGTGTTCTTAACCTCTAAAGGCATATTCCTCCCTTATTACATGCTCCCTTAACCCATTTTGCTGCCAAACACACGCCTATTCTTTCATCACCCACACTATAACCTTCCCAAGTTCATAACTCAACATTATGGCCATACCATAAACTTGAGATTGTGTGAGGTTGCTTCAAATGAGAGACTTGACGAGAGATATTGTTAAGAATGTGTGTTTCTCGTGTATGTATTGGTAATTGAACTACTAGTGTGCAATGTAGAATGAAGGTAGCGTTATTGGTCTTTGTTCAAGTCAACGAAAAGAAAAATAAAAATAAAGAAAAATAAATAAATGAAAAGAAAAAAGGGAAAGAATCAGGAAAGAAAGAATCTAAAAAGAAAAAAAGAAAAAAAAAAAGAAAAGAAGACTAGAAGAAACAATGTAATGACTTGATCTAAGAGCCCATAAACCTCATAATGTAAGACCTGTGTCCTGGAGGGAACGGTGAACAATCTCACATTCCTGCGAGGGGGAATGGTCTAGGAGAGGATGGTGGTGTGCCTTAAAGGTGTAGGCACACACCTATCTAGTATTAGGCCTTTGGGGAGCTCAAGTGGCTTTTGGGGGGATTGGAGCCCCAAAGTTAAGCGAGTTGAGATTGGTGCAATTCCATGATGGGTGACCCCCTGGGAAGTTGCACCATGAGCTCCCGAAAACAAAACCGTGAGGGCGAGGCCTAAAGCGGACAATATGGTGCTAGATGAGTCAGGTCCTGGCCGAGGAAGATCGGGTCCTGAAAATTTGGTATCAGAGCCATACCCCGACCGGGAAGTGTGCCAACGAGGACGCTGGGCCCTAAGGGGGGTGGATTGTAAGATCCGTGTCTTGGAGGGAACGATGAACAATCCCACATTTCTGCGAGGGGGAATAGTCTGGGAGAGGATGGTGGTGTGCCTTAAAGGTGTAGGCACACACCTATCTAGCACTAGGCCTTTTGGGAGCTCAAGTGGCTTTGTGGGGGATTGGAACTCCAAAGTTAAGTGAGTTGAGGCTGGTGCAATTCCATGATGGGTGACCCCCTGGGAAGTTGCACCATGAGCTCCCGAAAACAAAACCGTGAGGGCGAGGCCCAAAGCGGACAATATGGTGCTAGATGAGTTGGGTCCTGACCGAGGAGGGTCGGGTCCTGACACATAAGCACGATGTCATGGGCTACAAGTTTGAATTAGGGTTCTTGATGCTAGCTCAAGTCATGATCTGTAACGGCTCGAACTTCCAATGGGTCGGAATGGACCAGTTTACCCCTGGTCAAAAGGGTTGACTTTTCTTGGTCATAGTCAAATGTTGACTTTTTGACCGCGATGATTTTTGGCGATTTAAAAAATATTGTTAGAAAGGTCTTGGATTTAATGTTGTATGCTGGAAATAGAGTTCGGTTGGATTCATTTTTTGTCTAAGCTACATAGGGGCATTTTAGTAATTTTTTAAAGAGGGGCATTTTGGTATTTACCTTTGTGAGATTTTTGTTTATAGCCAAATAAGGGAAAGACAAAGGTCCTCATTCATTTGATCATTGAGCCACTGTCCTTGGGTGATTGAGTGTGAGTTAAAATATGTAAGATGTGTATGTTGTGTGGGTATTTTGCGCACACGGCCGAGAGAAAAAAAAAGGAAGAAAATGAGGAATGAATGGAGAAGAAGAGAGGGAAGAGAGAAGAGAGAGAGATCAGAAAGAAAGGAAGTCAGGAGGTTAATCGTGGATTGAGAAGGAGAGAAATACAGAGTTGAACCCGTGAAGGTTTCTTGGGTTTGGGCCTGTTGGATCAGTTCTTGACGGGGAAGCTTGAAACCAAGCTTGTGGTCAACTTTTTTAGGTTCCCACGACCCTTAAAAAATTCCCAGACGAAGTTTTGGATACTGTGATTATTCAGGCAGCTCAAGTGCATGTTTGGCCGTGAAACCTCCACTGGTCGAGCAGTTTGTGAGGTGTGTTTCTAGGTTTTAAGTATGTAGATCCCTTCCTAATCTAGTTTAGAAGATGTTGGTCGAATTGGTACTAAAAAAGTGTGGAAAATAAGGGTAATAAGACTAGGTCGGGTTGTAGAATTGGGTGACCCAAAAACCAGGTAGTCAGGTAAGAGAGAATGTGAACAGTGCATGAGTACCTATCACTGTAGTAGGTACGTGAATCCATCACGTAGCCTCTTTTGGCGGCGCGTGGGGGCACATGACTGGGATTTTGGATCCATGGTCAACTTGTGTTTTCATCCATTTTTTGTTACGAACATTTTGGCACAGGTTTCGAGGAAAACGAACACCGTCTCAAAATTGTTTTGGGTGTCCAAAGTGTATAATTAATGTTTAAAAATTAATATAAGATTCCTAGGAGTTAGGATTTGTATTGGGAGTTACTTAAGGGTTCTTGGGACTCTAATTACCTTGAATGTTATTTTTGGACAGAAGATAAAATTCCCAGGGTAAGCGAGGAAAGATCGAAACGCGGATAATTGACATTTCACACTGTGAGTGAACATTTTGTTTTAACAAATATTATGCATGCATATTTTTGGGTTTTAAATGTTTTCTATGTGTTTTGATGATGATTGAGTGATGGGAAAATTTATTGGATTTTTCGGTGATTTATGAATATTTTATTAATACTTTATTGCGCGTTTTCGAGGTTTTTTCGTAAATCATGTTTCGATTTCCTTTTTAATTGGGATGTCAAATAGAATGTGATTCGTGATATTCAATTTGGTGAAATTTAATTCTTAATGATTTTCTTATGATTTCTGGATGTTATTCGGAAGTATTCCGATAGCATGTTTTACAGTGATGTGATTGAATTAAGTGGTTTTTTTGGGCTTAGGCCCGAGATTCTGGATTATGGTTTTGAACTGTGGTGTACATATTTGTGTGTGGTTCTTGATATTTATGATGTGGGATGTTGTGATGATGTGTGGTGATTGTTTAGATTGGATGTGGGTCTCGTCGAACCCGCGGCTCTGAATCCTGAGGCTGATATTTTGTTGGCGACTCAAACGTCGAGCTAGGCTCCGAATCCTGAGTCAGGTTTCACTCAGACGTCAAACTAGGCTCTGAATCCTGATTGAATGAGTGATGGCCTACCGATAGTGCCCTTGAGATATGATGATTGATTTGATGCTTTGAGAATGGCTTGAGTGTGATATAATTGTATGTAAGTCCTGTGAAGATTCTCAGGTAATGCTTGGTATGTGTATGGTTGTGAGTTATGTGGATTGTGTTCCTAGTGTCACTAAATTGGTGGATTCATGGCTCTGAGTATGGATTTTGGGAATTTCATGAACATTTTAGAAATATATGTTAATAACACGTTTTGCGAGGAAATTTGGTTTATTATTCTTCAGATCTTTATTGGTTTTGGGAAATGGTTCTATACTCATTATGTCATGTTTAGTTGGTTTGGTGGTGAGTGATAAATTGAGATTTTATATGATTTTATACAATTAATTAAGATAATTGTTTAATGGTTTTACATATGCATGCATAGTTTTTCTACAAACGGAGGGCGAATGTATGTTTTCTAAGTTATGTTTTCTAAAGGTTATTTTTGTCCACTAACATTTTGTGGTTTTCTTGCCCTCCAGGAAATGGCACAAGGATGGGGATCTACGAGGATAGGAGACATAAAGTGGTTATAGAGTGTCCGTTGTAGTTAGGCTAATCACTTTTATTTTGAATCGAGTCGTTAAACTTATGCTATGTATTTGACAAGACATGCGTATGTATGTTTCTTGTCTGACATACGGCGATTATATAGCTATTTAAAACTTTTCTTATGGATGTTTTCGACTTTTGAGCTAAAACTGTCAGACGGGAGCAGGATCCCTCAGAGTTGTCTAGTGGTAACAGAAGGGGTCCTGTTAACTTGGTATCAGAGCATAGGTTTTCGTCTGTTGACTGTACTTGTGGGTGCAGGGTGTGTAGTAATCTATGTTTGATCCAGGGAGTAAGTGACAGGACCCGTCCCAACTGGACGTCAAAAACCGTACCCGGTCCTGCTCCCGTCTGACAAGTCAACTGAAAGTCCGAAACTACCCTTCAGCACCTGCCAGACAAGGGATATTTGCACCTGTTCCCGCTCATACCTCCACCTCTGGAATAGCCTCGATCAACGCGCCACGACCTGAAGGGTTAATAAAACAGAAAAGGTGTGAGTGGACAAAAATGACCTCTTATAAAAACATTTATCAAAATATATTCTTACCCTCCAGTTTTCACAAACTTGCATGCATGTCATAAAACATGAGTAATAGTATGAAATCATTCAAGTATGAACAGTGGACCGATAAAATCAAAACATATTTTCCCATGGTCCACAAAAACTCATGTTCACCAAATCAGTTTAATATCTCAAAAATTTCATAGTTTCTTTAAATCATTTTAACAGCTAAACCACGGTTTCCTCAAAATCATTTTCCATAATCCACGGGACTTATTTCCATATCCTGTTGCTTAGAGTCACATTTATCCCTGCAACGCGTGCATATCAATAAGCTAAAGGACCGCTCAAAATCCGAGCATCCGCCGCTGTGAACACATCACCAGCCGGCAATCCGGATCTCCTGAACACATCACTTACCGATCCATATATAATCCAGCACATCTGATCTGAGTCAAGCCTCCCTCGGCTGCTCGACAAAGATCATGCTACATGACCTCTTCGGGGTAAACACTTCCATCCCGAAGGCGAGCGTTATCTCCAGGGTGCACTCCGGGGAAAAACATATTTCCACCCGAAAGCCCTAATTATCCGCAACATATCATCATCACAAAAACCAGTGAAAAATAGTTGCATTGAAAGCCAAATCATTTACAATACAAGGTCTCAGCCCCAAGTCCCGATTTACTTTATAAATCCGAAAATCATCAATATCATCATGTAATCACATGGAAATACAAATCTCAATCAAAATCACAATTTCCTTGGGTCTCAAGCCCAAAATATCATTTTCACGCAAATCCGTGCAACCGTAAACCCGAGTTGCCACGATCACGTAAATCCATAAAATCAATCACTGACTCATAATCCGAGTCCAAATATCATTTTCAATTTCCTGACTCATAACCCGAGTCAAAACATCATTTTCAATCCGGGCCTAGCCCAAAACATCATTTGAACGTTCCTCGTAAAACGTGCCCGAAAGACTGATTAAAATAATCACAAAATCACGAGAATACCAAAAATCATCAAATTCATCAAATTCACATGTAACTCCCAAATCCGAGTCAAAATCATTATTTACTTGGGTTCACAGGCCCACAATATCATTTTAACCAATTTCATGATTTCTCGAAAGTCGTGCCAAAATATAATAATATAATAATCATAAAACCGAGAAATCACCGAATTGAAATACCAATCATGCCAAAGCATGTCAAATCATATAATAAAGCATTTTAAATCATATATGCATGCATCACAGTTAGAAAACAAAGTCCACTCACACACACCGTTCAAAACGGTCCATTTCCGAGCTGCACGTTTTTCCGTAAAATCTGGAAATCGCAACTCCTGTCCAAAATCATTATAGAGGGTTACTAACATCTCAAAATACATCATATAATTTTCCCCAATTTTTCCGGAATTTAAATACGTATTTTTAACGTAAAACAAAACTTCGGATACGCGGAACATTATCGAAACAATATCCGATTTCATCGAAACCAACGTTAAAATGTCTGTTACACTGAGAGGATCAAAAGTCATGTTGACCTCACCTTGAGACTAGGCTGGACGCGCCCCCACGAGCCGCCGTGAGTGGCTGCGCGTGAAATCCACGCGCCTGCTACAGTGTCACCAGCCTAACCCGTTTGTCTGATAAACGGATCCTTTAGCCCGCGATCAGACCCGGTTCCAATCCTATCAATTCGACACTGATTTCATCAATTGAACATTCAGTTAGTTTCATTTTAAGTTCAATTAGAGTTCGGTAATATTAATTACATGAAACAATAGCTCAATCCTCACGATCACAGATGATCAATCGAAGGACATCCGACCACTGTTCATCATTCGAATTCCCTTGGTTTCAATCGATTTCTCTCAATTGATTCAACCAGAAGCATCAGTGGACTCCGTTAAACATTTCCCCCAACTCAATTGCTTCAATCCAGTGCTCAATCTCCACGACTCAAACTCGATTCTTCGAAGAACAGTCGTCACTGTGCAACCATGGAGTTCCGTCAATCTCAACCGTTTTCTTCCAATTGATGAACCCAGAAGCATCGTGGGATCCTCAGGAACATAATCCCCAGCTCAATTTCATCAATCAAAGCCTCCAATTCCTCGACTCAATCTCGAAATTTCAGAGACCTCCTTCCTTCTGTTCTTCCTCAATTCGACCCCAATTCCCTTCGTTCTTGTTGCAGATCGATTCGTATTGATCCCAGAAAGCTAAATGAGGCTTCAATTCCACTCCTCACGGCTCAATTCTTCCAATTTGATTTTCCCCCCATATTGTCTTAAATCCGAAATTCAATTCCTCAGCTCACTCTCAATCTCCCGTGTTTACCCAGTTGAGTTAGTCTCAACAAGCACTCGATTTTGCCCTCAAAACCGGTTAGAGAAGGCAGCAAACAGTCTCCAATTTTCTTCCCAAATTTTACACGGTTTGAAGAACAAAGGAGATTAATGGAGGAATTAAAAATAATTAGGATTAATTAATTAATAAAACATCATAATTATGTCTTCCCTAAAACATGGGATCTGGTTTCATGCCTGAATTTAGGGGATGAGTGACACTTGTCACTCATCCAAGTGTGTTCAGTCACCGGGTACTGTTCATATTAAAATATTATTTTAATCCCGGTTCGTTCGGTTAATAGAGCCCGATTCCGTGACCATAACTTCGTCGTCGAATCTCCGATTTCGGCATGCCGCCTGTCGTTGGATTCGTATCGACGAGACCTACGTAACGGTCCTTGGCCCTCGTCCATCGGACCTCCCAATCAAAAAGTCAACATTTGGCCCCCAACATGCCAAATTACCAAAATACCCCTCAACTTCCGAACATCATAACTTTCTCTACGAATGTCGGAATTGAACGTGCCACCTGTCTATGAACTTGTGACGTCCCGAACTACGTCACCGTCATCGGTCAAAGTCCGTTTGACCGCTCGAACTAAAAGTCAACATTTTGCCCACGCTAGGGGCAAAACGGTCATTTTGCACGTTTCGTCCGATTTCACTCAACTAATCCCCGATTAGTCATTCTAATTCATAATTAATTAATATTTAATCCCGGTATTCGGGACGGGTCATTACAGTAAGTAAGGACTATGCCTCCGAGACGTGATCTTTGTGCCTGTTTTGAAGAAGGAGTATAAGGAGCTAGTGAGGTTCGGTTATAGAAAGAGCCCAGCGTTTGGGGGTTGTTACCTTCTCGGGCAGGGTGAGTCCGAAACAGGCAGAAGAGTAGATCAATCGTTTGCAAAGTATTTTTGAGATTATGAGATGTCCTCCAGAAGATAAATTGTTGATAGTTACCTTTCAATTGAGTGATATTTCCTATCAGTGGTGGCGGGGGCTACAGATGATCGGCTGGGATGCCCAGGAGGTGACTTAGGAAACTTTTAAAGACAAATTCTTACAGCAGTTCTGCCCCCAATCTTATCTTGATGCTAAAGAGATGAAATTTATACGGCTCGAGCAGGGAAACATGACGGTGGCTCAATATGAGCAAAAGTTTATTAGCCTCTCCTGAATCGAGGCAGATAAGTGTAGACGGTTTGAGTTAGGGTTGCAAGGTAATATTCGAGCTGTAGTAACAGTGGGTACATATGCTACCTTGAGAGAGTTGTCAGATGCTGCGATTTAACTCGAAAGCGAGTTTGTTTCTGCAACCACAAGGAGCAAGTTTTAGTCAGAAACATGAGAATTTGTTTATGGACGTGTCATCAAGCCCGAAGGTTCCAAGAGGAGAAAGTATTAGTGATAAGAGTTTTGGTAGTGGTGGTGCAGTTTCGGGCAGCAAAAGGATTGGACAAGGTCACAGACACATATTCAATCTAATCGAGTGATTCGTTGTTATGGATGTGGAGAACCTAGACATCTTAGTAGATAATGTCTGAATCGTCCAGGTGGTGGCATGACTAGGAAGAACGTGGCAGATTAGGATTAGACTTCTGGTATGTCTAGGGGGAGTCAGACACAGGCCAACGAAGCCACAAGTAGAACTGGAGGACGTGGTTAATATTCAAGGTCACAAGCCCGATTTTTTGTTATGCGACGATGTGAAGATCGGGACACACCAGGCTTTATGGCAGGTGTGTCCTTTATTTTTATATATGATTTATGTGATTCTGTAATTGTGTTTGTTGGGTTGGATTATGGATTAGAAGATTTACGAATTTCGAGGATGAAATACTTCTAGGGGGTAGATTGTAACAAACCGGACTTCGAAAAGGTCAGAATGGACCATTTTACCCTCGGTCAAAGGGCTGACTTTTCTTGGTCAAAGTCAAATGTTGACTTTTTGATGGGGCTGGTTTTTTACGATTTCAAAAATTTTGTTAGAAAGATCTTGGATTTACGAGTACTTCGGAAGGCGATATGCTGGAAACGGAGATCGATTAGATTCGTTTTTTGTCTAAGCTACCTTGGGGTATTTTAGTACTTTTTTTAAGAAGGGGCATTTTGATATTTTCCTTTATGAGATTTTTGTTTATGGCCAAATAAGGGAAGGAAAAATGTCCTTATCCCTTTGACCAGTGTGCCACCGTCCTTGGGCGATTGGGTGTGAGTTAATACATGTAAGTTAAGCGTGTTGTGTGGGTATTTTGTGTGCATGGCCAAGAGAAAAAAAAAAGGAATAAAACCAGGAAGTAAGGGAGAAGAAGAGAGGGAAGAGAGAAGAAAAAAGAAAGTGAGACTAGAAAGAAAGGAAGCGAGGAGACGGATCGTGGGTTGATAATGAGAGAAATACAGAGTTGAACACGTGAGGGTTTCTCGGGTTTGGGGCTATTGGACCAGTTCTTAATGGGGAAGCTTGAAACCAAACCTTTGGACACCTTCTGTATGTTTCTATGATCTTAACAGAGTGCCCAGACGAAATTTTAGATGTTAGGATCGTTCAGGCAGCTCAAGTGTAGGTTTGGTCTTGAAACCTCCATTAGTTGAGCAGTTTTTGAAGTGAATTTTCAAGTTTTAAATATGTAGATCCCTTCCTATTCTATTTTAGAAGATGTTGGTTGAATTGGAACTGAAAAAGGGCGGCAAATAAGGGAAATAAGACCGGGTCACCGGGTCGAGCGACCCAAAAACCAGGTAGTCGGCCAAGAAAGGACGATGAATAGTGCATGAGTACTTGTCACTATAGCTAGTTTGTGGAGGCGCGTGGCTGGGATTTTGATTCACGGTTAACATGTGTTTTCATTATCTTGTTGTTACGAACATTTTGTACTGGTTTCGAGGCAATCAGATACCGTCTAGGGATAGTTTTGGATGTCCAAAGTATATAATTAATGTTTAAAAATTAATATAAAATTACCAGGAGTTAGGATTTGTATTGGGGAATTACTTGGGGGTTCATGGGACTCTAATTACCTTGAATGTTATTTTTGGACATGGGATAAAGTTCTCTGGGTGAGCAGGGAACGATCAAAACGCGAATAATTGGTGTTTTCAGACTGTGAGTGGACGTTTTGTTTTAATAAATATTATGCTTTCATATTTATGAGTTTTAAATTTTTTATATGCATTTTGATGATGATTGAGTGATTGGAAAATTTATTTGATTTTTCGATGATTTATGAATATTTTATTGCGCATTTTTCGAGGTTTTTTCGTAAATCATGTTTCGACTGCCGTTTTGATTGGGATGTCGAATAGAAAGTGATTCATGATATGAAATATGGTGAAATTGAATTCTTGATGATTTTCTCATGATTCTTGGATGTTTTTCGGAAGAATTCTAATACCACGTTTTACGATGATGTGATTTAATTGAGTGGCTTTGGGCTTAGGCCTAGGATTCTTGATTATGATTTTGAACTGTGGTATATATATGTGTGTCGTTATTGATATTTGTGATGTGGGATGTTGTGATGATGTGTGGTGATTGTTTGGATTGGATGTAGGTCTCGAACGTCAAGCCCGGGGATTCGAATCCTAAGATTGATATTGTGTTGGCGACTCAGACGTTGAGCTTGGCTTCGAATCCTGAGTCGAGTTTTACTCGGACGTCGAGTTGGGCTCCGAATCCCGAGTGAGTGTTTGATGGCCTACTGGTAGTGCCCTTGAGATATAATGATTGATTTGATGCTTTGAGAATAGCTTGGGTGTGATATAATTATATGTAAGTTTTGTGAAGATTCTCAGGTGATCCTTGGTATGTGTATGGTTGTGATTTATGTGGATTGTGTTCCTAGTGTCACTAAATTGCTCGATTCATGGCTCTGAGTATGGATTTTGGGAATTTCATGAACATTTAAGAAATATATTAATAACATGTTATGCGAGGAAATTGGAATTATCATACTTTAGATCATTACCGGGTTTTGGGAAATGGTTCTATTCTCATTATTTCATATTTAGTTGGTTTGGTGGTGAGTGATGAATTGGAATTTTATATGATTTTATACGATTTATTATGAGAATTGTTTAATGGTTTTACATATGCATGCATAGTTTTTCTATATACAGAGGGTGAATGTACGTTTTCTAAGTTATGTTTTCTAAAGTTTATTTTCGTCCACTCATGTTTTTATGGTTTTCTTGCCCTCCAAGTCGTGTCACGAGCACATGGGTCTGCTAGGGGAGGAGGCATAAAGTGGTTGTAGAGTGTCCGTTGTAGTTAAGATAACCACTTGTATTTTGAATCGAGTCGCTAAACTTATGCGCTATATTTGACAAGAAATGTGTATGTATGTCCTTGGTCTGATAGTAGACGGTTTTATAGTTGTTTAAAACTTTTCTTATGGATGTTTTCGACTTTTGAGCTAAAACTGTCAGACGGGAGCAGAATCCCTCGGAGTTGCCTAGTGGTAACGGAAGAAGTCATGCGACGATCTCTCATGCCATGACACACTTCAGGTCCTTTGAATTCCATCCCTTCTTTTGAAACCCCATTAGCCTAGCCTCATTGCAACCATTGAATAAGATCTAAGTGATCTTGTGTACGTTCTTGTTGAAGGTTAGGGTATGTATCTTTGTTCCTAAGCATCAATTCCTTCTTGAGATCTTAGATTTAGAAAGTGCCTTTATTCATTATGAAATCATATGTGATTACATTAATTCTTATACATAACTTCTTCACATATGCTTGTATGAATGATACCCTAGGACTCGTGTGCGTTGAGTGATATATTGTGAGGATTAGAGTCAAGGCGAAATTATTCTAGAATGCTTGAATGTCCTTGTTTTCAAATTTGATCTCTAAGCATGGCACTTAATTACTCTTAACACTTGGAACTCATGGTTTTGATGCACCTCTTGGTTTGGTAAAGGTTGTTTGTTGTTGTTGGTTCTTATTAACTTTGTAATGAGTGAAGTCTAGCATGTTTAGTGTCTAAGTGAATTGTTTGTGGTTATCAATCTGTTAAACCCTCAGGAGAGACAACTCCTCCTACTAGGGCAACCTAGGGGTTCAAATGTCTATCTTAGTTAGATCAAGTCTTTTGTTTTTATTTTTGTTTTGCTAAGGGACTAGCAAAATTTAGGTTTGGGGCTATTTGATAGGTTGATTATTGAGCATCATTTTGTTGAAGTTTCCATATCCCTTTAGTTGACTTTAGTCATGAATCATGTAATAAATTAGGAGAAAATGACCTATCTTGTGAGCCTTATACATGATGTCAATCTAGGGCCAAAAATAATGCTTATGCAAAGAAAGGAACCAATTCGAGAAAAAAGAAAAGCAAAGCCCCAACCGAGGTCCTATGCCAACACCTTGTCACTACCGTGTCACTGGACCCATGCCATGTCATTGAGACCTCACTATCATGTCACTGGCCCTGTACCGTGTGCCTGTGCCTTGTTCCAGCATCATGCCATGTTCCAATACCGAGCTCCAAGTCCCAATCCATGTTCCAGTGTTATCCCTCCATCATGTCATTGGTGACATGCCAGCGGTCCCGTGTTCTTGCTTGGTTCCAGTGTTGTGCCAGTGATGTCAAGACCCGACCCTTCTCGGTCAGGACCCGACTCATCTAGCACCATATTGTCCGCTTTGGGCCTCGCCCTCACGGTTTTGTTTTCGGGAGCTCATGGTGCAACTTCCCAGGGGGTCACCCATCATGGAATTGCACCAGCCTCAACTCGCTTAACTTTGGGGCTTCAATCCCCCCCAAAGCCACTTGAGCTCCCAAAAGGCCTAGTTTAGATCAGAGTTGCGCAGCGGCACCCTCTATCTAACCCTATATTGTCCTCTTTGGGCACATCTGCGCCCGCAAGGTTTTGTTCCCAAGACCTCACGCCTGGAAGGTAACCACCTTAACCAGCGCAGCCAAGGGAGGCCTAGTGCTAAATAGGTGTGTGCCTACACATTTAAGGCACACCACCGTCCTCTCCCAAACCATTCCCCCTCGCAAGAATTTGGGATTGTTCACCGTTCCCTCCAGGACACAGGTCTTAAAATCCACCCCCCTTAGGGCCCAACTTCCTCGTTGGCACACTTCCTGGTCAGAGTTTGGCTCTGATACCAAATTGTCAAAACCCGACCCTCCTCGGTCAGGACCCGACTCATCTAGCACCATATTGTCTGCTTTGGGCCTCGCCCTCACGGTTTTGTTTTCGGGAGCTCATGGTGCAACTTCCCAGGGAGTCACCCATCATGGAATTGCACCAGCCTCAACTCGCTTAACTTTGGGGTTCCAATCCCCCCCAAAGCCACTTGAGCTCCCAAAAGGCCTAGTTTAGATCAGAGTTGCGCAACGGCACCCTCTATCTAACCCTATATTGTCCTCTTTGGGAACACCTGCGCCCGCAAGGTTTTGTTCCCAAGACCTCACGCCTGGAAGGTAACCACCTTAACCAGCGCAGCCAAGGGAGGCCTAGTGCTAGATAGGTGTGTGCCTACACATTTAAGGCACACCACCGTCCTCTCCCAGACCATTCCCCCTCGCAGGAATGTGGGATTGTTCACCGTTCCCTCCAGGACACGGGTCTTCCAAGTGATATGTCACCAGCACTTGGCCCAGGCCCAGTTTGTGCCCAAATCCTTTAGCGGTAAGGAGTCTTTAGTGAATCCTTTAACAACAAGGACTCCTTGACACAGTTTGATTAGTTTAGCGATAAGGAAGGCTCCAAGCCACGTTGCCTTGATGACCAAGCAAGATCCCTATCTTTTAGTGATAGGATTATGCCACGGGTATGATTCCTTGTTCCACTAAGATCTAAGCTAGGGCTTGTCCTACACCTATTTAAACCAAGTTTTTATAATCAATAGGGGGTTTCCGTTTTACCTCTTTAGTTTTGAAGGCTCTGCTTAATTTCATGCTTAGCTTTACTTTGAGTTTTTGTACAAGGAGCTTAAAGAGGTAAATTGATCGTGTGTTGAAGTTCATCCTTCCCCATCTTTGTAACTTTGTACCTTCGACTTATTCCTCTTTTTAATTAGATGCATTTTTTCATTATGTTTTTTTAATTCAATAATGAGTGGGTAGTTTCTTCAAGGATTGGGGTTGCTTGAAGCCCTAGCTATGCGTTGTTGTACTTAGACTTGTGCTTGACTACTTTTACTTTGTGAATTGAATAATTTTAACTACCATGCGTAATGAACTCAATTGGTGCTTATAAGATTAGCTACCTTATTTTCATTTAAATTGTAGATGACATGTGTTAGGTGTGACCGTCATATCAATCTAGTAGATGTAAGCATCAAGTTAGAAGGCGAACTCCTAATTGTAGATTGAACTTAGGAAGCCTAGGACTATTGTTACACCCTAGGTTAGTGTGGTGTCATCAAATCCCCTTCGTGAGAAAAGCATTACCAAAACGTTGTGATAGACGCTTTTAGAGCATACAAAGTATGAAGGGATGATGTGTGTGCCTATTGAGCATATGCCTTGCCTTAGGCATGGGCACCTAAACCCTAAATCAACCAATCTAGTAATCTTAGTTTACTTGTGACTCAAGCAATCAAGAAACAACAACCCCCCCTATGATGATCCGAAAATTCGAAAAAGGAAAATTGGGAAAAATTTGAAGGAAATGACAATTTTGCCCCTAGTTATAAGGGTCGAAAGTTGACTTTTTGATCGGGAGCTTGTTTGGACTTTCAGTAAGTACCGTTGAATAGGTCTCAGGACGCTGAATCCGTAGACAGGCGGCATGCGTCGATCGGAGTTCAGACGCGGAAGTTATGGGTCTAGAATTGTGAGGCGTATTTTGGTAATTATGTGTGCAGGGGTAAAATGGTAATTTGACTAGTTCTGGCTAATTCAGCCATGTATTAAACGGACACATGTGCCTACTAATTGGATGAGGATTTGTTGCTTAGTGACATCTGTCATTGTAAGGGGACAATTAGTGGCAATTGGTGATTCATATGTTTGAATTAAAAAACTAAACCATTTATATATGTTTTCTTCAAACCGAAAACAGAGAACCAAAAAGTGAGTTTGATTGATCGTCCCAGCAACCAATTGAGAAACTCGAGAAAACTGATGAAATTGAGAGTGAAATTGAGAGGAAATAGGGAGGAAAAAGGGAAGGAAAAACCAGAAAAACCCGAAGCCCACCCAAAAACCTTGAATTGATAACTTAGAATCGAATTTTGAATTAGACGATTAATTGATGGAAACAAAGAAGAGGATGAGCTTCTAGAGGTTCAAACGAGTTGATTGGAATCAAAATTGAAGAAAATGGTGAAGAGATGAGCCCAGACGAAACTTGAGTTCAGTTCTGGAAATCCCAGTTGAATTGGAATGGTTAGAGGGATTGGAGCTTAAAATTGAGATTGGAAACATAGTTGAAGGAACTCTGCGATGCTTCTGAGTGAGTTAATTGGAAGGAATCGTTGAGAATCGACAACAGTAAACGATGAACACTCTTTGACTTATCACGGGCAGTCGACTATCTTCGAGGTAAGAAATGGTGAAATTGACCTTACAGATCCTTAATTAAGGATTGAACGATGGTGTTAGATGATTGAATTGAAAGAAATGATGCAGGATTGATGGATGTTGAACCGGGTCAACACGCGGGTTGCAGACCCGTTTGACAAAGGAAACGGGTTGGGACGATGAACAGTCCCTGTTACTGTAGCAGGCGCGTGGACTCACGCACAACTGCTTGAGGCGGCGAGTGGGGCACGTGAGAGGGATTTTCGAGGTGAGATCAACATGAAACTTGTTCCTTTCAATGTAACGAATATTTTGGTGTTGGTTTCGAGTCGATCAGACACCGCTTTGATATTGTTTCGAAGGTCCGAAAGTTTATGTTATGTTTTAAATTAATATTTAATTCCTGAAAAATTATGGAAAATTAATATGATATTCATGGAGTCATTAGTGACCTTTAATGATGGTTTTGGACAGGATTTGAGATTCCTGGAAAGTACCAGAAATTACGGAAACACGTGTAATTCGGAAAGCTAGCGGTTTGGACGGTGTGTGAGTGGACGTTTGTTTTATAAACCATTATGCATGCATAGTTAAATGTTTTACGTGATTGATTGCATGATTTGAATTGCAATGATGTCATGGCGACTTGGCATGATTATTTGTGATTTAATGATTATTTTAATCGGTCTTTCGGGCACGTTTTACGAAGAATGTGTAATTGATATTTTGGGCTAGGCCCGGAGTCATAATGGTTTCAAAAATGATATTTTGACTTAGTTGATGAGTCAAGGATGGTTTCTGGATTATTTTAATGTTTCAAATGAGATTTTACGGATTTATGTGTAAATGGTATTTGAGCTTGAGACCCGGTCGGGAATAATTTTGACTTGGTTTGAAGTTAAGGATTCGATTGAAATATTTTGGGATGTAATCCCAGTATGGTTTTCATTGTGATTATGAGTGCCCAGACGGTTGGAGCTAGGGGATTACCCAGACGACCGGAGCTTGGGGGATATGATTGTGAGTTGTTTCTATTGTAAGCTAGCTTCTCGGATGCAACTGAGCCTGGATGTACCACTCGGATGTGTCTGAGCCTAAGGATGTGTTCGCCCAGATGTGACTGACCCCGAGAGTTGAGCCCAGAGGTGTCTGATCCCGAGAATGTGGCTGGATATTGGCCTACGCGTAGTGCGGATGTGACTGTGTGATTGTTGTGCACTTGTGAATAGTACGGATTGATTGATTGATTGATTGATTGATTGATTGATTGTGCACTTGTGAATAGTGCGATTTGATGTTGATTGTGATTGCGTACTGGTATTGAGTACAGTTTTTTGGTCTTTGTGGCCAGGTGATTATGTTTTCATATGTTTGGCTTGAAAGCCGAGATTTGATACTGTTCATGTGCTTTGGCTGGAAAGCCAGTGATTGTTATACACATGTTTTTCCCTATGCATGCATGGTTTGATAAACTGGAGGGTAAATGATGTATTTTGAAATGTGTTTTAAATGACTTTATTTTTGTCCACTCACACCTTTCCTGTTTTGATGACCCTCCAGGTCGTGGCACGACGTTCGGGGCTGATCGAGAGGCGGAGGCATGAGTGGAAATCAGTGCGGTTATCCCTTGTCTAACAGGTGCTGAAGGGTAGTTTCAGGACTTCAGTTGACTTGTCAGACGGGAGTAAGACCGGGCACAGTTATCAAAGTCTAGTTGGGACGGGTCCTGTCAAACCCCCCCTCCCCCTCTCCAATTATCTTTACTTTTCACCTAAGTCAATTTGATCTAAACTATTGGACACTACTTGAACAAGTCCCTGTGGGATCGACCTTCGGTGTGCCACTACACTCTTCATATGACTTGTGCACTTGCAGAGTATTACACTTAGAGATTTTGTCTTAAATAACTATTGTGTGGATAAAACATTTATCACATAACGATCTTCAAGAAAAGTCCAAAAGATACTCGGAGCAAAAGGTCAAATTTAGACCTCGAGGACAAAATTGTCAATTCCTTTTTTTTTTAAATTGTCGAAATAACGTTTTTTGAATTTCCGAGTCGTTACAACACACTTCCTTTAGAAAAAAATAATTTGGAGATATTATTTTTTTTTTTTTAACAAATTTAGAAACTCTTTACATGTTGACCCTCTTGAATTAATTTCTTAGATCCGCCACTGGGTGGAGTGGCGATGGTCCTTCTCTAGGCGATGGGCCATCCCCTACCTTCCTTCACCAGAGTTCGGCCGAAAAACCCAATCACCACCCGGATTTTAAATCTTTATATATCCCTCAATTAATTTTCAACCAAATTCAATGTTCTAATAGTCAAAATCTATTTGCTTGAGAATGAATCCAAAACTGAAGTCAAAACTGAGATGCATTATATGTCGTGGCTAGAAGCTGGAAAGGAAGTTTTGTCCAAACTTTAGGGCTTTGTTGCAGGGTCCATGGTTGTCCTCAAACTTCAAAGATGGTATGGTTGAGTTCGTGGGGAGGAGCGGAAGGTCATGATGTGCTTGCTTCGGGTCGAAATGGTCCAAAAAAAAATTTAGTGTAGTTCACAAGAGAGAACAAGAAGAGTGAGCAGTGAGTAAGAAGCGAGAATAATGAAAAAAATTCTGGGGAAAGAAAGAAAAATCTTCCCAAAAACATATGCCTTATAATACCAAAATGCCCTCATAATTCCAGATCGAAAACTATTTCAAATGAAGTCTGGTGTACAAATTTGTGAGTTCAAGACCTACGTACGTAATGGTCCAAGAAAAGTTTTCATGTGATTTTTGAACCTCTCCTAGATCTGAGGGTAAAATCGTTCTTTTCTAAACTAATTAAGTTTATAGTTTTAATTTCTTTTAAGGTCCGAGTAGTTACAATAGCGGGAGTACTTATACATTTTGTTTGAAGAGGTAATCCTGGTCCCCATCACCTTATCTTCGTTGATGAGAGTCGTTTATTGGCCCGGGTACGAACCCTCCTGGAGTTTCAAAAAGTTAAAGAGCTCCTCAGTCCATACGATGGAGCATCTGGGCAGGTTGTAAATTTTGACAAGAGCTATGTTACATTTAATGCCAACTTGACTGAAATTGATCAGACTCTCTTAGTCCATAGTTTGGGACGGTGTGTCTCGTGTGGCTTTTCACGATAGAATATATCTAGATTTGCCCTTTTATATTGGAAGATATATAAAAAAGAGAGAACTTCTTGTCTATAAAAAACCAGGTAAGGAGAAAACTTCAAAGCTGGTATTGCCCAAGCCATTCATCAATATTCTATGATACTGCTTTTAGTGGCCTCGGTCTTTATGCATTGAAATCCATCAACTATGAATTGCTAAATTTTTGTGGGGAAGTACATATAGTTCTGATAAAAACGGAGAACTCATTGGATCTGTTGCTTTCAATCTAGCTGTTCGTCCTAAACAAGATTGACGCCTAATCCATATCCAAAACATTAGATGAAATGCAGTTTTATAAAGAAAAATATTTTCCAGATGGCCATTTTTTGATTATTAATAGTCGCGTGAAGACTGAAGGTGTCAATTCATCTTATTGTTGGAAAAGTATTAGGGCCGCAAGGGTGGTGATTAATTATGGCCGGGTGGCGACGGCGTACTGATGATGGTTCTTGTGTTAAAATTTGGCGAGACCGAAGCTGCCTAGGCCTCACTCTTTTAAGCCTTATTATAAATATATCCACCGGCTGCTTCCTAGTCTCTCAATGCGTCAATTAGTGCTCCTATTTATATTAGTGCTCCTAGTAATATTAGTGCTCGTAATGCTGAGGCATATGGTGCCCAGTTGCTCTTTATACTCCCTCTTGACATAGTGGAGGTTGACTTTGACTCCTCTCTCTACCCCTAGTTGCAGTTTACAAAATAGTGCAGAGCTTTCGGAGCTTGACCCATCTTCCAAGACGTACAACGTCCGTCTATTATAATTAAACTTGCCAGCAATTAAGTTTGTTTTCTGTGTTAACAAACGAGGAAGCTCCATCGCCTTGCAAAGTTTTCCATAAAGCACTTGAAATTAAGTGGCTAATTAGTTAGTATTCATTTTCTCATCGATCATTACGTACGCTATGTATTAAAACTAATCAACCATTAATTGCAGATCGACGTGCAGCTGTGTTTGTAGATGTGGTACGTACGTGAAGCAACTAATTAAGGTAGGAATTAATACAACAAATTCCAAAGGTTGAATATAATTAGTGGCTAGAAATGATTGAAGTTTGATGATCAGCGGTTACAGTCAAGTAAAGTTGAGGTGCTAAATTTCACGTTGCTTTGGTCTAAAGCTCCAAAGTAATCTTAGGTCACTTTGTATTGCTTTCATCTCTTTTCTAAATCAGCACAAGTTGAAGTTCGGGGCAAAGCTACCATCGGCCCCCCCTCTCCCATGCTTTGCTTTATACAAACGCCTAACCAAAGTTAGACAAAAAATCCATTGCACAATTTTTAGCAAATCATCTTTGTTGGAATGGATCTATATTTTAATTCATCCATCACATTAATTTTGTATTATGCACATAACAAAGCAAGGAATTTCAAGGAGAATCCTTTTATTATTATGCAATGATTACCATATATATCAATTGAAAAAAAATCTTTCCAGTGTGTTCGAATTAGACAGGTCGATAATAATATCACCGGCAAGTTGATATTTAATTTATAACTCATTTTCTCAATATCTTTGTATAAACAAATAAAAACTAGAATGGTGTCCCTCGAATGGCACTACGGTCTATTGTGGTTTTATTAATGTTCACAATGACGACTAGAATTTTATATTCTATTAATGTTATTTTCGATCTCTAGTTAAATTTTTCATGACACAACAAAATTATATCCTTCTCTTCCTCTACAACAAATAAAACCAATGAAGATTGTATTAATACGCGCACTTCCAAATTTCCAAAAATAAGTCACGAACTACGTATCAAAACATACTCATCACTCAATGAAGTGTCATTCATTTTTAATAAAAATTATATTCTTCATTTTTTTAATGAAAGGATACTGGGGAAGAGATTATACATATTGGTATGAATATTATTCTTTACGATAATTAAATGTGTGACCTCCCTTTTCATAATGGAGTTTATACCGGATATCATTAGACTAGTAGTGTTAATGGAAAATCATATTTTACTTTAAATAAAAGGAATTTAAGTTAAAATCGCACTATGAGCCATCAATAAATATCAACTTTAAAATAAATAAATATATATATCGTTAAACTGTTTTTTATATACAAAGATATAATGTGATTATATTATACACATTAGGTATCAATAGCGCCCTTTACGAGATAAATAACATATCACATAATACATAAAGATAAATAACATTAGACCGTAGTACTAAATGACATCATTAAACCATCATTAGTACTTATAAATGTTCTAAAAACTCGCGAAATAATAATCGGGCTGAGATATGGAATTTAGCACCTAGGGCGCGCCTAGATGGGGGTTCTATACACAATTTTCTTTTATTTTAATAATTGTATTAGGAAATATAATGTGCAAAATGGAAGTTCCAAAATCATAAAAACAAAATAACATGCAAAATGGAAAAATAGAAGGTAGAGGTAGAGAGTTTAAGTGAATCTAAAAATTCTAATTCTTCCCTAGAAACTAGAATGAAATTAATATTCCATCCTCTTAGCCTAAAGTCGGTCGCCTAGTTGTTCTCTCCTTAGCTCCCACCATGACAGTAAGAGTACTATATATATTATCAATAGAGGCGTTGAATAATAAGCATCGCGACCCGCCATCCATATTCCTTAATTTGCTTTGTACAAGGTTGGACAAAAGATGGCACAAATTTTAGGAAATGGCCTTTAGATTACAATTATGCATATATATTCTTTAGACTTTAGTTTGCTTTGTCCATTTTCTAATTTTACAAATGATATCAGATATCTGAACTCAGCTACACAAGTTTAATCATTGTTTATCAAACTCAACCCAATTAAAATCTTCTTCGTTATTTATAAAAATCAATTTTAAATTTTTTTACCAAAAAAGTAATAAAAAATCATCAAATCACATTATTTATGTTGTTTGACCTAATATTTTAGATCCGACCTTCTTTTTTTTTGGGTTATTAAGGGAAGGACAATGAAAACATTGAGTATTGATCTTATTAATTACGAGAGTTGGACCAAAAATTTCTCTCATAATATGCACATAAGAAGTACCATTAGATCATAACACTATGACCCCATTTATTAAGTAGGAATATATAGTAGAAATAGGAATTTATTTCCAAATTTCATTTTTCCTTCTTATTTGTCACTATTTAGGATACATGAAAGGAAAGTAAATCAAGAATTTGATTGGAATCGATTTAATCTAATTGATGGAATCTAATTACCTATAATAGGATGGTATTCTATTTCCCTAGTAATTAGAAAATGTAAATATTTCTTAATATATCCATATTTATCACTATTAAATAGGAAAAAAAATCATTCAAATAACATAAAAACACATATATATTTTATATAAAAAAAATACAGAGATACTTTTGGTGAGAACCTGTGCCCACATTTTACAAATATTTTATTTATGATTTTAAATATATATATTCATGACTTCAATGTTGTGAATATTTTAGTTTATTTTGTTTAAATTTTTTTATGTATGTGAAGCCTTGGTTTTGGGTTGATACTTGGTGGTATGTGCTATATGAGGATTCTCTATTGTGTGTGTCAAGATTGCGCATGACTTTTGCCTTAAACATACAAACAAAACCGTGTGGAAATTTTTTGAATAAATTAGGGCTTCCTATTACTATTTTTGAATAAATTAATATTTTTGGTTTTTGGTTTAATGAAGGCAATTTTGATCGTTGTTTTTTTAATAAATTAGGGCTTCCTATTTGTTCAGACATATTTTGATTATGTTTCTTTGTTGGACTCATGAATTTTAATAAATTTGAATAATATGTGTTTTGATATTAGAGAATATGATTTTTAAGTTTATATTGAATGTTTGATTTTATTTATTAGTTTTTATAATCAGATTATGCATTGCAAAAGGATGTTTTTGTAACAAATTATTATTATTTTTGTTTAATGCTTGAAACTTTACTATTATTCCATTTTGTTCCAAACGTTAGAATGAAATTCTTAAATCCTTTCCATGTTTTAGGGAAAAAATTGATATAATTCATTTCCTTCCTTTTATATTCCAAGTATTCAAATGGGACTCAAGTAGCTAGACCCAACTTGTAAGTGTATGGTAGTAGTTGAATTTTTCCTATCATTGGAAATTTGTTTGCTTTAATAATTTCTCCTCTCTTTTTTTTTTTTTTTTTGACAAGAATAATTTCTCCATTAAGAGATCGGATGGTGCTTAGAAAGCCCAAGAATGAGGCTGTGACTCTTTATTTTCATGCGTCGGCCCACCGACGTAAAATTAAAAACATAAGGGAATGGGTTGAAATGTTTAGGCTTTTAATATTATACATCCCTTTTTAACCAAAGCATAGGATCCTCTTTAATCAGATTCCCTTAAATCTTAATCCAAACAAGAACCTAAACCTTAAAGCCACGGATAAACCAACAAAATAAACAAATTTGTACTAAATCAGTACTATCGTTTTAGATTACCACAACATTATGTTTTCTTAATTGTATATGGGGTTGCCAGTTATTGCTATACCTTAGTGGTATTCATCTTTATTTGTTATGTCGGAAGTTTCAAGTTTAACTATCGCCCTGTAAGGTAGATAGATACTCAATATTATATAATGTAACCTCTCTCTCTTATACCTATACCAAAAAAAAAAAATTATATATGGGGCTTTGATTCATATATCCATTATATATATAACCATTAAATTGAACCCACCAAGCAAAGTAATATTATAATTTAACTGTTTATTTTGGAGTTCATTTCTAATGATTGTAATATCATTTTGTTGGTAAATTCAATCCATCGGTATACAAGAATATTGAAAAACTGAGTTATATATATTGAGTTTTGACTTCATTATTTACAAAAGTGGAATCCATTAAAACACCCCACATCGACCACATTGGATGATTGGATTGGATGGAAGCACCACCAGCAGAGTAATATTACACCATAACAGTATGCTTTTTACATGTATTTTTACGAATTGTGTGAAAATTATACATGTATAATACACGAAAATTATATATAATGGTTTCTTTGTTGGTTTCAATGACACCCCAAATGCATATATAATACATGAATTTTACATGTATTTTTACGAATTGTGTGAAAATTATGTAGAGATATTATAATAATTAAGATGAATTATCAACGCGTATGTAATTTTAAATTAAAATAAATGGAAATGCTATTATAATAATTCCTCATTATAAAGTTATCATTTTTTTTCAAAAGAAAAATCTAATTTATTGAGATGAGAAATATTATAAAGAAAAAAACATAAATAAATGTGATCGCATAGGAACTTTCTACTAAGTGATGATAATTAGCCTCAACGAGTATAGGGAGACGCGTTGATGAGGAAGAATCTCTATTATTTACTGTAAAGTGTAGAGGGGCGCTGCATAATGAACCAGTTTGACTCCAAAGGTAAAGAAGTAAATTTCTTCCCCTTTGTGAAAGAAGAGAGGCAACCTCGGATTCTAGAAAAGGTGGCAACGTTAATAATTTTCTAAATTTACTTTTTATTATCAAACTAAGCTAAAGTCAGTGATTGATAATTTTAATTTGATAGGGTTGAGAGAGAGAGACACACACAGTCACACATGAATCCAAATGCAATATCCGCATAAACATAAAATAAAAATAAAATAATGGGAGGGCCGTATAATCCATATTCTGGTTCCTCATTCCAATGTCAATCCTGCCTCCTACGCCCTACCTTTCTCCTTATCTATGTCGTACTATTACTCATAGTCATAGCCACACGTACCAGTACCACATTTTATTCCATTTTGTTTTCACCTTTTTCAGATGGTAAATTAAAAGAAATCCCGACCAAACTTTATATGTTCTTTATTTACTTCATCTTCACGATTTTGCGTAGTGTTTAATGTTTTTTGTTAACCAACTTAATGTTAACACATATTATGAGATATCAATCAATTTGTAGAGATATTATGCCTTCTTTTTTTTATTATAGTGAATGAGAAATTTTTGAAAATTATGCATATAATATGTCATCGGAATTTGAATTTGAGATTAATTTTTTATAAATCAACACTATAACTAACTGAATTAGACCCACTTGACAAAAAATTGGATTAGCGTCATTCTTATTTAATCTAAATATTACATAATTTTTCAAATAAAATTTTTTAAAATGATTCACGGATCTAATGAGGCAGTTAAATTGGTTTTTATTTTAGAGAATACGAAATTTTGTTGATAGAATTACGGGTACTAATTATTGACACGACTTGATACATGTTTCGAAACCAGCACGAAATTTATCTGGGCCTAACCACACGATTAAAATTTCTGATCATTTTCGAGTCAACTCGTCATAACACGTTTACTAAACGAGTAGATTTTAGATCAAATTGTTAACTTGTATAATAACTTATTAACTCATTTAATAAATTAGTAGATTTTGAGTCAACCTGTTAACCCTATAATGACTTATATACATACTAATTTGTTTAATAAATGTGACAATTACTAACTCATATATCAACCTATTTACGTACCTATATACTTATTAAATTTCATAATTTAAATAGTTTAAATATGTTAAACAGACTAAATGGGTTAAATGGGTTATATGTTAATTGGATTTCGAGTATGACCTATTTATTAAATAAATTATACAGGTTACCTGCGTTATTAGCATGTCGAGTTCAGGTCGGACATCCTTGACATGTTTATTAAATGGTCGGATTCAGATTATTCATATTTACGTAAAATCGAGTTCATGACACAACACGAACCTAATACACCATAAACCATTACCAGCCCTAGATGAAACAAATATACAAAGTAAAATTAAACTAAACTACAATGATTTGAGGATAAACATAAGTTAATACCCAATGACAGAATCGTGATCTTATGTAGTCCTAGGAAATATCTATATTTTTTTCACCCTAAAAATTTACCATGTGCTATAGCACATCTTAGCTCATACAATCTTCCGCCCTTTACATGCCACTATTAATGATCATGCTTGATATCTATCAAAATGATTTAGAGGAAACAATGTGTAAAATAATATAATTTGAATCATTTTAGTATGATCAAGGTCATTACTGCCAAAATAATTAATCTTTGCATTCTCACAAAAGGGAAATTTTAACATATACCACCATATCGTAGATGCTCCGATATATTCACTGTAATTGACACCACCACCACCACCAATGGAGGACTGTAACCACTCGATCAAAATCCATCAAGCCATATCACGAGTAAAAACCTTATGAAGCCAAATCAGGCTCTTAAAGATAAGTGTTTCACTAGTAACCTGATTTAGCCCTCATCATTTGGCTCAGAGGCCCATTGACTTATGGGTACCTGCTAGTCTCGTTGACTAAAAATCTGACCCGAAAGTAATCGGGCAGGACTTGGGCTTAGGGTATTCAAACCTAATAAGCCCGAGCTCGGTAAATCCGACCTGACCTGCCCATATAAACCTGGCCCGTAAGCCCGTATATATAAATCTATTATTAATTAGAAAATTGTAAGAATAAAATAATAATAATGATAATTGTAAGAATAAACTAATAATAATGATCATTGTAAGAATAAAATAATAATAATGATACTTGTTAGAATCATGCTAGTAGCTGTAGGAATAAGGAAACATCTAGTAGCTATAGGAATAAGGAAACGTTCTAAGAAATGGTACAATGGATTATCTAAACTAAGAATTTTCAACCCGCTTTAAATATTTTAATTGAAAAAATTGAATAAAAAAACTTGACTTTTAGTATAGGCTTCCATGCTTAACAATTCTATGTTATATTCAACATTAATATCCCTAACATGAGCTTTGGTACATGCAGTGTATAAAGTTGTATTTCATGTAGTCTTTGAGATTGATTGCTCAACACTTCAGGATATAAGTTAATGATTTTCAATACCATTATATACTTTCTTTCTTTCTTATGATTTTCAATTTTTTTTTCTAACTCCAAATTTTTTTGAATAAGTAACTTCTAAAAGCCCAATTGAGCCAGACCCAAGTAGGCTTAGTAAGCCCCGCCCATAAAACCCAATAAAAATTCAGCCCACACCCGACCCGACAAAGTGTATGGACTTTCATATTAAGACCAAACCCGTCCGGCCCGACTTGATAATTTTTAAATTATGAACTAGGCCCAGCCCAAGTCCAAAAAATTTGGACCTAGCTTACTTGACCCAACCCAATGATGAGGGCTAACCTGACTCGTCAGGAAGTTGAAATAAACTATAGTGCCTAGACATTAAGACTGGTTAGATTATTTAGTTTATTCACTATATGTTTGTGGGTACCAAAAGGATATCCCCCTTGGACCTAAAAAATATGAGACAAAAAAAAAGTGTTTTGAGGGAAAGGAAGAAGATCCTTATTGCAACAACACATTTTTTCATCAGCTATACATTATCTTTTCTCAAACATATTGTCGAACATACTAAATCAATAAAAGGAAAATTTGAGCTATTAACCCACTGCTTGAGCTATTAATGTAACGACCCGTCCCGAATATCGGGATTTAATAATATTTAATTGTGATTTACTAATCTGGGATTAGTTGGGCGATTTCGGACGAATTGTGCAAAATGACCGTTTTGCCCCTAGGCGTGGGCAAAACGTTGAATTTTAATTCGGATGGTCAAATGGACTTTGACCGATGACCGTGACATAGTTCGGGACGTTACGAGTTCATAGACAGGTGGCACGTTCGATTCCGACGTTCGTGGTGAAAGTTATGATGTACGGAAGTGTAAGGGCATTTTCGTAATTTGGACGAAAGAAGGGGGAATGTTGACTTTTTGATCGGGAGGTCCGATGGCCGAGGGCCAAGGACCGTTACGGAGGTTTCGTCGATGCGAATCCAACGACAGGCGGCACGCCGAAATCGGACTTCGTACGAGGAAGTTATGGTCTGAAACGTGAAATCGGGGAAGTTACGTCTCGGTAACTGTGTTGATTATTTTATTCTGAAATGGTGGTTGGAGGACACTTGGATGAGTGACAAGTGTCACTCATCCGACGGCTAGATTGGATCTTGATCCACTAATCATAAACTATATACTAAAGTTTCCACTATATAATAATTTAGGATTAAATCCCTGCTTTTGATCTGAGCCATCCATTCCACCCCCAGATTGCATCACAGCCGTCCATCTCATCCCTCCCTTCTATGTCTGATAATCCTCACTCCCTCACCGTGAACAAGCAAAAAAAAAAAACAGAGGTATAAGGATTTGATTCTGGCCATTGGCAATCTCCCTTCCATAATTGATTTCACAAATGGATACTTGGTGATTTAGGGAAGGTTTTGACTGAGGGAGAGCTCGGGGGACTGAGTGGGGAGGTGTAATTCGGGAATCAAAATTTCGGGGAATTGGAGGGAATTTCGAATTGGAATAATTGGGCCGTGACGATCAAAATGGAGGTTAGTTTGAGTCTTCTGGGATCAAAACGATCAGTTTTGCAGCAAGAACGACGGGAAACCGTGTCGGATTGAGGGAGAACGGAGCTTCCATGGCAGCTTCATTTCGAGCTTGGGTTCAATGGGTTAGAGGTATGTAATTCTCAAATTGATCTTGTAGAAATGTCCCTTACACTCTCACGATGCTAACTGAATGAATCAATTTGGAAACCAGGGACGATATCGTGAAATCCGATTTGAAAACCCGTCGAGGATCGATCGTGAGTCGTGGAGATATATACCCTAATTTGTGTAATTCGATTTACAGAACTTAAATGGAGATTGATTACAAGGGATCAGTTGAAGGATTGGATTAAATTGATGTCGAATTGGGTGAGATTGAACCGGGTCAGATCGCGGGTAATTAGACCCGTTTACCAGTCATTCGGGTGAGGGAGACCACTGTAGCAGTCACTGTAGCAGGCGCGTGGCTTTCACGCGCAGCCACTCACGGCGGCGCGTGACGGCGCGTGAGTGCGAATCCCGAGGTATGATCAACATGACTTTTGTCCTATACAATGTAACGAACATTTTGGGATTGGTTTCGTGTCGATCGGACACCGTCTCGATATTGTTCGGGATGTCCGAAGGTTTTAAATCCAATTTAAAAATACTTAAAAATTCGGGAAAATTACGGGACTTGAATAGGATGTTAATGATGAGGTTAGTAATCCTCTAATGTGATTTGAGCAGGATTGGGAGTCCCGGTGATAGTGATGTGGCCCGGGAAGGCCTATGGCACGCTTATCGAGGCACTCGATTAAACGGTCTGTGAGTGGACATTGGTTTCATAAATTCGATGCATGCATAACTGTTTTATGATTGTTATAATTATGATTAAATGATTTACTTTGGATATCGGTGAATTTAAAATGATTTCACGTATTTCGAGGTGAATTACGTATTTGCATGTAAATCGAGGTTTTTTGGAATTGCACCGATTTCCATAAATGTGGTTGGATATGATTTCATGAAACGGTTACGAACTTGAATAAAGTAAAATCGGGCCAGGGGCCCAGTTGAACTATGAAATCGGGCCAGGGGCCCAGTTAACATGTGGATCGGGCCAGGGGCCCAGTTAACTTGTGAAATCGGGCCAGGGGCCCAGTTGATTTCTACATACGATTGCGGGTCAGGGACCCTAAAATGGAATTGAATAAATGTTTTCTGGTTTAAATTTTATATATGTTCACATGCTAGAATCAATAAATGGTTTTGATGATATTTCGGTTATGGCACGTTTCACGGTATTTGGGCATGAGACCCATTTGATGAAACGTAACGATCGGTTCGGATTTTACCTATGTATACCTATATGTTTTGCATGTGGATATCAATAAAATGTATTTGGTACTGCACTGTATAGATCCTTCCATATTATATTGTCTCCTCCGGATGAGGTACCCCGGAGAGGTCACGGACGTCTAGTACGTCCAGCGTCTATGACGCTAAGCATCGGGGATGCTGTACCCGAACGGGGTTCGGGGATTGAACTCGGAAATTGAGACCCGAGTGGCACGCGTAGCCTTGTGATTGTGACCTTATTGACGTCAGGGACGTCAGACATCAGGGATGTCGGATTGGAGTGTATAGTGCAGTGGCTAAAATTATGGTTATGGTGTATATTATATGCCTTATGGTTCATATTACTGGATTTATGAAATAACTCTTGGATTGACTTTTGGAATTTGAAACTATGCTTTGGTTTCCGGGCTAAGGCCCTAATGGTCATTTCTAAATAAATGTGTGATCATTGGTTTTTGGCGCATGCATATGGTTTTACTGAGGGGCATAAATGTCTTATAAATGTTTTTAACAGACTGTTTATTTTCGTCCACTCACAGCTTTTGTTTTCAATGCCCTTCAGGTTGATTCCGGATACGACTGCAGCAGAGACGTGAGCATCGCACACCTCCTCCATCGATCCTTACGCACTCTGGAAGCCCGTCTGGGCAATGGCAATCGGTTATCCCTTGTCTGACACCTCTTGTCAGACGGGAGCATGACACATTCCATGGTAATCCCGGGGGGGATTGGGATGGGTCGTGTCAATTAACCTACGCTCCCAACTTTTGGCATAAACCCAACTCTCTGTTTTCTATTTCCTTACTTCGAAATTGGAGTGTTTCTGGCTCAGAACACTCCATGGAAATCCACTAGAACTTTGGTGATAGTAACTGCAATCTTGACATACCTCAACAGCTCACACGAGAAATTTTAGGGTTTTTTTATTTTTCGGTTTGGTTTGGATTTTCAGTGTTTCTTTCTTCTCTCACTCCTTTATTTTCTCCTATGCTTTTTCTTTTTCTTCCTTTCTTTCCTTCCCCTTTCTGTTTTCTGGTCACCCTTCTTCCTTTTCTTTGTTTTCCTTTTTTTCGGTATCACTCCACCGAAGCCCATTACACACACACCCATATATATATATATATATATATATATATATATATATTAGGTCGGTGGAAAAGAGGAGGAGGAAAACATGAAGATTCTTCTAGAGTATCCTAGGCCATTCTAAAAAAATTACCAAAATACTCTTAGTCGATTTTGACCCTATCAAATTTATGTGATCTCTAATTTCAACATGCAACTTGCTTATGGACTCAGAGTTCTAAGACCTACGTAATGGCCCTCATGAATAATCCAAAAAGTATGCGTGCATGTGTGGCATTCGGTGGAGAATGGCCGGAATAAAGGAAAAACAGAGAAAATAGAAACCAAAAGAGTGAACCAACTAGGAGAGAGGGGAATGGAAGATAAAGGAGAGTTTTGAGGGAGAAGAACCAGTTTAAGGCTGAAAGGAGAAAGGTGAAGGCCTGGGAGGAACCCCAGGACTCAACCTGTGGAGCCAAGTTTGGATGTGAGTCGTGGAACTAGTTTGAAGTTGTCAAACGTGCAACCAAGGATCCTAGAACGTTATGTGAGCTCCTATGAAGAATTTAAGTTAAGAAGGGAAGATTTTGGACATAGGAGCGTGGTAGAAATGACCTCCAGAATCATGGCCGAAGTTCGTGGTTTTGGGTTACGTCCTCAAGGTGAGTTTTCATAGTTTTCTTAACACAGATCCTTTCATGGAGTCTAATAGAAGATGTGGACGTTTAAAATGTGAAAAACGATGAGGGAATTAGTGGTTTCCAGTTGATATGAATATGTTAGTATAAGTTTCAAAGTAAATAGACATCATTAGGACATAGTTTTGGTTGTTTAAAGATATATGTTATGTGTAAATTTGAGTTGATTACCATGAGAATTAAGACTTAAAACCTAAGGTTAATATGGGTAGCAGTGATCTCTAAATGATGCAATTTAATGGATGGAAAGAGTTATGTAAATTTTTGTGAATATCCCAAACTTGATGAATTTAATATCTATACTAAACTAAGGTGAATTTAATCATGGTTTTATTTGTGAATGGTTTACTATAATTTCAGTAATTATTGTCTTTAACTATGATTTATGGCGAATTAAGAATATATGCATACTTTGTTGTGCATTAAGGATTGGATTTAAAGGTATAACTATGTGTATATTCTGGTGTTAATTACTTAAACAAAAATGAGCTTAAGATTAATGTGGGTAATAGTGGTCTTAAATTAAGGAATTACAATGAATGGGGATTATGGTATGGACATATAAGAAGTATATACATGAATAGACTTCATTTAAGGTGTTTTCTATATTATTGTGACATGATGATGATGATAAATGAATGCATATATGATTATGGGCATGTGATAATATTTGTGTAATTATATGATGATTATTATGTTGATAAGAATGATGGGATGATGTATGATGGTGAATACATGATGCTCATATGAGATGATGATGATTATGTTGATGATGATATGATGATGACACGATGTTATATATAAGGGATGGTATATGTGATGATGATGATGTGACATGATGATGATGTGATGTTATGGTAGTATTGATGAAAAACATGTGAGAAGAATTTAGATAACAGATTTTTTTCCTTGGCGGGGGTTAGTGGGTTGGACGTGGGCGGTAACCTTGTCACAGATGATTTTTTTTTTGGTTACTATGTCAAATGAGAATAAAAATAAAAATTAGGAAAATTCCTTGTCAAACAAGAGTTATCAGACGGGAGTAGGGGCGAACCACTCGCGGAGATCTCTTTCATATGAATGGTGAAGTGTAGAGATGTTGGATGAGCTGAGTGTGATGGGCCTTTAGCTACGGTCGATTCCTAGATGGGCATGCCAGGAAGCAAGTGGGCTTTTCAACTCAGGTGCAGGTATGCCACTAGTAGAAAACTGTTATTCGACAGTGTAAATGAGTACAGTTTTCGGCCCAAGAATCTTTCTTCTAATCAAAGAGATTGTGAGGCAGACGAATAAGAATTAGCATACGCTGTCCTTTTTTATTGCGTTTTTGAAGGATTTAAAATATTTTATTTCTAGCATAGTCCAAGTTCAGAAGTTATTTCTCCATGATATTCAAGTTGGCGACGTTGTTATTTCAGTAGTCGAATGGAAAGTGGTCCCAAGTTTTCTCGAGTCGGAATCAAAGTATTCGAATCAATGCACAAAGATGATATCCCAACTTGGTAAGTCAGGAACCACGCTTGGATGGCGTATCCCGAGTACCAATTACTACCTAAAAAATTTTGGTTTGTATTGAAATGGTAATGATAGTACAAGTACAAGAATGTAGAAGTATTAGAATTGAATAACAACGGAAATTATAAATACAGAAAATTAAATTATTTCCCTCGTATTCAAGCCCGTATCAAGTAAGAAATTATAGAAATCATCAATTGAAATGAATATTAGTTGAAAATCATGTTATGAGATGACATAACACTCAAAAGCCATGGTAAGACATCAAAAAATGAGATTTGAGTTCCTCAGTGACCGGCCGAGTTGGAAGTCGGGATGACTTTCCATGAATCGGCAATTGGAATGACTTTTCATGAATCCGTAGTCGATGACTTTCCGTGAGCCGGCAGTTGGAATGACTTTCCGTGAGCTGGTAGTTGGTATAATCAAACCTTATGACACTGAATGGTAAAAAAGAAGGTTAATCTTCTGCGAACCTCGATCGACAAGACAAGAACTGTAGTTGGAAAGAGGGAAACCTTTATCACACTGAGCAATTAGAAAGAAGGTTGATGCAGAGAGATGAAGCCAACCATTATGACATTGCTGCTGAAGAGATCAGCAAGACGAATAGGTAGTTACATAAATGTCTCAAATGGGTGAGAAGAGAAGGTGCATCTTGATTTTTTAGGTCGAAAGAAACAGTTTTTTTCCACAAGGGCCAGCTTTTTTAAACCTTAAAACATTTGTTAATGGTGTTCATAGGTTCAGAAATTGATAGAGATCAATTTGTTGAGTTTGATTGATTAATTGACAGTCCTTTGAGAAGCTCGGTTATTCTTTATGTATAAGCGGTGAAGAAGCTCTCAAGTTATTGAGTAGGGTACCACATGGATTGAATGCTGCCGTTTTCTCCATTTAAATATTCCCCTTTGCCTCTATTTTCTTCGCGTCTGTCACCACCTCCCATGCTTTCTTTTTCTCCATGCTCGAAGCTGCTCGGACTAGGCTTGTTTTTTGTTTTGGCCCTTTAATTTCCATAAGTCATTATCTTCGGCTCCGAGGGAATTTTTCTAGTGTAAACACATACGAATGGGAAAAGAGATTTCAAACAAAGGGAATTAATAACAAAAACTTGAAAAATTCGTTGAAGACTCCTTTGTTATTTGGGGTACACGTGATGTGAGAAGTAGATGCAAATAATAGAGAAAATAGCATATTATTCTTTAATGCTTTGGTTTTACACTAAATTTTAAAATTATATATGAATTTTAAAATTTTAAATTTAACTATCATGAATTATTCAAAACATTTCATTTGTACCTTTCATTATAATTTCCGTTGTTAGTCTCATTTAGTGATATATGACATTCATGCAGAAGCCACTAAAAAATGGCTATGAAGCTAAATTTAGGGGCAAAATACCCATTGTGCACCACTTTATTTGGTGGGAAAGTGGTGCAGAATCTCCATTTTACTCCTAAATTCAGTTTTAGAGTCATTTTTTTGGTGAAGTCAATAATCCGAATAATTTTATTTTATTTTAGAATAGTCAAGATGATTATTTAGTAATCGTAATATAATATAATTTGACACAAATCTAATGCAATAAAAATGTAACGGAGAAAGATTATAAACATAAGATAATGACTTTACTATTTGTAAGAGCTGAATTCAATTTACCCATATTATTTAAAGAGATATAACTAAATTACAATATTAATTAATTATAACAAAATAAAATTTATTTTTCTTCTTTCTATGGATATATTAAGCAAGCGGTGGTTGGGACATTCTTCCTTTTATAAGCAAAATTAGGTGTGAAATTTTATTAGCAAAGTTGAAAAAGAAAAAAAACTAAACGCGTTCCCTATTTAGGTATTATGATTATGAGAAAGGATAAAGGATAAAGTAAGAAAGTGGAAGTAGGGGGAAAAAATGGATGAGAAATTTCTTGAGATTCTGTAACGTGAAAATGATCACAACCCGCACGAGTCCTTTCATTGGATTCTCTGTTTGATGCCGGGCTCACACCCACATGTCTGACAACCCTTGATTATTATCCAATATTAAAATAATTAAACTTTAATTATTAATTAATTGATTGATATAAATTATAATCACCTACTACATCTCACCCACAGTAGCTTCGGTGTGTACCCATTCGCCCATTCATTATTACGCAGACAAACAAAACTACGGAAAAGTGAAAATATTCTCCTCCTCTGCTTCTTGCACTTGCAGGCAGCAGCCCGAAAGTGATTGAAGAAGGAAGGCATGCAATTTGTGGAAGTACCCTTTCTAGATTTTACAGGAGAAAAAAGATGAGAAGAGGACACTAATTTCATTTTACATCTCAATGGTGGACCCTAATTAAAAATAAATAAATAGATAAAAAAAAGTAGGTATACAATTCTAGCCGATAATATGGACTAAATAAGTTTTGTTAGACAAGAAATAGTGATCCCATATTTGTATATGATTAGTTAGTGGGGTTTTAGGTACCCACAAGTTAAATTCCAAGAAATTCCCATTTCAAAATGAGTCGACGGAATCCAATATTTCAAAGGACATGCGTGCTTGTAATGTAAATGTCTTCATATATTGGCACATAAATTCTCATTGATTAATTTGCTCAAAATAGTCAGAAGTTTGGATATTCAAATATTAAGAAGAAGAGTTTACATGCACACACACACACAAAAGAAGTGCTTCTTCTTAAGTTGATTGCAAGGTAATAATAATAAAACCACACCAAACATGAAAGCCACCCATTACATTTGCACTCACCAAACTCTTCCAAAGGTCAGGTCAGCATGCAATACAATTTTAAGAAATTAGCAAAAGGCTAAACTTAATTAATTAGTTGGACAACCCCAGCTAATTAATCTAATTCCCCCCCATAATAATTAGTATTACCCTAGAAAAAAATTGAAAAAGAAAAAGCCCAACTTAGATAGTTGGCAAGGAAAGCAAACCCAATAATTGCTTTCTAGGATCACCACCAGGCACCAGGCACCAGGCACCAGGCACCCGGCAGCAGCAGCACCACCCAACTCAAAATCAAAACCTCCTCTCACACTATCATCTTTCTAATAAGATAATAAAACAGAGTAATTAATAACTAGTAAACATAATTGATGAAACTAATTATTTTATTTTTATACTCCTCCATCTTGAAAATACTCAACTTTAATTTTCAAACTGAAATACCGCCATTGGCGAAGTAGAAGAAGAGCTCTAAGTCCGGCGGGGCAAAGAAGGCGATGGGGGCGCGGCGAAACAAGCAAGTTGGGATCATTCTTTGCTTCTTAGGCGCCGGAGGGCATGTCACAATCTCCGGTATCCGAAATCTTTGCCCTTTCGGCGTGGAGCAGGCACTTGTGGAGACCTCATCATCATCCGCAGTAGCCCCGGCGTCCTGAAAATCCTCGATCTTCGCCACGTCGTTGCAGACCACGGAGGAGGAATTTGAAGGGGAGCTTACTTGTTGATGAGTTGTTGTAGTTTTGGGCTTGATTGGCTTCTTCTTGAAAGGGCTTCTTTTTGTGGATTTTTTTGTTGCCTTCCTCGTCTTGGCTCTTGTGTTTCCGGAGGGAGGCATGGAGGGGGAATTGATTTGGATAGGAGGAGAAAACTGAAACAAATCAAGAAGAAGAAAAACACTGAAACAATTAAGAAGAAGAAAAAGAAAAAGGAAAATGGATGGCGGATAGTGGAGCTACAGAGTAGAGAGTAGAGAGTAGAGAGAGGTGTTGGAATTGGATACTTCCTTTTTAAAGGCTAAATTTGACTGAAAAGTGACAAAAAGCTGAAATGATTTGGAAACAAACCCTTTCCAATCAAAGCTTACTCCTACGGGGCTATGTGGCTATGTCTAACAAACCAACCCCACTACCCAGAGTATTCACTACACATGATATGATCTGATATGATCTGATGGACACTCCCACTGCAAACAACCAAACAAAAACCGAGATCAACCCAGAAATTTTGGAAACCTGCCCTACCCAACAGGCTAAGAGGAAGGGAAAGTTATCTGGAGAGCTAGCTAACAAGTGACAGCAACATCCAAAGTAGAAGAGAAGACCAAGGTGGAAGGAATTAAAAGCCGAGAGGGATAACTTAATTGGTACTTGAAAATCCCTAAATATTGTATACAACCCTAATTAAGCGGGGAAGAAAGAAACATGATCATGATTCATGAGGCGGGGAGGATGAAGTGCGGGGATCTATATGACATTCTTCGTAGGGCTTATATTGATTGAGATATTTCGGGCAAGGCTGCCCGCTGCCCTCTTCCCCTTGCCCATCAATAGTTTTTTTATTTTTTATTTTCTGGGTTACGGCTTACAATAATAGAAGATTAAAAAGTGAGGATAAAATATTAAATTTTGTTGCACGGTAAGGATAATACGATAGGCTTAGAACACACTCAAGTGACATCGTTAAAACTTTAACATTCTAGAGACACCAAGTGTAGGTATGTTTTCCATGAAATATAAGCTATATTACAAATAAATGCACTAAAAAATAAAAATGTGGGCATTATAAATAGGTAGTTAAGCAATATGCAACACATGAGCATAATAAGTTACTAAATAAGAAATTTCTAAACTAATACTCTATCTGTGGAACTTACATATTCTAACTATATGTCTTGCATCTATCATTTGCAAATTTTTTAGAACTTTGATATTCCTCATTTTAATTAATTTTATTTTGCCAAAATTTTATGAAATTTAGAGTTACTCATCAAAAAATATCCTTTAAAAAAAATACCACGCACCCCAAAAAATCAACAAAAAGACAAATACAAATAAAAAATAAAAGTTTTAGAGGGTTTTTCAAATTATATGCACTAGTTGATACACCGAAGCCATATTGGGTTAAGTGGCATGCATTAATACATTCTTCAACCATTTGGCATTCACAAGCATTGGTCCAATTAGAGGATTAAGAGCAAAAACTCAACATCAAAAGATGGCCAACTCGATATAAGAGTAGATAGATTTATTTGCATAAAGGAAAAATAATGAATAAACAATCCAGCATAAGGTACAAGCATACCACTTTCATTGTTGTCGTCGTCTATCACTACCACCATAGCGACCTTTATGGAATACTGTTGACCACTATTCGTAGATATTCCGATTAATCATGATTGATGCCAATACTAACAATAGAGGACCGTGATCGCTCAATCAAAACTACTACTTCTGGTCTACTAATATTCCCATGATCCCAACATCGGTCTTTACTTTTACTCTGAAAACGGGTTCAATGGTCTTTATCTTACCGCGAGAGCGGGTTTGATGGGTCTTTTACCTTGCCATGAGAGTAGAATTAATAGGTATCTACCTTACTATTAGATCGATGGGCTTAATGGGTCTTTACGTTGCCATGAGCGCGGGTTTTAATGGGTATTTATTTACCTTGCCATAAAGAGAAAACTTAATGGGTATTTATCTTACTATTAGATTAGGTTTAATGGTCTTTACGTTACTATCAGAGCGGGTTTGTTGCTCTTTAATTTGCCATCAGAACGGGTTTGTATAAGCTCAAAATGTGTCTAAGCTCAAAACAGATTTATTACCTTATAATGGCAGGATGATTTAAAGCAACACAGAAGACAACATGACAAAAAGAAAGATATGTAGCAAGAAGGTTTTTTACTTTAAGTGCACTCTGAATTCACACGAAAGTCATACTTTGCACCTTATACTGATTATGCATTCTCTCAATACCCTAAAACCGTTGAGTTGACCCACTCATCTCTTTTTCCATTACAGACGTTCCATTTGGCATTAAAGTGACTATGTGACATATACGTAGATTAAAATATATTGAATTGACAAAGGGAAATTCTGAAACTTTTCAATTAATGCCCTTAATTCTCAAATCGAATTGGAAAAATTCCAATTTGAAACCTAATTCGAAAATCCCAATCTGGGAGCATCAAAGTGACTATGTGGCATGTACGTGGATTAAATTATACTGAATTGACAAAGAGAAATTGTGGAACTTTTCAATTAATGCTTTTAATTCCCAAATGGAATTGGAAAATTCCAATTTGAAACCTACTTTGAAAATCTCAATCTGGGATAGGACAACCATGAACTGGTTCTTCCCCTCTTACGTTGACATGACCCGGGTTTTTCTCTTCCCTTGTCGACGCGACCCATGTCCTTCCCTTCCCTTGTCCACCCGACCAGGTTCTTCACTTCCCTCATCGGCGCGACTTAGGTTCGAAGAAGAAGATACGAACAAGCTTGAAGCGAGTAAGAAGTGCAATCAAGACTTCATGGACAGACAGACATCCTAGCAGGAGATTCCAAGTGTGTCCATGCTCTGGCGTAATGAAAAATCATAAATTAGTACTGATTGTTGAATTTATGATGAAAAATCATAAATTTCTTCATATGGTAGATCTAAAATCTTATTTAGGTTTATAACTACAATTTTAGTTGACGATGTTCAATTTTCATTCAATTGCTGAGATTGCGGGTCAATTTCTGATAACTGGGTGTGTTCAAATGTAGGGAAGCTATTGTGGGTTTTGAGAATGGTTCGATCCTGAAATGTGTCATCGGTGCAAGACAATTATACCTGGGTTGTTAAGGAAAAGTGGGAAAATGGAAGAGGATTTGAAGAAGAGCAGAGCTTGGACCAAAAAGCTATGGGTTGCTCAAAGAATAACTTGACTTGTGGTAATCTTTAAGAAGATTGAAGTTTGAAGTAATTTGGGACTTCCTAACAATCCAATTTTGTAATTGATGCTTAAAATTAAGTTGCAATGACAATGTAATTTGGCATGTAATCTGTGGATTGTTCTGGCAATGCAATGAACGATGGTTATTTCTTGAGGATGCAGTGATATATGTGTCAAATTGGGAAAATAATGTTTTTACAAGGTCAAAGGGTGACAAAAATGTCATAAATAGGCTTCCAAATGGTGTAGTTAAACTCCAATATGCTAGTACATGGTGCAAAAAAAGAAAACTGAGCGAGTACATGGTGTGTTTTATTAACTAGACATATATAATGAACTAATCCTGAAATTGTAAGGAAGAGAAGAGAAGAACTTGAAATTGAAAATATAATTCATTACACAAAAGCAATAATTGAAGCAGATTATATCCAATAGCATTGTTAACTTTTGCATAAATGGGCCTACTTATTTGTTATAGAGTGCATTTAAACTCAAAAATGCTAGTATATAGTGCAATGTGTGAAACTAGTGCAAGTACATGGTGTATTTAAACTCAAGACCAGCATACATCAAACAAGCATGCACCTAATCATCATACACCAAATAGCCATACACCTAATAGTTATACACCTAATAGCATACACCAAAATAATCCTAATTACAAAACCTTAAGCGAAGCATTCTTGAAACTACTTTTTCCTCCTTGTTGGAGATTTAAACTTGAATTTCTTAGGAGGAGATGCTTGAGTCAATGAAGGAGGATTTGGTAAAGGTTGTGTTTGTGGTTGAGAAGATACAATGATCTGAGACAAGTTTTGCACATCTAGAGGTGGTTAGGACAAGGTTGTTAATGAATTGGGGGGTGGTTGTCATTGGGGTTGGAGTTGGCATTGGGGTAGGGGTTGGGGTTTTGATTGGGGTTAGGGTTGGTGTTTTGATTAGGGTTGGGGTTGGGGTTCTAATTAGGGTTGGGATTTTAATTGGAGTTGGGGCTAGGCTTCTGGTTGTTGATCTACAGTCGTTGGTTCATTTGTAATCCTTGGTTCATCTGCACTTCTTGTTTGTGCCTGATTTGTACTTATTCCACTTTCCTTAGCTTGTGCCCTCCTTACTTTAGCTTCCGTTCTTTTCCTTTTCAGGCTTTCTGTCTGTCTATGATAGGCTCTGTGAAATTAAAACAAGTAGCAAACAAGCACTCAACCAAGCATCCAAATGAGGTAAACTCGAGGTAAACAAGCATTCTTAACTAAAGTGATTTATATCTTGCATGTAAGGACCCGTCCTGGAAATTAGGGTTAAGACGGTGATTAGTGAAGGATTAGTGAGCTTAATCGGTGGTTAGTTGGTTACGAAAGGTCTGTTAGCGTAGAATGACGATTTTGCCCATAGGTTGGGAAAATAGTAGACTTTTAGTTCGGGTGGTCAATTGGGTATTGACTGGTGACCGTGACGTAGTTCGGGACGTCACGAATCCGTAGACAGGTGGCACACCCGATTCCGACATCCGAGGAGGAAGTTATGATGTTCGGAAGGTTGAGGGCATTACCGTAATTTGGCTAAATAGGGGAAACGTTGACTTTTCGTGTGATGAGGTTTTGACACGTTGACCTAAGACCGTTAGGTAGATCTCGTCGTCCTGATTTCAACGACTGGCGGTACGTGTTCAACGAACATTTGACGTGTAAGATATGGGTCTAAAACGGCAAGGGCAAAATGGTAATTTTAACTTACAGGGGCATTTTGGTCTTTTGGATGCATTTGGATTTGTGCACACCAGATGAGGACAAGTGTACAGGTTTAATAGGATATTTTGGAAGGGGACCATTGGATGGAGAACACGTGCAATGTGTGTAGTGGGTTCTAGGGTGCACGGTGTGTGTATTCAAAATCGTGCAGGTGTTGTGGTCGTGTTCAAACAAGGGAGAAACAGAGAGTGAGAGTTAGGGAGGAATTGGACGAGTGCAGAGTGTGTTTGTGTGTTCAGTGATCAAGTGAGGGACTAGAGATCGAGAGAGAGACAGTGAGTGAGTTGGGAAGGCAACTCGTGTAAGGAAGTTTGGTGAGTGAAGAGGGTGAGGTTACGGGAAAAACAGAGAGAGCTGAGGGACCTTGGAGGTGGTGTGGCCATGTGTTGATCCAATTGGACTCGAAGGGAAGCTAGAACGACTCTGTGGACTTCAGGGAGTGCAGCGGCGAGTACGGCGGCGATCGATAGGCAGGTAATTTCTTTCCCCCGTTAGTTTGCTCTGTTTTGCCGTGAATTTCAAACAGAAAGTCGTGAAGGTGGGAGCTGAGTAGAGGTGTCTGGTTGGTCCTAGTCGACTTCGTAGGTCCTTAGGAACCTGTTAATATCGAAGATGTGACAGGGGAGGACTTGGGTGGCCGGAATGGAAAACAGGGGTTTGTACGGGTTTTGTTTCGAGGTTGAAGAAGACGGGTTAGGGGTTGTGTTGAAGTGTTAGAGTAAGGAAAATAGGTTGCTTAGGACTGGACGTTGAGGATGGTGAAGAGAGGAGTCGAAACGGTGAAGGAACGGCGGAGAATCGCTCTCGCCGGTTCAGACCGGTTCACCCGTTGAAGACGATGATGAACAGTGTCTGGGTGCAGGCGCGTGAGGCCCAGGCGCAGCCACTTTGGGCGGCGCGTGGAGGCACGTGCGGTGGTTTCTGGGGAAAGTGTCAACTAGGTTTTTGGTCTAGATGTTGTAACGAGTCTAATGGAATAAGTTTCGGGTTATTCGGACGTCGTTTAAGGTTAGTTCCGCGAGGTTGAAGGTTTAGGGTCTCGGTTCGTTACGTTTAGGACCCGGGGATTTTTGGGGAAAATTAGGAGAGTCTTAGTAGACGTGTTAGTGACGTACTTTGGTGACTTGTGACAGGATCGGGAATCCCCGAGGAAGCTGAGGAACGTACGGGACGCGAGTGACGTGCCTGGTATCTGTGAGTGGACCCCTTCTCTATAACTGAGCATGCATAGCTGCTTTTAATTACTTATTTTATGGTTTTATATGTGATTTCATGGTTATTTGAATATGATATAACTGTTTTACTTAATTGCACGTTTTTCGGGAAATTACGTATTTGGCACGTTTTACGAGGAAAGTTTGGATTCTGATTTTAGTGCCATGATTTGGGGTTTTCAAACGATAAGTGATTTTCAATGGCTATAAAGGGCTTTTGGAACATGATTTTATGATTAAGGTTTTCAGTTTTAGAGTCGGATTTCGAGAATCGAAATTTGGTTTTAAAGTTGAAAAGTGGAATTCCGGATTTGGGTTCGGAATGACGGTTCTGGATGCAGGAAGGGCTTCATACCAATGATTTCGGATTCGGGTTTGGATAAGGATTTAGAAACGGTTTGGGTTGGATTTTCTGGATCTGGTTATTGGGTTTAAAGACCCGAATTATGTTTGACGGGGGACGGGCCCGGATTGGGTTTAAAGACCCGGATTGAGTTTAAAGACTCGGGAGTTTAAAGACTCAGATATATTGAAATTTTCCCCGTAGGCCTGTTGAGTTTAAAGACTCGGGAGTTTAAAGACTCGGATATTATTGAGACCTGGATAGAGTTTAAAGACTCGGGAGTTTAAAGACTCGAATAGGTCCAGCAGGTTTGATCGGATAATGATTGTTTGAGACTTATGTTTTATGATGTTTATGACGTGATTTATGTAACTGCTTTCAATTCCGTTTTTATGACGTTCTTTATGTGATTTATAACTGATTTCAGTTATGTGATTTATAACTGATTTCAGTTATGTGATTTATAACTGATTTCAGTAAATGGGTTATGCATGTGTGATTTCAAAATGGAGGGCCAAAACCCTGGTTCTCTTATGAAATGGTTTTTGGAAACTCTTCTTTTATTTATGGTCCACTCACACCTTTTGTTTTTAAATTGCCCTCCAGGTCGTGGAGCTAGCGCGGGGGTTGATGTTGAGGCAGCGTCGGAGGCATAGAATACTCGAGAGTGACCCCGGAGTGCTTTAAATTTTCCGTTGTGTGTGTACCTTGTTTATCGGTTTTCTTTCCTTTGTATTTGGTACTATGCTCTGTAAAACTTTGACTTCAGGATGTTTAAATTTTCTCCTGCGTCTGGCATGTAATTTGGTTGCCTATCGTGAGGTTACTTTAGTTGCGTGTCGGGGTGTCAGAAGGGAGCAGGATTTACCTCAAATTTTGGGGTGGAACCAGGGTGGGTCCTGAGAATTGGTATCAGAGCATAGGTTTGTCGGGTTTGTCGGTTTGTGTCTGTTGGGAGGTTGTGTTTAGGTTGTTTGACTGTCTCTATGCCTCTTTCAGCGTGCGGTTGACTATGCCTCCGAGACGTGGACCCCCTCCACGACCTGAAGACGAAGCGGCGAGAGGGACAGAGAGTGCTACGATTGAACTAGCCCAGCGGTTTGGGGCTACGACTTTTAGTGGTGGGGCAGATCCTGAGAAAGCCCAGAGGTGGATCACGAGATTTGAGTGGATTTTTGCAGTAATGCATTGCCCACCGGAGGATCGAGTGTTACTGGCTACCTTTTTACTTGACGGAGCGGATTCTGGTTGGGACGCCCACACAGTGACCTGGGAGAAGTTTCGGGAGAGGTTCCTAGATCAGTACTACCCTCGTTCTTTCCGAGATGCCAAGTAGGCTGAGTTTCTGAACCTTCAACAGGGGAGTTTGAGTGTGGCTGAGTACGAACAGAAATTTCAGATGTTGTCTCGTTTTGCTCCTGCGTTTGTGGCCACTGAAGCAGAGAAGTGTCGTAGGTTTGAGTTGGGCCTGCGAGGTGAGATTCGAGCCATAGTGACGGCTGGATCGTTTGCTACCCCCCGAGAGTTGTCGAATGCTGTGGTGAGGGTTGAGGCTAGCTTGCCGGTACGACGCTGGGAGCCATTTTTTTCTGGAGCTTCGAGTCAGAAAGTACCGAAGAGGGGTAACTACAGTGGAGCATCGTCCGCGGGCGATGATCGTTTTGGTAAACCTGGTAGTTTCCAGAGTTCGGGATTCCGTGGTTACCGAGCACAGCCGACTCAGTAAGCTAGTGCGACGTCTGTTGCGTCTACAGGAAGACTAGGTCCTTCCGGTCGGGATGCTTGTTTCTAATGTGGGGAGCGAGGTCACTTCCGACGTGAATTTCCACTGTTACCACAGGAAGGTGGTGTAGGTCGAGGATCGGCGGAGCTCGGACGGAGTCCGGCGTCAGTGTCAGGGACAACCTGCACCAGAGGTGGTGGTGCCACTAGTAGTTCGAGAGGACGGGGTAGATCTTCGGGACCCCAGGCCGGAGTGTTTACGATGACTCAGCAGGAGGTTCAGTTGGCACCAGGTGCGGGGACAGGTACTTTTACTATCCTTGGTTGTGTTGTACACCGTTTTGTTTAAGGGTGTTAATCGGTTTTTCGGTTCGGTTTTTTTACCGAAACCGAAACCGAAACCGGTTGGAAAATCGGTTCGGTTCGATTCGGTTTTTCCTCCAATACGGTTCGGTTCGGTTTTTCCTCTTATTCGGTTCGGTTCGGTTCGGTTTCGGTTAAAACCGGTTTTTTTTTTTCCTTCAAATTATGGTGAATCGGTTCGGTTAAATCGGTTCAATTTTCTCTAAAAACCAATTTTTTTTTGTACTTTTATACAATAATCAATATTTATTATCTAATTAATGTCCATTACAACCTAATTAATGTTTATTACAACTAATCAAGATCCATTATAACTAATCAATGTTCATTACAAAGTAACCTAAAGCATTTCGGTTCGGGACGGTTCGGTTCGGTTCGATTTTTAAGTCTATTCAGTTCGGTTCAGTTCAGTTCGATTCGGTATTATTATACCGAAAACCGAAACTGAACCAGTTCGATTCGGTTCGGTTCGGTTTTCTCCAATCGGTTTCGGTTTTCCTTCGGTTCGGTTTTTTTCGGTTCGGTTCCGGTTCGGTTCGGTTTTTCGGTCGGTTTTTCCGAACCAATTAACAGGGCTAGTTTTGTTGGATCCCGGGATAGATTCTAGGACTTTTCTCGTAGGTGACCTGGAGTGACGAGGTTGAGGAGTTCAGTGAGTTCCGTTGAAGGATGAAGGAAGAAACGGGAAAGGAGTGATTATAACTGATCAATATGAGGTTATTGAAGAGAAGAGAACCCACAAGCTAGGATTTGCCTTTAGGACTTTGTCTATTTATTCCGACAAGTGGTCGAAGTAGCAGCCGAGGAGTGTGACAGCGAGGGAGTGAGCCAGTAGGTAGGATTTCCTGTTCTGGGTTAGGATTTGAGTTCGGTTCTGGAAGGTGAGGTGGTAGTATGTGAGGATGTACTCTATGAATTCTATTGGGTACTCTATATGAGGTATTTTAAAATACCTTTGTTTTCTGTTCATAGAGTTTCCCTTGCGTACACCATGAAGTTTTGTCGTACTAAGAGAGGGTCAGGAGTGGTGAACTGGTAGTTGGGGGTGTTGTGAAATACCCAAGGTGGAGATGATAGATCGGAAACCCAGGAGTAGTTGTTGTTGCACCAGTATGGATCACCGGGTAGGAGACCCCTAGTGTTGGGAACGAGTTATGGAATTTCGGGGAAGAAATTTTTTTAAGGAGGGTAGGTTGTAAGGACCCGTCCTGAAAATTAGGGTTAAGACGGTGATTAGTGAAGGATTAGTGAGCTTAATCGGTGGTTAGTTGGTTACGAAAGGTCTCTTAGTGTAGAATGACAATTTTGCCCCTAGGTTGGGTAAATAGTTGACTTTTAGTTCGGGCGGTTAATTGGGTATTGACCAGTGATCGTGACGTAGTTCGGGACGTCACGAATCCGTAGACAGGTGGCACGCACGATTCCGACATCCGAGGAGGGAGTTATGATGTTCGGAAGGTTGAGGGCATTATCGTAATTTGGCTAAATTGGGGGAAACATTGACTTTTTGTGTGATGAGGTTTTGACACGTTGACCTAGGACCGTTAGGTAGATCTCGTTGTCCTGATTTCAACGACTGGCGGCACGTGTTCATCGAACATTTAACGTGTAAGATATGGGTCTATCACGGCAAGGGCAAAACGGTAATTTTAACTTACAAGGGCATTTTGGTCTTTTGGATGCATTTGGATTTGTGCACACCAGATGAGGACAAGTGTACAGGTTTAATAGGATATTTTGGAAGGGGACCATTGGATGGAGAACACGTGCAGTGTGTGTAGTGGGTTCTAGGGTGCACGGTGTGTGTATTCAAAATCGTGCAGGTGTTGTGGCCGTGTTCGAACAAGGGAGAAACAGAGACTGAGAGTTAGGGAGGAATTGGACGAGTGCAGAGTGTGTTTGTGTGTTCAGTGATCAAGTGAGGGACTAAAGATCGAGAGAGAGACAGTGAGTGAGTTGGGAAGGCAACTCATGTGAGGAAGTTTGGTGAGTGAAGAGGGTGAGGTTACGGGAAAAACAGAGAAAGAGCTGAGGGACCTTGGAGGTGGTGTGGCTGTGTGTTGATCCAATTGGACTCGAAGGGAAGCTGGGACGACACTGTGGACTTCAGGGAGTGCGGCGGCGAGCACGGCGGCGATCGACAGGCAGGTAATTTCTTTCCCCCGTTAGTTTGCTCTGTTTTGCCGTGAATTTCAAACGGAAAGTCGTGAAGGTGGGAGCTGAGTCGAGGTGTCTGGTTGGTCCTAGTCGACTTCTTAGGTCCTTAGGAACCTGTTAATATCGAAGCCGTGACAGGGGAGGACTTGGGTGGTCGGAATGGAAAACAGGGGTTTGTACGGGTTTTTTTTCGAGGTTCAAGAAGACGGGTTAGGGGCTGTGTCGAAGTGTTAGAGTAAGGGGAATTGGTTGCTTAGGACTGGACGTTGAGGATGGTGAAGAGAGGAGTCGAAACGGTGAAGGAACGGCGGAGATCCGCTCTCGCTGGTTCAGACCGGTTCACCAGTTGAAGACGATGATGAACAGTGTCTGGGTGCAGGCGCGTGAGGCCCACGCGCAGCCACTTTGGGCGGCGCGTGGAGGCACGTGCGGTGGTTTCTGGGGAAAGTGTCAACTAGGTTTTTGGTCTAGATGTTGTAACGAGTCTAATGGAATAAGTTTCGGGTTATTCGGACGTCGTTTGAGGTTAGTTCCGCGAGGTTGAAGGTTTAGGGTCTCGGTTCGTTACGTTTAGGACCCGGAGATTTTTGGGGAAAATTAGGAGAGTCTTAGTAGACGTGTTAGTGACGTACTTTGGTGACTTGTGACAGGATCGGGAATCCCCAAGGAAGCTGAGGAACGTACGGGACGTATGGGACGCGAGTGACGTGCCCGGTATCTGTGAGTGGACCCTTTCTCTATAGCTGAGCATGCATAACTGATTTTAATTACTTATTTTATGGTTTTATATGTGATTTCATGGTTATTTGAATATGCTAAAACTGTTTTACTTAATTGCACGTTTTTCGGGAAATTACGTATTTGGCATGTTTTACGAGGAAAGTTTGGATTCTGATTTCGCTGCCATGATTTGGGGTTTTCAAACGATAAGTGATTTTCAATGACTATAAAGGGCTTTTGGAACATTATTTTATGATTAAGGTTTTCGGTTTTAGAGTCGAATTTCGAGAATCGGAATTTGGTTTTAAAGTTGAAAAGTGGAATTCCAGATTTGGGTTCGGAATGACGGTTCTGGATGCCGGAAGGGCTTCAGACCAGTGATTTCGGATTCGGGTTTGGATAAGGATTTAGAAACAGTTTGGATTGGATTTGCTGGATCTGATTATTGGCTTTAGAGACCCGTATTATGTTTGACGGGGGGACGGGCCCAGATTGGGTTTAAAGATCCGGATTGAGTTTAAAGACTCGGGAGTTTAAAGACTCGGATATATTGATATTCCCCCCGTAGGCCTGTTGAGTTTAAATACTCGGGAGTTTAAAGACTCGGATATTATTGAGGCCTGGATTGAGTTTAAAGACTCGGGAGTTTAAAGACTCGGATAGGCCCAGCAGGTTTGATCGGATAATGATTGTTTGTGACTTATGTTTTATGATATGGTTTTATGATGTTTATGACGTGATTTCTGTAACTGCTTTCAATTCTGTTTTTATGACGCTCTTTATGTGATTTATAATTGATTTCAGTAAATGGGTTATGCATGTGTGATTTCAAAACGGAGGGCCAAAACCCTGGTTTTCTTATGAAATGGTTTTTGGAAACTCTTCTTTAATTTATGGTCCACTCACACCTTTTGTTTTTAAATTGCCCTCCAGGTCGTGGAGCTAGCGCGAGGGTTGATGTTGAGGCAGCGTCGGAGGCATAGAATACTCGAGAGTGACCCCGGAGTGCTTTAAATTTTCCGTTGCGCGTGTACCTTGTTTATCGGTTTTCTTTCCTTTGTAATTGGTACTATGCTCTGTAAAACTTTGACTTCGGGATGTTTGAATTTTCACTTGCGTCTGGCTTGTAATTTGGTGGGTTATCGTGAGGTTACTTTAGTTACGTGTCGAGGTGTCAGACGGGAGCAGGATTTACCTCGGTTTTCGGGGTGGAACCGGGGTGGGTCCTGACATTGCACTTGTTAAGCCAATGCCCCGTTTGACTACAATTATTGTATTTCATCTCAGTGTGGAACCTTACAAGCATTATTGGATTTTGAGGTAGGTCTGCCTCAGCAGTAGACTTCTTCTTGTTTTTCCTTGGTCTACCTAGTTGTTTTTGGTGTGTTAGGAGCTTCAAAGGAGGTAAACCCGTGGACTGTCATTGATCTTTACGTTTCATTGCCTCAATGATCTTATCATAACATCTCAGATAAACCTTTTTTTTTGTAGCATTCATGTAGATAAGCTTCTAGTTTCCCATGCATTCTTACTATTGATGCACAAGCATGAGGGCATGAGATTCTAGATAGGTCTCATTCTCTACATGAGTAACTTCAAATACTTCAATCCTTGCATGCCTTGTAACATACATGACTGGACCCGTTCCCAAATCCTATGAAAAACCGAATTGATCATGCTTCCATCCGACAACTTATGTCAGACAAAGGATACTACTTTTAACCATGTCCATATTTTAGTTAATTGACTAAAACTATTTCGTCCTTGCAGAGAACCACCCACACCCAACCCATTACTCTGCAAGTAACGGTGATTACAAATTTGATCCTACTCAGGATTTTTCTTCCATTTATAACAATCATCTCGATTTATCATTTTAACTGCATAGAAATATGTATCTTCTTATCTATCATAATTTATTGTGATTCATTATAATTTATTGGATTCCCAATAGCCTTAACCATGTTCTCTAAATTTATACGATTCTCATGATACGACTATGTAATTACAATTCCTTAGCTATCATAATCATAGCACAATTATTTATGACAAGCATCCCATGATTCATTAAGTACTTGTTTCCTTATTTATCTCCATATTTTTACCCATCATCCATATTATTATATTAATGCTAATACATATTTACCATATCATCAAAACATATTATGCTTGATTAATAGCTAAATAACATGGTCACCAATTCAATTAAGTTCCCCAATGTTCATCTCAAAAATACCATAACACTCATTTAACTCTACTTCCAAACTATTCATATATAACTTCACATAGATCCATAAATTATCCCTATTATTTCACCAACACGTTTCTTATTCAAATTCACTATAATCCTCTTGTTTTGTACCTCCTTAATCCACACTAATCTTCTCCAATTTTGGGTTAATTGTGACACGACCTACCCCCAATCCCCCGGGATTAAGGGCTAAGCCATGCTCCCGTCTAACTTACGTGGAACATGAAGGCTAAACCGACGTCTAACCTTCACGTAACACATAAGCCGGACAAGGGATTCTCAAGAGAACCGTCCCAAAACTTCTGGAATTCTCAACGCGTGTGTGATGTCTCCGTCTCTCTAATAACAGCCCGCACCGCATCAAACCTGGAGGGTATCGAAAAACACAAAAGACTGTGAGTGGACAAAAATAAATAATACATTTAGAAAACAGTTTATAAGAAATTACATTTATACCCTCCATAAAAAACCAATGCATGCATATGAAAACCAAGTCACAAAACCATTTCATATCCAAGATAAGAAAACCATCATTGAAAACCATAATAATTTCCTTTTCTCAAATCCGTAATTCAAATTTAGGGCCTCAGCCCAAAATCATAAATCCTTATCAAATTACGGAACTCAGCCCAAAATCCACAAAATCCAAATCATCCGGGCCACTGCCCAACCCATCTGAAAACCAGTGAAAAACCAAAGTAAAATATCAATCAATCAAGTTGCTGGATCTTAAGCGCGCTGAGTCTTTAAACTCAAAACACATGCGCATAATCAGGCCTTCCCGGGATATCATCTTTAAACTCAAAACACAATCAACAGGCCTCGGGGGATATCACAATAACCCAGTCTTTAAACTCAAAACCTATCAATCCAGGGCCCTCCTCTTCAATCAACCGAGTCTTTATACTCAAAACCAGATCCAGCCGTATCCGGGTCTTTAAACCCAAAACCAGTTTTCAACGGGTTTTTAAACCCAAAACCAAGTGAAAATCATAGAAAATCCATATCCGAATTCGGAATCATGATTCCGTAAGCCGGCATCTGGAATCATCATTCTGAACCCAAATCCAGAAATTCATTTTCAAGTTCCAAAATCGAATCATCATTTCCAAAATCCAATTCCAAAACCCGTAATCACATTTATGAATAGGGCTTCAAGCCCGAAATCACTTTTCCAAAATCCATTATAAATCATTGGAATCAAATCATAATCCATAATTCAAATCCCAAAATCAAATCACCAAAAAAATGATCAAATCGCAATATAAATCGTAAGCTCGTAAAAAGTGTAAACACGTAAATATCTCAAAATACGTGCAAAATCGTAAATCCTTAAGATCATATCATCAACATAGAAATCACGTATAGAAAACATATAAAACATTTATGCATGCATCATAAGTTCGAAAGCAAAGTCCACTCACAAAACATTCCCGTTGCTGCCTCGATACTCGTGCAATTACTTTTTTCCGGCTAATCTACTATCACTGGCTTTCCCGAAACTGTCCAAATCTCATGATAAGGTCACTAACTACTTCAAAACGTTTATACTAAAGCCCCGTAATTTTCCCGAATTTTTAACTATGTTTGAACGAGCCCTAAAATCTTTGGACATCCTGAAATATATCGAGACGATGTCCGATCGACTCGAAACTAGTGCCAAAATGTTCGATACATCAAATACTTGAAAAATCGTGTTGGAACCTTCCTCAAAATTCGTACCACGCGCCCACAGATGCCGTCCAAAGGGGCTGCGCTTGGGAGCCACGCTCCCACTGTTCATCGTCTCCTACCTTGAGACAAACCCAATCTGAACTGGTTCGAACCGGCCCGGTCCAGCTGATCCGGTATTGTAATGACCCGTCCCGAATATCGGGATTGAATATTAATTAATTATGAATTAGAATGACTAATCGGGGATTAGTTGAGTGAAATCGGACGAAACGTACAAAATGACCGTTTTGCCCCTGGTGTGGGCAAAATGTTGAATTTTAGTTCGAGCGGTCAAATGGACTTTGACCGATGATTGTGACGTAATTCGGGACGTCACGAGTTCATAGACAGGTGGCACGTTCGATTCCGACGTTCGTAGAGAAAGTTATGATGTTCGGAAGTTGAGGGGTATTTTGGTAATTTGGTATAATAGGGGCCAAATGATGACTTTTTGATCGAGAGGTCCGATGGACGAGGGCCAAGGACCGTTACGTAGGTATCGTCGATACGAATCCAATGACAGGCGGCATGCCGAAATCAGAGATTCGACGGCGAAGTTATGGTCACAGAAACGGACTCGATTAACCGAACGAACCGGGATTAAAATAATATTTTAATATGAACAGTACCCGGTGACTGTGCACATCCAGATGAGTGACAAGTGTCACCCATCCCTTGATTCCAGCTCCATGTTTCCCTCCCAACACCATCATTACAACACCATCATTCCTTCTCCATCATTTCCTTTCATTTTCTTTGCATTTTCTTCCAACCGTAAGCAAAAACAGAGAGTGTGTGAGCTGGGAGAATTGACTCCCTTCCTCAGCCGTTCCTGAGAGAAAATTAAAGGTTGAGAGAGACTGAATTGGCTGGGAAACACGAGAGGCTGAGAGGATGCTGGGAAATCGAAAATTGAATTTTAGAAAATTTGGGGGGAAAATCAAATTGGACGAATTGAGCTGTGATTATCGAATTGGAGCTTGGAAATAACTTCCTGAGGTTGAGACGAGTTGTTTCAAATCAAAAATGAGATGAATTCATGCCGAATTGGCTCTGAACGGGTTTGGTAACAGTGAGGAACTTTGAGCTTGAGTCGTGGAGTTTGAGGCTTCGATTAATTCAATTGTTGTGGGGAAACGACTTCTCATGATCCCACGATGCTTCTGGGTTCATCAATTGAAGGAAAACGCTGGAGATTGATGAAGCTCCATGGTTGCACAGTGTACGGCTATCGAGCTTGTGTCGTGATCATTGAGTGATCAAACGACGAAATTGATGAAGGGGAACTGTCTCTCATGGTCCAGTGATGCTTCTAGATGCATCAATTGGAAGAAACCTGCAGCCATTGAAGGAATCCCATGAATGAACAACACGTGGGTGTTCTTCGTGTTCATCATCGAAGTCGACGGGTTTTAGGTATGTGATCACGTCATTGAGTTTACAGAACTTAAACTGAACTTAAAACGAAACTAATTGAATGATCAATTGATGTAATTAAGGTCGAATTGATAGGATTGGAACCGGGTCTGATCGCGGGTTGAATGGCCTGTTTTACAGACAAACGGGTTAGGCTGGTGACACTGTAGCTGGCGCGTGGATTTCACGCGCAGCTATCCATGGCGGCGCGTGAGGGCGCGTCCGGCCTAGTCTCAAGGTGAGGTCAACATGAATTTTGATCCTCTCAGTGTAACGAACATTTTGACGTTGATTTCGAGGAAATAGGATATTGTTTCGATAATGTTCCTCGTATCCGAAGTTTTGTGTTACGTTAAAAATACGTATTTAAATTCCGAAAAAATTGGGGAAAATTATATGTTGTATTTTGAGATGTTAGTAACCCTCTATAATGATTTTGGGCAGGAGTTGCGATTTTCAGATTTTACGGAAAAACGTGCAGCTCGGAAACGGACCGTTTTGAACGGTGTGTGTGAGTGGACTTTTGGTTTTCTAACTGTGATGCATGCGTATATGGTTTAAAATGCTTTATTATATGATTTTCTATGATTTGACATGATTGATGTTTTGATTCGGTGATTTCTCGATTCTCTCAGTTTTATGATTATTATATTATTATATTTTGGCACGATTTTCGAGAAATCATGAAATTGGTTAAAAATAATATTGTGGGCGTGAGAACCCAAGTAAATAATGATTTTGACTCGGATTTGGAGTTACATGTGAATTTTATGAATTTGATGATTTTTGGTATTCTCGTGATTTTGTGATTATTTTAATCAGTCTTTCGGGCATGTTTTACGAGGAACGTGCAAATGATGTTTTTGGGCTAGGCCCGGATTGAAAATGATGTTTTGACTCGGGTTATGAGTCAGGAAATTGAAAATGATATTTGGACTCAGATTATGAGTCAGTGATTGATTTTATGGATTTACGTGATCGTGGCAACTCGGGTTTACGGTTGCACAAATTTACGTGAAAATGTTATTTTGGGCTTGAGACCCAATGGAATTGTGATTCTGATTGGATTTGTATTTCCATGTGATTACATGATGATATTGATAATTTCGGATTTATAAAGTAAATCGGGACTTTGGTTATTTTGGGGCTGAGACCCTGTGTTGATATATGATTGATTTGGTTTTCAATGCACCTGTTTTTCACTGGTTTTTGTGATGATGATATGTTGCGGATATTTACGGCTTTCGGGAGAAAATATGTTTTTCCCCGGAGTGCACCCTGGAGATAACGCTCGCCTTCGGGATGGAAGTGTTTACCCCGAAGAGGTCACGTAGCACGGTCTTTGTCGTGCAGCCAAGGGAGGCTCGACTCAGACCAGAGTGCTAGATTATATATGGATCGGTAAGTGATGGGTTCACTAGATCTGGATTGCCGGCTGGTGATGTGTTCACATCGGCGGATGCTCGGATTTTGAGCGGTCCTTGAGCCTATTGATTTTCACGCGTTGCAGGGATAAATGTGACTCTAAGCAATAGGATATGGAAATAAGTCCCGTGGATTATGGAAAATGATTTTGAGGAAACCGTGGTTTAGCGGTTAAAATGATTTAAAGAAACTGTGAACTTTTTGAGACATTAAACTGATTTGGTGAACATGAGTTTTTGTGGACCATGGGAAAATATGTTTTGATTTTATCGGTCCACTGTTCATACTTGAATGATTTCATACCATTACTCATGTTTTATGATATGCATGCAAGTTTGTGAAAACTGGAGGGTAAGAATATATTTTGATAATTTTTTTTATAAGAGGTCATTTTTGTCCACTCACACCTTTTCTGTTTTATTAACCCTTCAGGTCGTGGCGCGATGATCGAGGCTATTCGAGAGGTGGAGGTATGAGCAGGCACAGGCGCAAATATACCTTGTCTGGCAGGTGCTGAAGGGTAGTTTCGGACTTTCAGTTGACTTGTCAGACGAGAGCAGGACCGGGCACGGTTAACTTTGTCCTTCGGGGATGGGTCCTGTCAAATTGGTATCAGAGCACTAGGTTGCTGATGCTGTTGCCATGCCATACCTCCGGAACGTGAGCTTCGTGCGCGACCTGGTAGTGAGATGGGTATATTAGGGTATTTGAGACCTTGTTATTAATCTCGGAATGTAATTGACCTTGGTTTGTGGGTCAGATATTAATTTGTGTAACTACGGCTTACTAATTGTCGAATCGGTATTCTTGTGGGTCCCAGGATTTATTGGATCCAGAGGCTTGGAAGGTAGCACAATTGGGGTAGGTTGGACCCATGATGAGATTATTCTCAGTAAATTCCTTGTGCGGAAAGTGAGTTCCCAACGTCTAGAGTGTGTTGAGGTATTCCTAGGCTTTGTAAGTGGTATATGATGTGGTTCACCTGCTGTAATTTGCTAGGTGACCGGGTATGCCAGGGATGGCATGGATGAATGAGTCAAGAATTCGGTTAGGACTCGAGATGAGTCATGGTAATATCTTAAGTCTCAGGAGCTGTCGGGTTTTGAAGAACCCTAGGTAGTAATCGCGGAACCCTAAGGTGGGATGTTTAGTTTGGAAATGTGTGCTGGCGATTGGTTTGACTCTTAATGACTTTTTAAGTCGAGACCGAGTGACGATTGTGTCAGGTCTAGTCATGTCAGCTTTAGTGGTGGAACTGCAATCCACAGTCGGGGTTGGTACATGTCGATGGAATCCCAGAGTGGGGATACAGAGTAGTTGTACGGGTACATGATTCCATTAGATGTGGAGTCTCGATAGTGATGTCTGGTGGTTAGGTCTGCACAAGTCTGTGGTAGGCACTACTACCGAGAGTGGTTACTGAGAATTGGGGGACGTTCAGGGGATGTTTCCTTTTTCTCACATGAGTTGTCAGGGTGATTGTACCCAGAGTTGTTAGGTACGAAGGAGGCAGAGTTTCTCCTATTCGAGCAGAGGTACGGGGTCGTCGCTTATTATGAGCGGAGATCCAGAGTTGTCAGTTTTGCACACGGTGTGCTCATACTGATATTGTGGTCTGTATGCTGGTGTTGGTGCCGGTGTTGTGCTGACGATGGGTCACGAGTCGGGTTGTGACTTCGTCAAGTTGGGTATGTGTCAGTAACCAGTCCAAAGGGGACACGTGGTTGGTATCCGAGTGCTTTGGTTTCAACATGGTTGGACCTACGGAATCGTGAGAGGTTGTGTTTGAGGAGGATTGCGGGGTTTCCGCATTGGGATTAGGTATTCTGAAGTCATCAGGGGTGACTTCTTATTTTCTGATTGGTGGCAGACGATGTTGGGTTACATGGCGTGGGGAGTGCAGCGAGTTTTGTTTACATCCACGTAGGATGAGTATTGGTGTCATTGTTTTGGATCATCCTTGGTTTTCCCTAGGTGGGATGGCAAGGATAGATACGAGGAAATTAGTGAGAACCCACAGTCGCGGCATGTCTCGTCGTTGACCGAACTTGTTAATTGTGGGCTTTGGTTGTCAAACGTTGTGACAGTACGCAAATTAGATGAGGGTGTAAGACCCTATGGTTCCTGGTAGTTAACTATGTGGATCCTAGGTGGATCGGGATTGTGATGTTGTGGACATTGAGCATTGTGACGATCTAGGATCGTGATGTTCATGGTCAGCTGACGTCGTGATGGATCTGGACCGTAATCCTGATGATCCAGTGGGGTTGAGAGTGTGTCACTCTTACTCCGGTATGTGAGTCGTAAATGGCGGGACTGAACTTCTTTTCGAAGTGGAGCCCCTTATGGTATATTACTCGAGCGAGTAGGTTTCAGACGGGGTTGAATTTGTTCAGCCTTAGAGTTGTGACTGTTGGGATTGGCTTCCCTATAAAGTCAACCGAGTATAGTGAACGGGTAACCGATAGGTTCGGTTTTGGTGTGTCCGAGTGGACATGAACGAGATTTCGGGTTTTGGAATCGAATTTCTGGGTGACGATTCAGGATTCGATTTTAGAACTTGAAAGTGGAATACTGGATTTGGGTGCGGAATGATTATTCCAAATGCTAGCTTACGGAATAATGATTTCGGATTCGGATTTGGACATGAAGTAAAAATGTGATGTATGGGTTTGGATTCGGGATTTCTTACGAAATTGCGGATTCGGAGTTGGAATTGGAACTAGCTGATTGGTGGAGTTTCGATTTGTCTACAGCTGGTTTGGGCAAACGGACTCCATTATTGGAACGTGGTTGGCTATGACCTGGGTGGTTGTAGTCCCTTATACATGGTTTGGGGTACAATATTTTGCAGACTTGTGGTGGCCGGGGTTGATGTGAATCCCGGGAGAACTAGGCGTTCTTTCCTGTGGACACGTAGATGTGTCATTTTGAGTGCTGTCATTTGGCGAGGTTTTTTTGGGTAGCATAGGACAGGGAATGTCGATGTTAGCTAAACCCTCAGGATTTCTACGTTTTCCTTACCTGGTTTGGGATCGACCATGTTGGTCCATGGGTCGAGTACTGGGGTCCAGCTGTAGGATCTTGCTTGGTATACGATGTGCTGTATCGTATGGACGAGGGTACTTGATACCTAGCGGCAGTACATGAGATGTACCAGTGATGGGTCGATAAACGTGTTGGTGCTTGGCTTAGTTCCAATACCATTGGTTTTGGTTGTGAACGTGAACTGGACATTGAACACGATGCACTGGGCCGAGTGATTCTGAGCCATTCAGTGATTGTTTGAGCAGGTGCTCTTAGCCATGGTTGGCTAGTATAACTCTAGTGTTGAGTTGTGTGATCACTGCTAGGCTGGTGTTCAATGTGTTCCAGTTACACCATCTGATTGAGTGAGTTGGTGGTTAGTGTGACCGCAAGTTGCTTTGCGGCAAGAGGTTACCTTGTCGTGACCTTACCAGCATCTGGGATCGCTGATGGGGTGACAGTTGTGGTCACTCCTGTTGGTATTTGTCGCAGGATTGAGTTTGCCCTGCGAGGGGAGATCATGTTGTTGATCTTATGCTACATTGACGGACGTTGTAGTATGATGTGTTGTCACTGATTTGTTACTGATTGGCGCTTTACTAAGGTGGTAAAGCTTGGTGGTGACAGTATAGCTTGTGGTGTCGGCATGGACTGACAGGTGAGTTTTGGTGACTCTCTATGAGAGCGGAAGTCAGGGCACATTAGTGAGTATGTGGGGCCGTCAAGCTGAAAGGGTAAGCTTAATGGTGACATTGCCAATTTCGGTGATCAATTTCACTCGAGGTGGTCGAGTGTAGTTAGTACGACGTGCATCGGTGATGTGACGTCTGAGTGCAGACAAGTTCTGTGTTGGCTAGTGGGTGTGACGTCAGGTGTACACATGTTGTGAGGCCCATTTGTTCTCCACGAGGTAGTTGTGGAATACGGATAGTTGGAATTTTGGAGACGAAATTCTTTAAGGAGGGAAGGTTGTAATGACCCGTCCCGAATATCGGGATTGAATATTAATTAATTATGAATTAGAATGACTAATCGGGGATTAGTTGAGTGAAATCGGACGAAACATACAAAATGACCGTTTTGCCCCTGGTGTGGGCAAAATGTTGACTTTTAGTTCGGGCGGTCAAATGAACTTTGACCGATGATTGTGACGTAATTCGGGACGTCACGAGTTCATAGACAGGTGGCACGTTCGATTCCGACGTTCGTAGAGAAAGTTATGATGTTCGGAAGTTGAGGGGTATTTTGGTAATTTGGTATAATAGGGGCCAAATGATGACTTTTTGATCGAGAGGTCCGATGGACGAGGGCCAAGGACCGTTACGTAGGTATCGTCGATACGAATCAAATGACAGGCGGCATGCCAAAATCGGAGATTCGACGGCGAAGTTATGGTCACAGAAACGGACTCGATTAACCGAGCGAACCGGGATTAAAATAATATTTTAATATGAACAGTACCCGGTGACTGTGCACATCCGGATGAGTGACAAGTGTCACCCATCCCTTGATTCCAGCTCCATGTTTCCCTCCCAACACCATCATTACAACACCATCATTCCTTCTCCATCATTTCCTTTCATTTTCTTTGCATTTTCTTCCAACCGTAAGCAAAAACAGAGAGTGTGTGAGCTGGGAGAATTGACTCCCTTCCTCAGCCGTTCCTGAGAGAAAATTAAAGGTTGAGAGAGACTGAATTGGCTGGGAAACACGAGAGGCTGAGAGGATGCTGGGAAATCGAAAATTGAATTTTAGAAAATTTGGGGGGAAAATCAAATTGGACGAATTGAGCTGTGATTATCGAATTGGAGCTTGGAAATAACTTCCTGAGGTTGAGACGAGTTGTTTCAAATCAAAAACGAGATGAATTCATGCCGAATTGGCTCTGAACGGGTTTGGTAACAGTGAGGAACTTTGAGCTTGAGTCGTGGAGTTTGAGGCTTCGATTAATTCAATTGTTGTGGGGAAACGACTTCTCATGATCCCACGATGCTTCTGGGTTCATCAATTGAAGGAAAACGCTGGAGATTGATGAAGCTCCATGGTTGCACAGTGTACGGCTATCGAGCTTGTGTCGTGATCATTGAGTGATCAAACGACGAAATTGATGAAGGGGAACTGTCTCTCATGGTCCAGTGATGCTTCTGGATGCATCAATTGGAAGAAACCTGCAGCCATTGAAGGAATCCCATGAATGAACAACACGTGGGTGTTCTTCGTGTTCATCATCGAAGTCGACGGGTTTTAGGTATGTGATCACGTAATTGAGTTTACAGAGCTTAAACTGAACTTAAAACGAAACTAATTGAATGATAAATTGATGTAATTAAGGTCGAATTGATAGGATTGGAACCGGGTCTGATCGCGGGTTGAATGGCCTGTTTTACAGACAAACGGGTTAGGCTGGTGACACTGTAGCTGGCGCGTGGATTTCACGCGCAGCTATCCATGGCGGCGCGTGAGGGCGCGTCCAGCCTAGTCTCAAGGTGAGGTCAACATGAATTTTGATCCTCTCAGTGTAACGAACATTTTGATGTTGATTTCGAGGAAATCAGATATTGTTTCGATAATGTTCCGCGTATCCGAAGTTTTGTGTTACGTTAAAAATACGTATTTAAATTCCGAAAAAATTGGGGAAAATTATATGTTGTATTTTGAGATGTTAGTAACCCTCTATAATGATTTTGGGCAGGAGTTGCGATTTCCAGATTTTACGGAAAAACGTGCAGCTCGGAAACGGACCGTTTTGAACGGTGTGTGTGAGTGGACTTTTGGTTTTCTAACTGTGATGCATGCATATATGGTTTAAAATGCTTTATTATATGATTTTCTATGATTTGACATGATTGATGTTTTGATTCGGTGATTTCTCGATTCTCTCAGTTTTATGATTATTATATTATTATATTTTGGCACGATTTTCGAGAAATCATGAAATTGGTTAAAAATAATATTGTGGGCGTGAGAACCCAAGTAAATAATGATTTTGACTCGGATTTGGAGTTACATGTGAATTTTATGAATTTGATGATTTTTGGTATTCTCGTGATTTTGTGATTATTTTAATCAGTCTTTCGGGCACGTTTTACGAGGAACGTGCAAATGATGTTTTTGGGCTAGGCCCGGATTGAAAATGATGTTTTGACTTGGGTTATGAGTCAGGAAATTGAAAATGATATTTGGACTCGGATTATGAGTCAGTGATTGATTTTATGGATTTACGTGATCGTGGCAACTCGGGTTTACGGTTGCACGAATTTACGTGAAAATGATATTTTGGGCTTGAGACCCAATGGAATTGTGATTCTGATTGGATTTGTATTTCCATGTGATTACATGATGATATTGATAATTTCGGATTTATAAAGTAAATCGAGACTTTGGTTATTTTGGGGCTGAGACCCTGTGTTGATATATGATTGATTTGGTTTTCAATGCACCTGTTTTTCACTGGTTTTTGTGATGATGATATGTTGCGGATATTTAGGGCTTTCGGGAGAAAATATGTTTTTTCCCGGAGTGCACCCTGGAGATAACGCTCGCCTTCGGGATGGAAGTGTTTACCCCGAAGAGGTCACGTAGCACGGTCTTTGTCGTGCAGCCAAGGGAGGCTCGACTCAGACCAGAGTGCTAGATTATATATGGATCGATAAGTGATGGGTTCACTAGATCTGGATTGCCGGCTGGTGATGTGTTCACAGCGGCGGATGCTCGGATTTTGAGCGGTCCTTGAGCCTATTGATTTGCACGCGTTGCAGGGATAAACGTGACTCTAAGCAACAGGATATGGAAATAAATCCTTTGGATTATGGAAAATGATTTTGAGGAAACCGTGGTTTAGCGGTTAAAATGATTTAAAGAAACTGTGAACTTTTTGAGACATTAAACTGATTTGGTGAACATGAGTTTTTGTGGACCATGGGAAAATATGTTTTGATTTTATCGGTCCACTGTTCATACTTGAATGATTTCATACCATTACTCATGTTTTATGATATGCATGCAAGTTTGTGAAAACTGGAGGGTAAGAATATATTTTGATAAATTTTTTTATAAGAGGTCATTTTTGTCCACTCATACCTTTTCTGTTTTATTAACCCTTCAGGTCGTGGCGCGATGATCGAGGCTATTCGAGAGGTGGAGGTATGAGCAGGCACAAGCGCAAATATCCCTTGTCTGGCAGGTGCTGAAGGGTAGTTTCGGACTTTTAGTTGACTTGTCAGACGGGAGCAGGACCGGGCACGGTTAACTTTGTCCTTCGGGGACGGGTCCTGTCAGGCATCCACGGTTCAACCTCATAAACTGTCTAATTTTGATCCGTTTTCAAATATAATTGGTTCTATAGTATTGTCTCATCATCTACAATCGTTTTAAACCTTAAAAACAAGAACTTGAGACCTGGAACTCACCTCCCAAAACGAAGGAAAAACTGGGTACTGTTCGACGTTCAGTTGTCGTGTTTCCAGGCACCTCCTCCCCTCCTGTTAATCTCAATCCATCTCTAGAACCTCCAGAAACAATTCTCAATTAATCAATTCGAATGTCGAGCACCAAACCAACAGTCACCATTTTTGAACCAAAACATCACGGTTTCGGGTTTTCAAACTTACCGCTGGAGTCGTGCACGACTGTGGCCTCCATCGTCATTGTCTCGACTCGCTTTCCAACTTTCATTTACACTTCAAGGTCAAAAGGTGAAGATCGAAGGTATAAGGTGCACGGTTTCCTCACGGTTTCAAGCAGGCCCTGTTTTTCACGGTTTCGTGGCCACCTTCCACGACAGCTTATCACGGTGGCACCACCAAGTTCCTCAGCTTCTATACCCTATTTTTCATTCACAAGTCACCATCAATAGTTGAGGTTTGAAGGAGATGTATGGATTGGATTTTCACGATCCTATGTTTTCTGTTCTTCCTTATGCACGACCGTTTGTTTTTAAATTCAATTGAGACGGTGGGGAGGGTTCTACGACCTTCCAGTAAGGGACAAGTGTCCCAAAACCTTGGACATACTTTTCAAGACACCGGGTGGCACAAGTTCACTGGGCACAGATCCTTAGGCAACAAAAGACCAAAATGCCACTAAATAACAAATTACCATTTTTCCCCTAGCGTTTTTAGACCAAAAACTGAACTAGTCGACGTCCGATGATAGCGTGCCGCCTGTCGTTGTACTCAGGGAATCGAGACCTACCTAATGGTCCTCGAAATACGTGACAAATCCATGTCGTAAGAAAAGTCAGCAATTTACCCTTTTTCAACCAAATTACCAAAGTACCCTCAAACTTCCCAACATCATAACTTTTTTTCCGAATGTTGGAATCAGACCTGCCACCTGTCTATGAACTCATGACGTCTCGAACTACGTCACGGTCATCGGCCAAAGTCCATTTGGTCACCGTCCGTTTGAGAGTACCCAACTAATCACCAGTTACCTTCACTAATCCATCATTAAGCACTAATCTAATCCCGATTTCTGGGACGGGTCGTTACAAATTAATAGTCTTAAATAAAACATAAAAACTTTGAACTATCATAACTGTTTCAAATAATGTCCAATTAACACAATTGTTGTATCAATAAATCCATAATTATTATAGGAAGAAGTTTCATGTTGTTGGACCACCGGGAGCCGATGCACGCACCCCCATGCACATGCAACATGTAACGACCCGTCCTGAATATCAGGATTAAATATTAATTAATTATGGATTTAGAATGATTAATCGGGGATTGGTTGAGTGAATTCGGACGGACGAATGCGAAATGACCGTTTTTGTAACGACCCGTCCCAAATTCCATGATTATATTAGTGACTAATCACGATTAGTGAGGTTAATCGGTGATTAGTTAGGCTAAATCGGACGAACGATGCGTAATGACCGTTTTGCCCCTAGTGGTGGCAAAACGTTGACTTTTCGATCGGGTTGTCAAATGGACTTTGACCGATGACCGTGACGTAGTTCGTGACGTCACGAGTTCATAGACAGGTGGCACGTTCAATTCCGACGTTCGGGGAGGAAGTTATGACGTTCGGAAGTTTAGGGGCATTTTGGTAATTTGGGTGAATAGGAGGTCAAATGTTGACTTTTTGACCGGGAGGTCCGATGGCCGAGGGCCGAAGACCGTTACGTAGATAAGGACGATACGAATCCGTAGACAGGCGGCACGTCGAATTCGGACGTTCGACGGCGAAGTTACGGTTCACGGAAGTTCCCAGTTACTATTCACGACGGCATGTTTTACGAGACAAAAAGTGCAGTTTTGTCTCTAGTGGGCCCAGATATTTAATGGAGGCCCAATGGATGAGTGACACTTGTCACCCATCCACTGGCCAACCTCACCCACTCATGCACCAAACCATTCACCCGTGCATCCATTTTTCCATTTTTTCCTCCAACCATTACCCGATCCCATCTCCAAATCCAACCCTCCAACCCTGTTCGATCATGAACCGAGAAGCCCAGAGGTGGAGAGGATGAAGGTTGGACGATGGTGGCCGGTTGGAAGCGACGCCGCCGTGGGCGGCGGCCATGAAACCCAAGAGGTACTCGGTTTGCCCAAATTCCATTTTTAATTTGTGTTTTACATTATGGATAGTTTTGGTTGATTACGGAATGTTTGTTAGATTGTTTAGGGTGTATAGAGATGTGTTTGAACGGGGGTTGACGGCTGTGAAGCCTGGGGACGGAATCGGAAAACAGGGGCCGTGGGGGGTGAATTTTTAGGGATCGATTTAGGGGGTTTTAGGTTGTTTTGTTAATTGGGTTAGATAGGAAACTTGAAAATAGGAATTTAGAAATTGGAATGGAAGAAATCGGACCGAAAATGAGGGAGAAGGAGGCCTGGACCGGTTACGCCGGTCCAGTTGCAGGGGTCGGACCGGACCGGCCGGTTCGGACCGGTCTGATCGAGGTAGGAGAAGCACTGTTCACAGGCGCGTGGCTCCCTCGCGCAGCCACTTCATACGGCGCGTGTGGGCGTATGGGGAGGAATTTGAGGAAGGTTCCAACATACGAAATCATCTATTCGATATAACGAACATTTTGGGACTGGTTTCGTGTCGATCGGACACCGTCTCGATATGTTTCGGGGCATCGGAAGGTTTAGGTTCGGGATTAAAAATAGTTAAAAATACGGGAAAATTACGGGGCTTTGGTTGGAGGTTAATTAAGTAGTTAGTAACCTTCTATTACGATTTGGACAGGTTTGGGAGTCCCGGTGACGGTGATCGGCTCGGGGAGCCGTATGGCACGCAAATCGAGGCGGCAGCTCGGACGGTCTGTGAGTGGACCTTGTTTTCTAAATTGGTGCATGCATAAATGTTTATTATATGTTTTATTACTTGTTTGATGATGCCATGGGTACATTTGTATGTGGTTACGTATAAGCACGTATTTCGAGGTTTCGGCCTTATACGGTGCTTATACGGGTCTGTATTTCTTTATTGATTTAAATGATTTGATTTTGGATTTCTAAATGGATAAACTCGGGTATGAGACCCATTTGGTTTTGTCTCGGGCATATGACACTATTTATGACCTTCGGGTCAAAATCGTGGTCGCGACGGGTGCTATGTGCACGTCGATCGACGATACGACGCTCGCCTCCGGATTTGGATGTGTTCCTTCCGGAGAGGTCACGATGCACGATTCGTTGTCGGGCAGCCTGGGGAGGTTCGACTACGGAGTGCTGACGGTTCAGGATAGCGATCGGTGATGAGTGCACCATGATCTTGCGATGGTCGCGTCGGTTGATTCGTTCACGGCGACATACCAGGATTGAGGGCGGTCCTGGATGGATGGTTGCACGCATCACTATGATCGGAGTCATGACTGACCCTTGGATATCGGGCACGGTGCCCAGTTGAGTCATATGTTCGGGCACGAGACCCAGTTGTTTTACACTGATGATTTTGGGTCAGGGACCCTAGATGGATTTCCAAGTTCATGACGGTTTATGGGAACCGGCATGAACTTTTGTCAGTTCATTCTGGTTCTTGACGGTTTATGGGGACCGGCATGAACCCTGGTTATGTTATTACGGTACATGACGGTTTATGGGAACCGGCATGTTACCTGATTATGGATATTATGGATCATGACGGTTCAGGGGAACCGGTCATGAATGTTTATGTTATGTATATATATGTTCATCTATCTTCCTTTACATGTTCTACTATCTCCTCCGGGGAGGGTCGTTGGCCTGGGTGGACCCCGGAGTAGTCACGGAGCACCGACTGAGTGGAGTCACCCCCCAGTTGGGTTACTTACTCTCAGGAAGGCTATGGTTACTATTACCTCGGGTAGGGTCAGTGGTCTGCGGACATTGACCTTGACTTTGAGAAGACTCGGATTGAGACCCGGGTAGCACGCGCGTAGCTTTGGAAATCGTGACAGGATTGGTTGTGTGAATTATATATATGTATGTAATGGATATATGATATATGATATGTGGTGTGTACAGGTGTGCACAGGATTTGGGCAGTGGCCCGTATGGTCGTTTTCATTGTGGTCCTTTCGACCTTGGTTTATATCTGCTTTGGGCTTAGTCCCACATATGGTTTGTTTTTGGATAAATGGTTTTCGAATGCATGCACGCTTTTTAGTGGAGGGTACAAATGTCTTATGAAATGTTTTTATAACTCTTTGTTTTGTCCACTCACAGTTTTTAATGTTTTGACTGCCCTTCAGGTTGACATCGGATGTGGACTGTAGCAGAGACCGAGATATCACATGCCTCCTCCAGATCCTGGCGTACTCTGATAGTCCGGGAGGGCAAAGGTCGGAAATATCCCTTGTCTGACACTTCGTGTTAGACGGGAGCAGGGTCATCCCGCACTAATCCCGGGGGGATTGGGATGGGTCCTGTCAACGTGGTATCAGAGCGGGGTTGTCTCTATTCGGGCAACCGTGCAGCTCTTGGAGTATGTACGCAAGTCGAGGATGTGATATCTCAAGGGGCTGCAGTTCGTGGTCAACCTGATTGTTGGGGTGCCGGTACGATAGTTAGTAGGATTGAATTGTGGACCGTCTTGGTTCGGCATTCGATGCCGGAGTTGCCATAGTTCTGTCAGGGTTGACAGTGTGAGACCCTACGGAAGGGATGACGTACTTGTACGTTAACGTTTTGATCGTGAGACGGTTAGTTGGGATCGTCTTTCACGATGTCGTAGGATTGGTTCCGACGACTAGTTGGGAATTGTGATCATCGGATGGTCGAATATTGTTGAGTTGGATGATCAGATTTGGTCGAGTTAGATGGATTTACTGCAGTCGGCAGTTAGCAATCGGATTCGGGGAATCCTAGTTGGATTGTTGGTAGGGTTGGATTGACGTCTTTTCGATGTCAAGACCGCGGGGTCGGTCAAATCGTGGATTTTACTGCCTTATGCAGTTGGGTTCTGGGGAACTCTAGGTGTAATCGTGGAACCCTACTTTGGGCGTATGGTTCGTAAATGTGAGTTGGCGAGTGGTGTGACTTTGACGACTATTCGGATTTGGGGTTCGTTAGTCAGTCTAGTCATGTCAGCTTGTGTTGGGACTGCACTTCGCAGTCAGGGTTGTATGTATCGGTTAGACCGAGTTGGTTGTCGTGCTACTTCAGTTGTGATGGACTGTTGGTACAACTAAGGTCGCGGGTGACCTGGTAGACGGCATTGGCTTAGTCGGGTTACGACTGGTAGAGTTTGATTTGGACAAGTTATCAGGGTTGGTACTTGTCGATGGAATCCCTGAGTGGGATACAGAGTAGTTGGTACGATCGGTTGATTCCGTTGGATGCAGAGTTTGTATATCGTGATTCCTGGTAGTTAGGTCTGCACGAGGTTGGGGCAGACGCTACTATCGATGGACGTAGTCGAGTCTTATCAGGTCAAGTAGACTCAGGTTACCATGACGATTGTGAAGATGGGATTGTCAATCGTGACGATGATACGGGGTGCGTGAGTAACCCATATGTACGAGAAGTGATTCTGGATTCGACTCGGTTACGGCTGAGTGCGATCGCAGAATGAGTTGGGGACGTTCGGGGAGCGTTTCCTTTTCCCGTATGAGCTGTCAGGGTGACTGTACCCAGAGTTGTCGGGTACGAGGGAGGCAGAGTTTCTCCTATACGAGCAGAGGTGAGCGATCGTCGCTTGGTATGAGCGGAAATCCAGGGTGTCAGTTTTGCACACGGTGTGCTAGCGTCAGTACTGATGCTAGTGAGGATGCTTGTGTGCTGATGCTGACAGGTGTTAGTGATGGTGCTGGTACTCGTGCTAGTGCTAGTGCTGGTGTCGGTGCCGGTGATTGCGACGATGATGAGTCACGAGTCGGGATGTGGCTCTGACGAGATGGGCATATGTTCGGTATCTGTGGTTCCAGAGTGGATCTCAGATAAAGTTAAACTGGTTAGGGGACACGTGGTTGATGTCCGAGTATATTGTTTCCAATCTGGTTGGAACTTCGAAATCGCGAGAAGGTGCGATTGCGGTGACGAATGGAATGCGGATTTTCCGCATTGGTCTTGGGTATGTCGAAGTCATTTTGGGTGACTTCTCAGGTTCTACCATAATTGATGGTGGTAGATGATGTAGATGTTATTGATGTTGTTGGTTGCCACTAGTACACTGATCGTGTATTGGTTGGTGGACCCGTGATTGTCTTGGGTCATCAGGTGGAGTGAGTATATCGAAGTTAGGTGACTGAGATTCCTCATTTTCTACTTGGTGGCAGACGATGTTAGGTTACATGACGTGGTGAGTGCAGCGAGTGTTGTTTGCATTCACGTAGGATGGATTATTCGATCATTCTTGATTTTTCCTCGGTGGAATGACAAGAATCGATACGAAGTAATCAGTGAGAACCCACAGTCTCGGCGTGTCTCGTCGTAGACCAATCTGTTTAGATGCGGGGAATGGTCTAGGACTTTGGTTGGCGTGACGATCCTCGATCGTGACTTCTATGGTCGGTTGACGTAGTGTGGGATCTGGACCGTGATATGGTGATCCAATAGGTAGGATGTTTGAGTTGAGCATGATGGGACTGAACTTCTTTTCGAGGTAAATCCCATATGGCTTGTTACTCGAGCGAGTAGGTGTCTGAAGAAGCCGGATTTTGTCAGACCTAGTGTTGTGTTGATGTTGGGATTGGCTTCCTTATGAAGTCAATCGATGGTAATGTGGTAATCGGTTGAGTAGGTAACCGATAGGTTCGATTTTGGTACGTCTCGGTAGACGAGAACGAGATATTTCAGGTTTTGGAATCAGATTTCTGGATGACGATTCAGGATTTTATTTTGGAACTTGAAAAAGGATTTCTAGATTTGGGTTTTGGAATCGGATTCTGGGTGACGATTCAGGATTTGATTCTAGAGCTTGACTGTAGATTTTCTTTTATGGATTTGGGTTCGGAATGGTTATTCCAAATGCCGGTTTACGGAATGATGATTTCGGGTTCGAATTTGGACATGATTATAGATATGATTTCTGGGTTTGGATCCGGGCTTTCTTACGAAATTGCGGATTCGGATTTGGAAATAGATGATGGGTTGGAGTTTCGATTTGTCTAATCCGGGATTGGACAAATGGACCCCATAATAGGAACGTGTTGGCTACGACCTAGGTGGTCGTGTTGTTGTTATTGTTGTGGTTGTAGTCAAGTTGGTATTGATGTACGTATCTTGTACGTTGTTCGAGGTACGATACTAGGCAGACTTGTCGTGCCTAGTGACGGTATATAGATTATACCAGTAGTACGTTGATGAGCGTGTTGGTAGTCGGATTTGTTCCGATACCATTGGATTACTTGAGGACGTAGACTGGACATTGGATACTGTGCACTGGGTCATGGTATTTCTGATGGGTCTAGTTACACATAGGTCGAGTGTTTTGTTGGTATACGTATACTCAGGTTGAGTGAGTTGGTGGTTCGTGTAACCACAAGTGTATCGTGTTAGTCTTGACTGACGACTGTCAAGTGGTGACAGTTTGTCGAAGGTGTCAGCGTGGATCGGTTAGTGAGTTTTGGTGACTCCCAGTGGGAGCAGACGTCAAGATAGTTAGTGAGTGAGAAAAGGAACCTTTGAGTTGATTGTGTCAACGAAAACGATAGATCTGACAAGTGGTGTCAGTTCGGAGCGTATGGCGACTGTTCTTCGACGTGGTCGAATGTAGTCGATACGCCGTGAGTGTTAGTGGTACGTCTGGCGGCAGACGAGTAAGTATTATTCTGGTTAGTTGGTGTATGAGTGTACGCGTGTTGCGAGGTAGATCGAATTATTTCCACAAGGTGGAGGTGGAATCCGGATAGTTGAGGTTTCGAGATCGAAACTAAATTAAGGAGGGAAGAACGGTTAGAATTAGATCGGTTGGAATTTCGGGGACGAAATTAATTGAGGGAAGGTTGTAACGACCCGTCCCAAATTCCATGATTAGATTAGTGACTAATCACGATTAGTGAGGTTAATCGGTGATTAGTTAGGCTAAATCGGACAAACGATGCGAAATGACCGTTTTGCCCCTAGTGGTGGCAAAACGTTGACTTTTCGATCGGGCGGTCAAATGGACTTTGACCGATGACCGTGACGTAGTTCGTGACGTCACGAGTTCATAGACAGGTGGCACGTTCAATTCTGACGTTCGGGGAGGAAGTTATGACGTTCGGGGAGGAAGTTATGACGTTCGGAAGTTTAGGGGCATTTTGGTAATTTGGGTGAATAGGAGGTCAAATGTTGACTTTTTGACCGGGAGGTCCGATGGCCGAGGGCCGAAGACTGTTACGTAGATAAGGACGATACGAATCCGTAGACAAGCGGCACGTCGAATTCGGACGTTCGACGGTGAAGTTACGGTTCACAGAAGTTCCCAGTTACTATTCACGACGGCACGTTTTACGAGACAAAAAGAGCAGTTTTGTCTCTAGTGGACCCAGATATTTAATGGAGGCCCAATGGATGAGTGACACTTGTCACCCATCCACTGGCCAACCTCACCCACTCATGCACCAAACCATTCACCTGTGCATCCATTTTTCCATTTTTTCCTCCAACCATTACCCGATCCCATCTCCAAATCCAACTCTCCAACCCTGTTCGATCATGAACCGAGAAGCCCAGAGGTGGAGAGGATGAAGGCTGGACGATGGTGGCCGGCTGGAAGCCACGCCGCCGTGGGCGGCGGCCATGAAACCCGAGAGGTACTCGGTTTGCCCAAATTCCATTTTTAATTTGTGTTTTACATTATGGATAGTTTTGGTTGATTAGGGAATGTTTGTTAGATTGTTTAGGGTGTATAGAGATGAGTTTGAACGGGGGTTGACGGCTGTGAAGCCTGGGGACGGAATCGGAAAACAGGGGCCGTGGGGGGTGAATTTTTAGGGATCGATTTAGGGGGTTTTAGGTTGTTTTGTTAATTGGGTTAGATAGGAAACTTGAAAATAGGAATTTAGAAATTGGAATGGAAGAAATCGGACCGAAAATGAGGGAGAAGGAGGCCTGGACCGGTTACGCCGGTCCAGTTGCAGGGGTCGGACCGGACCGGCCGGTTCGGACCGGTCTGATCGAGGTAGGAGAAGCACTGTTCACAGGCGCGTGGCTCCCACGCGCAGCCACTTTAGGAGGCACGTGTGGGCACGTGGGGAGGAATTTGAGGAAGGTTCCAACATACGAAATCATCTATTCGATGTAACGAATATTTTGGGACTGGTTTCGTGTCGATCGGACACGGTCTCAATATGTTTCGGGGCATCGGAAGGTTTAGGTTCGGGATTAAAAATAGTTAAAAATACGGGAAAATTACGGGGCTTTGGTAGGAGGTTAATTAAGTAGTTAGTAACCTTCTATTACGATTTGGACAGGTTTGGGAGTCCCGGTGACGGTGATCGGCTCGAGGAGCCGTATGGCACGCAAATCGAGGCGGCAGCTCGGACGGTCTGTGAGTGGACCTTGTTTTCTAAATTGGTGCATGCATAAATGTTTATTATATGTTTTATTACTTGTTTGATGATGCCATGGGTGCATTTGTATGTGGTTACGTATAAGCACGTATTTCGAGGTTTCGGCCTTATACGGTGCTTATACGGGTTTGTATTTCTTTATTGATTTAAATGATTTGATTTTGGATTTCTAAATGGATAAACTCGGGTATGAGACCCTTTTGGTTTTGTCTCGGGCATATGACACTATTTACGACCTTCGGGTCTAAATCGTGGTCGCGACGGGTGCTATGTGCACGGCGATCGACGATAGGACGCTCGCCTCCGGATTTGGATGTGTTCCTTCCGGAGAGGTCACGATGCACGATTCGTTGTCGGGCAGCCTGGGGAGGCTCGACTACGGAGTGCTGACGGTTCAGGATAGCGATCGGTGATGAGTGCACCATGATCTTGCGATGGTCGCGTCGGTTGATTCGTTCACGGCGACATACCAGGATTGAGGGCGGTCCTGGATGGATGGTTGCACGCATCACTATGATCGGAGTCATGACTGACTCTTGGATATCGGGCACGGTGCCCAGTTGAGTCATATGTTCGGGCACGAGACCCAGTTGTTTTACACTGATGATTTTGGGTCAGGGACCCTAGATGGATTTCCAAGTTCATGACGGTTTATGGGAACCGGCATGAACTTTTGTCAGGTCATTCTCTTGACGGTTTATGGGGACCGGCATGAACCCTGGTTATGTTATTACGGTACATGACGGTTTATGGGAACCGGCATGTTACCTGATTATGGATATTATGGATCATGACGGTTCAGGGGAACCGGTCATGAATGTTTATGTTATGTATATATATGTTCATCTACCTTCCTTTACATGTTCTACTATCTCCTCCGGGGAGGGTCGTTGGCCTGGGTGGACCCCGGAGTAGTCACGGAGCACCGACTGAGTGGAGTCACCCCCCAGTTGGGTTCCTTACTCTCAGGAAGGCTATGGTTACTATTACCTCGGGTAGGGTCAGTGGTCTGCGGACATTGACCTTGACTTTGAGAAGACTCGGATTGAGACCCGGGTAGCACGCGCGTAGCTTTGGAAACCGTGACAGGATTGGTTGTGTGAATTATATATATGTATGTAATGGATATCTGATATATGATATGTGGTGTGTACAGGTGTGCACAGGATTTGGGCAGTGGCCCGTATGGTCGTTTTCATTGTGGTCCTTTCGACCTTGGTTTATATCTGCTTTGGGCTTAGTCCCACATATGGTTTGTTTTTGGATAAATGGTTTTCGAATGCATGCACGCTTTTTAGTGGAGGGTACAAATGTCTTATGAAATGTTTTTATAACTCTTTGTTTTGTCCACTCACAGTTTTTAATGTTTTGACTGCCCTTCAGGTTGACATCGGATGTGACTGTAGCAGAGACCGAGATATCACATGCCTCCTCCGGATCCTGGCGTACTCTGATAGTCCGGGAGGGCAAAGGTCGGAAATATCCCTTGTCTGACACTTCGTGTCAGACGGGAGCAGGGTCATCCCGCACTAATCCCGGGGGGATTGGGATGGGTCCTGTCAGTTTTGCCCTTGGAATTGGGCAAATGTTGACTTTTAACTCATGGAGTTAAACGTACGAGGACCGAGGACCGTTACATAGATCAGGATATTACGAGTACGTAAACAGGCGACACGTCAAAATCGGAGGTTCGACAGAGAAGTTACGAGTTTAGAACGTTTTACGGGACTATTCACTTAAACCGAGAAACGACAAGTGGCAGGGTTTGGATTGGATTGGGAATCTGGGTGGACCAATCAGTAAGTGACACTTGTCCCTTATCTGATTAGCCTATTTCCCCACATGGTGGGATACTTCATTTTCCCTTTCTATCGATCATCTTTGCTTTTCTCTCCCAAAACCCGTGAAAGTGCAAAACCGTGAACCCCAATCCTTGCAGCCCCTTCAATCCCCATTATCTGTGTGTGAGGTGTGAATGAAAGAGAGAGAGTGAGGTGAGACGATGAAGATGGTGGCGACGGTTCGAGCCGTCGTGGACGGTGGCCTGAGAAACCATGAAAGGTAAGTTTCGGTTTTCAAATTGGAAGTTGAGTTTTGGTGTTTTGTGGGATGGTTTTGATGTTGGGAATGTGTTATGGAGGTTCCTATGAAGTTAATGGACTTGGAATGGAGGCCAACGGTGGCTGAAATCTTGGAAAACCGACATGTGGATGTTGGCCGGTTCAAGCAATCGAATAGGGAGGTAAGATCTTGATTTGGTTTTCATCTTTAAAATCATAAATAGATTAGGAATGATTAGAGGGAATTCTAGGAATTAAAATGGATGAAAACGGACCGAAAACACGAGAGATATGGAGGTGAACCGGTCACGCCGATCTAGTTGGACCGGTTGCACAGTCGAACTGGACCGACCGATTCAACAGAGGGCAGGGATGATGAATAGTACAAGCACGTGAGGCCTACACGCAACGTCTTTGGGCGGCACGTGGGGGAACATGGGGGACTTTTTGGGAAAGTGTTCAACATGTGAAATCATTTATTCGATGCAACGCACATTTTGGGACTAGTTTTGTGTCGATCGGACCATGAAAGGTAAGTTTCGGTTTTCAAATTGGAAGTTGAGTTTTGGTGTTTTGTGGGATGGTTTTGATGTTTGGAATATGTTATGGAGGTTTCTAAGACGTTAATGGACTTGGAATGGAGGCCAACAGTGGCCGAAATCCTAGAAAACTGACAAGGGGATGTTGGCCGATTCAAGTAATCGAATAGGGAGGTAAGATCTTGATTTGGTTTTCATGTTTAAAATCATAAATAGATTAGGAATGATTAGAGGGAATTCTAGGAATGAAAATGGATGAAAATGGACCAAAAACACGAGAGATATGGAGGTGAACCGGTCACGTCGGTCCAGTTGGACCGGCTGCACAGTCGAACCGGACTGGACCGATTCAACAGAGGACAGGAATGATGAATAGTGCAAGCGCATGAGGCCCACGCGCAACACCTTTAGGCGGCGCATGGGGGCACGTGGGGGACTTTTTGGGAAAGTGTTCAACATGTTAAATCATCTATTCGATGCAACAAATATTTTGGGACTGGTTTCGTGTCGATTAGACATCGTTTCGACATAGTTCCGGGTGTTCGAAGGTTTAGGGTCGAGTTTAAATACGTTTAAGAATTTGGGAAAATTACGGAGATTTAATGAGTGGTTATTGGGGTAGTTAGTAACCCTCTAGTATGGTTTGGATAGTTTTGGAAGTCCAAGTGATGGTGATGTTGCTCGAATGGGCGTTTGGCACGCGTATCGAGGCGGTAGCGCATGACGGTCTGTGAGTGGACAATGTTTTCTAAACTGTGATGCATGCATAACTATTTTATATTTTTTATATATATGATTTTTATAGTGATGATTGTGGTATTAGTGATTCACATGGTTGCACGTATTTCAAGGTAATCACATATTTGCACTTATTTCGATGTTATGATTTTATACAGTGGTTATACGTGAATGTGGTTTTAATAATGGTTCAATGGTATGGTTTTGGTTTTGGAAAGATGAACTTGGGCATGATACCCATTTGAATTATGTGATTAGGCTGGGGGCTCAGTTAGTTTACGAAATCGGGCGGAGACCCCTTTAAGTTATGTGATCGGGTCGGGGGCCCAGTTGGTTTACGAAATCGGGCATGAGGCCCAGTTTGGTTTTATAAATGTGGTTTCGGGTCTGGGACCCTATGTTTCATAAACGTGATTTCGGGACGGGGACCCCAAATGGATTTGTGATGTGTTATGGAAATTCCGGACAAGACCCTTTGAGATGTGTTGAAATACCTTAATAAAACAGTTTTTCTTGTCCATATTGATATGAGGATATGTGGATGGTTTCCTCCAGGTGTCTGGGACACTAGGGAAGTCACGGTGTATTGCCTGCGAGAGGTCATTATACGCAGCGACCGGACCCTATGGTGACTCAGGAGCATGATTGCTATGATTAAACGTCTGAGACATCAGACATCTGGGATGTCAGAGATATGGACTCAGAGAGACCCTGGGCAGCATGCGTTACTTTTACCATGAGATATGACGTCTGGGACGTCAGACATCTAGGACGTCAGACATCTGGGCTGTAAGAGATATAGACCCGGAGAGACCCCGGGCAACACGCGTTGCTTTTACCGTGAGATATGATGTCTGGGGCATCAAGCTTCTGAAAAACTAGGCATCTGGGATGTCGAGGACGGTTATGTGGTAAATATGGATTATTGGATTTATGAAATGGTATTTCAGTGTTTATGGATTTGTGTTTATGGATTTGGGCAGTGGCCCACTTAGTTCTGGATTTACGGATTTTGATATTCTATGGTTTTGGCCTGAGTTCCCACATATGTTTGGATTTACAGTTTTTGGGCTAAGGCCGAATGGTTTATTTAAGTAAATGGTTTGATTACTGGTTTTCGATTGCATGCATAATTTTTAGTGAAGGGCATAAATGTCTTTATGACATGTGTTTTTATAAACTTATTGATTTTTGTCCACTCACAGTTTTTAATGATTTTAATGCACTTCAAGTTGATCACGGATGCGGGCTGTAGTAGGGACCCAGACATCGCTCTCTTCCACCGATCCTAGCGCGCTCTGGGAGCCTCGTATGGGCTGAGGTATGCATTATCCCTTATCTGACACTTCGTGTCAGACGGGAGCATGGCACATCCCACGTTAATCCCGAAGTGATTGGGATGGGTCGTGTCACAACAGCTCCCTGTTGTATCAATAAACAGGCCAATGCACGCACCAGTAACCTTTAGTCGGGTCTACAACTCGAGTCGCCCGACCCGACGACCAGACCTGGCCGTATTTCCTTCGATACTCATCAATTTCCTCCCTTTTACGTCTAGTTTACTCAAAACTTAGCCAAGAGAACATCTATGAGCACGAAACTGCGTAAAAAAAAACTAAAAACCAAGAATACTTATATTGACAATTCGGCCTGTTTTCCCAACTTTGGGCAGGGCTGTTTACGACTTCCATGTGCCCTCTTCTTGTCCCAGAATGATCCTATGAACTCGTTAACCTCCCTTTGGGCAGCGCATGAGGGTGTGTGGGCTGTCTTTTGGGGAAGTATCCAACATGACTTTTAATTTATTCGATATAACAAACATTTTGGGATTGGTTTCGTGTCGATCGGACATTGTTTCGATATAGTTCGAGGTGTCGAAGGTTTAGGATCGAGTTTAAAAATAGTTAAAAATTTGGAAAAATTACGGGACTTCAATGAGAGGTTAATAAGGTAGTTTGTAACCCTCTAGTGTGATTTGGACAGGTTTGGGAATCCCAGTGACAGTGATTAGCCCGAGGAGGCTTGTGGCGCGCATATCAAGGTGGCAGCGTATGACGGTCTGTGAGTGGACCTTGATTTCTAAACTGTGATCCATGCATAAATGTTATATATGTTTTACATATGTGATTTCTATGATGATGATCAGAATATTGGTGATTTACATATTTACATGTATTTCGAGGTGATTTACGTATGTGCACATATATTAAGGTTTAGGTTTTACGTTGTGGTTATACGTGCTTGTGGTTTCGGTAATGGTTTAATGAAATGGTTTTGGATTTGAAATGGTAAGCTCGGGCATGAGACCCATTTGTTTTGGAAACCCTCGGACTTGATGTGACGACCCGAAAATTCGAAAAAGGAAAATTTGGAAAAATTGGAAGGAAAGAACGATTTTGCCCTTGGTTATGGGGGCAAAAGTTGACTTTTTGACAGGTACCTTGTTTGGAATTTTTGTAAGGACCGTTCCATAGGTCTCGAGACACTGAGTCCGTAGACAAGCGGCATGCCAAAACAGGAGTTCGGATGTGAAAGTTACGGACCTTGGAACACTAGGGGCATTTTGGTCATTTGTTAAGGCAAGGGTAAAAATGTAATTTGGTGAATAATTGGATAATTTAGCCGTCTAATGACTCAGTTATTTGGTTAGGTGACATCTGTCACTGAGCATATCAAATTAGTGGCAAGTTGCCGCTTGAAATTCAACTTACAAATGGATTTGATCAACAACAATTTGATTTGATCAGTAAAGGGAGTTGCTCGACCATAGACACAGAGAGACTAGGAGGGAACTCTAGAGTTAAAAATGAGATAGAAGAAGAGAGAAAACAAAAGGAAACCCAAAAACCCGAAGAGAAAACCCGAAATTGTTCTTGAGGAAATTGAGATTCGATTTTTAAGTTTTAAACCATTCCAAGTCGAATTAAGGTTAGAGAAAGCTTTCTGGAACCATTTCGCATCGAACCACCTCCAAATTGGGAAGAATTGATGGCGGAAAGGCCAAGAACTGAAGCTTCAAATCTCTTAAAAATTTGAGAATGAGTTCGAGTAGTGGGGGGGCTTGAACAATGAAATTGACATTGCAAGAACGTTTATAAGTATCCCACGAAACTGCTTGAGGGATCAATTGCAAGAAAACAATCGAGTTAAGATGAAATTGAATGGTGAACAGTAACTGCGACAGTGTGGAAATTGGGAGGTTGAGTTCGATGGTTTAAAGGTAAGTTTTTGTGTAATTAGGATAAAAGGACCTCAATTAGAGTTATAACAATGCTATAGGATGAATTAATTGTGGAAATTGACCACGAATTGGGCAGGATTGAACCAGATTGTACCGCAGGACCCGTTTGCAGGGGAAACGGGTAGAAGTGACGACATTGTAGCAGGTTACTGTACACAGCGCGTGGGGGCACGTGAGCGGGAATCTCGAGGTGAGGTCAACATGACTTTTATTCTATGCAATGTAACGAACATTTTGGCGTTAGTTTCGAATTGATCGGACACCGTTTCGAGGGTCCGAAGGTTTATGTTATGTTTTTAATTCGTAATTAATTCCCGAAAAATTATGGGAAATTAATATGATATTAATTGAGTCATTAGTGACCCTTAATGATGTTTTTGGGCAGGACTTGGGATTCCTAGAAAGTACCGGAAATTAGGGAAAAGCGTGCATCTTGGAAATCGAGTGTTTTGGATGGTGTGTGAGTGAACGTTTGTTTTATAAGTTGTTATGCATGCATAGTTAAGTGTTTTACATGATTGATTGTATGATTTGGTTTGCAATGATGTCATGGTGATTTGGCATGATTAATTGTGATTAATGATTATTTTAATCGGTCTTTCGGGCATGTTTTACGAGGAATGTACAAATGATATTTTGGGCTAGGTCCGGAGTCAAAAAAGTTTCAAAAAGGATATTTTGACTTAGTTGGTGAGTCAAGGATGATTTCTGAATTATTTAATGTTTTCAAATGAGATTTTACGGATTTACTTGTAAATGACATTTTGGGCTTGAGACCTTGTCGGAAATGATTTTGACTTGGTTTGAAGTCAAGGATTTGATTGAAATATTTTTGGATTTAATCCGGGATGGTTTTCATTGTGATTATGAGTGCCCAGACGGTCGAAGCTAGGGGATTGCCCAGACGACCGGAGCTCGGGGGATATGATTGTGATTGCTTCCCAGGCAGCCGAAGCTAGGGGCGTTCCTAGTCGGCTGGAGCTCGGGGCCCAGGTATTCGGAGTTCGGGGTGATTCCCAGAGGGCTGATACTCAGGGATATGCGTGTCAGGACAGTCGGAGCTAGGGGGTGGCTTCCGAGACGACTGAGATACAGGATATTGCCTACGCGTAGTGCGGATGTGATTGTGTGATTGATTGTGCACTTGAGTCGTACAGTTTGATGTTGATTTTATTTTGATTCTTTACGTACTGGTAATGAGTACAGGTTTTGATCTTTGTGGCCATGTTAGTGTTTTCATGTGATTTGGCTAGAAAGCCGGTGATTTTTATTCATATATTTTACCCTATGCATGCATGGTTTGATAAATAGGAGGGAAAAATGGTCTATTTGAAATGTATTTTCAAAGGATATTATTTTTTTCCACTCACACCTTTTCTGTTTTGATGACCCTTCAGGTCGTAGCACGACGTTCGGGGCTGATCGAGAGGTGGGGGCATGAGCGGAGATCAGTGCAGATATCCCTTGTCTGACAAGTGCCGAGGGCTAATTTTGGGACTTCAGTTGACTTGTCAGACAAGAGCAGGACCGGGCACGGTTATTAAAGTTCAGTTCGGACGGGTCCTGTCACTTGAAGTCCATTTTAGTTACATTATTGGGCTAGGGACCCAATTGGTTCGTGGATTGATTTCCGATTTGGAAATATGGAATCGGGCATGAGACCCATTTTATTTACGAACTCTCGGACTTGGAGTCCATTTGATTTAATAATGCATCGGGTCGGAGGCCCAGTTGGTTTACGAAATCGGGCTCGAGGCCTAGTTAGTTTACGAAATCGGGCTCGAGGCCCAGTTGGTTTACATGATCGGGCTTGAGGCTCAATTGGTTATGATATCGAGCATGAGTCCCATTTATGGTTTATAAAGGTGATTTCGGACTCGGAGACCCCAAATGGATTTGGATTTGGAAACATGAGTTTCTTGTTTCATGACAGTTTATGGGGACCGGGCATGGATCCTTTGAAAGGTTTGAAAGGTTTTGAGAATGATTTTGAAATTTTTTTTCATATACCATCCTTGTATTTATGGATTGTCTCCTGTGGGGAGGGTTGTTGGCCTGGGTGGACCCTAGAGTAGTCACAAAGCACTAACTGAGTGGAGTCGCCCCCGTGGGGTACCTTACTCTCAGGAAGGTATTTATGGATTATAACCCCCAGGAAGGGTCATTGATCTGCGGACATTGACCTAGGTGGACCCTGGGGAGACTTGGGATTTGAGACTCGGGTAGCACGCGCGTAGCTTTGGAAACCGTGACAGGATCAGTTATATGATATTTGGTAAACATGGTTTTATTGGATTTATGAAATGGTAATTGGATTTCAGAAATGGTATTTATGTGTTTTATGGATTTGAACAGTGACCCACATGGATTTGGAATTATGGATTTTGGTATTCTATGGTTTTGGGATGAGACCCTAATAATGGTTATTAAAGTAAATGGTTTGGTAAATGGTTTTCGAATGCATGCATGTTTTTTAGTGAAGGGCATAAATGTCTTTTCTGATTAAAATGTATTTTATTAAACTATTTATTTTCGTCCACTCGCAGTTTTTAATGGTTTTAATGCCCTTCAGGTTGATCACGGATGCGGGCGGTAGCAAAGACCGAGACATCACACTCATCCACTGGATCCTGGCGCGCTCTAGAGGCCCGGTCGGGCTGAAGGTTTCGGATTATCCCTTGTCTGACACTTTGTGTCAGACGGGAGTATGGCACATCCCGTGTTAATCCCGAGGGGGATTGGGATGGGTCGTGTCACTCGGACTCCGGGTCCTCCTCGTCAACCTCGGTTGAACAACCTAGAGGGGTCAATAAAACAATAAAGAGTGAATGGGCCGAAAATAAACAATGTTTCCAAACCAGGTGAATAATATAAGAATCATAAGGTTTTACCCCTCCGTTTTCAAACTTGCATGCATTGAGTCAAAACATAGGTAATCGTAATAGTATCATAAAATCCAACCCCGACATCCCTGATGTTTGGCACCCCCGATGCCGAATAATGTCACGGTCCTAAGGCTACGCATGCCACTCGGGGTCTCAACACTCGGGTCTCAATCTCGAGTCTTCCTGGGGTCCACCCAAGTCAATGAACTGCAGGTCAATGACCCTCCTTGGGGGTATCCTCCAAAATTGCACTCCCGATCATGAGCTACCCCTCAGGTCAGCCCCTCTCAGGTAATGCGCCATGACCACTCCAGGATACTACTAGACGTCCAAAAGATACAGTAATCATAAGGTAGGTATGCACAATGCAATACTATTTAATTCCACAGAAATCCCTGATTGGCTCCGAAAAAATTCATATATAATTCAGACGGGTCTCATGCCCAAAACATCATAATACGTATAAATCACCATCATGTAATACCAAAAATCGTCCAATCTCAATCGCAAAGTAAAACAGTAAAAACAGTTATACATGTTATCATTTTGAAATCAAAAGCCCACTCACACACGGTCCTCGCTAGTCAAACGAACCGTCTAAACCTGTCCAAACACATCCAAAGGTCACTAATGGGCTCTACAAGCTCAAACATAAGACCCTAGAACAGTACCGACCCGGGAAAGTCGCTCGAACATACTTCCCGAGGCATTAAACCCAATTTTGACCAACCTAACAATCTCTGATCGACATGAAACCACCACCATTGGATTCGTATCGTCGAAACCTTGAAAATGGTGCTTGTCCCACCTCGAAACTTGGCTTCACGTACCCCCACGCGCAGGTCAACTAAAAGTCAATGCTGAAAGTCAACGGTTAATGCATGTTGACGTCATCTGATAGCTGTCAGGTCTGACAAGTCCACGTCACTACCACATGTCAGACCTTGATAGTGCCACGTGTCAGCTGCCGATTAGTCCACGTCACTAACATGTCAATGAAAGGTGGCAGCCACTGATTAGGCCACGTCATTGACATGTCAGTGCACAATCAGCACTGACATGTGACTCATGTCAGGTCCTGAGTGGCTGCTGGTCTGACAGGTCTGACATGAGCTGACGTCATCGTCCCTAACCACTCGACGAATCAGCTCGTTTACTTGAACCGGGTCGCGTAGACCCGCGACCCTGACTCGGTTCCCATTTCTCCATTTCTGCACCAAATTCATCCCCGTTTCTTCCTACATGTTCGTCTAATCCCCAGCAACAATCCTAACTAATCAAAATCAAGAAAAACATCCTAAAAGTTACCTGGTTCACGATGAACAGAGATGAGGAACTTCCTCCTCTGGTTCCAGCCATCTTTGCCTTCTCCTTCCCTCGAAATCGAGTCCCACGAGTTTGCCTAAGTCCCTAGAACATTTTAGGATCAACCCCATCGATCAATACACGTCCAAATCTCAGTTTCCATTTTTTGTGGTCAAAACGAGTTATGGGTTCACTCACCTCCGCCGTGGGCCGTGGCTGCTCAGCCTTCCTTCACCGTCGCCTTCCTCTGCTCCTCTAGGTCTCACTCTCTCAGTCTCACTCAGCTGACCATAATAACAACTGCAAATAAGGTGGTAGGGTTATGGTGTTTGTGTTGTTTGTATATGTGTGTTTAGTGTTTAGGGAGAATATTGAATGGGAAGGAGAAAAATGTAAGGAAATGGATTAAATATTCAACCAATCAGACATAGATCCCTGAATTAGGGAAACCCTACCAATGGGATGAGTGACACTTGTCACTCATCCAAGGGCCCACAATTAATCTCCCACCAATCAGATTTAAGTATTAATTAATTCAAATCTCGAGACATAAAAATAACCGATTTCGATCTCGTGACCATAAATTCCCTGTCCGATTTCGACGTGCCGCCTGTCTACGGACTCGTGACGTCCCGATCTACGTCACAGTCATAAGTCAAAATCCAAAAAGAATCCCGATTCAAAAGTCAACTTTTTCCCCACCAAGGCAAAATGGTCATTTTGCATTAATTAATAGAAAATTACAATAAAATCATGTTCGGGTCGTTACACATACAAAAGAAACTAAACCGAGATAACCAAACATACACTAAACCCAGACATACGGAAACATACATATCATAATCTATGAATAAGAGCATAGAAGAATCCAAATATTTTAAACCCATATAGCATATTTAATGAATAATCCATAAAATTTAAGCCCAGATAGTAGCTTCAAGGAAAATCGAAAACTTACCATATACTGACTGCTCCGCTTGAGACTCGTGTGGAATCCTTTTCTCAATTGTCTGCATCGACTTACTAAATCACCCTCGTTAATTACTTAGCTAGGCGTCAATTAACTCTCTAAATTTTCGCCCAATTTCAATCGATTTCAAAACCTTAGAAATTTCCCCCAATTTCCGATTTTGAATATGAACTGAGGGAGATTCGTGATTTGGTGTTTGTGGGTCCCAATCTCTTCCACGTAGACTCTTACAGTGATTTAAGTGTGTCAGCATGTCACAATTCCCATTTTTGTCCTTCTTTTTCACGCTCACTTAACATATGTAACGGAAAAGGAGCTGAGTGGGTCAACTCGGTTGTTTCAAGGTGTTAAGTGAATAAATAACTAGTATACGATGCAAAGTATGACTTTGGTGCGAATTCAAGGAGCACACTTTATGGATAAAAAACCTATATAAAATACTCCTAACTTGCTATGCAAATTCGGCATTTCATTTATTTATGCATCAACGTAAAGAATAGTGTTGAAATAAGCTGTGTAATATTATAATTACTAACGAAAAGCAATCATGATATTGCTATAAATTAATATATATTGTGTGATACTAAATGTCTAATATGTATATTTATTATTGCAACAAGATGATAGCGATGGAAAGTGCCGGGAACTAATTCGTAGCCTTTCGATAAACCCACATATTGCAAGAGAGTCTCACTTGAAGTGAAGTTATTTAGCAAGTAACATGAAAAGGGAACTCCATTGACCCTTGTTCATTTATATACATATGTCAGAAACCAATCCCAAACAATTTTCTTGTATTCCATGGACTTTGTCGAAGAACCTGGAACACGTGTACTGTGTACAAAATACTGTAATTTCTTGAATTTAGGTTTAGGATATCCTGAGAAGCACAGAAATTGTCCCCAGAAAATTCTAATAAAAGATTGGATAAAAAATACACAAGAGGGCATCGCAATTCACAACCATGCATGAATCAATTTCAAAAAGTTTAATACAAAAATAATGGGATTTGCTTGCCGACAAAACAAAACAGTACGTCCATGAGTGACTCTTCATCAACCAGGATAACTATGAACGTAAAACATAGAACTGATTAATATATTAGCATTATAATCTTATAGATTCTTAACTACTAATTACTAACTGCTCCTTGGGCAGCCGATGGTGTTGTTCCCCATTATATTCTTCCTCTATACACACCCACAATCCAATCCAATATATCTAATCCCCCGGGTGAAAACTCCAAACCAAATTAAATATATATATGTCTCGATCAGATATTTTACTCTGATTTTTTTTTTTTTTTTTGAATTTTGCTTGGCGGGAGACCATGTGAAATCCTAATTATGTATCAATCAAAAATACCCATAAGTCATGCAAATGCATGGGCTATATATTTTATTTTAGTTACTTGAATCAAAATTAGATCGATAAAGAGTCAAATTTCTGTTTCACTGTACGAATGATACAAATTGAGAGTTTAATTTAACCGTAAATAGCACTATTTGGTTGGTTTCACTTGAATCATTCCACGTGTACAGCGAACTGAGAGGGGCTGATTTCACTTAACCCTAAATCATTTGCTGAATTTCAATGAGTTTGATTGGAGTTGGAAGTGAAATTTTGTTTGAAGAATATATATATATATATATATATGGTACCTCCTCCTACAGCTCTTTTGATTTATGGAATAATTCTTATATATTTATATCGTGATCGGAATCGTTCATAGATTATCATTTCAAAATTATTTATATAAAGAATCAATTAAATTGAAAATTATTTAGTCATTCATATATATAAACAAAATGAACGATTCACATAATTAAGAATATTCTTAATTGTAATTGGTAATATTATACATATGAATGGCTAAACGATTTTTAATGCTGTTAATTTTTTTATGGAGATAATATTGAAATGAGGATTCAGAAATTGAATAGTTACGACCATGATATACATAATAGTATAATTTGATAAATCATAAGAAATGCAAGTATTATTCTTGAACAAACGGGTACCCAATCAAATCCTATCATGCTCACCAAATAGGACCTTAAGAGTCTTAAGGAGGGAAAGAGAACATGTTGGCTGATAAATCATGAATTATTTACTGCAGTAACACAATGCAAGAACACACGGGTATTTGACATCAGCACCTAAATTTTTGTCTCTAAAGTTCATATAAAGAAGAAACCATACATGAATATATATATATATATATGATTCTTTCAGATAAACTACTAGGAACCAATAAGTAGACTCTTTTACCAACATATATAAAGAAGCAGAATAAATCAAGAAAACCAAAATTAGAAGAGAAAACTGGACGCTAAGTCGCAAAGCTCCTCCCATACATCATTCTCCCAGAACTAGAAAATCTAACTGAAAGCCACGAGGCAAAAAATCCCAAACAGCAAGTAGTAGAAAGAAGAATACAACAAGGTACATAAAAGCAAATGGTAAGAAAGATCTATGCAGACGGAATCACCGTCCTCTTGAGACTGCTTCATCCATCTCTTCATGCGATGAGGGAAACAACTCTATATATCGACTTCCTAGTGTCATCCTATCCTTAGCCATGGCTGCCTTGGAATCTTCTGCACTTGCAAACTCCACAAACCCTTCCCCAGTCGGTCTCCCTTCTGAATTCATTGTAAAATGAATTGAGCCCTCTGTCAACACAAAGTCCTTGAAAAAATCCATTATGTCATCCTTGCCAGCCGAAAATGGCAACCCCCTCAACCGCAACACCCCCGTGTGTTCTGCTGTGTCTTTCCCTTCATCATAAGATTTCGCCCTTGGGACATTTCTGCGAGGGGAACTACCACCCCGAGCATCAGAAACTTCATGAGCTATTGCCTTATAATATTCCTGCCTCTTACTTCTGAACACCTCAACATATCTCCTTCCCATATTCTGCCTATTTTTTGAAAGGGCAAAATCAACCTGAAGAGGATATCCCAACACACAAAAAGCTTCCCCAGTGAACTTGCTATTCTTGTGGACAAAAAGAACATCAACAATGTCAAGAGTATGGAAGAACTCGGCAACATCAGCTTCTGTGCAATCAAATGGTAGACCACGAAGTTTGACAACAGGGAAAGGTGGAGGTTGTCCAACATAAGCATATGGAGTCGGGTTGTACATATAAGTTGAACCAGGGGAAGTCCCATACATTGAAGAGCCAGAGTCACCTAGCCGCTGACGCTTTCCACCATTTCACGACCATCGCCACCATAAGCAAATTTACTTTATTTCTCAGAGACAAAAGGAAACGGAAAAGATAAGTAAACTCACCAATACTCTTCGTATAGATTATCAAGAATCATAACTAAGTAGTCAGCTACAATACTAAGCATTCCAATTATACCAGGACCTTTCATCTATCGACCATTTATAATTCAACATGGATTTTGGTGGGAAAGAAGAGAGAGAACACTTTTCAGTGTGTTTGTGGAAAATAATTTTTTATTTGCGCAAACTCACAATTTTTTATAGTGTATAACATATGGGCTACAAACCCCTGACATGAAACAGAACCTATAAGAATAATAGCTGTATCATTACGAAATTCAATATTATGAACCACAAGGTACAGTTAGATTACTTTTTCTTATATAGACACAATTATATTATTAGAAACGAGAGAAAGAAACACAGAAAACAAAAAAGTTGGGGGGGGGGGGGGGGGGGGGGGGGGTGGTTGGTGTTCAAGAAGACCACACTAATCAAGCAGAACCAGAGAAAAGAACAAAAAATTATTTAGGATCTCAGTACTGTGTATACTTTTTTCGAAGCTACCATTTCATGGGGTTATTAAATACATAATGTAATGATGCAAGCATAATACACAACTACAAGTCTACAATAATATGTACCTATGGTTCAGGTCCTTTATGGGTAGGGAAAGAGCTCTAGGAACCTCAAGTTATTCTACATGGAAGACAAAGAAAATAACAATAATAACCAGGGCAAAATTAGTAAATCCTGCAAAGTTACCAGAAATTGTGATCAAAGTGAATTGCAACATCCATGTTTCTAGTTAAAATTCACTGTTGAAATTAGTTACTAATGTGCAAGATTGACTTGCATCATTCAGATAACTGTGCTATACAAGATAAAACAGTCAGGGGCACTATATGTAGCATGCAACTCAGGACTTAAATTAATCAAAAGACTCTTTCCGTTGGTTGAATTTGTAACTAGCAAGGCACTCGAAACCTAGAAAGAAGAAGAGCCACTAAGACAAGAGCTAGGTAAACAAGCAAGAACAAGAGGCTTGAAAGGCCAAGGTGAGGGGATTCCTTAAAGGATCTTGTCAAATGAATTTGTTGACACCATATCTAACCAGACTCACTAAACTGTATACCTAAAGCCCAAACACTGAACATGGCCCAAGCCCATGTCTTTTTCATAGCCCCCACAATGGGCCCAGGACGGGATGCCACGTGGAAGCACTTCCACCTTTGATCCGCATAACACGTGTCAGTACGTAAATCGAGGAGCATTTGTCCCACATCGAACCTATGGGAATCGAACATCCCACTCACCCATATATATTATTTACTATTATTTACTATTCACTATTACTCGACAAAACTTACCATTTACTGTTTCCTTTTACGAATAAAGTTACTAACTTCACTGTAGGAAAACTTTAAGCCGGCACCATACCGGTGCCCATACTAACGGAAGACCCACGACTCTCCCAGTTGATAGTTTACGTGGAAGGAAACGCGTCATTTGGTGATTGGACGAGTAATGGACCGTTGGAACATTTCTTGCTTCAACAGAATTGAACCATTGTTGTACACCCTATTTATTAGTTAATTTTTGCCTAGAGGGATCCACCGTACTTTCTTTGAACCAATTTATGCAGCAAGGAGTTGGGCAAGGAAAGCCAAAAAGGAAAGGACTTAATGGCACATATCCTTTTTATTGAAACAATCGAAGCAAATCCAAACCTACTAAAACAAAGCGACAGTGGAACTTTAACCAATAGGTTAGGGACTGGTAGAATCAATCCCCGCATCCAAGATAAGAAATTAATGATACTCTTATATATATACATATATATAGTAAGAGTTATATAACTCTTATATGTAAGAGTTATATATCAAAGTATCATTTATATATAGACTAACTCTTATATATAAAGTTAGCTATAAAAAGTTATGGAAAATGTTTTTTATTGAATTAATTCTAAATGTACAGCAGTGACAGAGTTTATACGAACCTAGGCTAGCACTAAATAAGAAAGAAGTAAAGGATGTCTAAACTAGGCAGTATTTACAACAGGAAAAAATCAGTGCAGATTCCTCTTTGGCCTTGGGCCAGCCGATCATGGAGATTGATACACCCCCGCAAGATGGTGGAGCCGTCAACGACACCATCTTGGAACGAAGTTGGAAGCGTGGGTGCGGGGAGCAACTTGGTGAGAGCATCAACAAGTTGGTCATCGATTGTGACATGAGAAACCTGTAAGAGGCCACGGGTTACATGGTCTTGAACAAATTGGAAGTCGATGTCCATGTTCATGCGGGAGTGGAGAGCAGGGTTGGCACAGTAAAAGGTGGTTCCAATGTTGTCGCATGAGATGGTGGGAATCCCTGCAATGGGAAGACCTAGTTCACGCTAGAGGGACTGAACCCAAATCAGTTTTGCAGTGGTAGAGGCTATTGGGGGGTATTCTGCTTCAGTGGAGGACCTGGAAACTGCTTCTGCTTCCTGGAACTCCACGAGATTAGGTTCCCACCTAGGTAGACTAGATAGGCAGTAGTGGACTTGAAGTCATCAGGGTCTCCTGCCCAATCCGCATCAGAAAAGGCATTGAGATTGTTAAAGGAGTGAGAGATGGCGAATAGGTGGTTGAAGGACCTGCGGTTAAGCTGGAGACCATAGAACATAGTCCTTTGAGGTAGCGCAGGACACGTTTGAGAGCTTGCCAATGAAGCTCCGTGGGGGCATGCATGAACTGAGACAATTTGTTGACAGCATAAGAGATGTCTGGCCTTCCAACAAGACATCGAAACAAGGTGGCATCTGCTGGGGGAGTGTCATCCGCAAGGGTGAGAGTGGGAGAGATAGACAGGGGGTGGAGACGGGTTTGGTACCGTCCATGTGAGCTTAGTACAGAAGGTCCCTTGCGTATTTGTGTTGTGAGAGGAAGAGACCCGAGGAAGTGTTGAGGACTTCCACACCAAGGAAGTAGTGGAGGCTCCCAAGGTCCTTCACTGAGAACCGAGCAACCAAAGCATCAATGAACTGGGAGATGAGCTGAGAACTACTTCCTGTAACAATTAGGTCATCAACATAAACCATGAAAAACAGAGTGAATAACTTGTCGTAGAAGAAACAGGGAAGCGTCTGAGAGGGCATTAACAAAGCCCTGAGTGATAGTGGAGCTCCTTGTACCAAGCCCGTGGGGCCATAGAGGGCTTTGCGGAGCTTGCATACGTGGGTAAGGTTGAGGGTGTCAACGAAGCCAGTAGGCTAGGCCATGTAGGCGTCCTCCTAAAGTGTCATGGGGAAAGGAATTTTTGACATCTAGCTGCCTTAGTGGCCAGCCATTTGTGACAACAAGGTGTAGGATGAGTCGAATAGTGGTGGGTTTGACCACCGGGCTAAAAAGTACCCAGAAAATCCACCCCGGGTCGTTGATGATATCCTATAGGCACTAGACTGGCCTTAAACCTATCAACTACACCTGTGGGGGTTTGTTTAATACAAAAAACTCATTTGTTGCCTACCACATTCTGATGGGGACTTGGGGGCACAAGATCCCAAGTGCCATCTCGGATGAGTGCATTCAACTCATCAGACATTGCATTCCGCCCCTTAGGTTCCTCGAGAGCTTCGGAGACACGTAGGTTCAACGAAAGGGGGTAGGGGTTGGGTGTTGACAGTGAGAGCATGGTTGGAAACGGGCTTGACCATGCCAGTTTGGGTACTGGTAAGCATGGGATAGGTGGAAGCTGGCTTTTGATGTGGTAGATTAGGTGGTTGGCGAGGGAGCCACCTGTTGTAGGTGAGAAGGGGTGCAGCTGGTGGGATTGTGGTGCTGGCGGCTAGGGGAGGAGGAACAGGGGCAAGGTCGTGAGCTGGCTGATGCTGGGCAGTAGGGTTGGGGTGTGGGTTTGCGGGCATGTATGTGGGTGGATTGGTGGTGGGAGACGGCAGGAGTAGAGCATGAGGAGGTTCTGCCTCTAGGTCGAGCAGGGATGATGTAGCGAGTCCTCTGGAGTAGTGGGTGGTGGCACCATTGCTGATGGTGAGGTGGTAATGGGACAGGAACCAGAGACAGGGGCAAGGGTAGAAAGCCAGGATAGGGGGAGGTCAGGGGTGACTCAAGGGTTCTGTGAGGAAGGGAGGGAACCAGGGAAGGAGGATTGTCAAACTAAACATGATGGGAGACGTACAATTTGTGGGCAGAGGAATCATTGCAGAGATAGGCACTCTGGTTGAGACTGGTTGAGTGAGTAGCCTGGGAAGACACATGGTTTGGATCGGGGGAGGAGTTTATTGGGATTGTAAAGGCGCAATCAAGAAAAACAGACGCAACCAAAAGTGCGTAGGCTGGTATAGTTAGGAGGGCGGTGGAAGAGAGCTTCGTAGGGACTTTTCTGGTGGAGGAGGGGGTAAGAAGCCGATTTATGAGATACACGACAGCCCTGAAGGCATATGTCCAGTAGGACAATGGAAGGGTGGCCTGATGAAGGAGGGTCAGGCTTGTTTCTATGATGTGACAGTGTCGCCTTTCAGCAGCACCATTGTGTTGAGGGGTGTGGGGAGGGGTGAGGAGGTGGTTGATGTCGTGGTCGCAAGAAAGGATTTTAGTTTAATGAATTCACCTCCTCCATCTGTGTATAGGGACAGAATGGGTTATAGGGATGGACATAATTATCCATGGACATGGGTACCCATGGGTATTGTTGAAATGGGTAGAAATTAGATGGGTAAAAATTTACCCATCATCTAATGGGTAGGGTAAGGGTTTACCCATGGGTATTGAGGGTATTTAATACCCATTAAATTCAAAGTATATTTTTTATCCATTCTTCAAATTATCTATGAATTTTTAACACTTTCTTCCCTTTACTAATTTTTTTTCTTTCTATTCTTACTATTATTATTATTTATTAGGTATTATTATTTAAAATTACTTTATTTCAATTAAATATCAGTTATTTCATCTTTCATCAAAAAAAATTATACACAAAAATGTTACGAATTTATATTAACATTATTTTTTTTAAGAACTTAAATAATTCATTTTAAATGATTTAACAAAAATCAAAGTAAACTATAAATTTTTTAATATTTTACAACCATGAAATAATTTAAAGGGAGTTTTATAAATTCTTATCAATTGTTTATAATAAAATTTTTAATGAGTTTTTTTTTCAAGTTTTGAATTTCATTTCGACATTTACTACTCATTCTTCATTTAATTGGAAAGTTTTCGGAGTCAAATTCTCAAATAACTCATTCACTAGTCTTGGTCAACACGACAAATTTTGATAATTACGGATAGAAGGGTAAATGGGTCATTTACTAATTCTCACTTTAAATTTCAAGACGGATTGTAACAGAAATTCTACTAGAAATTGAAAGGATTTGAAAAAAATGAAAAGCAAAAAAAAAAAAGCAAACGAAATTGTAAGGAAAAAATATTAGAAGTTAAAAATAAAAAATTGAAGACAAATAAAAGTAAAAAAAAATTAAAAAAAAAGTAAAAGAAAAATGAAAAGTAAAAAGAAAAATGAAACACAAGGGAAAAAAATTGAAAAGAGAAAATAAATGTAAAATGTGATGGGTACCCATTACCCAATGGGTAGGGTTTGGGTAAACCCTCAAAAATTAAGAATGGGTCTAAATGGGTATAAAACCCATTTGTACCCATTTATAGGGTATGGGTTTACCCACACCCTCAAAAAAACTCATTTGACCATCCCTAATGGGTTGCTGGAAGTATTTTTCAACAAGTGTTTTGAAGTCCACAAAAGTAGAGAAAACATCTGTTTTTTTCTTTAAAGGATACAACTAGTTATGTTTAGTAATGGTCCACAAAGATGACATAATAGGAGAAAATGTCCACGAAGGTGTAGGAGGTAGGGCCCCAGACATCACTGTAAACTAATTCAAGAGGAGGATGAGAGGATTTTAGGGAAGAGACACCAAAGGGAAGTCTTTTGCTTTTATTGCATATGCATGAATTACAAAGAGATTCTAAGTGCTTAGGGGATACATTAATGGAAGACTGATGTAGGACAATTTGGAGGACTTTAGGACTTGGATGTCCTAAACGACGGTGCCAAAGGTTTGGGGAGACCACCATACCCACCATAGCTTGAGGCCGTTGAAGGGAGGCAGAGGCCCACTCGTAGACATCATTCCTACTCAGGCCTTGAAGGAGAATCGTCCCCGTGCTAAGATCCTTCACATGAAAAAAGTTGGGAAAAAGTTCAATAGATGTATGATTCTATTGATTAAATTTAGCAATGGAAATCAAGTTCTTAGTCATTGAAGGAACACATAGAACGTTTTTAGGGATGAAGGGGTGGGAGGTGGTGGAGGGTAAGGTGGTTGAACTCGTGTGGGAGATACCAAGGCCCTTATTGTTACCTATGATGATCTCATCAGGGCCACTGTATTGGCTGGCATCCGAGAGGGGATGAGGAGCGGTGGTGACATGGTGCGATGCACCAGAGTCAAGAAGCTAGCTATTGGAGTGAGCTTGGGTGGCTTGGTTGGCCACTGAAGAAGGAGCTGAGGCGGTGGGAAGCTAGGGGCACCGTTTGGCACTGTGGCCCTGGGTGTCACACCACTGGAAGAAGCCACAGTATCCAGTGCCAAGCTTGTTAGAGTGGCGATTGGTGGCTGCCTTGTTTGTTGGAAGCATAGCGGTTGTTGGATGAGTTTTGAAAGGAGGGATTGGGGGTGTAGCCACATTGACAGGAGCGAGTTTACGAAAAAGGTTTCTTTATATTCATAGCATAGGAGAAATAACTACATTGGCTGTGATGACAAGGCTGGGGGTTGGTGATGCTTCTCGTTTAGAGGCTTCTTCATGTTGAACCAACATGTCGTGGAAATTTTCCAAAGACACAGAGGTGTCCCTGGAGCGGACAGCGGCCGCAATGTCCTTGAACTAAGGGCCCACGCCGTAGAGGACGTGGAGGAGCAGGTAGGCGTCTGATAGAGAGGTATCAATAGCAGCAAGTTCGTCTGAGAGAAAACGAACTTCCTGTAAGTAGTCCGAGACTGGGCGGTTGCCACGACAAAGGAGTGTAAGTCTTTCCTTGAGGCCAAGTACACGGCCACGGGCTTTGGTCGGATAAAGGCGAGTGAGACGCTGCCATGCAGCGATTAAGGTTTTGGCTACAACAATAAGCGTGATGACTTGAGGGGAAACAGAAGCCAAGATGGCATGGAGAAGGAGTTGCTCCTGGTGGAACCAGACGGCGTAGTCTGGCGAGTGGGTAGGGATGGGCCATCCACATAGCCCATTAGGTCATACCCGTGAAGGGGGGCATGGAACTGGGCACGCCAAGGGAAGTAATTGTTGGTCGTGAGCTTAATGGGAAGTTGTACGGCAGCTTTGATGGTGATGAGGGTGGGAGGGGTAGTGATGAGTTCTAGTGGTGGTGGGATAGGGTTAATAGGGATGGGGATGGGTTGGACGACCATGAAGATTAGGGTTTACTTAGGGTTTTTGCTCGGTGGAGCGTAGGAGCTCTGATACCATAAAAAGTTATGGAAAAGGTTTTTTAATTGAATTAATTCTAAATGTAAAGCAATGGTAGAGTTTAAACAAACCTAGGCTAGCACTAACTAGGAAAGAAGTAAAGGCTATCTAAACTAGGAAATATTTACAATAGGAAGGAATCAGTGCAGATTCCTGTTTGACCTTGGGCAGCCGATCATGGAGATTGACTCTCAACCTCCTGTGATTCGGTTGGATCCTTAATAAGCTATATGTATACTAACTCTTATATATAAGAGTTAGCTATATATAAGAGCTAGTATATATAAGAATGATATATATATACACACACATATATATAAGATACTCTATAAAAGAGTTAGTTATAATTTCTCAGGAACATATCCATTTGCACTTTCTCTTCATGTGCTCTATGCGTGGAGGTGGGAGAATTAAGTCCCCAGGTTGCATTTATCTTTGTGTTTCTTTCAACATATTAGTTGTTTAGCAATAAAATAAAATAAATAAATAAAATAACTCATGTACCTTCTCCTACATATCAAATTTTCATACGATGTTCATTATAGGTTGGCCCAAAATACAAAATATCTTCTAGGCTTCACACATTCCTCAGTCCATGAAATATCCTATCTAACTATATACCACAGTGCAGATTAACAAGCAGCCCTCGAGCCTTCTTATTTGGAATAATCGCAAGGAATCATACTAAAGAAAGGGTTTGATTAGGGGTGGAATTTTACAACTCAAATTGAACTCAAGCCTAGATTAGCAGGTTATATTTACTTGATAAAACTTATGAATAGTACAACCAACTAATATAACTAGAATTTATGAATAAGCTCATTTTAACACAAAGCCTTTTTGCTTTGTTAACTAGTACTGTATGAATAAACATCTAGGTCCTTTCTAAATCAAAGATAAAATAGTTTATTTTCCCCTAAGAACAGTGGGTATATACCAATTTGTATCATCAACCCAAAAACTTTGGAAGCTTTACTTCCATTAAGTTTGGAAAACTACAATATATAAATCAAACTACTCATTACCTGGGTCTGCAATAGGATCCCCATATAAAACATAATTGGGAAATTCAAATTAGCAATGTTTTCTTAAGATGAGGTCCAAGATCTTATTCAGGTCTTAATTAGATCTCGGTTTAGAGTTTTGATGAACTTAATACATGCAGAACTTCACCTTTAAATGCTTGTCAATTTTGAAAAGAGGGAATGATCAGTTCCTTAAATTTTAAGCATTGCACACCAGAACAAAGGTTCCCCATGCCCAAAATGAAAAGAGAACAAATTTCTCAGTCTTACTGTCATCGTTGCCAACTCAGACCTAGTAAAAGCAAATTATCTAATCACAAATTACCAACAAGCTGACTATAAGGGTTCTAAAATCATCATGTACCAGTTCTGCTCCCAAAATTTGTTCATTTTTCTTCGTAGTCTCGAATATCGAGGCAAACAAGATAACCCAGAACATATGACTAATGAAATCAAGCTTTCAGCCCCTCTTTTCTTCAGAGTTCAGAGGGAATCCAAACGAACCTATAGATTGTCTAAAAATGTTGGATTTGAATAATTTATAGCAATCAAGAATGAACCAGCAAAAGACAACAGAAAAAGATCGAATCACATAATTGGAGAAAGGGAACATTATTATGAATCAAATAACCTACAGAAGGAACAGGAAAGAGCAATCTGAAAGACAACTCTCTTCAATGAATAACGGAGAGTAAGAAATTGGGAAAAAAGGGTTACCCTCTGTAGAACATGTTTGGAAATTGTGTTCGTCGTCTGTGTTACCCACTAGTGAACAGGTTCAAACTTCAAAGTCTCCTTTCGCGTGTTACAACCAGCAATCATTTATACGACATTTCGACATTTTTTGTTTTTTGTTTTTTTGTTTACTCCCTTCCGAACAACATTTGACGAAAGATGTTCGCCGTAATATAACCAAGAGCTAACTAATTGATTTTTTCAACCTTAAATTTATTTTTACGTGGCCCCACGCGTCAATTTTTTTTCTCGCGTAAAATATAATTGTGTATAAATATCGATATCGACAGATATATATCTAGTCAAATTTATAGATATTTCGTTTTAAATATCGATATCGTTTACGGTCAACAAAAATGACGGAAATTTGGTCTAAAAGTTGGAAATTTAGAATGAAATTTTGGGAAAAATTTAAGTACCCAATAATGGTTATATAGAATTAATAAAAATTATAAAATGATTTCAATATAATAAATAAATGATGGATAATATGATACAATAAGATTCTGCCAATAACTAATCATATAAATTTTTTAATATAAATATAAATTGAAGTGAATTATTATAATTGAATGTTAATATAGTTAAAAATATAAAAATAAGCTTAATAATGGAGTTTTCTTTTGCCTAATAATTTAGAAAATCAGGGAGTTTTTATTTACATAATAATTTAGAAAATTGGACATTAATAAGTGAAAATTAGATATAAAATGAATTCTTATTAAACGTATGCTCATCTCATATTTTTTCTAAAATCTATTAATATTCAAATTAATTTGCTTCAATTCAACATAATTTGTTTCAATTCAACATAATTTGCTTCAAATTAACCATCTCTACTCTATGAATTCCTTCATTCAACATAATTTGCTTCTAAAATTAATTAATATTCAAATTAATCTTATATTTATATTCCCAAATATATGTTGATAATAAATTAAAAATTATAAATACAAAGGTGAAAGCATGAATAAGAATTATAATTATAATAAAATAATAATAATAATAATCATAATAATAAATAATCATAATAATAATAATAATAATAATAATAATAATAATAATAATAATAATAATAATAATAATAATAATAATAATAATAATAATAATAATGAGTATGACTGAAGTTCTTCTGTCTTCCTAAATATATGCCCAGGGGGGCCACATTGTGTCTCTAATTTTTAAATATATGCCTTATTTATTAATATGCTATATTGCTATCAAAGAAAAAATTCTTTGTCTTCTCCGCTCATCTTCTCCACTAGTTTCTTCCGCGAGAATGACTTTGCCTCTTCCCACTATCCACCATGCCCAGCCTCGTTACCACCCAGTTTCGCCACCACGACCCAAATCCTTCCGCAGGTCGAGGTGATCTCATCCCTGGTTTTCATCACTCCGAGAATCATAGAGAATGAGGAATTAGAGCCAAGGTCCCAGAAATTTTCGACGTAATCGTTTGATGTTTCTGATGAAGACAGGCAACGAGACAACCACCATTCTACTTGACTCAACAAAGTGAAGAGGATGAGGAAATTGGATAATTTTTGGTATTTGTTTTTTTTTCTTTGAATATGGGTATCGATGGGTATCCGTGATTATCAGTCAATTTCGACGATAATCGTCGATATTTGCTGCAATTATGGATATTGGGGGAAAAATTTCTTTCCCCATGTTTAGATATCAGCCTTCCATTTTTCCGAAATTTCGATGGAAATATCGGCGAAATTGCCGATATTTTCATCAGTTTAGTATAAGAGGTTTTAAAGAATTTACGATAATTAAATGTAAAATTTGAAAATTAAGGAATAATTTTGAAATTAATTATTATAACATAGGTTAAACAAAATTCAACCACTAGACTTATAAGCAAGGCCAGGCTTAAAGAGGGGCAATAGGGCCCAAATTTTGGGCCCAAAATAAAATAGGGGCCAAATTTTTTAAAATTTTCTACATTAAAAAAAATTAGAAATTATATTTAAAATTGGGATGAACGATGCAACGGATTGAAAAAGGTGGAAGGTCGTATGTAGAAACCAATAAGACGCTCATGATTTCTTCCATAATGATGACAATGGGCGTAATGTTTCGATCAATTAATGTTCCCACTTCTCAGGTTAAGTATTAATACTCTCACCCTCCAATTCTCATACGTTCCCACTTCTCAGCAATCAATATCTATCCAGTTCTCATATCTTGCCTTGGTTCTGATCTTCTAGTCCTCTTAGAGTGTGGATTGCATAATCAGCTGTCACAACTCACAAATTTTAGTCTAAATTATGAGTTTTTGTTTTTTGGGGTAAAATTTTGAGCTTTCCTTTTTGTACAGTGAGTTCGAGCCCCAAATTTTGATTTTTTTTTGCACAAATTGACTTAAATTCATAATTTTGTTTTGAGTTCTAAATGTTAAATTTTATACTCATGGAACGTTATTGTTGTGTTGGATTTGTAGGATCATTTGGAGACGACCCTTTCACTTTTCTTTCTCAGCGTAGGCTCTGTCATTTTTTTATGCCCTCTGTGTGCTTCACTTCTTTACTTACACTATGTTGACTTTCAATCATTCTATCTAATTTTTGGGATAAAATGGTTTGATGGTATCTATCACTCTGCTTTGATGTAGATCTTTGAATTACTTGTTGCTTTGAAATCATCATGTAGTAGTGTGAGATTGCGAATGTTAAAAGTGTAGAGTTCATCATCATAAGTTATTTGGCATTTTATGACTGCTTTTGCACTCTCAATGGGTCTGCGTAATTTAAATCTTATGTGTTCATGGGAGGATTTATATGCTCAGTAGGGTTATAATTTTGAGTTAAATAGGAAAGGCTAAGGAAATTTAGGAGATTGACGTTGCTTGCACTAGATACAAGTTTACCTTCTTCAATTGAAATCCAAGTCAATGAAATTATTGTTTCTTAGGAACTCCTTTGATCTTTTTTGTAGTTTCCTTTTGGATTCGACTTTTGATCTTTTTTGTAGTTTCCTTTTGGATTCGACTTAAGTGGTTTAGATCCGAAATGAGTTTGCAAATGGTTAAGTCTAGATAAAATTTATCTTAGGATATTTGCAAATTGAAAACAATGGTATTCAGTTGTTTTACGAAGACTGGATTATGTTCATTACACAATTGAAACAATTCATTTCCAGTTGAATATGGATGCTGGTACTGTCCATTAATTTCTGAGTTGTGTGTCTACTTATTATATTGCAAATTGGTCATTGAGAAGTAAGGGTTTTGTTTTGTGTATCCAAATCGAATCAATGTGATAAAAAACCATCCTTATTTGATTTGAACCTAGGTGGTGTCTATAAAAAACCATCCTGATCCTTACCTGTTTATAATTGAGAATTTGACCAAAGGTGATCACCAGAGGTTTACAGTCAATCATTATCTATTATCGTCATCAAATTTATAAACAGAAATTGCCAAAATATGCAACACAGAAATTTGAGATGCAAATTCCTATTTTTTAGTTTTGGGTTTGTACTGAAATGGTCTTCTCGGATCATGTGTTGTTCATTTATAAAATTATAAGAGCACATTTGCATCACTTATTGATTGTTTTCTCTTGATCCCTTTCTCTTATACTGTATTTATAAGAAATATAGTATAATTATACACAGTACAACCATATGTTTGTTGAATTGGATTCCCTTATGTTAATTTCTTAACGAGACCTCATAATATAAAAATAATATAAACAATTTGTAAAAATTATTATTTTTAATAGTTAAGTATATAAATTAAGGGTTCATTTTTTATTTTTGCCCTACGCCTCTGTATGTTTGAACCGGCTCTGTTTATAAGCTATCTTTGATGAGTATGATTAGATTGGATAACTCTTTAAATTATCAATGTAGTTGCGATTTCATTGTATAAGAATTAAACATAGAAAAAACTTCTATTTTTTAATTATACTATTTTATGGGGATTAGATTGGATAAGTTTTCTTCTATAATACTCTCTCTCATTCCCTTACACCAAAAATACCTTTATTTTAAAATAAAAACACATCCACTCCTACCTTCAAAATACATTGAATTGATAAATTATCTTGTTCATACCATATCGGCCCAGGCCGAGCTTGAAGCCCATACTAACTACAGGCCCAGTCCATTGCCAACATAATACCAGTTCGGACCAATCTTGGAGGCCCAGCCCTCTATGACAGGACCCATCCCAATCCCTCTGGGATTAACGCGGGATGACCCTGCTCCCGTCTGACACGAAGTGTCAGACAAGGGATATTTCCGACCTTTGCCCTCCCGGGCAATCAGAGTACGCCAAGATCCGGAGGAGGCATGTGATATCTCGATCTCTGCTACAGTCCACATCCGCTGTCAACCTGAAGGGTATTAAAAACAGAAAGACTGTGAGTGGACAAAAATAAAGAATTTATAAAAACATTTCATCAAAGACCTTTATATCCTCCACTAAAAAGCATGCATGCATAGTAAAATCCTTTATTCAAACACATATGTTAAAACATCCATAATTAGGGTCACAGCCCCAAATTCGGTAAATACAAGTTATACGGGCTCCTGCCCAAAACCATTTACAGAAAACCATAACACAGTGAACATATGAGGGATCTCAGCCCAAATCCATTTATCATTATAAACACAATTTTCCAAAACCAATTGAAATCATGTTTATCCATTATATTCATATCCAGAACCTGTCACGGTAAAATAAAGCTACACGTGTGCTAACCGGGGTCTCAAACCCAAGTCTCTCCAGGGTCCACCTAGGTCAATGTCCATAGATCAATGACCCTCCCTGGAGGTAACGAACCATGCCCATCCTGAGAGTAAGGAACCCAACTGGGGGGCGACTCCACTCAGTCAGTGCTCCGTGACTACTCCGGGGTCCACCCAGGCCAACGACCCTCCCCGGAGGAGACAATCATATATAAAGGATGGAATATGAAAAACCTTTTGAAATCATTCTTGAAACCTTTCAAGGATTCATGCCCGGCCCCCATAAGCCGTCATGAACCATAAAATCCTTTCATGGGTTCATGTCGGTTCCCATAAACCGTCATGACCCGTAAATCTATTTCAAGGGTTCATGCCGGTTCCCATAAACCGTCATGAACCATAAAAACCATTTGTAATATATAACTGGGCCCTAGGCCCGAATCCACATAGAAACTGGACCTCCGGTCCGAATCGTAAACCGATTGGGCCTCCGGCCCGATTCCGTAAATCAAATGGACCTCAAGTCCGAGAATTACCTTTCCAAATCCAAAATCATTTCATTAAAGTATTTCCAAACTCATAAGAATGAAAAATCGGAGTAAAACCGGAAAACCTCGATTTACGTGCAAGCACGTAAATCGCCTCGAAATACGTGAAACCATATAATTCACAAATATCAAATTCAACATCAAAGAATCACATTCAAAAGCCATATAAAACATTTATGCATGCATCACAGTTTAGAAATCAAGGTCCACTCACAGACCGTCCGAAGCCGTGCCTCGATACGCGTTCCATACGGCTCCCCTAGCCGATCACCCTCACCGGGACTTCCAAATCTGTCCAAATTTTAATAGAAGGTTACTAACTACTTAATTAACCTCCTACTAAAGCCCCGTAATTTTCCCGTATTTTTAACTATTTTTAATCTCGAACCTAAACCTTCCGATGCCCCGAAACATATCGAGACGGTGTCCGATCGACTCGAAACCAGTCCCAAAATGTTCGTTACATCGAATAGATAATTTCGTATGTTGGAACCTTCCTCAAATTATGTGCCACGCGCCCCAAAAAGCCACTGCGCGTGGGCCTCACGCGCCCTACACAGTGTCACCAGCTCCAGCGATCGAACCGGTATGGGCCGGCCGGTCCGGTCCAATCCCCGCAACTGGACCGGCATAACCGGTCCAGGCCTCCTTCTCCCTCATTTTTCATCCGTTTTCTTCCATTCCAATTCCTAAATTCCTATTTTAAAGTTTCCTATCTATTCTAATCAAGAAAACTAAGAAAACCCCTACAAAACCCGTCCGTTCAATCCTCCCCTAATCGGTCTAAGTTTTCCGATTATCCCCAGGGCAGCACCGCCCTTCACAACCATCAAAAACGGTCCCCCCACCATCCTAACATCCTAATAATCTCAACCAACACATCCAAAACAGGTCCCAATGCACAAATCGAATTAAAATGAAAATAGGGCCTTACCGAGCTCTCGGTTTCCCGTGGCCTCGACCGCCGTTCACGGCGGCTCAGCCGGTCCTTCCGCCACCATCTTCATCTCCTCACGATCCTCTCTCAATGCTCTTCACACTCCAGCCACAGATGATGAGGTTTGGGGAAGATGGAAGATTGGTTTGCACGGTTAAGGGGGGGTTTCGGGTTTGATCCAAATGAAAAAGCAAGGGTGAAGTGCATGTATGTAATGTGTTGTCCAGTGGATGAGTGACACTTGTCACTCATCCATTGGTTGCTGAAAAGCAACTGGGCCCACTAAAGTCCAAAGTGCCTCGTAAAACGCGTCATAATGAATAGTATCATGGAACTTCCGTGAACCGTAACTTCGCCGTCGAACGTCCGAATTTGACGTGCCGCCTGTCTACGGATTCGTATCGTCCTTATCTACATAACGGTCTTCGGCCCTCGACCATCGGACCTCTCGGTCAAAAAGTCAACATTTGACCTCCTATTCACCCAAATTACCAAAATGCCCTTGGGCTTCAGAACGTCATAACTTCCTCCTCGAACGTCGGAATTGAACGTGCCACCTGTCTAGGAACTCGTGACGTCACGAACTACGTCAAAGTCCGTTTGACCGCCCGAATGAAAAGTCAACGTTTTGCCACGACTAGGGGCAAAATGGTCATTTCGCATCGTTCGTCCGATTTCGCTCTACTAATCACGGATTAGCCTCACTAATCGTGATTAGTCACTAATCTAATCATGGAATTTGGGACGGGTCGTTACACTCTACCTGACTCCGCATGTCGGTCTAGACCGACCTAGAGGCCCATTCCTCTTCTAACACCATGCCACTGACCGACTCTAGAGGCCCAGCTCCTTTCGGTTGGTGAATCGGTCCAGACCGACCGGTCGGCCCCGTACCACCGCCTAGCACAAGCCCAAGGGGTCCAGGCCCACTCACGCGAACAAACCCTAGTCGGTTCTGGATGGCACCTCCACGTGTCAATTCCACAGCAAATTGACATTTGTCCCACATCAGGAAAATACAAATATTATATTCACTGCACCCGTACAAAAGGGTCCATTTGTCGTACAAAGGTAACCAAACAATTTACTGTTTACTACTACTTTTACAGTATACTTTCCACTACCCTCTAAACCTTAGACCGGCCACTGACTTGGGCGTCGGAGTACCTTTGGACCGGTACCACACCGATGCCTATACTCTAACCGACCGACCAGTTTCCTTCCTTTTCAGGTTTACACAGAGCACGTGGCAGAGCATCATTCGCTCCCTAAATTGGCACATTTTGTGCATCAACAGTTTGACGCCGTCTGTGGGAAACTAACTAAGTTTACCATTTACTCTACCGAGCCTAAAATACCATTACCCACCCCATCTTCCAGCATGCAGGACAACGTCGACTGCGAGGTCACACCCGCGCCCAACCGAGGGCCAAGGGACACCTCCCCCGAGGTACTTCAGGCATTGGAGAAGCTCCAACTCGATATGGCAGAGATCTGCACCAATGGCACTCAGGCCAAGGCACGCTATACCGAGCTCAGCGGGCAGTACACTGAGGACGTAGCCCAGCTATAGGTCACTCAGGTCGAGCTAAATGCCTGGCGCACTCAGGATGAGAGCCGTCAGGCCGACCTCGTCGTCGTCGAATGCTAGGAACGCGCAGAGAGGATCCATCAGGCGGCATACAAGGGAAATGCGGCAGCTACGGCCACACCAACCGAGAAAGGCCAGAAACTCTTGGTCATTCCCGAAAAGGGCACACAGGCCACCAGGATCTACTGCGATGCTCGCGAAGCCCTGAGTGGCGCCTCCCGAATGGAGCACCGGTAAATTAGCCTGATCCACCTTGAGTTCCCCGCGGACAAGGACCAACGGGCAACGGAGCAGACCGGTCGGACGAGACCCGAGGCGGGACCACGCCAACATTCCCGTGGCGGAAACCCCCCAATCTCGGTGACCGAGGGGGCGGATTCTTCCTAGAAAATCCTGAGTGTCCGAAGGTCCGAGCGCCCCCCGCGCAGCGCAAGGTCCCGGCGAGACCGAGAAAACTCGTCATGGCGGAACACGCCATTCCCTCAGCAGAGGACCGACCACCCATGCCCGAGCAGGTCTCCCAGTGCCGACCCCATGGTAAAACAACTCCTCGATCGCGTGCTGTGCCTCGAGGCCGAGAAAGGGACATCCCAGACACATGCTTGGGGCGGACCTAGCTTGGGGCCGTTCACAGATCGGATCAACTTTTTCCAGCATGGCAACACAATCAAGCCGCTGAAGATCCCCCTCTATACCGGTCAGACCAACTCGATCAACCATCTCAACAACTTCCGGTCGGCCGTCTCCTTCTCGAGCCTGACCGACGAGGCCCGCTGCTTAGTTTTCAGCTCCACCCTCACTGATGCGGCGATCAGCTGGTTCTACCGACTGGAGCCCGGCTCTGTGGACTCCTTTGCACAGCTCACCACGGTTTTTCTAAATCAGTTCATGATCCAGGCTGACAGGCTTTTCTCCGCCGAGGATCTATTCCTCTTGAAGCAAGGAAAAATAGAGACGTTGCGTTCATACGCTGCTCAGTTCAGTATGGAGTACTCCCGGTGCACCGAGTCCGACGACCGGACAGCTTTCAAGGCATTCAAGGGCGGCCTGCGCGAATCCCAATTCAGGTACGTCGCACATACTCAGGGTTGGACTACTTATAATGAGTTAATGAAACAGGCAGCCATTCACGCCAAAGCCGAGCTGTTACCCAGTAAGGGCGGTGCAACAACGGTCAAAACATACCGACCTAGCACTGAGAACTCGGTCGACACATATAAACCAAGTCACACCCCACAGAAGCCAGCCCCATAGCAGGCCACATCAGGACAGACCCAACACCACAACTCCCCGAGCGGAAAGAGGAAAGATTATACTCCCTCCTACGGCTCGGGAAAGAAGGGCAGGAACCAAAACCACCAGGGGTCCCGCCAAGGACAGGGTCAACATGACAATCGACTTAACGAGCAACGCAACGAGCACCCCCTTCCTCGGTCCAAGTACGAAACCTATACGATCTTAAACACGTCGTATGAGAACGTGCTGATGAATGTAGAGGGTATGATCCCCAAGCCGACCTAGACTCCTAGCGCGGGCCGACAGGCCAAAAACACTGGCGTCTACTACGAGTACCACAAGTACAACAGCCACAGCATTGACCAATGTGTGGCCTTCCGAGACCTGGTCGAGGCCTTGATCCGAGATGGCAAGATCAATCAGTTCTTGCAAAATGCTCCGCAGCAGCCTCGACACCCCCAAATCAACACCATAACTAGTCGCACATCCATCTCTTCACCTCTGGCGTCTAACCGAGCCAGAAATGACTTCCTCCGCACCATGAAGCACAACCAACAGGTCTTCCAGGTGGCGGATGGCCGAGCGCAGAAGGTGGCGCGAACAGGTTGGGAAGCCATCTCTTTCTCGGAGGAGGAGGAGCAAGGGGTGATCTATCCGCATGATGACCCCCTCGTCATCTGCGCTATCATCAGTAACTTCGATGTTGGTCGGATCATGGTTGACACCGGCAGCTCGGTCAATGTCATCTTCATGGAGGCATACAAACAGCTTCAACTCAAGGAGGCTGAGCTAGACCGATCCCCTTCCCCACTGTTCAGTTTTACCGGGGACTCCATCGTCCCAACCGGTACTGTCAACCTGATAATCATGGTCGGCGAGAACTCGAAGTGTGTAACCGTTTTGGCGCCGTTTCTCGTGGTTGATTGCCCGAACGCGTACAACGTCATCCTGGGCCGTGGACTTATCAACCAGCTCCGAGCCGTTGTCTCCACCCATCTCCTCCTTATGAAGTTCTTGACCCCCATAGGCGCCGGACAAGTCCGTGGAGATCAAATGGCAGCTCGGACCTACAACTCTACCACTCTCGCTGGAAAGGCTATCACCCAGCCAACAGAAACCCTAGCCGTTGTTGAATTCGCCTTTGAGGCCGACCCGGTTGACCCCCAAGTCGCCCAGCACCTACGCGACGGGCCGATCGAAGACCCTCACGACCACTCTACCACGTCGCACCCTCAACCGATCGAGGAGGTAGAGGAGGTCGTCCTCTCGCACGACTTCACCGACAGGAAGGTCAAAATTGGCACCACACTGAGCCCAGCTCTGCACGCCGACCTGATCAAGTTCCTGCGCGATAACGCAGAGGTCTTGGCATGGTCTTACGGGACATGCCTGGCATCTCGACCGACGTCATCTGCCACCAACTGAGTATCGACCCAAAATTCAAGCCAATGGAGCAAAAGCGGCGCATATACGACGCCGAGCGGACCGAGGCCATGAAGGCCAAAATTGTGAAGCTCAGTACTATCCACTTCGTCCACAAGACCATATATGCCGTCTGGGTGGCTAACGTGGTCCTGGTAAAAAAGCCCTCAAGGGTGTGGCGCATGTGCATCGACTTCACTGACCTGAACAAGGCATGCCACAAGGACAGCTTTCCAAAATCGATCAGTTGGTCGATGCCACGACCGGGCATGAACTCCTCAGCTTCATGGATGCTTACTCGGGATACAATCAGATATTCATGCACCCCGCAGATCAAATCCACACCACTTTCCGCACCGACCAGGGCTTATATTGCTACAACGTGATGCCCTTCGGTCTAACAAATGCTGGGGCCACCTACCAGCGATTGGTCAACTACATGTTCGCCGACCAGATCTATAACGACCCGTCCCAAATTCCTAGATTAGATTAGTGACTAATCACAATTAGTGAGACTAATCGGTGATTAGTTGAGCGAAATTGGATAAACGTTGCGAAATGACCGTTTTGCCCCTAGTCGTGGGAAAAACGTTGACTTTTCATTATGGTTGTCAAACGGACTTTGATCGATGACTGTGACGTAGTTCGTGATGTCACAAGTTCATAGACAGGTGGCACGTTCAATTCCGACATTCGAGGAAGAAGTTATGGCGTTCAGAAGTTTATGGGCATTTTGGTAATTATGGTTAAAAGGGGCAAAATGTTGACTTTTGACCTGGGATGTCCGATGGCCGAGGGCCGAGGACCAAGGACCGTTACGTAGATCGGGATGATACGAATCCATAGACAGGCGGCACGCTGAAATCGGACTTCGAACGGGGAAGTTATAGGTTACGGAAGTTCGATTTCACTATGCACGTACTTCGAGACGGTGATGATTTGGCAAAATCTGATTGGGCTAGATATTTTCAGTGGGCCCCATGGATGAGTGACAAGTGTCACTCATCCCATTGGTCCAAACCCCTCAATTGTGGATCTAAGCTAATTAAATATTAATATAATTATTATTTTATAATTAATCTTTTCATCTTTAAATCCTATCCATTCATTTCAATTAAACACTCAATCCTCACCACTCATCTCATCTAATCTATCTCTCTTCTCTCATCAGATCAAACCATCTTCATCAAACTTCATTTCTTTGTTTTTCCTCACAAAACCCAAACCCCCCCCATATGCACATTTCCTCCATTTTCTTCAAAACACAAACACCACACCTCACCACCATCCATTGTTTGAGTTGAACATGACCGTGAGAGAGTGTTGAGGGGCTGAGGACCGAGAGGCTGGACGGTGGCCCACGGTGGAGGCCATAGCGGAGTGAACCCGTGAGGTAAGGAAATGTTCAAAAATTCGAAGTTTGGTTTTAATGGTTTTTACTCGATTTCTTTAATTGGGTTATGTTTCTGGGGACTTTAGGAGTCGAATAGGATTAGTTTTGGGGCTTAGGATGGCTGGAAATGGCCGTGAACGGCGGGGGAAAATCCGGCCACCATTAACGACGGTGAAGGTGCGAATTTCGTGGTTGTTTTTGGGTTTTTAACGTGTAAAATGATAGGAAATAGGATTAGGAGGATATTAGGATAAAAAGGGAACAAAATGGGGTAGAAATGGACTGGTTTAGGCCTTGAACCGGCCCAGACCGGTTCGGCCGGTTCGATTGCAGAAAAAAAAATCGGTTCACCCTTGGAGAAGATGATGAACAGTGCACATTGCACCTCTAGGGCGCGTGGGGGCGCGTGAATAGTATTTTGGGAATGTGTTCAACACATGTAATCTTCTATTCGATGTAACAAATATTTTGGGATTGGTTTCATGTCGATTGGACATCGTCTCGATCATGTTCGGGGCATCGGAAGGTTTCGGATCGAGTTTAAAAATAGTTAAAAATATCAGAAAATTACGGGGCTTTAGTTGGAGGTTAATTAAGTAGTTAGTAACCTTCTATTACAATTTGGACAGGTTCGGGAGTCTCGGTGATGGTGATTGGATCGGGAGAGCCGTATGACACTCAAATCGAGGCGGCACCTCGGACGGTCTGTGAGTGGACCTTGGTTTTCTAAATTGGTGCATGCATAAATGTTTATTATGTGTTTTATTACATGTTTGATGATGCCATGGGTGCATTTGTATGTGGTTACGTATAAGCATGTATTTCAAGGTTTCGGCCGTATACGGTGCTTATACGGGTCTGTATTTCTTTATTGGCTTTCATGAACTGGATTTGGATTTCAAAAGGATAAACTCGGGTATGAGACCCATTTGTTTTTGTCTCGGGCATACGACCTCAAATATCGGGCACGGTGCCCATCTGATGTTCTATGTTCGGGCACGAGACCCAGGTTACTTTACGGTTTTGATTTCAGGTCAGGGAACCTTAAATGGATTTCCAGGTTCATGACGGTTTATGGGAACCGGCATGAACCCTTGTTATGGTATCGTGGTTCATGACGGGTTATGGGAACCGGCATGAACCCTGGTTATGTTATTATGGTACATGACGGTTTATGGGAATCGGCATGAACCCTGGTTATGTCATTGTGATACATGACGGTTTATGGGAACCGGGCATAGAAGATGTTATATATATATATATATATATGAATGGAATGGATATTATGGATCATGACGGTTCAGGGGAATCGGGCATGGATATTTGTGTTATGTATATATATGTTCATATACCTTCCTTTACTTCTGTTATCTCCTCCGGGGAGGGTCGTTGGCCTGGGTGGACCCTGGAGTAGTCACGGAGCACCGACTGAGTGGAGTCACCCCCTAGTTGGGTTCCTTACTCTCAGGAAGGCTATGGTTACTATAACCTCGAGTAGGATCAGTGGTCTGCGGACATTGACCTTGACTTTGAGAAGACTTGGATTGAAACCCGGGTAGCACGCGCGTAGCTTTGGAAACCGTGGCAAGATTGGTTGTGTGAATTATATGTGTATATGATATAAATATGATGTATGAGATGTGATGTGGGGTTACACAGGTTTTGGGCAGTGGCCCATATGGTTGGTTTCTTGTGATTTGGGCTGAGACCCTTATGGATTTGGGCAGTGGCCCGTATAGTAATTTTCATTATGGTTTTGGGCTCAGTTCCCGCATATGGTTAATTTTGGTTAAATGGTTTTCGAATGCATGCATACTTTTTAGTGAAGGGTACAAATGTCTTCGTTAAAATGTTTTTATAAACTCTTGTTTTGTCCACTAACAGCTTTTAATGTTTTGACTACCCTTCAGGTTGACAGGGCATGTGGACTGTAGCAGAGACTGAGATATCACATGCCTCCTCCGGATCCTGGCGTACTCTGATAGCCCGGGAGGGCAAATGTCGGAAATATCCCTTGTCTGACACTTCGTGTCAGACGGGAACATGGTCATCCCGCGTTAATCCCCAGGGGATTGAGATGGGTCCTGTTAAGATCGGCAAAACCATGGAGGTCTATGTGGACTATATGTTGGTAAAAAGCAAGACGGCCGACCAACACATCACCAACCTCACCCGCATGTTCTCTGTCCTCAAAAAATTCCGGATGCGACTCAATCCGGCGAAGTGAGTTTTCGGGGTCGGTTCGGGGAAGTTCCTCGACTTCATGATAAGCCAGCGCAGCATCGAAGCTAATCCCGAGAAGATACAGGCACTCCTGAATATGAAGGTCCCTCAGACCCAGAAGGAGATCCAGAGCCTGACCGGCCGAGTCGCCGCACTGACCCAATTCATTTCAAATGCAACCGACCGGTGCGTCCCCTTCTTCAAGGCCCTCAAGGCTCAGTCCCCACCCGAGAAATTTCACCTCGGTCACGAACTTGGGGGACTTCTGTTCATACCATATCGGCCCAGACCGAGTTTGAAGCCCATACTGACTACAGGCCCAGCCCATTGCCAACACAGTACCAGTTCAGACCAATCTTAGAGGCCCAGCCCTCTACTTGGCTCCGCATGTCGGCCTAGACCGACCTAGAGGCCCAGCCCTCTTCTAACACCATGCCACCGGCCGACTCTAGAGGCCCAGCTCCTGTCGGTTGGTGAGTCGGCCTAGACCGACCGGTCGGCCCAGTACCACCGCCTAGCACAAGCCCAAGGGGTCCAGGCCCACTCACGCGAACAAACCCTAGTCGGTTCTGGATGGCACCTCCACGTGTCAATCCCACAGCAAATTGACATTTGTCCCACATCGGGAAAATACAAATATTATATTTACCGCGCCCGTACAAAGGGGTCCATTTTTCGTACAAAGGTAACCAAGCAATTTACTGTTTACTACTACTTTTATAATATACTTTCAACTACCCTCTAAACCTTAGACCGACCACTGATTTGGGCGTCAGAGTACCTTTGAGCCGGTACCACACCGGTGCCTATACTCTGACCGACCGATCAGTTTCCTTCCTTTTCAGGTTTACACAGGGCACATTGTAGAACATCATTCGCTCCCTAAATTGGCACATTTTGTGCATCAACATATCTAATATAATCAAATCTCACACCAATCCATATACTACCATTGACATCATTTCACCATTAATTCAATAGTTTTTTTCAATATATTTATTTTCCTCCAAGGGAAGGAAAGCATACTAACATTTGGGTTTGTTCCAGGCGATTAGTCATAAATGACAATTCAATTTTTCTTTCTTTCTTTTTGAATCAACATAGCAGCAGATCGAGAGCTACTTGATATCCTCCCATTAAATCCAATTAAACAGTGTTGAAATGAAATCACTACTGCAATCGTTTCCTGACAACAACGAACTAAATGAGTTTCTTAATGGTCCAATTTTAAGTGCATGGACCTCTGTAGGGCATTCTAGGGATTTTTAATTTTCACGTCCCTAATATAATATCACAAAAGGCCTAACTGGTCATAAATTGGGAGGGGATTGTACCAAGAATTTAATCCTGACAATATAAATTTTAAACCATCCATGATCCATCCTTGTAAGTATTTTATGCATATGAGTAATTACAAACTAAACTGCTACTTGGAATTTACGCAGAAACCAAAAGTTCTACTCAACCCAGAAATTATTCCAAACATCAAGGTTCAGCACAAGTTTACATAATATAAAGCTAAAACTAGTATTCGCAGAGCGCAGCAGACAGTTCCATACTGGTTAAAGACAGAGTTTCAGAGCTTCCTTATGAGAAGGAACAGCCTCTGATCAAGTTCAAAGTTCTTGAATTGAGAGGCTTCCCCCTTCAGCATCATCAAAAGCCCACCAAATGATGCATTCACCTCCCTGCGGCAAAACGAACACAAACCCGTTATAAAATAACCCAGAATTAGATTATATAAAGTTATACATAAAACCCCACTAATTGTCTTTTCTATAATAAAGGGTAAAACGATAGTTGTATGATTGTTATTATTATACCATACTGTGTTGCAGAATAACAAGCATCTGAGTCATAGTCGTAGAGGATATGATATTGCCAAGTTTAAAATATATATATAAAAATTTATGAGAAGTTGTAGTGGATATGATGTCATGCAATTTGTAAGTGGTTCACCAAATTGATATCGGCTTATACCAATTCAGAATAGCAACTACTCTCACAATACCAACAATTTATCTTTTCCTTCTCGTTGTCACAATCAGACAAACAAATAGCACACTTCTAGATCTAAGCATTTCTTTGTTTCAATACTTACGCTTTTGGATCACGTTTAGAACCTTCTGAGATTTTAAAAAGCTTCCCTTGCATAACATATTCATATTCATCCGCCAACGTCTTGCGATTGCTCTGCAGAAAGCGTAAACTTTATTAGTCAGGCATAATCTGGCTTTACAAGTTGGTTAAATAGCTAAATAACACAAACAGATAAGGCTGAGAATGAATTTCAAGAACAAATGGAACAGTCATGCTTAGAAATCATCTGGTCCTTGTTATTGTCAATTTTTCATTAAGGGTGAGCTCATATTGACCTTCTACAAGCCAGAAATATGATAATTCAGGTTGATACTATCACCAACTTAAGAGCCTGGTCCGAGGTATACGTTTTTATTTTGTTTAAGAAAATTTTTCTGTGAGGGCAAGGTATCTAAAACCTAGAAGCGTAAAGAATAATATCTAGAGAAGAAGGCAGTGACATATATAACAATCCCAAGATATGGTCCCAATCTACAACTTTGAGGGTTCTATATACACAATATGGCACATAAAGGAGTAGGCCGTCAAACTAAATTATGGTTCTTATAAGAAAATGGCCATGCCACCCCAGAAGGGGCTCAGACAATTTCCAAGGATATGCATGAAAAAGAAAACGGAAAAGAGAGAAAGATATAATGCTGGTCCCCAAAGCTTAAAACCCAGATACACAGAGTGCAATAGCAGCTGCCCAACCAACTTTGCCACACTCATCACCATAATTCTCCCCCTAACAATAAAGTTATTTGGATTATTGCAAATAGTATGTAGGAAGAACTTTACAACTGATCTCCTATCAATGAAAATAGATTCCGCCCAATGAACAGTATCTAGTACACTTCTATGATGAACGCAGCTCCTCCAGAAAAACAAAAAAACAGAAAGCACCACCCCCCTACCCTCACGCCATAAACTACCATGCATATTGCACCCCAGGCTCATAATCATCCATGCTTTAACAAAAAGTATTCCAGTTACATATTGCATCCATCATTTTTAAATGAGCATAGGCTACTCCTTATCAACAACCAAGCCAATCAAAACAGGGAATGAAAGTCAAAGGAGTGTCACCACGCCATAATTTACCCAAAATCTCAATCTCAAGAAATCACTTCTCCTGTACATAAGTTATGAATCCTACCACTCCCATTGTCCTTTCACATACCAAAACCACGTGACATTTTCACTGCCCTCCCAAATCATCACCATATTGCATCTCAATCATCCTTCTCCAAAAAATTTCCTACAGAAAATCTCCAAAGCCGTGTAATAAGGAAACCCTATTGATGGCGTAATGTCCAACCATCAACTGTCAAACTGAACCAAGCATTCAACATTCGATAAATGAACCACTACTCTTTCCTCAGTGCAGCTCACAAGAAGCAGCTGTAAATCTTCTAAAATCTCTATGCAATGCTTCTCAGAGAAACAACGACTTTTGCACCAAAACAATCTATTCATAAACATCCCACACAAAGGCCATCTCTAACCCAATCTATGCAGGCCCACAAGAAGGAAAACCTACTTGCATCCCCAGTCCGTTACTTAACTCTTGTCAGCTGGCCCAATGAAAGGAAAGTACTTCATTTTTTAAAAACACGAGATACTAATGATACAGAGTAGGATGACTGGTATTGACTCGCCAGTGGATGGTAAGAAAGGTAAGAAACATATTATCTGCCTCAAAAACTATATATTGCAAGATCTGCATGGTAACACTTTCTTCATTTTTAAAAACACAAGATACTAATGATACAGAGTAGGATGATTGGTATTGAGTGGCGAGTGGATGGTAAGAAAGGTAAGAAACATATTATCTGCCTCAAAATCTATATAGTGCAGGATCTGCATAGTAACACTTTCAATATGCAGACTTAATGAAAATACGTTCAAATTTTAAATGTGATTGCTTGATATCCGAACTTAAAAGGCTCGGGACTCCCTAATTCACAAACCATCTAACAAAAACCAAGCAGAATAACCTTAAGATCCAAAGAAAAGATACCCATGACTTATAGAAACTGTTAGAGAACCCCAATAACCAATTGAAAACGATAATCCTAAATACACCAAGAATGAGATTGAAATTCCAAAACTAGCGCTTTCCTGAAAATCCCAGTTCTACATGTTTTCTTAAATGTCAGATGCTTGCAACAAAGAATAAAGATACAACAAAAATAAGCATGAAGTTATTATAAACTAGACAAAAATAGAAGGGAAAGTTGAAGTTTTACCTGAGTGAAAAAGCCAGTATCAGGGGTTCCATCCAAATTGATTGTAGAAGTTAGAGCCATTGAGAATTTCTCACCTTCCCTCATGGGATATACTTCTGAATTCACATCCAGGTGCATGAACATCTCACAAGTCTCACTCTTTGCTTCGATTCGAGTAACTACAGAAACACAAAATCAATTTAAAAAGATTTTTTTGAATAAGAATTTCATGGTTGCGAAAAACGGAGGGATGAGAAACCTTTATCAAACTTTTTGCCATCTGGCTTCAATCGCAGAATCTGAAATATATCCTCGAACAGACGATCAACCATCGTTGCCGCTCTCACCACTGAATGATGTTCCACCAGAAAGTTGAAAAACTCGAATCTGGGGCTTGCAGCTGGCTGGAGACAAAGGCTAAGTGACAGCAAGTGTAGGCGATCAACTGCAGCGCGTCTCTATTGCAGACCTAACATCTCCCCCTTACATATATGGACGGTTGGGATCTGCCGAAAATGCCAAATCATAAATAGTTGGCCAAACTTCATACTTTCGGATAAGAGTGAGCACGGTTTGGATCAATGTGGACATCGCTCGATCCAAATATACATTTAAAATCGTAATAGTTTGACACTGTTTCAATTTTCAAAAATAAAAATTGAAAGAGTAAATCATTATTATATTTTTAATAATTTTTATTTTTATTTAAAATTTTTAATGCTTGTATATTAAACAAAATAAGAATTTATCTTAATTTTTTTATTCAAAAGTTCCTAAACAGAATTTATAAGTAATAAATTTCACATCTACCCTTTTATATTTCAATAAATAGAATGAGTGAGTTATTTAGAATTCCTTAAAACAATTAAAAATAATATTGTCATTTTTTGTCCTCTTTGCCCCATGTGCCCCTTAGTGTTTGATTTTTTTGGCCTATTGGGCGCTTTATTATATTATGCATATAATAAATATTATATATATATATATTGTATATAGTTACAATTGATTTTTTTTTATAAAATAAAAAATAGTATTGTTTGGGGTTCAACGGTAGGGTATATAATTTGTTTTTTGTTTTTTTTGGGGGGGGGGGGGGGGGGGGGGTTGAGATGGTGGTAGCAGCTGACGTCAACGTTGACCAATGTGACGTCAGCGTTGACTGCTGTGGACTAGACTTTGACCGATGTGTGAGGGCACATGTGCACGAATTTCGAGGTCAAATTGGTCTTGTTCGAATGGTTTCAACGTTCTGAGTCCAATGGTGGTGGTTTCAGGCCGATCAGAGATCGTTTGATATGTTATTTAGAGGTTTTAGCCACGGGAAGTGTGTTCCGGACACGTTTACTGTTCTGGGAGTTTTTGATTGTTTATGATATAGACTTGTATAGGTCGATAGTGACCCTTGGGTATGATTTGGACAGGTCCGGACGTCCCGGAGATTGTGGATTCGCCCTAGAGTGGCTTACGACACGAATTGTGAGTGTGTAACACGAACGGTCTGTGAGTGGACGTTTGATATATGAAATGATGCATGCATAACGATTTTATATGTTTTATGAACATGATTTGAGATGCATTGTTTGCATATGATTTAAATATGATTTGTGTTGATGTTTTGGCATTTTCGTAGAAAATGTGATAATGCACGTATTCGAGATTTCTATTTTATATGCTACTTGGGCTTAGGCAGAGTATCCTACGTGCATGTGATTGATATAATTTTCATGGTTTCACGGAGAAGCATAAAATCGAGGATTTGAGTATCAGTTTTGAATGATTTCACGGAGATGCGTGAAATCGATATATCAGGCTTAAGACCCAGTTGGATATAGATTTTGACTTGGATTATAGTCAAAGGTGATTTTGAATGAATATTTGAATAATGAAATGGTTTTCAGATTTGGAAATGTGTTTTGGGCGCGTGTCCCAGTTGATTTATGGTTTGACTTAGAGTATAGTCAAACGTGAGGAAATTGTATATCGGGCTGTGACCCTGTTTCAGATTTATGAAAGATATTTCGGGCATGTGACCTAGTTGTGGATTTACGAGTTTGGATTTGATAGGATTCGAGGAATCCTGGATTTATGACGTGTTTTTAGACACTATTTTTTGATGGTTTTGTGGAAACTGATTTGATGAAACTATATTTCAAGCGTGGACCCTATTGAGATATTTTGAGATGATTTGAAATGTTTATGAAATGTTTTCCACACGACCATCCTCTATGATGTGATGATAACCTCTGGACGTCGACCATCCTGTGTGATGTGTGATCCTCGAGAGGATGTTATGATAGCCTCCAGACGTCGGATATGAGATGATAAGAGGATGTGTTACTTATGTTTACATATGACTACATATGTGAGTCTATGTTCATGCAGAGGCTATATTAAGATGATTTATGAGATTTTTTTGGGCTGAGACCCTACGTGATTTGATTTGGGATGAGACCCTACATGGTTTGGTTTTGGGCTGAGACCCTATTGAGAAAATGATTTTGATTGAGAAGCATTTTTCACTGAGTATTGATTTAAAAAGCCATATGAGTTGCTTTTAAGAAAGTATTTGTTATATTCTTTTCCGATGCATGCATGTATTTTAAGTGAAGGGTATAAATTTCTTTTCGTTAAATGGTTTTGTAAACTGATTATTTTTGTCCACTCACAGCTTTTATGTTTTTGATACACTTCAGGTTGATCGAGAATGCGGGCTGTAGTAGAGACCGAAACATCACAAGTCGATGCGTACTCCTTAAGTCATTGCGTACTCGGGTAACCCGAGCGGGTTACAATTTTATCCCTAGTCTGGTACGTGGTGTCAAATGGGATCAGCGCACATCCTATGATAATCCAAGGGGATTGGGATGGGTCCTGTCACCGAAAACCTCCCATCTTCGTCGCAAATTGAGTTGATACTTTGCGAGAAGGATTTGGGTTTGAGTTTGCAGTCGTGAAAATGGTAAACTGTATTCTGAGCTAATTAAAAGTTGAAGTATAATTTTGACTTTTTTGGCCTTTATTAATTAATTTTTTAATAATGGATGCAGGGTTATTTTGTAAGGTTATTTTAGGAATTTAATATTTTATTTTACTAATTTAACCTCGATTATTAAATTGACTTTGTTTTGAAAAGTTGATTAAGTAAGGACATTTTAGTGATTATTGAAAATTTAACCAAAATAAAGTCCTCGCTTTATATATATAGATAAAATAAAAAAAAATTTCTTTCCTTTTTTTATACAAATTGATTTCATGTTTTAATTTTTTTAATATAAATATAAAATAAAAGCGTCTTTTTTCTAATAAGAATTAAAAACTAAGCTATTTTTTGGGTGAATTCACTAAATAGAGAAATTTTTTTTATAGATCATTAAATAGAGACAATGCTTGAGTTTTAATATTTAGTACTGACAAATATGGCACCAAACTAAATTATTTTCTTATATTAAAAAGAAGAAAATAATATATTTCTTAAAAAAAGAAAAGCAAAGGGTAATGTGTGAAGTTAGACTATTTTCTATTTTCTATTTTTTTATAATTATATTAATATTATACTATTATTTTAAAAGTCACATATTAAATTATTCAGGGATATAGTAAATAATTATTATTATCTTTCAATTACTATAAGCATATATTAAAAATTAAAAATTCAAATACAATAAAGTTCTAATTATTCAAAACACTTGCTACATTACACGAAACAAAGTAAAATACAACTTGCAGACAAACATATTTCCAGGGTGCACTCCGAGGAAAACATATTTCCAACCGGAAGCCCTAAATATCCGCAACACAGGGTGCACTTCGGGGAAAACATATTTCCATCCGAAAGCACTAAATATCCGCAACATATCACCATCATGAAAACCAGTGAAAAAAGTTGTGTTTAAAACTCAAATCATTATCAACACAGGGTCTCAGCCCCAAAATATAGTTTCCTCAAATCCGTAAAACCAATGTCCCGATTTATTCCATAAATCCGAAAACCATCAATACCTTCATGTAATCACATGGAAATACAAATCCAATCAAAATCACAATTCCATTGGGTCTCAAGCCCAAAATCTCGATTTCACATAATTCTATGCAATTGTAACCCGAGTTGCCATTTTCACGTAAATCCATAAAATATATCTGAAAAAACATTAGGTAAATCCATCAAATCAATCCCTGACTCATAATCTGAGTCTAAACATCATTTTTCAATTCCGGGACTACGCCCAAAACATCAATTTCTCAATTTCTCGAAAATTGTGCCCAAAATAATATAATAATACAGAAAATCGATAAATCACCGTATCAAAACATCAATCATGTCAAATCATATAATAAAGCATTTAAAACATATATGCATGCATCATGGTTAGAAAACAAAGTCCACTCATAGACTGTCCTAGCTACCACCTCGATATGCGTGCCATAAGCCTCCCCGGGCTAATACGACCTCTCTGAGCCATCCTAACCTATCCAAATCATACCCAAAAGTTACTACTAACCTATACAAGTCCATTTTAAGAACCTTAAAATTTCCCGGAAAAGTCAACGTGTCCCGTACACGTTTTCCGAGGTGAAAAATCTCGATTTGACCAATTTAACGATCTCCGATCGACCCAAAACCACCGCTATTAGATCCGAATCATTGAAACTTTTCAAATGGTCGTGGTCCCACCTAAAAATACGCTCCCACGCGCCCCCACGCACGGGTCAAAGCTATAGTCAAACGTTGACCAAAAAGTCAAAACTGACGTCAGCAAAGTTAACACTGACGTCAACATGAACAGTAAGTCAATGGTAAAAAATTCAACAGGTCAAATTCAACTAGTCAACTCGGTGGTGACTCGCCGGAATTTCTCGCCGGAAAACGCCATTGATGCCCCAAACTTCAAATTTCGATATCTCACTCGTTTCTCAACCAAATTCGACGTTCTACCTATGCAAATCCATCTACTCTAGCCAAGGATTCCAAAAATCAACCCAGAAATTTCAAAAAGTACATGGTCTGAAAGTTATAGCCGTTCAAAGTTTCAGCCAGAATTCCGGTCATCATTCCGGCCACCTCCGATGTCGAAATCTGTCCCAAATTGAACCTACAAGCTCAAGGGAGCTCAAGGAACATAACCTTAGGCTTAGAATCGATCAAAAACCATTAAAACCAAGTCCACCATTTTTGAACTAAAAATAACATTTTCAGTTTTACCTTGGAAACTCCGACCACCGTGCACGGCAGTCCTTGCCGTGGCCACCATTTGGTTCGTCTCAATGTCCTCTCCAACTTTCATTCACGGGTCACAAGAAAAGGATGAATATTGAAGGCTGTTTGTGCAATTTTTTGTGTGTGTTTGTTTAGGGAGAAAAATGAAGGTGATGCACGGGTGGGAAGATAGAGAAAATGAGGTGTGTGTGTGAGTTAATTAATTAATTAAATGGACCAATGGACATAGATCCACAATTTAGGGGTCTCAAAACATGGGATGAGTGACACTTGTCACTCATCCAAGGGTCCATAATCATTGATCAAACTTTAATATTTTATTATTATTTCAATCGAATTCCCGAGACGTAAGTTTAAATGATTTCAATCCCGTGACCATAACTTTTCCGTTCGATGTCCGATTTCGACGTGCCGCCTGTCTATGGATTGTGACGTCCCGAACTACGTCACAGCCATTGGCCAAAGTCCGTTTGACCGTCCAAGTCAAAAGTCAACATTTTACCCACCTCTAGGGGGAAAATGGTCATTTCGCACCTTCCGTCCTAAATCGCTCAACTAATCACCGATTAGTCTTACTAATCTCATTAGTTACTAATATAATCCAGGAATTCAGAACGGGTCGTTACAACCATTGGATAGTGACTCACTAATTTGGCCACCATTCTCAGAGACTAAATTAACAATAAATTGATTTGTTCTCCCGAGATAAAACCAATTAGGCAACACTCTCCGACCAAATGGAGGTGCTATATTTTGAACATGAGGTTGTATATTAGGGAGACAACCATTATTTATGAGTACTACCACTTCACTCCTACCATTAATAGGAGGGGGTGGATGTAGGGCATTATTAGGAAGCCTAATGGGATTAAGAGGGAAATTAGTAGAAGACCATGCAGTTGTGATGGTAGAAGTTGTAGAATGAGATGATGATTCACTCTCGGCTAGAGATTGTGTTCCAATTCTTACTGGGTGGTTTCGACAATCTCCCATCACAACTAATGCCATATTCACTCTCGGCTAGAGATTGTGTTCCAATTTCTACAGTGGCACCTAATGCCATATTTACTAATATGTACATTATAATGACAAATAAGGAAAAAATTGCACACTGTGGCTAGGGTCAAGCCGCATCTCAAGCAGGAACTAGGCCCAAATCTTAGTATTTCACAAAAAAATTAATATTTAGCAAAAAAAAAAGTTTAATGTGAAATTAAAGCATTACAACAAATTTTTGCTAAAAAGTGCATAAAAATTAGAATATGTAGGCGGTTTTATTAAGAGTCAGTGCATTATTAAGGATATGAAAATCTGATAAAAATCTTTGTTTATGTATTAAATTTCTAAGGACACGAATAATTCGTGTGTTTTATTAAATTCCTTAGACCCATCATGTAACGGCTTGAATCTCGAGAAAAAGTAAAATTGAAAAATAGAAAAGGAAAATGAAAATTTTTCTCTTAAGGGTTAAATGTTGACTTTTTGACCTAGGTAATTTCGGGGTGATTGGTGAGTGTCGTTACGTAAGTCTCAGTGTTCTGAGTTTATAGAGAGGCAGTACACTCGAATTCGAGATTGCATGAGTTTGTTAGGGATAGAAAAGAAGGGCATTATGGTCATTTTTCCTTGAAGGGTACTTTGGTACTTTCTAGAGAAACCTAGAGTTTTCTAGAGTTCTCCTCAAATCTCATATTCTAACCTTCCCCACTGACTTGCCTTTCCATTTATATGGTTGTGTATGTTCAAAGTAGGAATCGGTGGTGGGTGGCCGAAAGGGATGAAACACAAACAAAAATAAAAAGCCATGGAAGCCACCACGTAAGAAACTAGAGGGAAGGAGAGAGATCCGGGGGAAGGAAAAGAAGAAGATAAAAGGAAAGAGAGAAAAGAGAAAAGGAGGCCGTGACAAAGGAGGGTGTATGGTGGAGGCATGTTAGGGAACCCGTTAGCTTGGTTTTCAAGTTTCCTAATGTGACGACCCGTCCCGAATTAGCGAGATTAATTAAGAATTAATGACGGATTAGCGAGACTAATCAGAGATTAGACGAGGATTAGCAGACGTTTGGGCAAAATGACGATTTTACCCCTAGAATGGGCAAATCATTGACTTTTCGTTCAGGCGGTTAAATGGACTTTGGCCAATGACCGTGACGTAGTTTGTGACGTTACGAGTTCATAGATAGGTGGCACGCTCGATTCTGACATTCGAGGAGGAAGTTATGATGTTCGGAAGTTCGAGAGCATTTTGGTAATTTGGCTAAAAGTTGACTTTTGACCAGAGAGGTCAGATGACGAGGAACGAAGACCGTTATGAGATCGGGATGATACGAATCCGTGGACAGGCAGTACGTCGAATTCGACGTTCGACGAAGAAGTTACGGTTCATGGAAGTACGAAAGTACTATTGCACGAATTACGAGGCGAGGACCTTTGGCTTTTAGTGGGCCCAGATTTTATCCAAGGCCCAATGGATGAGTGACAAGTGTCATTCATCCACTGGACAACATTTCATTCATGCATCCACCCTCCCCGTGCATTGATCATTTCTTCTTTTCAACCCAAAACCGATCCAACCTTCACTCCCAAAACAAACCCCTGTACCATGTTTAAGTGGCCAGAGAGTTAGAGAGAGGTTGAGGGAGCTGAGGATGGTGGCTGGTGAAGGGCAGACCGTCGTGAACGGCGGTGAAGGCAAGAACAAGCCGATTGCTCGTTATGGCCCGATTCCTTTTTATTTTTGATTATGATGTTATGGTTAATTTTGGGTGCTTAGGAGTTGTTTTTGAGGTTACTAGGATGATTCTTAGACGGTTGGTGGGTGGTTCACGGCGGAGGAGGTCGTAAGGGTGGCTGGGAAAAACAGGGCCGTGAGGTTTAAGATGAACCGTGGGATTTAGGAGGTTTGGATTTGTTTTGATGATTGGAAATGGTAGGAAATAGGAAATTAGGAAGAATGGAATCGAAAAGGAGAGGATTGGATGAAAAATGAGGGAGGAGGAGAGGCGGACCGGTCACGCCGGTACAGGAAACCAGAGAACCGGATCAGCCGGTTCAGACCGACCGTCGCAAGGAGGAAAAGGAACTATGTAGGGTGCGTGAGGCCCACACGCAGTCCCTTCTAGAGGCACGTGCGGAGGTTCGTAAGCTGTCCTTGGGGGTGGTTCCAACATGTAATTTCATCTATTCGATGTAACAAACATTTTTTTGGGACTGGTTTCGTGTCAATCGGACATCGTTTCGATATAGTTCGGGCTATCCAAAGGTTTAGGTTCGAGTTTAAAAATAGATAGAAAATCCAGAAAATTACGGGGCTTTAGTGAGGGGGTTATATAAGTAGATAGTAACCCTCTAAATGAATTTGGATAGGTTTGGGAATCCAGAGGGGACGTTTAACCCGGGAGATGCATATGGCACGCATATCGAGGCGCGACTTCGGACGGTCTGTGAGTGGACCTTTCTTTCGAATTCGATGCATGCATAAATGTTTATAATCATTTTAATATATAGTTGGTGATGACATGAGTGCATTTTGTGGTAGCCTAGGATTTACATATTTGCACGTATTTCGAGATTTACGGTTTTATTACGATGCATATACGTTCTAGGTTTTCAACGAGGTTAATAAACAGGTTTTGGATTTAGAAATATGAAATCGGCACGAGACCCATTTGAATTCGAACTCTTGGACTTGGTGTCCATTTGATTGACGAGGAATCAGACCGAGGGTCCATTTGTGCTATACGATCAGACCGTGGGTCCCGTTGGTTTACCAGTTCGGCTTGAGGCCCAGTTGGTTGTAATCTCGGGCTGGAGGCCCTTTTGATTATGGATCGGGGCTTAAGGCCCCGTTATTTGTGAAATCAGACTTGAGGTACTGTTGCTTTATGGTTTGGGCTTAGGGTCCAGTTGGTTGTGATATCGGGCTTGAGTCCCAGTTCAGTTGTGAAATGAGAATTCGGGCATGAGACCAGTTGACCTGAGGATTTAGGCTGAGGCCTGTGAAATGGATTTGAAGCGTATTCAAGGAATCCTATTGAGATGAATCGGGTATGAGACCCAGTTGAGAAACGTTTTGAGAAAGAAGTATTTGAAAATGAATTATACCCTTATATGTATAATGGTCTCCTCCAGACGTCGACCTGGAGAGTCACGATCCACAGACCAGAGTGGGTATCCCCATAGGATCCCGTTCCAGGAGTGGTGATTACTTATTATGTTGTGGCCCCGGACTAGATTCCGGAGAGATATGTGGACTAGATCCAGAGAGAGAGCTCGGATTAGATCCAGAGATTGAGCCTCCCAAATGGAGATTCTTGGAGAAGGCTCGGAGTGAGACCCCGAGTAGTGTGCACACTAGGATAGAGATGATATCGTGACATTTATCGGGGATGTGTTCCCTAGGGGCTGTGTGCCCCGAGTTGGCATCTTCTCCGGAAGTGCCTAGGATGGGTTATACGTACCAGTACATATGAGATTCTATGAAAGTGATTTTAGGCGAAGGCCATGTGCTCCATGTTTTAGAAAGTGTTTTGGGGCAGCGACCCCGTATTCTGTGGTTTAGTATTTCAATGAGATTGGTTTTGGGCTGAGTTCCCACATGTAATGATTTATGTTTTTTTTGTGTTGTTATTTTGGGTAGGGGAATCAATTGGATTTACGGATCATGACTGTTTATGGGGCCGGGCATGAACCCCTTGAATGGTTTTGTAAATGTTTGACAAAGGTTTTTTATGAACGTTTGATAAATGGTTTGAATGCATGCGTATGTATTTTATGAAGGGAATAAAGGTCTTTTATGCAAAAATGCTTTTAATGAAATGTTTGTTTTTGTCCACTCACAGTTTTCATATTTTAATGCCCTTCAGGTTGATCGCGGATGCGGGCTGTAGCAAAGACTGAGACATCACTCCCATCCTTCTACGATCCTGACGAACTCTGATAGCCCCGGCGAGGTTAGAGTTGAATTTTCCCTGATCTGACACTACGTGTAAGACGGGATCAGGCGGGTCGCACGTTAATCCCGGGGGATTTTGGACAGTCTGACAAGTTGGTATCAGAGCGTGGAGTACGCGCAAGTCGAGGATGTGATGTCTCCGCAGTCGTAATAGCCCGTCATCAACCTGATAGTTAGGGTATGAGTACGAGGATTTGTAGAATCGAACCTTAGTTAGTTGGTGTTTGACACGTGATATGGGAGTTGAGGTTCGATTGGCATCCAAGACCACGTGTTTCGATGTTTGATCTGAAGAGGATCAGTATTCGTGTGAATCCGACGGCTTAGAGCCGTAGTGTCACTGGTGAGTAGGATCCAGTGGAACAGTAGAGACGGTATGAAGAATCGAGGGTCGTGACCCTACTGTCGTGTTGGATAAAGATGTACGGATTAATACCAACGGTTGTCAGAGGTCATGGTCGCCCACTATACGATGATCATGTACGACTAAATCATGACGGTTGGGAATAGGAACGTGTGATTCTATTTTGGCATGTGTTGCCATGTTTCGGTGTGTCGAATCCCTTCAGGATGTCAACTGGCAGGAGATGTCCGGAGTAGTTGTGGTGTGACGCGCTAGGATGCGTTTGCGCACGTAGCATTTGTGCAGTATTGACCCGGAGTACGGCCAATTCTTGTGGAGGCCAGCAGCTGAGAGCCGTAGAGTTACGGGAGGATGAGATCCTCACAGTGTGTTTACTAGTTGTTTTGGCACTAGTATTTGAGTACGACGACTCTTGGGAGTCGAGAGTGAGGGATCAATTAGATGGTGGGCTGTAGCTGGCAGCCGGGTTTGTGATAACCCTAGTTGGCGATTGATTGGACAAGTTACCAGGAGTGTGGTACTTGTGATCAGATCCAGAGATGGACCGATCAGTGGATGTTGTGTGTTGAGAGGTTAGTACCGGCGGTTAACTACCGTATGGTTTTGGGAGTTTTGATAGCAGAGTGTTTCTGAGTTTGGTCTGCACGAGGTTGTGACAGACACTGCTATCGATGGACGTAAACGAGTCTTATCGAGTTGGATGGACTCAAGTTGCCATGACGATTGTGACGATGAGATTCGTCAGTCGTGACGATGATACGAAGTGCGTGAGTGACGCACAGTACTAGCAGTGATTCTGGATTCGACTCGTGACGGCTGAGTCCGATCGCAGAATGAGATACTGACGTTAGGCATCGGCACACTTGCTGCATTACGCCCGTGAAGGTGGCTGTTATGAGTGGGACAGAGAGGATTCCGAGTGGCTCAATGCGAGGTACGGAGTACTTGGTATGGAGACCAGTTTCCCAGTGATGGAGATCAGTTTCCTCAGTGATGGAGACCAGTTTCCCCGTGATGGAGACCAGTTTCCTCAGTGATGGAGACCAGTTTCCCCCTGTGATGGGATCAGTTTCCCAGTAATTGGAGACTAGTTCCCCAGTGCTGCAAGATTGAGTCGCGAGGTGTGCCCAGAAGTTTTAACGTTTGAGGTGAAACGTGAGATACACGTATGAATGGATGGCGTAAGTGACGTCTTATGATGTATGGGTTGGTTGGTCAGATTTGTTAGTATGCAGAGAGTTAGCTTTCAGATCACGACAGTCGTTGCGATCTATTTTAGCCTACCTACCGATGTCAGTGGATTCCGACCAATTTTGGTGAATCAGAGTTGGATCAGGTGGATTAAAGGTACGAGATGTGAGTGTTGGAGGCCGTTATGCACATCCATAAATAGTTACAAGGTTTAACCTTGAGTCGGGTGAATTCCACTCGGAATGAGTGTATCTACATAAACGGTATTCACGGACGCGTGGATGGTGTCCGGTTGAGCTAAGGACTTGAGAGTCCGTTGTGGATTGGTTTTGGTTGACTACGGTTGACCAAACCTCCTGAGTTGGGGACTTGGAAATCGTTACCTGTAGGATACAGGAAATGCTCGTGTAGTGAGTAAGCTTAGTGTTTGGATGAGAAACACGATTCCAACGTGATTGGTACTTCGGAATCAAGAGAAGTTGTAATTGAGATGATGACATCAAGTTCATTCGACGATGACATCAAATCTCATCATCTTGGATTCTCTTGATCCTCCCTAGGTGGGACGATGAGGAGTGATATGACAGCTAAGGAGTTCAAAGAGGGTGTAAGAACCGAACACCTAGGCTGTGAGTCAAATTTGTTTGACTGGACGAGTAGATGATATTTAGCGTCACAAGATGTGACGAGTGAGTGTCCGAGGTGATGATTGATGTTCTCTTGGTGACAGACGATTGGGGTCCGAACCATGATTGATGTGCGGACAGTAGTATGTGGTTGGACGTTGCCAGAGTGTAGTCCTTGAGTAGGTCAGGTGACACCCCGATGTTGATATGATGTGAGTGTACTGGTGTGTTGTGCACGTTGGATGATGGATTGACTACGGTCAATCGGTATGTCGTGGTCGAGAGTGTCCTAGTGTATGGTAATGTTGTAGATTGGATCGAGTCCTAGAAGGACATGAGTGGTGATCAGATTAATTCCGATAGTGACACTTTGGAGACTCGAGGTGAGTCTAGATGTCAGCGGATATCGCTGAGTGATGCGAGATACGATGCGAGTCGAGATCAGAGTAGTGCAGCGAAGCGCAGTGGAGCCGGGGGTTACTGGCTGGTCACGATGGTTGTGACCTGTGATAGTTCAAATTAATAGGTATCCCATGCGTTCGGATTGATGTGGATTGATTGGGACTAGAAGTAGAGTCAGTATGTGCATAGGTCTGAGGATGACCTGTGAGATGGGATTCATGCCATTATCATGGCAGGATCTGTAGGGTGTTGGTCTGATCTGATGCTGAACAGGATGTCAGCTTAGATATGATAGCTTTAGTGAGGATGCGTTTTCAGCCTGATGTCTCTCAGATGGAACCTGTCAGAGTGGCAGACTGAAAAGCCATTTGGATGTCAGCTTGTATTGGTGACCTGTCAAGTGAATGTTAGGTGTGGTCGACGAGTGCGAAATGTTGTCTCGAGTGAGACGGACGAGCTGTCGTGTAGTTCTCGAGAGTGAATTGGAGCTTTGGAGGCTCCGATGATGGTACGTACCGAGACGATACCGATGAGGACGACATGTGTGTTGGACGTGTACTACTACACGAGTGTTCTAGTGTGGGTGCAGTGATTCGAGTCGAGGAACAAAGTTGGATTCCACAGATTGGTTGTGGAATCGGGTCGATTTGAATTTAGAGGACGAAATTCTTTAAGGGGAGAAGTTTGTGACGACCCGTCCCGAATTAGCGAGATTAATTAAGAATTAATGACGGATTAGCGAGACTAATTAGAGATTAGGCGAGGATTAGCAGACATTCGGGTGAAATGATGATTTTACCCCTAGAATGGCCGAATCGTTGACTTTTCGTTCAGGCTGTCAAATGGACTTTGGCCGATGACCGTGACGTAGTTCGTGACATCACGAGTTCATAGAAAGGTGGCACGCTCTATTCCGACATTCGAGGAGGAAGTTATGATGTTCGGAAGTTCGAGAGCATTTTGGTAATTTGGGCAAAAAGTTGACTTTTGACCCAGGAGATCCGATGGACGAGGGAGGAAGACCGTTACGTAGATCGGGAGGACACGAATTCGTAGACAGGCGGCACGTCGACTTCAGACGTTCGACAGAGAAGTTACGGTTCACGGAAGTATGAAAGTACTATTCCACGAATTACGAGACGAGGACCTTTTGGCTTTTAGTGGGGCCCATATTTTATCCCAAGGCCCATTGGATGAGTGACAAGTGTCACTCATCCACTGGACAATATTTTCATTCATGCATCCACCCTCCCCGTGCATTGATCATTTCTTCCTTTTCAAACCCAAAACCGATCCAACCTTCACTCCCAAAACCAAACCCTTGTACCATGTTTGAGTGGCCAGAAAGTTAAAGAGAGGCTGAGGGAGCTGAGGATGGTGGCTGGTGAAGGCAGACCACTGTGCACGGCGGTGAAGGCCAAGAACAAGTCGATTGCTCGGTATGGCCCGAATTCCTTTTTATTTTTGATTGTGACGTTATGGTTAATTTTGGGTGCTTAAGAGGTTTCTTTGAGGTTGCTAGGATGATTCTTAGACGGTTTGGAGGGTGGTTCACGGCGGAGGAGGCCGTGAGGGTGGCTGGGAAAAACAGAGTCGTGAGGTTCAAGATGAACTGTGGGATTTTTGATGATTGGAAATGGTAGGAAATAGGAAATTAGGAAGAATAGAATCAAAAAGGAGAGGATTGGACAAAAAAGTAGGGAGGAGGAGAGCCGGACCGGTCACGCCGGTTCAGGAAAACCAGAGAACCAGACCGGCCGGTTCAGACCAACCGTCGCAAGGAGGAAGAAGGAACTGTGCAGGGCGCGTGAGGCCCACACACAGTCCCTTCTAGGGGCGTGTGCAGGTGCGTGAGCTGTACTTTGGGGGTGGTTCCAACATGTAATTTCATCTATTCAATGTGACGAACATTTTGGGACTGGTTTCGTGTCAATCGGATATCGTTTCGATATAGTTCGGGTTGTCCGAAGGTTTAGGTTCGAGTTTAAAAATAGTTAGAAAATCCGGAAAATTACGGGGCTTTAGTGAGGGGTTATATAAGTAGGTAGTAACCCTCTAAATGAATTTGGACAGGTTCGGGAATCCCGAAGGTGACGTTTAACCCGGGAGACGCATATGACACGCGTATCGAGGCGCGACTTCGGACGGTCTGTGAGTGGACCTTTCTTTCGAATTTGATGCATGCATAAATATTTAATAATCGTTTTAATATATATTTGGTGATTCCATTAGTGCATTTATTTGTGGTAGCCTAGGATTTACATATTTGCACGTATTTTGAGATTTACAGTTTTATACGATGCATATACGTTCTAGGTTTTCAACGGGGGTTTAATAAACGGGTTTTGGATTTAGAAATATGAAATCGGGCACGAGACCCATTTGAATTTTGAACTCTCGGACTTGGTGTCCGTTTGATTTGACGAGGAATCGGACCGAGGGTCCATTTGTGATATACAATCGGACCGAGGGTCCCGTTGGTTTACGAGTTCGGGCTTGAGGCCCAGTTGGTTGTAATCTCGGGCTGGAGGCCCCTTTGATTATGGATCGGGGCTTAAGGCCCCGTTAGTTGTGAAATCGGACTTGAGGTCCTGTTGCTTTATGGTTTCGGGCTTAGGGCCCAGTTGGTTGTGATATCGGGCTTGAGTCCCAGTTCAGTTTGTGAAATGAGAATTGGGGCATGAGACCCAGTTAAACTATGGATTTAGGCCGAGGCCTGTGAAATGGATTTGAAGAGGATTCAAGGAATCCTAATGAGATGAATCGAGTATGAGACCCAGTTCAGAAACATTTTGAGAAAGAAGTATTTGAAAATGAATTATACCCTCCATATGTTATATGGTCTCCTCCAGACGTCGACCTGGAGAGTCACGATCCATAGACCAGAGTGGGTATCCCTATAGGGATCCTGTTCCAAGAGTGGTGATTACTTATTATGTTGTGATCCCTGACCAGATTTCGGAGAGATATGTGGACTAGATCCAGAGAGAGCTCGGACTAGATCCAAAGATTGAGCCTCCCAGATGGAGATTCCTGGGAGAAGACTCGGAGTGAGACCCCGAGTAGTGTGCACACTAGGGTAGAGATGATATCGTGACATTTATCGGGGATGTGTGCCCCGAGTTGGCATCTTCTCCGGAAGTGCCTAGGATGGGTTATACGTACCAGTACGTATGAGATTCTATGAAAGTGGTTTTAGGGTGAAGGCCCTGTGCTCCATGTTTTTGAAAGTGTTTTGGGGCAGCAACCCCATATTCTGTGTTTTAGCATTTCAATGAGATTGGTTTTGGGCTGAGTTCCCACATGCAATGATTTATGGTTTTTTTTTTGGGTTGCGATTTCGGGTAGGGGACCCAATTGGATTTACGGGTCATGACTGTTTATGGGGCCGGGCATGAACCCTTGAAAGGTTTTGTAAATGTTTGACAAAGGTTTTTATGAATGTTTGACAAAGGTTTTTTGAACGTTTGATAAATGGTTTAAATGCATGCATATGTATTTATGAAGGGCATAAAGGTCTTTTATTAAAAATACTTTTAATGAAATGTTTGTTTTTTTCCACTCACAGTTTTCTTGTTTTAATGCCCTTCAGGTTGATCGCGGATGCGGGCTGTAGTAAAGACTGTGACATCACTCCCATCCTCCTACGATCCTGACGAACTCTGATAGCCCCAGCGAAGGCTAGAGTTGGAATTTTCCTGGTTTGACACTTCGTGTCAGACGGGATCAGGGGGTCCCACGTTAATCCCGAGAGATTTGGGACCGGTCCTGACAAGTTGGTATCAGAGCGTGGAGTACGCGCAGGTCGACGATGTGATGTCTCCGCAGTCGTAACAGCCCGTCATCAACTTGATAGTTAGGGTATGAGTACAAGGATTTGGTAGAATCAAACCTTAGTTAGTTGGTGTTTGACACGTGATATGGGAGTTGAGGTTCGATTGACATCTAAGACCACGTGTTTCGATGTTTGATCATGAAGAGGATCTGTATTCATGTGAATCCGATGGCTTAGAGCCGTAGTGTCACTGGTGAGTAGGATCCAGAGGAACAGTAGAGATGGTATGAAAACTTGAGGGTTTGACAGGACCCGCCCCCGAAGGACATAGATAACCGTGCCCGGTCCTGCTCCCGTGTGACAAGTCAACTGAAAGTCTGAAACAACCCTTCAGCACCTGCCAGACAAGGGAATTTTGCGCCTATGCCCACACATACCTCCACCTCGAATAGCCTCGATCATCGACACGATCTGAAGGGTCATTAAAACAGAAAAGGTGTGAGTGGACAAAAATAAAGTTTGCTGAAGGGTCATTAAAACAGAAAAGGTGTGAGTGGACAAAAATAAAGTTTGATAAGTATATTTACCAAAACACATTCTTACCCTCCAGTTTTCACAAACGTGCATGCATATCATAAAACATGAGTAATAGTACGAAATCGTTCAAGTATGAACAGTGGACCGATAAAATCAAAACATAGTTTCCCATGGTCCGTAAAACTCATGTTCACCAATTCAGTTCAAGTTATAAAACATCTAATCCCGGCTCTCAGGCCAAAACATGTGAACACCATTACCTGGCCACAAAGACCAAAAACCCGTACTCAAAACCGGTACGTAATCACAAACATCATGTTTCTAAATTCCATGACCACATTTTCCTTGAAACTCATTTTTTATCAAATCAATTTAATATCTCAAAAAGTTCACAGTTTCCTTAAATCATTTCAACCGCTAAACCACGGTTTCCTCAAAATCATTTTCCATAAACCACAGGACTTATTTCCATATCCTGTTGCTTAGAGTCACGTTTATCCCTGCAACGCGTGCAAATCAATAGGCTCAAGGACCGCTCAAAATCCGAGCATCCGCTGCTGTGAACACATCACCAGTCAGCAATCCGTCGCTGTGAAAACCTCACCAGCCGACGATCCGGATCTCGTGAACACATCACTTACCGATCCATATAATCCAGCACATCTGATTTGAGTCAAGCCTCCCTCGGCTGCTCGACAAAGATCGTGCTACGTGACCTCTTCGGGGTAAACACTTCCATCCCGAAGGCGAGCGTTATCTCTAGGGTGCACTCCGGGGAAAAACATATTTTCTCCCGAAAGCCCTAATTATCCGCAACATATCATCATCATAAAAACCAGTGAAAAACAGTTGCATTTAAATCGAAATCATTTTCAATACAGGGTCTCAGCCCCAAGTCCCGATTTACTTTTATAAATCCGAAATCATCAATATCATCATGAAATCACATGGAAATACAAATCCAACCAAAATCACAATTTCATTGGGTCTCAAGCCCAAAATATCATTTTCACGCAAATCCGTGCAACCGTAAACCCGAGTTGCGACGATCACGTAAATCCATAAAATCAATCACTGACTCATAATCCTAGTCCAAATATCATTTTTAATTCCCTGACTCATAACCTGAGTCAAAACATCATTTTCAATCCGGGCCTAGCCCAAAAACATCAATTTCATCATTTCTCGAAAATCGTGCCAGAATATAATATAATAATCATAAAACCGAGAAATCACCGGATTGAAACATCAATCATGCCAAAGCATATAAAATCATATAATAAAGCATTTAAAATCATATATGCATGCATCACGGTTAGAAAACAAAAGTCCACTCACACACACCGTTCAAAACGGTTCGTTTCTGGGCTGCACGTTTTTCCGTAAATTTTCGAAATCACAACTCTTGCCCAAAATCATTATAGAGGGTTACTAACATCTCAAAATACTTCATATAATTTTCCCCAATTTTTCCGGAATTTATATACGTATTTTTAACGTAAAACAAAACTTCGGATACGCGGAACATTAACGAAACGATATCCGATTTCATCGAAACCAGTGTCAAAATGTTCGTTACAATGAGAGGATCAAAAGTCATGTTGATCGTACCTCGGGATTCTCACTCATGCGCCCCCACGCGGCTGTGCGTGGAATCCACGCGCCAGCTACAGTAACCAGCACAATCGTCCCCTTCGCCCGTTTGTTTGGTAAACGGGTATCTTTTGCCCGCAAACGGACCCAGTTAATTTCCTACCAATTCGACATTGTTTCCATCAATTGAACATTCAGTCAGTTTCGATTCAAGTCTAATTAGAGTTCTGTGGACTTAATTACAAACAATCCTACCTCAAACCTCACGATCGAAGATGGTCATTCGAAGAACATCCGGCCATTGTTCATCATTCGAAGTCCTTCAATGTCACACGATTTCCTTCAATTGATGCAACCAGAAGCTTCAGTGGATTCAGGTAAACTCTTTCCCCATCTCAATTGCATCAATCGAAGCCTCAAACTCCACGACTCAAGCTCGACATTTCTCACTGTTACCAGACCCAGTTCAGAGCCAATTGGGCCTCAATTCTTCTCGTTTTTTGATCTGAAACAACTCGCCACAACCTCAGGAAGCTATTTCCAAGCTCCAATTCGATCCTCACGGCTCAATTCTTCCATCTCGAATTTCCCTCCCAAAAAACCAAATTTTCGAATTTCCAGTTCCCAGCCTTCAATCGATCCCAGCGTTTCCCCCGTTTAATTCACTCTCACTAATCTCACAATTCTTACTCAAAACCGGTAGTGGAAGAGAGCCCAAGTCTCTCAATTCAGTTTCCCCCAAATTGTGCACGGTTAAGACAAAGAAGTTGATTAATGGTAGGTTAAGTGTAATGAACAAATATAGAACATAATGATGATGTTGGGAGGGAAACATGGATCAAGTTTTAGGGCTTAGATTAGGGGATGGGTGACACTTGTCACTCATCCAGGTGTGCACAGTCACTGGGTACTGTTCATATTAAAATATTATTTTAATCCCGGTTCGTTCGGTTAATCGAGCCCGATTCCGTGACCATAACTTCGTCGTCCAATCTCCGATTTCGTCATGCAGCCTGTCGTTGGATTTGTATCGATGAGACCTACGTAACGGTTCTTGGCCCTCGTCCATCGGACCTCCCGATCAAAAAGTCAATATTTGGCCCCTAATATGCCCAATTACCAAAATACCCCTCAACTTCCGAACGCCATAATTTTTTCCTCGAATGTCGGAATCGAACGTGCCACCTGTCTATGAACTCGTGACGTCCCGAACTACGTCACAGTCATCGGTGAAAGTCCGTTTGACCGCCCGAACTAAAAGTCAACATTTTGCCCATGCTAGGGGTAAAACGGTCATTTTGCACAATTCGTCCGATTTCACTCCACTAATCCCAAATTAGTCATTCTATACTGTAATTAATCAATATTCAATCCCGACACTCGGGACGGGTCATTACAGTCGTGACCCTACTGTCGTGTCGGATAGAGGATGTACGAATTAATACCAGTGGTAGTCAGAGGTCAGGGTCGCCCACTATACGATGATCTTGTACGACTACAATCACGAAGGTTGGGAATAGGAGCGTGTGATTCTATTTTGGCATGTGTTGCCATGTTTCAATGTGTCGAATCCCTTCAGGATGTCAACTGGCAAGAGATGTCCAGAGTAGTTGTGGATGCGGGCTGTAGCAAAGACTGAGACATCACTCCCATCCTCCTACGATCTTGACGAACTCTGATAGCCCCGGCGAGGGCTAGAGTTGGAATTTTCCCTGGTCTGACACTTCGTGTCAGACGGGATCAGGCGAGTCCCACGTTAATCCCGGGGGATTTGGGACCGGTCCTGACACCTAATTCCAAGTCAGGGATCATCAACTTGGGTGTGGTAACAACTCCCTGATGGTCCTACCATCCTATTGAACTAAGAAAAACTTGGCTCAGACAAAAGAAATGTCATGCTCTGCCTCCTCAAATAAGATATTGTCTGTTGTGGGTCCGCCTCTGTTGGGCCTAAGCCACACGAGTCCCCGCCCTTACGATTTTTCTCTTGAGGGTCCCACCGTTAAAAGGCCTCTTATTGGATAGAGGCGTGCCGACACATATAAGGAACATCACCCACTTCCCCTGGGTGATGTGGGGCTGCTTTCCGTGCTTCCAAAGCACAGGTCCTCACAATCCACCCCCTTGGGGCCCAGTTTCCTCGCTGGGACAGTCAAATTTGGCAGAGGTTGGGGTGTGAAACCAAATTGTCACGCCCTCCTCCTTCAACAAGATATTGTCTACTTTGGGCACGCCCTCATTGGGCCCAGTCCACATAGGTCCCCTCCCTCACGATTTTCAAATTTGGCAGACGTTGGGGTGTGAAACCAAATTGTCACGCCCTCCTCCTTCAACAAGATATTGTCTACTTTGGGCACGCCCTCGTTGGGCCTAGTCCACATAGGTCCCCTCCCTCACGATTTTTCTCCTGGGGATCCCACCCCCAAAATGCCTTGTAACACCCCGGATATTTGAGAAAATGAAAAATTACCATTTTGGACCTAAAAGCCAAAGTGTTGACTTTTGACCAAAAAAGTCAAAGTGTTGACTTTTAATCGGGACATCTTCTAGAAACTTCAAAATGACCGTTGTGACGGTTTCGGTCTTTTGAGTACATAGATTGGTGGCAGGTCAAAATTGAAGTTCAGATAAGTATGTAGTGGGTTAGAGAATAAGTATGAGAATTTTGGTAATTTTCCATATAAAGGGTAATTTGGTCATTTTGTGAGAAAGATCTAGAATGTTCTAGGCTTATCATGATATTTTCTCTCAACACATCCACCGACTTGTTGAATAAATATATATATATATATATATAGCTTATCATGATATTTTCTCTCAACACCTCCACCGACTTGTTGAATATATATATATATATATATATATAGCTTATCATGATATTTTCTCTCAACACCTCCACCGACTTGTTGAATATATATATATAGGTGAGGATGTGTGGAAGTAGTTCGGTGCTTAGGGTCCTGTTTGGTTTTCACGAAATTTAGGGACGAGTCTTGTCAACTTGGTATCAAAGCATATGTTTGAATGTTTTATTAACGAAATTACGAGTTTCGTGCATAGCATAATTAATAATATTATGGAATAATTTGGAAATAATTCAGAAAATACGTTTTACAAATCAGAAATTTGGTTTGATTTTAAATACAAGGTGTTGGTTATCAAAATATATTTTGAGCTTAAATTCGGAGTTTAACATACAAAAAAATATGAATATGATGATGATGATGTTATGTTGACATATATTGATGATATGACATGAACGAAAATGAATTACATATGATATGGCATGATAATATATAATTGTTGATGTTGAGCATATAATGATAATGATGACATAACGATGATGATGGAATGATGCCATGATAATTGTATGATGGTATGATCACATTATGACATGATATTAGATGATATAATGAATATATGATGATGCCATATTTGATAACATGATGATATGATGCCATGACGTCATGATGTGAGTTGATATGATGTTATGAGATTTGTGAGTTGGTTGTGGACAGTCTCAGACGTTGGGCTAGGGCCCTTTCTTGAGACTGGTGTGATGTGAATAACCACTCAGACGTCGACCTAGGCTCTAGTTCCTGAGTGGATGGTGGTTGGTTGGTCTCGGACGTCTAGCGGGACTTTAGATCCTAAGATCGGTATTGTGGTAGTTAGTCTCAGACGTCGAGCAGGGTTCTATATCCTACGATAGGAGCTGCCTCAAACGTCGAACAAGGCTTTGTATCTTGAGTCAGTATAGACTCGAATGTCAATATGGGCTCTGTATCCTGAATCGGTTTCCAAGTGAATAGTGGTTTGATACCCGGGGGAATGTTGTCTGGTGAGGTGATTGGTACTGTTTTTAGATTGACTTAAAAGGATGATTGTGGTGATGGCCTACGCATATTGATGTGGATAGTACTTGAAATAGTACTTTCTTAAGTTTGATTATGTATTGATGAAATAAGGCCATACAAGATCCCAATATTACTTGAATCTTAATAGAGGGTTGTGAGTAGATGATTACTTTCGTTAAACTTTATGCATTCATATCTATATATTTTAAACGATTTTCTATGTGATTTTGATAATGTATGGTTGATTGGGATCTTTATATAATTTTTGATGATTTATTTGATTATTATATTATTATATTGCACGTTTTACGAGATAAAATATGTTTTGGGCCTCGAGCTCGATTTTCGAATATGGTTTTGATTATGGATGTGACATGTTTGGATGATTCCTAGGTATGTGATTATAATATGAATTGTTATGTGTAAATAATATTGGGTATCGAGGATAAGTTTGGTTCGGTTCTAAAATTTCTAGAACAAAAATTTTTCTTGGGGGGGGGGGGGGGGGAGGGGGAATTGTAACACCCCGAAAATTTGATTAAATGAAAAATGACCATTTTTCCCCTAAAAGTCAAAGTGTTGACTTTTTGATCGGGACATCTTCTAAAAACTTCGAAAAGACCGTTGCGAAGGTCTCAGTCTTCTGATTACATAGATTAACATCATGTCAAAAATGAAGTTCAGATAAGTATGTAGTGGGTCAGAAAATGAGTAGGGTAATTTGGTCATTTTGTGAGAAAGACCTAGAATGTTCAAAGCTTCTTATGATCTTTTCTCTCAACACCTCTACCAACTTGTTGAATATATATATACATATATATATATATATACACACATATATATATACATATATATATATACATATATATATATATATATATAGGTGAGGATGTGTGGAAGTAGTTTGGTGCTTAGGGGACGAAAGTGAGGAAAAAGGAAAAACAAAACAAAGGAAAATCCTGGTCTGACAAAAATTGTCAAACAGGAGCAGGACTTGTCCAGTTTTCACAAAATTCAGGGACATACCCTGTCAGGCCTTCTGTTGGATAGAGGCGTGCCCACATATATATGAAAAATCCCCTACTTCTTCCCAGGTGATGTGGGACTGCTTGCCGTGCTTTTGGTCCTCACATGGAATGCGGTGGAGCACCCTGGAAACCATGGCCGAAATATGCAAGGTGCGCCTTTCACTTTTTAGTATAATTATCGTAGTTTTAAGTCCATAGAGACGTTCCTTACAGAAAAATGATTCAAATTGAGATATTATATGTAATAAATAGACGTGAAATGTGGTAAGGAAGCCGGGGGTACTAGTCGCGGGTTGAAAGACCCGTTTTGTAGGAAAACGGGTCGAAGCCAAAGGTTGAAGATGATCCCCTGCACATGCGCGTGAAGCCCATGCGCGCCTTGGTGGCCCGTGAGAGCGTGTGACGCCTCCTTTGGCCGTCCGATTAACACATGAGTTTTAGTGTTTAGGGTTAACTTATATTGTTTTATATGTTAAAACCAAAATTAAATTGAAAAATTAAAAGGTTGATTTTAACATTATGGGATAATTATGTTGATGAATATATTGATAAATCTATGATGTTTAATGAAGATGATTATATGTGGATGATATAACGTTATAATAGATATATATGGTGTTATATGTGATGGAATAACGTTGCTAGGTCTATTATGATTATGTTTAGGTACTTTACTTTGATTTAACTCATGATTAATTAGGAATTAATACGGGAGTTGGGCATGTACAATTGGTGAATTAACATGGTGATTTTTATATGGACAATTAAAATGAATTATAATGATAGAAAGGTAGGTCAAAGAATTTAAATGTGGTGTTATAGAGGAATTTGATTAAGCTTAGTATTATTTATGGTTATTGTATGAGGTTATATTGTATAATGAGTTTGGAATTATAGAAAAGGCTTATAAGGTGAAGTTGGTGTATTCTTAGAGTAATAACAATAAATGGGTAAAAGGAAATATTATGCGAAGAATAAGCGAAGGTTAATGATAAGCGTGGTGCTTCTTGAATAAAAATATCAAATACTTAAGTTATAGTACTTGTTCTGTGGCCATAATTAAACATTGTTTTTATTGATTATTAATAAAGTTCGAATTCATTAAAATGAGAAAGTTTTCACTCCTTGACGGAGGATAGTGGGCTGGATGTGGGTGGTTCCCCATAGGAGGTGGTTTTTGTTGGTTACTAGATTTATTGCATGAAGCAAATAGAATCCCTTGTCTGACAAGAACAATCAAACAGGATCAGGACTAGTTTGCTTATTCTGGTAATTTGGGAATGGGGGTCCTACTAACATGGTATCAGAGCAAGGTTTTGAATTTCTGTCTTTGGAATATGAACTCGGTCTATAATATATTTAAATTGTTTTCTTTAATTAAGGACATTGTCTGTTTTTATATGATAATAAATTGAATTTGGCTCTTGTATAATTCTTGATGAATTTCGAGCACTTTGAGAATGTTAAATTAATTTGAAATACTGAATACACAGAATTTTTATAAAAATTGGTGATGGGTTTAGATTCGGATTTCAAAATAATGATTTGGCTTTTCGAAAAAATAAACAAACATAAGTTGAAATAGTTTACAAATGATTATTGAATGATTAATTGATGAAAGCTTGGCAAAGTAATGATTGCTTGAATGAACGTTTTACGAAATTTTATAATGGTATTTGGATTAAAATTCGATTCGGAAATTGGGGTGGCTAGAAAAGGAATTGAGGTTATTAAATCATTCATGTAATAATAATTTAATTTTGGTCTTCAACTAATCATTTATGTTTTTTGTATGACTATCAAGTGTACGAAGTTTTATGGAAGTTCTGTAGTTTAAATTCAAATTTTAAAGTAACGATTTGACTTGTAAAAGGGAACGGGTATCTGTTGAATTACGTTATATATATGATGTTTTAAATGACTGCATGATGATTATCGGGGAACTACCTTGCGTGATGGTCTTATGTGTAATAAGTGAATTTATGTTATAAATATATGTTCTCGATATTTGTGTAGTATTGTGTTGTGGGCAGATGACGAGCGGTGGTCAGTTGTAGACGTCGAGGAACACCTTATTTCCTAAGATTGGTATTATGGTAGATAATCTCGAGCGTCAAGCTACGGCTCCTTTCCCGAGATCGGTATTGTGGTGGTGACTCAGAAGTCGGACTGGGCCCTTTTCTTGAGTCGGTAGTGGTTATTCTTAGACGTCGTACTGGGCCCCCTTTTCTGAGACTGTGATGACTCTAACATCGAGCATGGCTCATTTCTTGAGTCGCTTGCTCGGACGTTGAGTTGGGCTCCTTTCCTGAGTGATCTGCCACCGGTAATGCAGAGGCAACTCAGATGTCGAGCTGGCCTTCTTTCCCAGGGGAATATGTGTATGATAATATGCTGATACTGTTTTTGGGTTTACACGGATGAGGATTGTGATGATGGTTTACACATGGTACCGTTATGTGATGAGGGTGATCTTTGAAATGATAATGGTTGAGTTTGATTACGAATTGGTAGGATCTAAATTATATGTGGTATTGTGGTTCCTTTGAAGATGACTTAAGGATACTAGTGATAAGTGATTATATATGCATTTTTTCAATGACATTTCCTATCCTTTTTGCTTAGTTTTGATTATATTTGTGTAATCAATAAGAGAAATAATCCATTTTGTGAGACTTGTGTAGATTATGAAAGTTAAGTCAATTCTTAAGAGAATGCAAAAAGAATGGACGAAATTGAAGTTATAAGAAGAAATGGCCCAAGGATGAAGTTTTGGTCTCATCGCATGTCACTAGACCCATGTCACTGGGATGTCCACCAGTGACATCCCCCTAGCCCGTGTGCCTGCCACTGTGCCTATTACTGTGTCGTCCCTTGTTCCTATCTGTGTGCTTAGACCATGTCACTAGCATGTCACCAGTGACATGTTCTTGGCCGTGTGCCTACTTTCCCTGGTGCTATGCATGTTTTCTGGTCGCGTGTGCCTACTTTCCTGATGCTATGCCTGTTTTCTGGTCGCGTGTGCCTGTTTTCAGGGCACATGCCCAGCGGTTCTTGATTTTGGCATCGTTGTTCCACTATTAAATGGTTAGCTATGGCCACGATTTTTTACACATTTTTACTATATTTTGTGTCCTCTATCTAATGGTGCATTCAAGGCCAACTTTTAAGGACATTCCATTTGAGGTTATTTTGAGACCATTTTGGACCAATTTGAGGGTCTTGGTCTTGTTCTCGCACATCCCAAAGTCTTGGACGAGATCAATCTGCCCTGATCATCTCCATGTGTGTAACGACCCATCCCGGAATTCGGGATTAGATTTGTAACTAATCATGATTAGCGGGGTTAATCGGTGATCAGTTGGGCGAATTCGGACGAACGGTGCAAAATGACCGTTTTGCCCCTAGTCGTGGGTTAAAACGTTGAATTTTAAATTCGGGCGGTCAAACGAACTTTGACCAATGATCGTGACGTAGTTTGGGACGTCACGAGTTCATAGACAGGTGGCACGTTCGATTCCGACGTTCGTGATGAAAGTTATGACGTTCGGAAGTTCAAGGGCATTTTCGTAATTTGGACGAAAAGGGGGAAAATGTTGACTTTTTGACCTGGAGGTCCGATGGCCGAGGACCGAGGACCGTTAGGAAGATCTCGATGCCCTGAGTCCGTAGACAGGCGGCACGCGTCGATCGGAGCTCGAATGACCAAATTACGGGTCTGGATGCATGAGGGGCATATTGGTAATTTGTCAATCTGAGGGTAAAATTGTAATTTGTTTCGCAGGGGAACTGTTTGGTTGCCGTGAAAACAGAGTCTGATGCCCCTGTCGTGAGTGACCTGTTCAATTGAATTGTTAAACCTGGTCTAGGAATTGTTTAATCTAATTAACTTAAAGAATTGGGTTAGTGACAGTACACTAAGGGATTGTTTAATGCTAAGGTATTGTGCTAGGGGTGCTGGGTTGTGTTTGGTGTTGTTTGGAATTATAATGGAACAGAAATGGGTTTTGTTTCCACGTTTGATCAACTTCCCAAGACCATTTTGATTAGAGAACGGTTATGGACGAATTGTTTGAGCCTTAGTGAGGGAACAAGAGACAGAGTCGGAGCACGGGTTGTGCTGGTTGAGGTGAGTGCGGGAAACATTATTGAGTTGGTGCCTGTGAACTTAGGAAAACAGAGACTTTGTTCAGGGCATGATCGATCTTCTCAAGGCCACAGTGAGTGAAATTGTGAACGGGAGAAGGATCTAGGGGGAGAGAACAGAGTTCTGAGAGGGAGAGAAGAAAGAAAGGGAGGAATTTGGGAGAGGAGAGTTCCAAAAAAACCCGAAACTTGTTCTTGAGTGAATTTAAATCCAGTTTCAAAATGTAGGCCAGCCCATGGAAAATTAAGGCTTCAATGAGTCCTCTGGATCAATTCAAGTCGATCGCATACAAGTGGGAAGAGATTTGATGCCGTTTTTTGACTCTGAATGGACCTGCTGACCGATAAGAAAATAGAGCTTGAGTTGTTATTTTGGAGGAGTTTATAGGAGCAATTGGCAGGAGAAACAAGTTCATACGAACACTACGAAGCTTCTGAGTGGGCCAATTTCAAGTAAACAATCGAGGTTGGCCGAGTTTGATGATTGAACGGTACCCACTTGTTCTTCGAAGTTCGACTTCTAATCGTCTGGATTCAGGTAAGATGTCACTGATTGGAGGTCACAGAACCCAAATTAGATGCTTGGCGATTCTATTGAACGTTTGAATTGATGCACATAGGTTGGAATTGACGGATTCCCAGCCGGGTCCACGCCGCGGGCCAACCGGATCCATTTACCAGACAATCGGGTTGGGACGATGACTGTAGCTGGCACTGTAAGCTGGCGCGTGGGTGTCACGCGCAGCCACTCAGGGTGGCGCGTGACGGCGCGTGGGACGGTTTTTCAAGGTGAGTTCAAAACGACTTTTGTCCTACACAATGTAACGAACATTTTAACGTTAGTTTTGAAATTATCGGACACCGTTTCGATGTTGTTTCGAGGGCCCGAAGGTTTAGGTTACGTTTTTAATTAACGATTATTCCTGGAAAATTATGGGAAATTAGTATGTTGTTATCTAAGCTCTTAGTGACACTAAAGTATGTTTTCGGACAGGATTTGAGATTTCTGGAAAATATCGAAAATTACGGAAATGCGCGCAGCGCAGGAAAACGAGCTTATTGGATGGTGTGTGAGTGGACGTTGCCTTTCAAAATTTAATGCATGCATAAATATTTCTATAATTTCTATGATTATGATTATGATTTGTGATTGATTTCGATTTCGATTTCCGTATTTATACGTATTTTTTATATGCACACGAATTTGCACGTATTTCGAGATATGGGTCCCGTGTGTTTTGGATGATGATTTAACGAAAGATTTTATATGACTTGTGCGTATCATGTTTTTAAGATGTTTTGATTGCGGTTGTGAGTATGGTTTACGGTTTTGACATGTTTTTCGGGAATGTCCCGGATTTGCACGTTTTACGAGATTTCGAGTATGTTGTGATTGGACCGTGATTTTGGTGATTATGATTGTGGTTTTGAGGTTTTTAATAATAAGATTTGAAGATGATGTGATTTCAAGGATTTAAAATGGATTTTGGAAAAAGGTGATTTCGGGCTTGATGCTCGGGGCATAAAAGTAATTTTGATGAACGAGGTTTCCGTTTTCGGAAGTTTGAAAACGGATTCTTGGTTTGGGTTTGAGATGATGCTTCCATATGTCGGCTTACGAAATCATTATTGCGAATTCGGATTCGGGAATGAAAGAGAATTTAATAAAGTGATTTGGTATGTTTTTGCATGCCCCGTGTGTAATGATGATTTGATTGTGTTTGGAAAGTATGTTTTGGGGAATTGAATGTGGAAATTCAGACCATGAGTCCCGTTGTGAAAAATGTGATTTCGGGATGCGTTGTTGTGATTGATAAATGTTTTGGGTTTAAAAACCCGTTGCAAACTGTTTTGGGTTTAAAGACCCGGGTGCTATTGTTGGAGCACGTTTTGACTTTAAAGACTCGGTTAATTGATGACGGGGGTGGGCCCGAAAATTGGGTTTTAAAGACCCGGTTTGAGTTTAAAGACACGTGAGTTTAAAGACTCGGTTATTGTGATGCCCCCGAGGCCTATTGATTATGTTTTGAGTTTAAAGACTCGTTGATATCCCGGGAAGGTCTGTTTATGCGCATGGTTTTGAGTTTAAAGACTCGGGGCGCACTTGATATCTAGCAAACTGATCGATTGTGAATCATTGTTATTCTATGATGATCGGATGTGTGGGTCAGTGGCCCAGTTTATATGGTTGATGGATTTGGTTTATGTTGTACCATTGGATTTGATTTCGTGGTTTTGGGCTGAGGCCCTATGTTTACGAAATGGAAAATGTTTTTGATTTTCATATACGGATTTCTTACATTGAAAATGTTACAGTTTGCGAAACGATTTTTGTATGCATGCATTGTTTTTACGTGGAGGGTAAAAAACGTCTTTCCGTAACGGTTTTATAAACTGATTTATTTTTGTCCACTCACACCTTTTGGTTTTTATTGACCCTCCAGGTTGTGGCGCATTGTTCGAGGCTGATCGTGAGGCGAAGGAATGAGTAAGCATGTGTGGCTATCCCTGGTCTGGCACATACTGAGGGTAACTTGGGGATTTTCAGTCGTCTAGCCAGACGGGAGCAGGGCCGGGCACAGTTAACAATGCCCTTTTCGGAAGCGGTCCTGTTAATTTGGTATCAGAGCACTAGGTTGCTGATTCTGTTGCCACATCATGCCTCCGAAGCGTAAGCCTCGTGCGCGACCTGGTAGTAAGACGAGTAGACGAGGGTGTTTGGGACCTTCGTGTTAGATCTCGGGTGAGATTGACCATGGTTTGAGGGTCAGATGTCGGGTAGTGTACACTGTGAACTGCGAATTGTTAGACATAGAGTTGCGTGGGTCGCAGGGACGAATGAGACCGATGGCTGGAAGGCCGCATAATTGGGCAAATTGTACTATCTCTTAGGCACTATTGGTCGTATAGAATGTGGTTGAGCATTGGATTTGCTCGGGGACTGGGGTTATACCAGTGATGACATGATTGACTTGGTATGAGATTGGACTCACGAGGAGTCGAGATGTGGATGTGGGACTCACGGGGAGTCAGGATTTAAGAGTTAGGAAATTATGGCTTGGTTTTGTGGAACGGTGGTCTCGGGGAGATAGCTGATTGTCGTGGGTACTTGGTGCAGTGGTTGGTAGTTGAGAATCAGGGAGTGTCCAGGGAACGTTCATTATCCCCTGATGTGGATTGTCAGGATGGTGGTACCCATGGTTGCGGGGTACGAGTGATGATGCGGGATCGTCGCTCGGTATGAGCGGAGATCCAGGGCTACCCACTTTGTACACGGTGTGCTAGTGTGGATGTTTGTATGTTGGTGCTGGTACTAGCGCTGGTGCTAGTGTCTATGAGTGAGATTGTGTTGAGCCACGAGTTGGGGTGTGACTCTGTCATGATGAGCGTGCGTTGGTATTTGAGATTCAGTAGTGGTTGACTCATGGACTGGATAGGATCCAGCGGAGATTGTGAGGTATTGGGATAAGTCCCAACAGTGACGAGGTGACAAGAAGTGAGTAATTCCAATCGGAATCGGTGTATGTGCATAAATAGTCAGTAATAGACATGAGGTCTGAGTATTGGACTGATTGCGGACACGTGGTTGTCCAAGTGAGTTACGGATGTAGGGAGTCTGGTGGTTGGATTTGACATCTCATGGGGAGTGTGTCTGTTCCCAACATGTGTCGAATCTTAGTTTCAAGGAGAGTTGTGACTGTGGGACGAGAGAAGTGCTCGTTTTCGCATTGGTATTAGGTATTCCGAAGTCATTTGGGATGACCTCTTATTCTCTGCCCTGGCCGACGATGTTGGATTACTTGGTATGGCGGGTGCAGTGAGTTGTGCTTGCACTCGCATTGGGTGTTGGTGACATCGTATTGGATCATCCTTGGTATCTCCTAGGTGGACATGGTTTATGAGGTTGTGGACCTTGGACGTGGTGACGATCTAGGATCGTGGAGTTACCAGTCGGGTGGACGTGGGTACCAGATTTGAATCGTGACCACCTTGATCAAGCTACAGGGAGAGCTTATCGCTCTGTCATAAAGGTGTAGATATGGGAATAATTGGACTGAACTTCCTTTCGAAGTTAATCCGTACTCGGGCGAGTGGGAATGTTTATGAGTTGACTCGGGGTTTGACCTGTGGATGAGTGGATATCCAACAGGGTCTAATTGGTCAGCCGTAGATATGGGCTATTGGGATTGGCTTCTTTTCGAAGTCAATCGGATGTGATGTGGTAACCGTTTGAGCGGGTATCCGATAGATTCGGGGTGGTACGCCTCGGTAGTTGTGAGTGAGGTTAGATACTCATTCGGCATGACTGTACACGCCTTGGTGAGCGTGCTTGGGACTGGTACATCCTAGAGGATGTGTTGAGGAGTAGATGATGTGTTACTGGTCGGGTGACCATGGGGTCCAGAATGGATGAGGAGTTGGAATGAGTGATTGTCTAGTTGAGATTGGATTTGTTGGGGAATGGATATAAGTACCCTGTACGGTGTACGAGAATCGATATTGCCGTGTGGGTACCTGGTGACGGTACATTGGAGGTACCAGTGTGTGAGGTTGTACATGTTGGTAATCGGCTTAGTTCGACACCATTGGATGTGGTGGTGAGAGAAAACTGGACATTGAGTACTATACAGTGGGCAGAGTGTTTTTATTGGATTCAGTGATTTGTGAATAGATGCTCTTAGCCACGGATGGCTAGTGAAACCCTAGTGTGGAAATGTGTGATCACTGCTTATCTGGTATTCTGGTATAGGAGGATAGTATACGTACACTCAGGTTGAGTGAGATGGTGATTATTGTAACGGCGAGTGGCCTTGCGTGATGTAATCACGCCACGGCATCTCCAGCGTCACGGGTCGCTGATGGAGTTGACAGTTGTGGACATTGAGCTTGATATATGTCACAGGGTCGGCTTTGCCCTGCGAGATGAGCTTCTGTTGTTGATCGTACGCTTCATTGGGCGAGTTGTAGTACGGGGTGTTGACACCGATTGGCTTATGATTGGAGCTTTACTAGGGTGGTAAGCTTAGTGATGACGGTTTTGGCTGGTAGCGTCAGCGTAGACTGATGAGTTGGATTTGGTGACTCCCAGTGGGAGCAGACGTCAGGTATGTTAGTGATTGAGAGGAACCGACTAGCTGAAAGAGTCAAGTAAATGGTGAAATTGACAAGCGGTATTAGCCCGGGTCAGGTGATCAATTTCACTCGCGGTGGTCGAGTGCGATCGGTGCAGCGTGAGACGGTAATTGGGACGTCTGAGTACAGATGAGTTAGTTGGTGTACGGGTGTACACATGTTGCGAGGTCCAAATGTTTTCCCCGAGGTGGATGTGAAATAAGGATGTTTCGAAATTTTGAGAACGAAACTAATTTAAGAAGGGGGGGAGCAGTTGATACTTGATCGGTTGGAATTTCGGGGACGAAATTCTTTAAGGGGGGAAGATTGTAACGACCCATCCCTGAATTCGGGATTAGATTTGCAACTAATCATGATTAGCGGGGTTAATCGGTGATCATTTGGGCGAATTCGGACGAACGGTGCAAAATGACCGTTTTGCCCCTAGTCGTGGGTAAAACGTTGACTTTTAATTCAAGCGGTCAAACGGACTTTGACCAAAGACCGTGACGTAGTTTGGGACGTCACGAGTTCATAGATAGGTGGCACGTTCGATTCCGAAGTTTGTGGTGAAAGTTATGACGTTCGGAAGTTCAAAGGCATTTTCGTAATTTAGACGAAAAAGGGGAAAATGTTGATTTTTTGACCGGGAGGTTCGATGGCTGAGGACCGAGGACCATTAGGAAGATCTCGATGCCCTGAGTCCGTAGACAGGCGGCACGCGTCGATCGGAGCTCGAATGACCAAATTACGGGTCTGGATGCATGAGAGGCATATTGGTAATTTGTCAATCTGAGGGTAAAATTGTAATTTGTTTCGCAGGGGAACTGTTTGTTTGCCGTGAAAACAGAGTCTGATGCCCATGTCGTGAGTGACCTGTTCAATTGAATTGTTAAACCTGGTCTAGGAATTGTTTAATCTAATTAACTTAAAAAGTTGGGTTAGTGACAGTACACTAAGGGATTGTTTAATGCTAAGGTATAGTGCTAGGCGTGCTGGGTTGTGTTTGGTGCTGTTGGAATTAGAATGGAACAGAAATGGGTTTTGTTTCCACGTTTGATCAACTTCCCAAGACCATTTTGATTAGAGAACGGTTATGGACGAATTGTTTGAGCCTTAGTGAGGGAACAGAGACAGAGTCGGAGCACGGGTTGTGCTGGTTGAGGTGAGTGCGGGAAACATTATTGAGTTGGTGCCTGTGAACTGAGGAAAACAGAGACTTTATTCAGGGCATGATCGATCTTCTCAAGGCCACAGTGAGTGAAATTGTGAACGGGAGAAGGATCTAGGGGGAGAGAACAGAGTTCTGAGAAGGAGAGAAGAAAGAAAGGGAGGAATTTGAGAGAGGAGAGTTCCAAAAAAACCCGAAACTTGTTCTTGAGTGAATTTAAATCCAGTTTCAAAATGTAGGCCATCCCATGGCAAATTAAGGCTTCAATGAGTCCTTTGGGATCAATTCAAGTCGATCGCATACAAGTGGGAAGAGATTTGATGCCGTTTTCGACTCTGAATGGACCTGCTGACCGAGAAGAAAATCGAGTTTGAGTTGTGATTTTGGAGGAGTTTAGAGGAGCAATTGGCAGGAGAAACAAGTTCATACGAACACTACGAAGCTTCTGAGTGGGCCAATTTCAAGTAAACAATCGAGGTTGGTCGAGTTTGATGATTGAACAGTACCCACCTGTTCTTCGAAGTTCGACTTCTAATCGTCTGGATTCAGGTAAGATGTCACTGATTGGAGGTCACAGAACCCAAATTAGATGCTTGGAGATTCTATAGAACGTTTGAATTGATGCACATAGGTTGGAATTGACGGATTCCCAGCCGGGTCACGCCGCGGGCCAACAAGACCCATTTACCAGACAGTCGAGTTGGGACGACGACTGTAGCTGGCACTGTAGCTGGCGCGTGGGTGTCACGCACATCTATTCACGGCGGCGCATGACGGCGCTTGGGACGATTTTTCAAGGTGAGTTCAAAACGACTTTTGTCCTACACAATGTAACGAACATTTTAACGTTGGTTTTGAAATTATGGGACACCGTTTCGAAGTTGTTTCGAGGGTCCGAAGGTTTAGGTTACGTTTTTAATTAATGATTAATTTCTGGAAAATTATGGGAAATTAGTATGTTGTTATCTAAGCCCTTAGTGACACTAAAGTATGTTTTTGGACAGGATTTCAGATTTCTGGAAAATATCGGAAATTACGGAAATGCATGCAGCGCGGGAAAACGAGCTTATTGGACGGTGTGTGAGTGTACGTTGCTTTCAAAATTTAATGCATGCATAAACATTTCTATGATTTCTATGATTATGTGTAATGACCCGTCCCGAGTGTCGGGATTGAATATTAATTAATTATAATATAGAATGACTAATCTGGGATTAGTGGAGTGAAATCGGACGAATTGTGCAAAATGACCGTTTTGCCCCTAGCGTGGGCAAAATGTTGACTTTTAGTTTGGGCGGTCAAACTGACTTTGACCGATGACTGTGACGTAGTTCGGGACGTCACGAGTTCATAGACAAGTGGCACGTTCGATTCCAACGTTCGAGGAAAAAGTTATGACGTTCGGAAGTTGAGGGGTATTTTGGTAATTTGACATATTAGGGGCCAAATGTTGACTTTTTGACCGGGAGGTCCGATGGACGAGGGCCAAGGACCGTTACGTAGGTCTCGTTGATACAAATCCAACGACAGACGGCACACCGAAAACGGAGTTCGGTTGAGCAAGTTATGGGTCACAGATGTCTAGGGGCAAAATGGTAATTTGTCGAACGAAGGGCAAAATGGTATTTTCACCATGATCAGACAATAACACCTGTCCTTTGTCATCTTTCTTGCCCCAGATAACATGGAATCATGTATTAGGGAAAACACAATTATACCACTTTAGACACTAATTCCCTAAATTATGGGTTGTCTTAATGATTATCAATTAGCAGCTAATTAACCTTTGTCTCATCTTCATTGTGCAATTGGGAGACTGAGGAAGCCGAATTGAGAGAGAAACTCGAGTGACAGTGAGGCCCCTGGGTTAATTTTGAATCGAAAAATCTTGAAATTGGGGGGACTTTCGAATTCGAGATTGTGAGCTGTGAGGATCGCAATTGAGGATTCAATTCGACTTCTGGGAACAAAACGAACATCTCTGCAACAAAAACGAGGAGAAATCGTGTCGTATTGGGGAAGAACAGAAGCTCCCATGGCAGCTTAAAATCGAGCTTGAGTTCAGCGAGTTAGAGGTATGATTGTATGAAATTGATCTTGTAGAAATGTTCCTTACACCTTCACGATACTCACTGTGTGAATTAATTTGAAAATCAGGGTTGAAATCGGTGATTGAAAATCCGTCGAGGATCGATCGTGAGTCGTGAGGATTTAGACCCTAATTTGTGTAATTCGATTTACAGAACTTAAATGGAGATGGATTACAAGGGATCAGTTGAAAGATTGGATTGAATTGATGTCGAATTGGGTGAGTTTGAACCGGGTTCTATCGCGGGTTTTTCAACCCGTTTATCAGACATACGGGTGAAGAAGGAGCACTGTAGCGTTACTGTGCTATGCGCGTGGCTTTCACGCGCAGCCGCTTGCGGCGGCGCATGGGGGCGCGTGAGTGGGAATCCCGAGGTACGTTCAACATGACTTTTGTCCCCTTTAGAGTAACGAACATTTTGACATTGGTTTCGAGGAAATCGGGTATCGTTTCGTTGATGTTCCGCGTATCTGAAGTTTTGTTTTACGTTAAAAATACGTATTTAAATTTCGGAAAAATTGGGAAAAATTATATGAAGTATTTTGAGATGTTAGTAACCCTCTATAATGATTTTGGACAGGAGTTGTGATTTCCAGAAATTACGGAAAAAAGTGCAGCTCGGAAACGTGCCGTTTTGGACGGTGTGTGTGAGTGGACTTTGTTTTCTAACCGTGATGCATGCATATATGATTTTAAATGCTTTATTATATGATTTGATATGCTTTGTCATGATTTATGTTTCAATCCGGTGATTTCTCGGTTTTATGATTATTATATTATATTTTAGCACGATTTTCGAGAAATGATGAAATTGATGTTTTTGGACTAGGCCCGGATTGAAAATGATGTTTTGACTCGGGTTATGAGTCAGGAAATTGAAAATGATATTTGGACTCGGATTATGAGTCAGTGATTGATTTTATGGAGTTACGTGATCGTGGCAACTCGGGTTTACGGTTGCACGGATTTGCGTGAAAATGATACTTTGTGCTTGAGACCCAATGGAATTGTGAATTTGATTGGATTTGTATTTCCATGTGATTACATGATGATATTGATGATTTTCGGATTTATAAAGTAAATCGGGACTTGGGGTTGAGACCCTGTATTGAAATGATTTTGATTTCAACTGTTTTTCACTGGTTTTTGTGATGGTGATATGTTGCGGATAATTAGGGCTTTCGGGTGGAAATATGTTTTTCCCCGGAGTGCACCATGGAGATAACGCTCGCCTTCGGGATGGAAGTGTTTACCCCGAAGAGGTCACGTAGCACGGTCTTTGTCGTGCAGCCCAGGGGAGGCTCGACTCAGATCAAATGTGCTGGATATATATATGGATCGATAAGTGATGTGTTCACGAGATCCGGATTGCCGGTTGGTGATGTGTTCACAACGGCGGATGCTCGGATTTTGAGCGGTCCTTGAGCCTATTGATATGCACGCGTTGCAGGGATAAACGTGACTCTAAGCAACAGGATATGGAAATAAGTTCCGTGGTTTTATGGAAAATGATTTTGAGGAAACCGTGGTTTTAAATATAAATTCATTTAATGAAAATCAGTTTTAAGGAAAATACGTGGACATGGAATTTAGAAACATAATATTTGTGATTACGTACCGGTTTTGAGTACGGGTTTTTGGTCTTTGTGGCCAGGTGATGGTGTTCACATGTTTTGGCCTGAGAGCCGGGATTTGATGTTTTATAACTTGAACTGACTTGGTGAACATGAGTTTTACGGACCATGGGATCATATGTTTTGATTTTATCGGTCCACTGTTTATACTGGAATGATTTCATGCTATTACTCATGTTTTATGATATACATGCACGTTTGTGAAAACTGGAGGGTAAGAATGTATTTTGTCAAATGTTTTTATACGAGGTAATTTTTGTCCACTCACACCTTTTCTGTTTTATTGACCCTTCAGGTCGTGGCACGATGATCGAGGCTATTCGAGAGGTGGAGGTATGAGTGGGCACAGGCGCAAATATCCCTTGTCTGGCAGGTGCTGAAGGGTAGTTTTGGATTTTCAGTTGACTTGTCAGACGGGAGCAGGACTGGGCAAAGTTATCTATGTCCTTCGGGTACGGGTCCTGTCAAATTGGTATCAGAGCACTAGGTTGCTGATGCTGTTACCACGCCATACCTCCGAAACGTGAGCTTCGTGCGCGACCTGGTAGTGAGATGGGTATATTAGGGTATTTGAGACCTTGTGATTATTCTCGAAATGTAATTGACCTTGGTTTGAGGGTCAGATGTTAATTAGTGTAATTGCGACTTACTAATTGTCGAATCAGTATTTTTATGGGTCCCAGGATTGAATGAACCCAGAGGCTAGAAGGGTAGCACAATTGGGTAGGTTGGACCCATGATGAGATTATTCTCAGTAAATTCCTTGAGCGGAATGTGATTTCCAACGTCTAGAGTGTGTTGGGGTATTCCTAAGCTTTGTAAGTGGTATAAGATGTGGTTCACCGGTGGTAATTTGCTAGGTGACCGAGTATGCCAGGGATGGCAAGATTTCGGTTCAGACTCGAGATGAGTCATGGTAATATTTTAGGACTCAGGAGCAGTCGGGTTTTGAGGAACCCTAGGTAGTGATCGTGGAGCCCTAAGGTAGGGTGTATGGTTCGGAAATGTGTGTTGGTGAGTGGTTTGACTTTTAATGACTTTTCGAAGTCGAGACCGACTGACGGTTGTGTCAGGTCTAGTCATGTCAACTTTAGTGGTGGAACTGTAATCCACAGTCGGGGTTGTACTTATCGGTTATGCCTAGTTGGTTGTCGTGCTACTTAGTTGTGACAGATTGTTGGTGCAACTATGGTCATGGGCGACCTAGTAGACGACATTGGTTGAGTAGAGTTACGATTGGTTGGAGATGTGTTGGACACGTTACCCGGGGTCGGTACTTGTCGATGGAATCCCAGAGTGGGGATACAGAGTAGTTTACGGGTACTTGATTCCATTGGATGTGGAGTCTCGATAGCGGTGTCTGGTGGTTAGGTCTGCACAAGTCTGTGGCAGGCACTACTACCAAGAGTAGTTGTGGAGAATCGAGGGACGTTTAGGGGACGTTTCCTTTTCTCATATGAGTTGTCAGGGTGACTGTACCCAGAGTTGTTAGGTACGAGGGAGGCAGAGTTTCTCCTATTCGAGCAGAGGTACGGGGTTGTCGCTTGTTATGAGCGGAGATCCAGGGTCATCAGTTTTGCACACTGTATGCTCATACTGATGCTGTTGTTTGTGTGCTGGTGTTGGTGCCTGTGTCTGTGCTGACGATGAGTCACGAGTCGAGTTGTGACTTCGTCGAGTTGGGTATGTGTTAGTAACCAGTCTAAAGGGGACATGTGGTTGGTGTCCGAGTACGATGGTTCCAACATGGTTGGACCTACGGAATCGAGAGAGGTTGTGTTTGAGGTGATGAGAGGATTGCGGGTTTTCCGCACTGGGATTAGGTATTCTGGAGTCATTGGGATTGACTTCTTGTTTTCTGCCCTGGCAGACGATAATCGTAGTTACCAATACGTTGAGCGTGTATTGGTTGGTGGGCCCATGTGTGTTTCCCACTTTCTGCTTGGTGGCAAACGATGTTGGGTTACATGGCGTGGGGAGTGCATCGAGTTTTGTTTGCATCCACGTAGGATGAGTTTTGGGGTCATTGTTTTTTATCATCCTTGCTTTTTCCTAGGTGGGATGGCAAGGATAGATACGAGGTAATCAGTGAGAACCCACAGTCGCGATGTGTCTCGTCGTTGACTGAACTATTTAATTGTGGGAGTTGGTTGTCAAACGTTGTGACAGTACGCAAATTAGATGAGGGTGTAAGACCCTATGGTTTCTAGTAGTTAACTGTGTGGATCCTAGGTGGAGCAGGATCATGACATTTTTAGTCAGGGACGCGATGTCGAATCTGGGTCGCAATTTCGATGATCCAGATAGGGAGAGAGTTTGTCACTCTTACTTTGGTATGTGAGTCGTAAATGACGGGACTGAACTTTTTTTCGAAGTGGAGCCCGTATGGTATATTACTCGAGTGAGTAGGTTTCCGACGTGGTCGAATTTTGTCAACCTTAGATGTGTGGTTGTTGGATTGGCTTCCCTATGAAGTCAACCGAATATAGTGAACTGGTAACCGATAGGTTCAGTTTTGGTGTGTCCGAGTGGACGTGAACGAGAATTCGGGTTTTGGAATCGACTTTCTGAGTGACGATTCAGGATTCGATTTTGGAACTTGAAAGTGGAATAATGGATTTGGGTGCGGAATGATTATTCCAAATGCTAGCTTACGGAATGATTATTCCAAATGCTAGCTTACGGAATAATGATTTCGGATTCGAATTTGGACATGAATTAAAAATGTGATGTCTGGGTTTGGATTCGGGATTTCTTACGAAATTGCGGATTCAGATTTGGAATTGGAACTAGATAATGGGTGGAGTTTCGATTTGTCTACTGCTGGGTTGGGAAAATGGACTCCATTATTGGAACGTGTTTGGCTATGACCTAGGTGGTGGTATTCTGGTCAATGGATAGATGTATGTACCTTGTACATGGTTTGCGGTACGATACTTTGCAGACTTGTGGTGCCGGGTGACGGTATACGGGTTATACCAGTAGTACGTTAGTGAACGTGTTGGTAATTGGCTTAGTTCCGATACCAATGGTTTTGATTGTGAAACGTGAACTGGACATTGAACACGATGCACTGGGCAGAGTGATTCTAACGCATTCAGTGATTGTTTGAGCAGGTGCTTTTAGCCATGGTTGGCTAGTGTAACTCTAGTGTTGAGTTGTGTGATCACTGCTAGGCTGGTGTACAATGTGTTCCAGTTACACCGTCTGATTGAGAAGGATGACGGTATGCGTATACTCAGGATGAGTGAGTTGGTGGTTAGTGTGACCGCAAGTTGCTTTGCGGAGAGATGTTACCGTGTCGTGACCTTACCAGCATCTGGGATCGCTAAGGGGGTGATAGTTGTGGGTACAGAGGAGTGGTATTTGTCACAGGATTGAGTTTGCCCTGCGAGGTGAGATCATGTGGTTGATCTTACGCTACATTGACGGAGTTGTAGTCCGAGGTGGTGTCCCTATTTTGTTGCTGATTGGAGCTTTACTAGGGTGGTAAAGCTTAGTAGTGACAATTTGGCTGGTAGTGTCAGCTTGGGCTGACAAGTGAGATTTGGTGACTCTCGATGAGAGCGGAGGTCAGGGCACATTAGTGATTGTGAGGAAACGTCAAGCTGAAGGAGTCAGCTTATTGATGACATTGTCAATTTCAGGTGATCAATTTCACTCGAGGTGGTCGAGTGTAGTCAGTACGACGTGAGTCTGTGATGATACCTCTAGGTGCAGATGAGTTCTGCGTTGGTTAGTGGGTGTACAAGTGTACACATATTGTGAAACCATTTGTTTTCCACGAGATGGATGCGGAATAACGATAGTTGGAATTTCGGGGACGAAATTCTTTAAGGGGGGAAGGTTGTAATGACCCGTCCCGAGTGTCGGGATTGAATATTAATTAATTATAGTATAGAATGACTAATCTGGGATTAGTGGAGTGAAATCGGAAGAATTGTGCAAAATGACCGTTTTGCCCTTGGCGTGGGCAAAATGTTGACTTTTAGTTCGGGCGGTCAAACGGACTTTGACCGATGACTGTGACGTAGTTCGGGACGTCACGAGTTCATAGACAGGTGGCACGTTCGATTCCGACGTTCGAGGAAAAAGTTATGACGTTCGGAAGTTGAGGGTTATTTTGGTAATTTAGCATATTAGGGGCCAAATGTTGACTTTTTGACCGGGAGGTCCGATGGACGAGGGCCAAGGACCGTTACGTAGGTCTCGTTAATACGAATCCAACGACAGGCGGCACGTCGAAAACGAAGTTCGGGTGACCAAGTTACGGGTCACAGATGTCTAGGGGCAAAATGGTAATTTGTCGAACGAAGGGCAAAATGGTCTTTTCACCATGATCAGACAATAACACTTGTCCTTTGTCATCTTTCTTGCCCCAGATAACATGGAATCGTGTATTAGGGAAAACACCATTATACCACTTTAGACACTAATTCCCTAAATTATGGGTTGTCTTAATGATTATCAATTAGCAGCTAATTAACCTTTGTCTCAGCTTCATTGTGCAATTGGGAGACTGAGGAAGCCGAATTGAGAGAGAAACTCGAGTGACAGTGAGGCCCCTGGGTTAATTTTGAATCGAAAAATCTTGAAATTGGGGGGACTTTCGAATTCGAGATTATGAGATGTGAGGATCACAATTGAGGATTCAATTCGACTTCTGGGAACAAAACGAACATCTCTGCAACAAAAACGAGGAGAAATCAGGTCGAATTGGGGAAGAACAGAAGCTCCCAAGGCAGCTTAAAATCGAGCTTGAGTTCAGCGAGTTAGAGGTGTGATTGTATGAAATTGATCTTGTAGAAATGTTCTTTACACCCTCACGATACTCACTGTGTGAATTAATTTGAAAATCAGGGTTGAAATCAGTGAACCCGAATTGAAAATCCGTCGCGGATCGATCGTGAGTCGTGAGGATTTAGACCCTAATTTGTGTAATTCGATTTACAGAACATAAATGGAGATGGATTACAAGGGATCAGTTGAAAGATTAGATTGAATTGATGTCGAATTGGGTGAGTTTGAACCGGGTTCTATCGGTGGTTTTTCAACCCGTTTATCAGACATACGGGTGAAGAAGGAGCACTGTAGCGTTACTGTGCTACGCGCGTGGCTTTCACGCGCAGCCGCTTGCGGCGACGCGTGGGGGTGCGTGAGTGGGAATCCCGAGGTATGTTCAACATGACTTTTGTCCCCTTTAGAGTAACGAACATTTTGACACTGGTTTCGAGGAAATCGGGTATCGTTTCGTTGATGTTCCACGTATCCGAAGTTTTGTTTTACGTTAAAAATACGTATTTAAATTCCGAAAAAATTGGGGAAAATTATATGAAGTATTTTGATATGTTAGTAACCCTCTATAATGATTTTGGACAAGAGTTGTGATTTACAGAACTTACGGAAAACGTGCAGCTCGGAAACGTGCCGTTTTGGACGGTGTGTGTGAGTGGACTTTGTTTTCTAACCGTGATGCATGCATATATGATTTTAAATGCTTTATTATATGATTTGATATGCTTTGTCATGATTTATGTTTCAATCCGGTGATTTCTCGGTTTTATGATTATTATATTATATTTTAGCACAATTTTCGAGAAATGATGAAATTGATGTTTTTGGACTAGGCCCGGATTGAAAATGATGTTTTGACTCGGGTTATGAGTCAGGAAATTGAAAATGATATTTGGACTCGGATTATGAGTCAGTGATTGATTTTATGGAGTTACGTGATCGTGGCAACTCGGGTTTACGGTTGCACGGATTTGCGTGAAAATGATACTTTGTGCTTGAGACCCAATGGAATTGTGAATTTGATTGGATTTGTATTTCCATGTGATTACATGATGATATTGATGATTTTCGGATTTATAAAGTAAATCGGGACTTGGGGTTGAGACCCTGTATTGAAATGATTTTGATTTCAATGCAACTGTTTTTCACTGGTTTTTGTGATGGTGATATGTTGCGGATAATTAGGGCTTTCGGGTGGAAATATGTTTTTCCCCGGAGTGCACCATGGAGATAACGCTCGCCTTCGGGATGGAAGTGTTTACCCCGAAGAGGTCACGTAGCACGGTCTTTGTCGTGCAGCCCAGGGGAGGCTCGACTCAGATCAGATGTGCTGGATATATATATGGATCGATAAGTGATGTGTTCACGAGATCCGGATTGCCGGTTGGTGATGTGTTCACAACGGCGGATGCTCGGATTTTGAGCGGTCCTTGAGCCTATTGATATGCACGCGTTGCAGGGATAAACGTGACTCTAAGCAACAGGATATGGAAATAAGTTCCGTGGTTTTATGGAAAATGATTTTGAGGAAACCGTGGTTTTAAATATAAATTCATTTAATGAAAATCAGTTTTAAGGAAAATACGTGGACATGGAATTTAGAAACATAATATTTGTGATTACGTACCGGTTTTGAGTACGGGTTTTTTGTCTTTGTGGCCAGGTGATGGTGTTCACATGTTTTGGCCTGAGAGCCGGGATTTGATGTTTTATAACTTGAACTGACTTGGTGAACATGAGTTTTACGGACCATGGGAACATATGTTTTGATTTTATCGGTCCACTGTTTATACTGGAATGATTTCATACTATTACTCATGTTTTATGATATGCATGCACGTTTGTGAAAACTGGAGGGTAAGAATGTATTTTTGCAAATGTTTTTATACGAGGTAATTTTTGTCCACTCACACCTTTTCTGTTTTATTGACCCTTCAGGTCGTGGTGCGATGATCGAGGTTATTCGAGAGGTGGAGGTATGAGTGGGCACAGGCGCAAATATCCCTTGTCTGGCAGGTGCTGAACGGTAGTTTCGGATTTTCAATTGACTTGTCAGACGGGAGCAGGACCGGGCACGGTTATCTATGTCTTTCGGGGACAGATCCTGTCATTATGATTATGATTTGTGATTGATTTCGATTTCCATATTTATACGTATTTTTTATATACACACAAATTTGTACGTATTTCGAGATATGGGTCCCGTGTGTTTTGGATGATGATTTAACGAAAGATTTTATATGACCTGTGTGTATCATGTTTTTAAGATGTTTTGATTGCTGTTGTGAGTATGGCTTATGGTTTTGACACGTTTTTCGGGAATGTCCCGGATTTGCATGTTTTACGAGATTTCGAGTATGTTGTGATTGGACCGTGATTTTGGTGATTATGATTGTAGTTTTGAGGTTTTAATAATAAGATTTGAAAATGATGTGATTTCAAGGATTTAAAATGGATTTTGGAAAAAGGTGATTTCGGGCTTGATGCTCGGGGCATAAAAGTAATTTTGATGAACGAGGTTTCGATTTTCGGAAGTTTGAAAACAGATTCTTGGTTTGGGTTCGGGATGATGCTTCCGGATCCCGACTTACGGAATCATTATTGCGAATTCGGATTCGGTAATGAAAGAGGATTTAATAAAGTGATTTGGTATTTTTTGCATGCCCAGTGTGTAATTATGATTTGATTGTGTTTGGAAAGTATGTTTTGGGGAACTGAATGTGGAAATTCGGACCATGAGTCCCGTTGTGAAAAATGTGATTTCGGGATGGATCCCGCGTTGTTGTGATTGATAAATGTTTTAGGTTTAAAGACCCGTTGAAAACTGTTTTGGGTTTAAAGACCCGGGTGCTATTGCTGGAGCATGTTTTGAGTTTAAAGACTCGGTTTGAGTTTAAAGACTCGTGAGTTTAAAGACTCGGTTATTGTGATACCCCCGAGGCCTATTGACTGTGTTTTGAGTTTAAAGACTCGTTGATATCCCGGGAAGGCCTGTTTATGCGCATGGTTTTGAGTTTAAAGACTCGGGGGGCGCACTTGATATCCAGCAAACTGATCGATTGTGAATCACTGTTATTCTATGATGATCGGATGTGTGGGGCAGTGGCCCGGTTTATATGGTTGATGGATTTGCTTTATGTTGTATACTTGGATTTGATTTCGTGGTTTTGGGCTGAGGCCCTGTGTTTACGATTGCGGGCTAAGACCCGAAGATTAAGAAATGGAAAATGTTTTTGATTTTCATATACGGATTTCTTACGTTGAAAATGTAACGGTTTGCGAAACGATTTTTGTATGCATGCATTGTTTTTACGTGGAGGGTAAAAACATCTTTCCGTAACGGTTTTATAAACTGATTTATTTTTTTCCACTCACACCTTTTGGTTTTTATTGACCCTCCAGGTTGTGGCGCATTGTTCGAGGTTGATCGTGAGGCGGAGGCATGAGTAAGCACGTGTGGCTATCCCTTGTCTGGCACGTACTGAGGGTAACTTGGGGATTTCAGTCGTCTTGCCAGACGGGAGCAGGGCTGGGCACGGTTAACAATGCCTTTTTCGGGAGCGGTCCTGTCAATGTGTCATTACCACGTCATCTATGCAGTTAATTCATTCAAGAACGACCAAGAAGCTTCATGCCCCTTTCTTGGCCGACTTAGACCTATGTTCACACTTGGATTGTGTTATGGACCAATTACAATCAAGTTAGCTGTCCAAGTTCAAAATTCAAGGTAATTATCTGCTTATCTTTTGCTTTTTTTTCAGCTTGATAAGTCCCTTAAAGATTGGAAGATAAGTCAGAGTCGTTATCTTGGTTTCTTGTCGCCAAATTAACCTTCTCCTCATCAAATTTTGGTTGGTTTTCCACTCGGACTTGGACAAGTGTCCCAATCAAGATTCTTCAAGGAAACTCTGCCAAAGTCTCTCCTTATTTCTTAAGGATTCATGCCTCTATATATAGTCTCCTATTATGCATTGTAAATGGGACATCCAGATTAGAGAATAGCATAGTTTTAACATTGTACTAGTCTCTTTAGCCGCAATTTCCAATAAACAGTTTTTCAATTCAGTTTGTTCTTACTTTTTGGTAAGTGAAGCTTGGAAAAGGAAGCCTATTCATGACCAGTTGATGTGCTTATGCTCCTTGTGATTTCATTCTCTAAACCCTAATCTTTTTAACTCTTTATGCAATTTGTTATAATCATGCTGCTTTTCATAAGTATGTGTGAGTAGTCCTCCATCGAATTAGGGCTTCTTGAAGGCCTAACCATGAGGGTCGTGTGATGTATTTTACTGTGATTATGTTGTGAATGTGATTGTGATTAATGTTTTCATATGATACATTGTTTTTATGTGGTTACTTGATTCAATGCATCATTTGTGAATGATTGCATATTGATTGATCACCATTATGTAATTGTTAGGACCAAAGGTAGTGGCTTACATCTTATCTGTAATCCGATCCATGACATCTTCGGCTTTACAAAGTTTCATAGGGTAGTGCAATACCATTAAATTCCCTTTTCTCTTAATGCGTTTAATTGTAAAATTGAATAGACGTTCTAAGGTGAACAACATGCTTCGAACATGCTAAGTAAGATAACATAAATGTGTAAGGTGACTCAATTATAGGGCCTTTGCACATGCATTGAATTCACACATTCGTAACAACATAATCTTGGCAAAACATGTTAATGACTCAATTGGTTAAGTGGTGGAAAGCTACCTTAATTTGCCTTAATCAACCATCAACAACCATTTACTTTGTGCACTCTTTAAATTCTGTTTTGTTTACCAATTTTGTTCACCATCACCATCCCCCCTTTTGTTACTTTTTTTGTACTTTTAAACAAAGTAATTGAGTAAAAACATTCATAACTAAATGGTAATTCGTTGAACAAGTCCTCGAGGGATCGACCCTTACTTGTGCTTTACTACATTCATAATCGATATCGTGCACATGCAAGGTTTTAATTTGGACTGAAATAAGTTCATTATCGTGTGCTTGTTATCTTTCTATCACCTAGAGTTAGAATGTGAGATAGCTGACGTATGCGGGATCCCAACATTACCTATGTGAAGATGTAAGTGGGAACAAAACGAAAACGGTAAGTTGAGCATTTGAAGCAACTTAATTGTCCAATTTGAATTTGATCTTAAGATTAATTTGTATTGAAATTTTGAGGAAGAATTTGTTTTCAAGGAGGGTAGGTTGTAACTTCCTAATCTAGAGAAAAAGTAAAATTGAAAAGTAGAAAGGAAAAATGACGGTTTTGCCCTTGAGGGTCAAATGTTAACTTTTTGACTTGGATATTTTTAGGGTGATTGGCCAGTACCCTTACATAAGTCTCAGTGTCTAGAGTTTGTAGATAGGCAGTGCGTTTGAATTCGAGATTGTATGAGTTTATTAGGGGTAAAAAACAATCAAGGGCATTCTGGTCATTTTGCCTTGAAGGGTATTTTGTTACTTTCTAGAGAAACCTAGAGTTTTCTAGACTTCTCCTGATTTCTCCTATTCTAACCTTCCCCATCAACATGCCCTTCTATTTATGGGTGTGTATGTTTAAAGTAGGAATCGATAATGGGTGGCTGAAAGGGATGAAACACAAACAAAAAGAAAAATCCATGGAAGCCACCAAGTAAGAAACTAGAGGGAAGGAGAGAGATCCAAGGGAAGGAAAAGAAGAAGATAAAGGGAAAGGGAGAAAAGAGAAAGGGAAAACGTGACAAGAGAGGGTGTATGGTGGAGGTGTGTAAGGGAACCTATGAGCCTGGGTGTGGTAATAGCTCCTTGAAGATCCTACGGTCCTCCTAAACTATAAAAAACACGGCTCGGACGTAAGGAATGCGATGGAGAAGCTTTGGAAACCAAGGCCGAAATAGGCAAGGTGAGCCTTTCACTTTATAGTATAATTCTCGTAGTTTTAAGTCCATAGAGACATTCCTTAGATAGAAACGATTCGAATTGATTTATTATACATAAGAAATGAGCGTGAAATGGTGGAAAGGAAGCCAGGCTCTGGTCGCTGGTTGAACGATCGTTTTGCGGGAAAATAGGTCGAAACCAGAGGTTGAAGATGATCCCCTGCATAAGTGCATGAGGCCCACATGCAGGCGGCCTTGGTGGCGCACAAGTGCGTGTGCGGCCTCTTTTGGCCGTCTGATCAACACGAGAGTTTTAGTGTTTAATTTTGTGAGTTCAATGGTACAAGTTTCAAGTTAAATAGACATCGATTGAGTATAGTTTCAAGGGTTAACTTATATTGTTTTATATATTAAAACCAAAATTAAATTGAACCATTTAAAGTATTGATTTTAACGTTAAGGGATAATTATGATGATGAATATATTGATAAATCTATGATGTTTAATGAAAATGATTATATGTGGATGATAAGAGGTTGATATAACGTTATATGTAGATATATATATATATATATATGGTGTTGTATGTGATGAAATGATGTTGTTATGTCTATTATGATTATATTTAGGTACTTCACTTTGATTTAACTCATGATTAATTAGGAAACTAATACGAGAGTTGGGCATGTAAGATTAGTGAATTAACATGGTGATGTTTATATGGACAATTAAAAGGAATTATAATGATAGAAAGGTAGGTCAAGGAATTTAAATGTGGTGTTATAGTGGAATTTGATTAAGTTTAGTATTATGTAAGAAGTATATTGTATAATGAGTTTGGAATTCTGGAAAAGGCTTATAAGGTGAAGTTGGTGTAATCTTAAAGTAATAATAATAATTAGGTAAAAGGAAATATTATGCAAACAATAAGTGAAGGTTAATTATAAGTGAGGTGCTTCTTAACTAGAAATATCAAATACTTAAGTTATGGTACTTGTTATGTGGCCATAATTAAACATCGTTTTTATTGATAGAAATATCAAATACTTAAGTTATGGTACTTGTTCTGTGGCCATAATTAAACATCGTTTTTATTGATAGAAATATCAAATACTTAAGTTATGGTACTTGTTCTGTGGCCATAATTAAACATCGTTTTTATTGATATTAATAAAGTTTGAATTTATTAAAATTAGAAAATTTTCACTCCTTGACGGAGTATAGTGGACTGGATGTGGGTGGTACCCTGCATGAGGTGGTTTTTGTTGGTTACTAGATTTATGAATGAAACAAATAGTATCCTTTGTTTGACAAGATCGGTCAGACGAGAGCAGGACCAGTTCGATTACTTTGGTAATTTGGGAACAGGTCCTGCCAACGTGGTATCAAAGCAAGGTTTTGAATTTCTGTCTTTGGAATATGAACTCAATCTATAATATATTTTAATTGTTTTCTTTAATTAAGGACATTGTCTGTTTTATAAGATAATAAACTGAATTTGGTTCTTATATAATTCTTGATGAATTTCGAGCTCTTTGAGAACGTTAAATTAATTTGAAATACTGATTATACGGAATTTTATAAAATTGGTGATGAGTTTAGATTCGGATTTCAAAATAATGATTTGGCTTTTAGAAAAAAAGATGAACATAAGTTGAAATAGTTTACAAATGGTTATTGAATGATTAATTGGTGAGATATTGGGGAAAGTAATGATTGCTTGAATGCACGTTTTACGAAATTTTATAATGGTGTTTGGATTAAAATTAGATTCAGAAATTGGGGTGGCTTGAAGTGGAACTAAGGTTATTAAATAATTTAAATAATAATAATTTAATTTTAGCCTTCGATTAATTATTAATGATTTTTGTATGACTATGAAATATACGAAATTTTATGGAAGTTGTGTAGTTTAGATTCGAATTTTAAAGTAATGGTTTAACTTGTAAAAGGGTACGGTTATGTAACGACCCGGATTTTATTATTATTTAATTAAATGGAAATTATATGTAAAATGACCATTTTGCCCCTAGTCAAGGAAAAATGTTGACTTTTGACCCGAAGCACCGTTTGACTTTGACTTTTTGACCAATACGTAGATCGGGTCGCCCTGATTACGTGGACAGGCGGCATGCCAAATTTGGAGACCCGGAGCGAAAGTTATGGGCCAAGGACGTTACGGGGCACTATTACGTTTTTCGAGACACGGGAGAATTAAAGGGATTTAATTAGTCAAACTTGGACCTTTGAACCAATCAGATGAGTGACATTTGTCACTCATCTAACTGGCCCAAAAGCCCAATTATTTGGGTGCATGAACCTTTTCTTCTCTCTTTGCCGTGAAACCATATGCACACACACAAACAACTCTTCCTTCTTCCTTTTCATTTTCTCTCAGCCCAGATCGATCTCCCTCACCCTCACTACCCCTCACTGGACATCAGCATCACTATCATCTTCACTGTCGTCTTCGCCGGCCATCGCAGCCACCACGACAACCCAAGACCCGCGACAGCCCAAACGTACTCCAAACCGTCCCCAGTGCAAACCACACCTTCTCCTTCCGTCTGGAGCTCGACCATGGACACAGAAGAATACAGGAGGCCTGACTGGAGCTCACGACCGGCTAGTTCGACGCAGGACGCCGCATGAAGCGACGGAGAGAAACCGGGAAACTGAGCCGAAGTTCTTCACACCCAAGGTATTAATCTCCATCTTCTTCTTAGTTTTGGAGGTTACAGACGTCTAGGTAGGGTTTAGACGAGTCCCTAGGGCCAAACTGCGAAGAAAATGGTGACCGTAGGAGGAATTTCTGGGCGGGTCTTAGCCGTGGGTCACGGTGGCTCTGCCGTTGGGTTTTCAGTAGGATCCCACCGAGCAGCGCCGCAGGCCTTTGGTGCAAGACATTCGAAGCTTAGACTGAGATTTCGGTAGGACTCCACCGAAGATGACGTCATCATTCTGACACTGTTCTGACAGCGTGATGATGTCATCTTGTCAGACTTGTCAGAACTGTCAGGGCAGGGACCGATTGACAGGACCCGCCCCGATCCCACAGGGATCACAAGGGGACGTGCCCTGCTCCCGTCTGACATCCAATAATTCATACCAATTTTAACCTCAAAACATTTAAAAGCATAAATAACCAAATTAAAGTCATACATAAAATCCGAATTAAACGAATGTCAGACAAGGGATATAATCCAAAATTACAAATTTGCGAGCACGACTCTAAAGTAATCCTGCGGGTACACCGCCCGGCAGGGGTTCAGGCACGACTCTAAAGTAATCCTGACGTCCCTGACGTCCAATAAGGTCACAATCACAAGGCTACGCGTGCCACTCGGGTCTCAATTTCCGAGTTCAATCCCCGAACCCCGTTCGGGTACAGCATCCCCGATGCTTAGCGTCATAGACGCTGGACGTTCTAGACGTCCGTGACCTCTCTGGGGTACCTCATCCGGAGGAGACTATACAATATGGAAGGATCGATACAGTGCAGTAACAAATACATTTTATTGATATCCACATGCAAACGTATATATATACATAGATAGAATCCGAACCAATCATTCAGTTTCATCGGACGGGTCTCAAGCCCAAATACCGTGAAACGTGCCATAACCATATTTTCCATATCATCAAAACCATCATTGTTTTAGTATGTGAATAAGTATAATAAAACCAGAAAACATTTATGCACACAAGGGTTTAAGAAGATGGCCCACTCACAGTACAATCCTGCTAGAAACCGAACGTATACCCTCGTCCTGGTACAAATGTACAATCCCTGTCAAGTCCAAGTATTCGTAAAGGTCAAATTAAACCCCCAACATTCAACCATGAAAGCCTAGGTCGAAACCGACCCGGGAAAGCCGCCCGAACGCGCTTCCCAAGGCAATAAACCTTATTTTGACCAACTTAAGGATCTCCGATCGACCCGAAACCACCGCCATTGGATCCGGATCGTCGAAACCTAAAGAATGGTGGTGGTCCCACCAAAAACACTGTTCACACGCGCCCCCACGCGCCGGTCAACGCGGCGGTCAACGCAGGAACAGTTCCTGCTGACGTCATCGCTGACATCACTGCTGATGTCAGCATGACGTCATGCTGACGTCATCTGACAGCTGTCAGGTCTGACATGTCAGACTCTGACAGGTGCCACGTGTCAACATCTGATTGGTCCACCACACTGATCTGTCAGACCACGTGTCAGATCTGACATGTGCCACGTGTCAGCACGGCACTAGTCCACGTCACTGACATGTCAGTGACACGTGGCAGTCCCTGACTGGTCCACGTCACTGACATGTCAGTGCTGACTGTGCACTGACATGTGACACGTGTCGGCTCACGGTTGGTCCACGTCATCTGACAGACTGACAGGGTGCCACGTCAGCACCACTGTCATCAGACGGGTTGACCCGTTTTCCTGCAACTCGGGTCGATCAGACCCGCGATCACGACCCGGTTGCCATTCCTTCATTTCTGGATCATTTTCATTCCTTTCAATTCCTAATTACTCGTCTTAGTCCCTAGATTAGTTCCATGTAAAAAGAATTGAGAAAAACGGATTGAATCGAGGGCCTACCTCGAAGAACAGCACCGGCCTCCCGTCGCTGTTGTGCCACCGCCCTGAGCTCCACCGGCCACGGGCTCCAATCCAGAAGGTTCCTGGAGGTTCCTAGAGTTGATTAGGATTGATAACGGACCAGTTTAAACGTGGGAAATGATTTACCAAAAAATCTGGGTTGAAACCGCCACGGGTTTCCCCTGCTTCCTTCCGCGCCGCCGTCTGCCGCCGTCCACCGCCGTGCCTCCGTCCTTCCCCGTGAGTCCAGCAACACACAGACACAGTGAGTGGATAGCTGGCTGGGATGCTTTGATCGAAATGGACAGAGTGTTCTGCGGGTGGGAAATATAAAGAATTGGAGGGAAATAATGGACGGCCCAGATTTGATCTCCAAGATTAGATCAAGGGCTCAGATTAGATCAGGGGTTTTCAATCCAAGGGCTGGAATTTAAAGCTGCTTCAAATGTTATTTAATCCAATAGTGGATCTGATCCAATCTGGCCAATGGGTGAGTGACACTTGTCACTCACCAGGTGTCCTCCAATCAGAATTTCTGAATTTAATATTCGACACGAAAACCGAGACACGAACTTCCCGAATTCACGTTTCTGACCATAACTTCCTCGTACGAAGTCCGATTTCGGCGTGCCGCCTGTCTACGGACTCAGGACGTCGAGGCCTACCCAACGGTCCTTGAGTCAACTGAAAATTAGTTGTCAAAAGAAAAGTCAACATTTTCCCCCGATAGTCCAAATTACGGTAATGCCCCTGAACTTCCGATAGTCATAACTTTTACCCTGATCGTCCGAATTGGACGTGCCACCTGTCTATGAACTCGTGACGTCCCGAACTACGTCACGGTCATAGGTCAAAGTCCATTTAGTTCATCAATCAAAAAGTCAACAATTTGACCATACCATTCACAGGGGTAAAATCGTCAAATCACACAATAAATTACAATATGGAAATCCTCGAATTTCCGGGGTGTTACAACCTTCCCCCCTTAAGAAATTTCGTCCCGAAATTTCAAAGAAACAAATGAGGAAATTGTTCTCGCATCTGAGCCTCAGGCTCCCATGTGGCTTCTTCCACGTTCTGGTTTCTCTAGAGAATTTTCACGAGAGGGATCGTCTTCCGTCGTAGTACCTTGTCCTTCCGATCCAAGATCTGTACTGGTTGTTCTTCAAAGCTCAAATCCTCCCGTAGTTCGACAGGTTGTTCCCCAAGTACATGAGAAGCATCACGTACGTACATCCGCAACATCGATACGTGGAAAACATCGTGAACTCTTGATAGTTCTGGGGGTAGTGCCAATCTGTATGCAACTCTGCCAATTCTCTCCACGATTTCATAAGGTCCGATAAAACGCGGACTCAGTTTCCCCCGTCGGCCAAAACGGATAATCCCTTTCCACGGAGACAACTTCAGGAAGACAAAATCTCCCACTTCAAACTCCAAGTCTCGAATCCGTCGGTCGGCATAACTCTTCTGGCGATCCTGTGCCACCTTCAATCTCTCCTTGATCACGCGAACAGTTTCCATGGTTAAGTCCATCATCTCCGGCCCAACAACCACTCGCTCTCCTACCTCCGTCCAGCAGATAGGTGTCCTGCACTGTCGGCCATACAGTGCCTCATAAGGTGCCATCCCGATGCTTGCCTGATAGCTGTTGTTGTAAGCGAATTCCATTAATGGCAAATGAGTATCCCAAGAGTCTTGAAACTGTAGTACACATGACCTCATCATGTCCTCCAGGGTTTGAATGGTTCTCTCAGACTGTCCATCGGTCTTTGGATGGAAAGCAGTACTGAAACGTAAGGTTGTTCCCAAAGTAGCTTGCAAACTCCGCCAGAACCTGGAAGTGAAACGCGGATCACGATCAGACACAATCGATTCCGGCGTACCATGAAGTCGTATGATTTCCTTCACAAACAACTGAGCCAGTCGGTTAGGTTTATAGGTTTCCTGAACTGGCAGAAAATGGGCTGATTTGGTTAACCGATCCACGATCACCCATACTCCGTCCACTCCACTCAGAGTCCTCGGCAACTTAAAGACGAAGTCCATGGTGATGTGATCCCACTTCCACTCAGGAATCGGAAGTGGCTGCATAGCCCCTTACGGTCTCTGCCGTTCCGCCTTAACCTGCTAACAGGTTAAGCATTTGCTCACGAACTCAGCAATATCCTTCTTCATTCCTGGCCACCAATAATGGTTCCGGAGGGTACGGTACATCTTTGTACCTCCCGGATGCATAGCATAGGCCGAACTGTGGGCCTCCTCAAGTATCTCGGCCCGTAACTCTGCCACTGCAGGTACGCACAAACGGCCCAATTTCACCAGTGCTCCATCGTCCCGGATGGTAAAATCCTGTCTCCCATCCGCATCGACCTCAATTCTGTAAATACAGAGTATCGGATCCTGCAGTTGTGCTTCAATGATCCAATCAATCAGTACTGGTCGCACATGGAAGCTGGCCAACAAAGCTCCATGCTCGTCAGTACCCAAAATAACTCCCGCCTTCCGGAGTTCCACTAACAAGGGAAGATACACCATCCCTAGGTGTGCAATAGTTCCCGCTGATTTCCTGCTGAGTGCATCCGCCACCACATTGGCCTTACCCGGATGGTACTCGATCGTACAGTCATAGTCCTTCAGCAGCTCCAACCATCTCCGTTGTCTCATGTTGAGCTCCTTCTGAGTGAATAAGTATTTAAGACTCTGGTGGTCGGTGTATATCCGACACGTTGCGCCGAACAGATAATGTCTCCAGATCTTGAGAGCATGAACCACCGCCGCCAACTCCAAATCATGGGTAGGGTAGTTCAACTCATGAGTCTTCAGCTGCCGGGATGCATATGCGATAACCTTGCCAGTTTGCATCAACACGCAGCCCAACCCTTGCAGTGAAGCATCACTGAAAACTACAAACTCTCCACTGTCGTCCGGCAATGCAAGGACAGGTGCAGTGGTCAATCGATCCTTCAACTCTTGAAAGCTCCGATCGCACTGCTCGTCCCAGATAAATTTTACTCCTTTCCGAGTCAGACGAGTCAATGGTGCAGCAATTTTGGAGAAACCCTCCACGAATCTCCGGTAGTAGCCTGCTAATCCGACGAAACTCCGCACCTCGGTCACCGTTGTCGGTCTAGCCCAGTTGGTCACCGCTTCTGTTTTCTGGGGATCCACGCAAATCCCATCTGTCGATATCACGTGTCCCAGAAAACCAATACTGCTCAGCCAAAACTGACACTTGCTTAGCTTGGCATACAATTGTTCTTGTCTCAGTCTCTCCAAGACCAACCGTAGGTGTTCTTCATGTGCACGGGAACTCCTTGAGTATACCAAAATATCATCGATGAACACAATCACGAACTTATCCAGGTAGGGTCGGAAGACCCGGTTCATCAGATCCATGAATGCTGCCGGAGCATTCGTCAAACCAAATGGCATAACAAGGAACTCGTAGTGCCCGTAACGGGTTCGAAAAGCAGTTTTCGGAATATCCTCCTCCGAAATCCTCAGTTGGTGATACCCAGACCGCAAATCAATTTTCGAGAAGCACTGAGCTCCCCGCAACTGGTCGAAAAGGTCATCGATCCTGGGTAGAGGATACTGGTTCCTCAATGTCACCTTGTTGAGTTGTCGATAATCAATACATAAACGGAGACTTCCTTCCTTCTTCTTCACGAACAACACCGGTGCTCCCCACGGTGAAGTACTCGGTCGGACATATCCCAAATCTACCAACTCCTGCAATTGAGTCTTGAGTTCTCGTAACTCGGCCGGCGCCATCCGGTATGGTGCCTGGGATATAGGTCGGGTACCCGGGAGTAGTTCAATAGTAAACTCAATCTCCCGCGATGGTGGCAATCCAGGTAAGTCTTCCGGGAATACGTCCGGAAACTCACAGACCACCGGTATTTCGTCGATAACCGGAGTATCGACCCGTTCCGACACGACATGCGCCAGATAACCCTGGCATCCCTTCTGTAGAAGTTTGGTAGCAGTAAGTGACGAAATCACTTCAGGAGGCGAACCATCACGTTCCCCCTGAAAGATAACTTCCGGCAAACCCGGGCTCCGCAAAATTACTTGCTTGCTACAGCAGTCGATGAGCGATCCGTGCTCCGACAGCCAATCCATCCCTAGGATTATATCGAAGTCGTGGATATCCAGAATAATTAAGTCTGCTGGTAAATCCACATCCTCAATTCTTACCGGGCACCTCCGAATCACCTGATTCACAAGGTACACGGTACCCATCGGGGTGCCAACACCCATTTCGCAATCTAAGGCTGATACCACACAATCAAGCAAACCAGCACAACTCTTCGAAATAAAAGAATGTGTAGCCCCCGCATCCATTAATACACGTACAAGAAAATTAAAGATATGTAGTGTACCTGTGACCACGCCTGGAGCAGTCCTCGCCTGCTGCTGGGTCATTGCAAACACTTGGGCCCTCGGCCCTCCGTTCCGTCCGCGCCCGCGCGCGCCACGTCCAGCACCACGGTCACCTCCCTGACCGCGACCTCCGTTAGTGTGGGACGCCGTGCTCTGCACCACACTCGAGCCCCCAGCGTCGTTGTTTTTGGACAACTGCGGACAATCGCAGGCATAGTGGCCTTCCTCTCCGCAAGCAAAACAAGTTACTGGCCTTGGCCTGCCCGAATGCCCACCAGATGCACCACTCCAAGATGAGTGCTGCCCAGAGTTGTGTCCAGATCCTCTGCCCTGAGAGCCTCCACGTCGACCCGACCAGCCACGACCCTTGAAGGATGAGGGTGCTCCCCTGTAGCTCCCTCCCCTGTTGTTCTTACGGCCCGATGGCCCATGGTGTGGGCGATCATGACGTCGCCCCTCCCCCGAAGGTTGTCGTGATTGGTGTGCCGCCAGACTGGCCTCGACACGCACCGCTGCGTCGACCATATCCCTCAGAGAAGCATGAGTGGTAGCAGTCACACTGGCCCGGATCTCCCCTCGGAGTCCAAGCTCAAACCGCTGGCATTTGTCCTCCTCCGTGCTTACGAATGAGGCAGCGAACCGGGAAAGTTTCCCGAAGGTTTGCTCATAATCTGAAACAGACATGTCACCCTGCTCCAGCCGCAGGAATTCCGCCTCCCGCGCCGCGCGAAAGGATCGCGGGTAGTACTGGTCCAAAAACCTGGAACGGAAAGCTTCCCAGGTAGTGGTATGGACAGACCACCCAGACATTTCGAGTCTGTGCCACCACTGGTAGGCTCCTCCCTCCAGTAAGAAGGCCGCCAGAGTCACTCGTTCGCCCGGAGGGCAGTGCATCACCGAGAAGATCCTCTCCCACTTGGTGATCCAGTCGTGAGCATCCTCGGGGTTTGATCCCCCGCAGAAAGGAGTGGCTCCCAAACGTTGAGCCCTTTCGATGCTCGCGCATTCCATCTCTCTTTCTAGATCCTCGTCCGTTCGAGTATGCGGAATTCTCCTAGGAGGCATAACCAACTGTCAAGAGGCATAGATCAGAAAACAATATTCTTAAAAGTCGAAAAGTAACTAGTACTAATCGCTAGTCTAGCATGCAGACCAATACCCTAGTACTGACCACAACCTAGTGCTCTGATACCAAGCTGACAGGACCCGCCCCGATCCCACAGGGATCACAAGGGGACGTGCCCTGCTCCCGTCTGACATCCAATAATTCATACCAATTTTAACCTCAAAACATTTAAAAGCATAAATAACCAAATTAAAGTCATACATAAAATCCGAATTAAACGAATGTCAGACAAGGGATATAATCCAAAATTACAAATTTGCGAGCACGACTCTAAAGTAATCCTGCGGGTACACCGCCCGGCAGGGGTTCAGGTACGCAGAAGTAGATCTATGCCTCAGCCTCTGGTTCCTCCACTACCTCAGTTTCCCGACCTGGAGGGGTTATCAAAACAGTAAGGGTGAGTGGACCGAAATTCAAGTTTATGAAATCGTTGATAAGTAAAACATATAATTTACCCCTCCGTTTTCCAAACATGCGTGCAACATAATTCAAAACCATAAACCATCAAATATGAACCATAAGGCATATAATAAAAACATAACCATAATTTTAGTTGCTGCACTATACACTCCAATCCCGACATCCCTGATGTCTGACGTCCCTGACGTCCAATAAGGTCACAATCACAAGGCTACGCGTGCCACTCGGGTCTCAATTTTCGAGTTCAATCCCCGAACCCCGTTCGGGTACAGCATCCCCGATGCTTAGCGTCATAGACGCTGGACGTTCTAGACGTCCGTGACCTCTCCGAGGTACCTCATCCGGAGGAGACTATACAATATGGAAGGATCGATACAGTGCAGTAACAAATACATTTTATTGATATCCACATGCAAACGTATATATATACATAGATAGAATCCGAACCAATCATTCAGTTTCATCGGACGGGTCTCAAGCCCAAATACCGTGAAACGTGCCATAACCATATTTTCCATATCATCAAAACCATCATTGTTTTAGTATGTGAATAAGTATAATAAAACCAGAAAACATTTATGCACACAAGGGTTTAAGAAGATGGCCCACTCACAGTACAATCCTGCTAGAAACCGAACGTATACCCTCGTCCTGGTACAAATGTACAATCCCTGTCAAGTCCAAGTATTCGTAAAGGTCAAATTAAACCCCCAACATTCAACCATGAAAGCCTAGGTCGAAACCGACCCGGGAAAGCCGCCCGAACGCGCTTCCCAAGGCAATAAACCTTATTTTGACCAACTTAAGGATCTCCGATCGACCCGAAACCACCGCCATTGGATCCGGATCGTCGAAACCTAAAGAATGGTGGTGGTCCCACCAAAAACACTGTTCACACGCGCCCCCACGCGCCGGTCAACGCGGCGGTCAACGCAGGAACAGTTCCTGCTGACGTCATCGCTGACATCACTGCTGATGTCAGCATGACGTCATGCTGACGTCATCTGACAGCTGTCAGGTCTGACATGTCAGACTCTGACAGGTGCCACGTGTCAACATCTGATTGGTCCACCACACTGATCTGTCAGACCACGTGTCAGATCTGACATGTGCCACGTGTCAGCACGGCACTAGTCCACGTCACTGACATGTCAGTGACACGTGGCAGTCCCTGACTGGTCCACGTCACTGACATGTCAGTGCTGACTGTGCACTGACATGTGACACGTGTCGGCTCACGGTTGGTCCACGTCATCTGACAGACTGACAGGGTGCCACGTCAGCACCACTGTCATCAGACGGGTTGACCCGTTTTCCTGCAACTCGGGTCGATCAGACCCGCGATCACGACCCGGTTGCCATTCCTTCATTTCTGGATCATTTTCATTCCTTTCAATTCCTAATTACTCGTCTTAGTCCCTAGATTAGTTCCATGTAAAAAGAATTGAGAAAAACGGATTGAATCGAGGGCCTACCTCGAAGAACAGCACCGGCCTCCCGTCGCTGTTGTGCCACCGCCCTGAGCTCCACCGGCCACGGGCTCCAATCCAGAAGGTTCCTGGAGGTCCCTAGAGTTGATTAGGATTGATAACGGACCAGTTTAAACGTGGGAAATGATTTACCAAAAAATCTGGGTTGAAACCGCCACGGGTTTCCCCTGCTTCCTTCCGCGCCGCCGTCTGCCGCCGTCCACCGCCGTGCCTCCGTCCTTCCCCGTGAGTCCAGCAACACACAGACACAGTGAGTGGATAGCTGGCTGGGATGCTTTGATCGAAATGGACAGAGTGTTCTGCGGGTGGGAAATATAAAGAATTGGAGGGAAATAATGGACGGCCCAGATTTGATCTCCAAGATTAGATCAAGGGCTCAGATTAGATCAGGGGTTTTCAATCCAAGGGCTGGAATTTAAAGCTGCTTCAAATGTTATTTAATCCAATAGTGGATCTGATCCAATCTGGCCAATGGGTGAGTGACACTTGTCACTCACCAGGTGTCCTCCAATCAGAATTTCTGAATTTAATATTCGACACGAAAACCGAGACACGAACTTCCCGAATTCACGTTTCTGACCATAACTTCCTCGTACGAAGTCCGATTTCGGCGTGCCGCCTGTCTACGGACTCAGGACGTCGAGGCCTACCCAACGGTCCTTGAGTCAACTGAAAATTAGTTGTCAAAAGAAAAGTCAACATTTTCCCCCGAGAGTCCAAATTACGGTAATGCCCCTGAACTTCCGATAGTCATAACTTTTACCCTGATCGTCCGAATTGGACGTGCCACCTGTCTATGAACTCGTGACGTCCCGAACTACGTCACGGTCATAGGTCAAAGTCCATTTAGTTCATCAATCAAAAAGTCAACAATTTGACCATACCATTCACAGGGGTAAAATCGTCAAATCACACAATAAATTACAATATGGAAATCCTCGAATTTCCGGGGTGTTACACCGATCACAGGCTGACACGTGGCGTTTGACACCTGTCAGAGGATGACGTCATGCTGACGTCAGCAGTTACTATAGCACCGTTGATCGCGCGTTGGCCAGGCGCGTGGGGGTGCGTGTGAATGGTACTTTTTGTGGGGCTGGAACCATTTTCAAGGTTTCGACGATACGGATCCAATGGCGGTGGTTTCGTGTCGATCGGAGATCGTTAGGTTGGTCAAATTGAGGAAATTAGCCTCGGGAAGCGTGTTTGGAGCACGTTCCTGGGTCGGTTTCACCGTAAGTTTTTATGCTAGACCTAGTAGGGTCAATTAGTGACCCTTAAGTATGTTGGGACAGGCTCGGACTTTGTGTTTACCTTCAGGACAGGTGTAATGGTTCGTTAGCACAGCAAGGACATGTTGTGAGTGGACCGTTGATTTTATAAATGAATACATGCATGACTATGTTACTTGTTTTCGGAATTGTTTTATGATAAATGTTTTATGATGTTGGGATTTAAGAACTGGATTTCGGATTTCGAGAAATGAATGGATTTTCCTGGAAAAAGGGGACTTATCGGGCTTGAGACCCATTTGACGAGCATTGACTCGGATTTGGACCAAAGGTATTTCGAAATGATTTGTGGACCATGGATTATATTGATAATTTGAGATGATTTGAGACCTTCAACTTAAAGACTTGTTTATAAAGAATTTTGGGAAAAAATTTGACATGATTTTGAAAGGTTTCACTAAGTACATGTTACACCCTTCCATATTTGCGGATTGGTCTCCTCCAGACGTCGACCTGGAGGGACACGATCCACTGACCAGAATGGGCTTCCCCATTGGGAACCCGTTCCAGGAGTGGGAGATTGTGTTGTGGTCCCGGACCAGTTTTCCGGAGAGATACTCGAACTAGAATCCGAGAGAGAGCTCGGACTAGGTTTAGAGACAGAGCCTTCCAGACGGAGAATTCCTGGAAGAAGACTCGGAGTGAGACCCCGGGTGGTATGCATACCCTTTTAGAGATAAATCGTGACCATTATCGGGGATTTGATCCCTAGGGGCTGCCTTCCCCGAGTTGGCATCTTCTCGGAAGAGCCGAGGAAGGGGTTGTGGATACATGATTACTTGTAGGGTTATATGATGTTGCCCAGATATGTTTTTACTATAGATATACGTATATGTATAGATATGCTCCACGGTTTTATATGTGATCGTATTTCCTGTTTTATACTGCATGCATGTATGTTTCCATAAGCGAAGGGTCAAACTATATATATATATATATATATGTTTAAATGGATTTATAACTGCTTATTTTTGGTCCACTCACACTTTGAATGTTTTCTTGACCCTTCAGGAGAGGAAACCGAGGAGGGCATCGACTCCGGGGCCTAGGCATAAATACCACCGTTGCGTTTACACCACCCTGAGGGGTAGGTTTATCTTTATTTTGTATTAGTGCGCACATAATGCTCCTTTCCCTTTGTCTGACATGTTGTATTTTGGAAACACATCGGTGTGTATCTAGAACCCCCAGTAGGGGTATTTGTGTAATAAAACCCTTGGAAGGGTATTTGTGGTATTTTATTTTACCTGTCAGATGGGAGCAGGCTTCCCCAATGGTCCCTAGGAGGAAAACGGGGCGGGTCCTGTCAGGTTATCTGTTGAATTATGTTATATAGATATTATGCTTTAAGTGATTGCATGATGCTTATCGGGGAATTACCTTACGTGATGGTCATATGTTGTAAAATGTGAATTTATGTTAGGACAAACTACATAAAAGCACCTGAACTACATGATCGATTTCAAAAAGTATCCGAACTAAAAAAAGTTTCAATTTCGCACCCAACATATGTTGTTGATTTCAAAATAGTGCTTCTGTCACATATTCCGTCTAAATGTCAATTATGTCTATACGTGGAAAATAGTGATTGCCACTTAGCATTTGATAGCATCTAATGTGGAAAAATATCAATGGGCATTTTGGGGATTAATCAAATACGCTGCCTGAGTTCCTCCCCTAAATCAAGCGCGTGAAACATTCCCCCTCCCCATAGAGCCCTAATTCCCAAATTCGAAATTCTAATTCGATAGGCCTACGTAGGAATCACGAATCGAGCGCCATTGATATTTTGAGGTCGTGCCTAAGGACGAAGGCTGCGAAATCTAGAGGAAGAAGAAATTTTGAGGTGGTAGTTGAGGTATATTGCTTCTGATACCGTTACCGCTGAGATGAAGGTCACGAAACTTAGAGAATATGAAATGAAAAAGTGGCGTGTGAGGTCGCGAGGAAGAAGAAAACCCAGATACGGTTAGTGCTTCTTACCATATTAACATTTCTAATTTGTGTTTGTTAGGTTTTAGTTTAAAAAAGAAAAATGGAAGCTTTAATAGTTTTTAGGAATATTTTGGTTTGTTTATTAATTGATGCCCAAGCTAGTGGGGAACAAAAAATCATAGAATGGTTGCTTTGTGCTTTGTTTCTTGAATATAGAATGGTTACTGTCATTTAACTTTGTGCTTTGTTGCTGGAATCTAATTTTGGATGGTGGACTACATGTGTTTTATGGCTTTATGTTGTTTGAACTTGCATATTGCTCTGTTGTAGAAAATTAAGGCTGATTTGGTGCATATGAAATTAAACTAAAGCCTAGGGTTGGTGGTGACTTTAGGTTATTACGAAATTGTAGGTAAACCAGGTTACTTCACCTTAAAGATATTCCATGGTGGGAAGTGGGCTGCTGATAGATATGTAGATGGATAAGTAGACTACATTGATTATTATGAGCAGGGTATGATGTGTATGTTTGAAATTGTCCGAATGGTAAAGGCTTTAGGTTATCTAGATGGCTTTATCCTATACCAATATGAGATTGAGGAAGGAGTAGGTGGTAAATTTTTGGATGACTCGAATGTGTTGAAAAATGTGTAAGGTGGTTCCTAGTGTGGAAATGATTGAAATTTTTTTGACACATATCAATGTGGATGACCCAAAGAAATTTTTAAAAACAGTTAGAAGAAGAGAAAGGGAAAGGCTGAAGGCCACTAGTGAATAAGGTGAAGGGACCAAGAAATCAAGTGTTGTCATTGATGATTTAGAGAATGAGACTGAAGTGGTGGGGACTAGGACGACAAAAAAAAGATACCCATTTGACCATATAAGGGTAAGGCTTTAGTGGTTGTAGGTGGGGTGGCAACTCAGATGCGAGAAACTAAAGTTGTTAAACAAGGTGAAGAAACTATGCAAAAAACAGACAAAGGGAAGGGGAAAACTAAATAATGAAGAAGAGCAAATTGACAATGGGATAGAGGTCGAGTTGGAGGACTCTGAAGCATCAGCAGGTTCTGGTTCTGCTGACAGTGGGGATGATGCTATTCCTACAAAGGAGAAAAGGTTGGATAGGGAACTGCTAGAAGTTTGGGCGCAAGAGGCATCACACTTGGATGATTTTTTCATTGATATTACACCTAAAGCCCCTGAGTCCTCAGCACTTGAAGCCCCTGAGTTCTCAGCACCTGAAGCCCCTGAGTCCTCAGCAGCAGCTGAACTTGGAACCTCAACAACAACTAGAAACACTTCATCAGATGCACCACCCGCTCATGCTATATCTTCAACAGCTGCACCACCAGGACCTGGTTCTACATCAGCTGTACCACCAGAACAATCAGCTACACAACTAGAACCATCAGCTGCACCACCAGAATCATCAGCTGCTCTATTAGAACCTGGATCTACAACAGTTGGACCACCTCTTTGTGCTACAGTAGGTGGACCTCCTCTTCGTGCTACAACATCTAGACCTCCTCCTCGTGCTACAGCTTCAACTGGTCCAGATGTGTTGGTGGAAGAAATAAAGGATGGCCAACTTGAAGAGAGGTATCAAACAGTTCAAGATACCTTAGATTTAGTTGTGGATGAAGAGGAATATTTTGTGAAATGGAAAACTGGCAAGTGGTTTACAGAGTACAATCCCCACATTGATGGAGTCAGGCCAAGCTTGGATACATGTACATTGTTTAGTGATTGTGTGGTATTCAAGTAAACAGTTAAGGAGTACTGTCTATCAACTGGAACAGATGTCAAGTACAAGAGGAATGCAAGGTACAAACTGAAGCGTGAGTGTAGAACAGATGGTTGTAACTGAGAGATATATGCCTCTAGGGTGAGTTTTGGTGACAACACATTAGTTGTCAAGCACTAAAATTCCATACACACATGCTTCAAAGTCTTTAAAAATAGACACACGATGTCAACTTGGCTTTCCAAAGCCTTTTTGCAAAGAATTCAATAGAATCCGAAGATGCTCATAGCAGCAATTGTGGATGGTGCCTCTACTGATTTTTCAATTGGGATCACCCGTATGAAGGAAAATAGAGCAAAGCAGAAGGCTATGTAATTAATAGATGGTACTATGTCAAAGTAATATGGTATGCTCTACGATTACTACCATGAGCTAAAGAGAACTAATCCTAGGACAACCATATATTTGGCTTGTGATTTTGTGGACGGTGATCAATGAGGCTTGCAAAAAGGGATTTAAGGAGTGTTGTAAGCATTTTATTGGCCTTGATGGGTGTCATCTGAAGGGGGTCTATGAGGGATAGTTTTTTTACAACAATTGGAATAGATGCGGACAATGAAACCTGGGTTATACTAATGGTAGTGGTTGAATCAGAAATAAAGGATTCCTGAACATGGTTCTTGGAGTTGTTAAATGTGAACCTGGAAATGGTAGATGGCATTATGTGGAGCTTCCTTACTAACAAACAAAAGAAACTTGAAGTAGCCATTGAGTCATTGATGCCTTCTATTGAGTACAGGTTCTGTTGTAGGCACTTGTGGGCCAATTACAACCAAACTTTAAAGGGAAAATTATTGAAGAATGCACTGTGGGATTGTGTAAGAGCTAAAAGAGTGCATGGCTTCCTACTTGAGATGGAGAAGCTCAAATTTGTAGATGAAGCAGCCTGGAAATGGTTAGTAGATAAACCAGCACATTAGTGGTCTAGGTCCCATTTTCGAACGTGGTCGAAGACTGACATGCTGCAAAACAAATACTTCGAGACATTCAACAACACCATTATGCCAGCTAGGGATAAACCAATCATCACTATGTTTAAGATGATTAGGTTCTTATGGATGAGAAGGATTCAATGTAGAAGGGATAAGATGGCAACTTGGCTCCATCAAATATGTCCAAATGTTTTTAACCAAATCCAAAAGCTAAGAGTGTATTCAGGCCATTGCAGGGTTTGATGGCCTGGTAGATGAAACTACGAGGTTCATGGCCATATAAGAGACCAAGTGGTGGTAAATTTGGAAGCCCACACTTGTTCATGCATAAAGTGAGACCTCACGGGAATCCCATGTGTGCATGGGATAACATCCATACATTACAAGGGCGGCCTATAAGTGGAGTTATATATGGATCCAATATAATCTAAGGAGGAATACATGAAGTGCTAAAAAAATTTAATTGAAGCTACAAATGGCCCTAAGTCGTGGCATTCTACTGGCCAACCGTGTATAAAGCCACAAGCAAATAAGAGGCAACTAGGATGGCCTAGAAAATCTCGAGCAAAGGATCCACAAGAAACTACAGATCAAAGTGGGAAAAGAAATTGGGTAAGCAGGGATTTCCTATGCGTTGTAGTGTTTGTTCATCATAAACCCATAATGAAGGGACCCACCATCGACATTTGCCTCCAAGGCAGAATCTACCACCACGACCACGAGGCAGAACTAAGAATGATGCATATACTCCTGCTCCAAATCTAAGTCCCATTTTCCACTTATTTATGCATTGTTACATTTAGGTTTATATCTAATTACTTTTGTTTCAATTTAGACTCAAGGATCAACCACATCAACTCGAAAAGACACAGATGAAAAATAATCATCCTAACAAAGTTGCATAAAATCAGGTATATATATTGACTTCTCTGTTGGTTGTAGTGTTGTTGCAGTGTGTCTTATTTATGTTTTCTCCTTATGTAGGATCCAAGTGAAGGCTCAACAAGTGCTGGTTGTAGTGGGAGTGAATTGAGAAGAAGTAAAAGGAGAAAGCAGCAATGATTTGAAGTGGTTGAAATTGGTGAAATAGATAGTGAGGAGAGAATAGTGGAGGCCTATAATTTTTTGTGGTTCCCATGTATGTGATCAAGCTGGTTGAATGGTTGAATGCTTGCCTCAATTTTGTGTGGTAATTTAGCTTGGTTATTAACTAGGTTTGAAGCTGTGTGAATGGTGAGACAATTTATTTGAATTGTTGCCATTTATGTGGATGCTCTCTTCTGTTTTATGTTTTGGAAATGTATTATGTCTTCTGTTTTATATTTTGGAAATGTCATCTGTTTTGTGACAAATATGTCTTTTGTTTTGTGACAAATATGTCTTCTATTTTGTGAAAAATATGACAAATATGTCTTATGTTTTGTGACAAATAGGTGTTCATAATCTACATATTTAATGCTCTTGATTATGAACAAGTGTGACAAAAATATGATTTATGTCTTTTGTAACAAATATGACTTCTGTTTTGTGATTTGGAATGCAAGATCACAAATATGTCTTCTGTTTTGTGATTTGGAATGCAAGATCATAAATCATGGAAAGGTGTTCATAATCAAGAGCATTAAATATGTAGATTGGTTTTAGAAAGCAATACCACACTTGTTCATAATCTAGACACTTGCATAATACATATGTCTTCTGTCTTCTGTTTGATGTACCAAGTGCAGTGAAAATGCAAGTTTTTGTTTTATGTTTTGGAATACAAGTTCACAAAATAGGTGCTATTACAAATATGTCTTCTGTTTTATGTTTTGGAATGCAAGTTCATAAAACAGGTGCTATGACAAATGTCTTCTATTTTATGTTTTGGAATGCACATTCATAATACAGGTATTGTGACAAATGTCTTTTGTTTTGTGTTTTGGAATGCAATATCACAAAGCAGGGAAATGTGTTCATAATCAAGAGCTAATATATGTACATTAGTTTCAAAAAGGAATACCACTTTCATAATGTAGACACTTAAATAAACATGTTACAACTTAAAAATTTGCATATCTCAACATTCATGATATCCTTCAATAATACACTTACAACTCGACAGCTAAATTGACACTCTTACTACCCAAAGCCCTATCATTTCCCCCTAAACCACCAATTACCATTCTTAGAAACAATAAAACCAACATATATGAAAAAACATTTACAAGCATCAAACATCTCTGCTTCTTCACACCATCTTTAATCTGCTTCTTCAAAAGGTTGATTTCATCATCTTTCATCTCCAATTTCTTCAAGAGCCCTGTAATTGGACCGAGAAACTTCTCATTCAACTTTGGGTCACACCATTGAAAAAAAATTCAAGCATCAATTCCTCATCTTCTACGATTACTTTTACGCCCAATTTCATTGCAAAATTACATCAAAACTACAATGCTTTAAAGATTTAAACCTAATTACCAAGTAAGATAGAAAAAAACTTACCCCATATCCATCACAACCCTATAATCTTCTCCCTAGATTGTCATCTGTCAGACTTGTCATCAACTTCGGTTGTTTCCTACAGTGACAAATGGGGGCTTCCACATCCATCTTTCCTTTTTCCCTAAATTGAAACTTTCTGCAGATAAAGAAGATGAAGATGAAGATGACACTACAGAAGTTGAAGATGAAGATGCAGATGAAGAAGATGCAGTCGCCATTTGATGAAGAGCATGCCTTCGCCTTTGCCCATTGAAGAAGATGCAGATGAAGAAGATGCCTTCATCGTTTGAAGCTTCTACCTTTTGCCTTCGCCTTTGCCGTTTGAAGGTTCTGCCTTCTGCCTTCACCTTTGCTGTTTGAAGTTTCTGCCTTCGCCTTCACCTTCGTAGCTTCTGCCTTCGCCTTCGCCTCCGCTTCTACCTTCGCTTTCACCATTAATGTCGACTTTCGAAAAAAGCATTGCTAGAGCTCCTGGATTTTAAAAATTAGGGTTGCTTTTGATTTGGTCATATTTGACTGGTAAGGAGCTCAGGCAGCATATTTTATTAACCCCCATAATGCCCATTGATATTTTACCACATCAAATGCTGCCAGAAGGTAAGTGGCAAGCACTATTTGCCACGTATAAACATAACTGACATTTGGACAGAATATGTGGCAGAATCTCTATTTTGAAATCGACAGCATATGTTGGGTACACAATTGAAACTTTTTTTAGTTCAGGTACTTTTTGAAATCGGCCTTGTAGTTTGGGTACTTTTATGTAGTTTGGGTATTTTTATGTAGTTTTTACTTTATGTTATAAATATATATTCCCGACATTTGTGTAATATTATGTTGTGGATAGATGATGAGCGGTGATCAGTCTCAGACATTGAGGAACACCTTCTTTCCTGAGACTAGTATTGTGATAAACCATTTTGGATAGCGAGCTACGACACCTTTCCCAAGAATGGTACTGTGGTGGTGACTCAAACATCGCGCTGGGCCCTTTTCCTGAGCTGGTAGTGGTTGGTCTCAGACGTCGGGTTGGACCCCTATCTTAAGACTGTGACGACTTAGACGTCAAGTATGACTCATTTCCTAAGTCGGTTTTCACTCAGACGTCAAGTTGGGCTCCTTTCTCGAGTGGTCAACCTACAGGTAATGCAGAGACAACTCGAATGTAGAGGTGAGCTCATTTCCTGGGGGAATATGAATCTGACAATATGCCCTTCAAGTTGTTCGCAGATGCGGGTTGTAGCAGAGATCGAGACATCACATTCCTCCACCGGTTCCTGGCGCGCTCCGGAAGCCCCGAGTGGACTGAAGCGGGATTTTTCCTGGTCTGACACTTCATGTCAAACGGGATCAAGACTTCCCACGTTAATCCTGGGGTATTTGGGGCGGGTCCTGACACTGATACTATTTTTGGATTTACATAGATGAGGATTGTGATGATGGTTTACACGTGGTACCGTTATATGATAAGGGTGGTCTTTGAAATGATACATAGTTGAGTTTGATTATGAATTGGTGGGATCTAAATTATATGTGGTATTGTGGTGCCCCTGAAGATGACTTAAGGATACCTAGAGTCCGAATGTGAGATAACTGACATATGCGGGATCCCGACATTACCTATGTGAAGATGTAAGTAGGAACAAAACGAAAACTGTCAGTTGAGCGTTTGAAGCAGCTCAATTGTCTAATTTGAATGTTATCTCAAGATGAATTTGTATTAAAGTTTGGAGGACAAAATTTTTTTAAGAAGGGTAAGTTGTAATAGCCTGAATCTCGAGATAAAGTAAAATTAAAAAATAGAAAGGGAAAATGACGGTTTTGCCCTTAAGGGTCAAATGTTGACTTTTTGACCTGGGTAATTTTGGGGTGATTGGAAAGTACTGTTACGTAAGTCTCAATCTCTTGAGTTCGTAGATAGGCAATACGCTCAAATACGAGATCTTCTAAGTTTAGGGCAAAAAATAATCAAGGGCATGTTGGTCATTTTGCCTTGAAGGGTATTTTGGTACTTTCTATAGAAACTAGAGTTTTCTAGACTTCTCCTCATTTCTCATATTCTAACCTTCCCGACCAACATTCTCTTCATTTATATGGTTGTGTATGTTCAAAGTAGGAATCGGTGGTGGGTAGCCGAAAAGGATGAAACACAAACAAAAAGAAAAATCCATGGAAGCCACCAAGTAAGAAACTAGAGGGGAGGAGAGAGATCTAGGGGACGGAAAAGAAGAAAATAAAGGGAAACTAGGAAAAGAGAAAAGAGAAACTGTGACGAGATGAGGATGTATAGTTGAGGCGTGTAAAGGAACCCGTGAGCTTGGTTTTTCAGATTTCCTAATTCTTAGGCCAGGAATCATCAACCTGGGTATGGTAATAGCTCCCTGAAGGTCCTACGATCCTCATGAACTAAGAAATATATGGCTCGGAAGTAAGGATTGTGGTGGAGCCTTTCACTTTCTAGTATAATTCTCGTAGTTTTAAGTCTATAGAGATGTTACTTAGACAGAAACAATTTGAATTGATATATTATATGTAAGAAATGGAAGTGAAATGGTGGAAAGGAAGCCGAGTGCTAGTCACTGGTTGAACAACCCGTTTTGCAGGAAAATAGGTCGAAACCAGAGGTTGAAGATGACCCCCTGCACAGGTGCGTGAGGACCACGCGCAGGGGGCCTTGGTGGCACGTGAGAGCGCATGCAGCCTCCTTTGGTCGTCTGATCAACACGAGAGGTTCAGTGTTTAATTTTGTGAGTTCAATGGTAGAAGTTTCAAGTTAAATGGATATCGATTGAGTACAGTTTCAAGGGTGATCTTATATTGTTTTATATGTTAAAACGAAAATTAAATTGAACAATTAAAGGGTTGATTTAATGTTATGGGATAATTATGTTGATGAATATATTAATAAATCTACCATGTTTAATGAAGATGATTATATGTGGATGATAAGAGGATGATATAATGTTATATGTAGATATATATGGTGTTATATGTGATGAAATGATGTTGCTATGTCTATTAAGATTATGATTAGGTACTTTACTTTGATTTACCTCATGATTAAGTAGGAAACTAATACGGGAGTTGGGCATGTACAATTACTGAATTAACCTGTTGATGTTTATATGGACAATTATAAGGAATTATAATGATAAAAAGGTCGGTCAAGGAATTTAAATGTGGTGTTATAGAGGAATTTGATTAAGCTTAGTATCATTTATGGGTATTGTATGAGGTATATTGTATATTGAGTTTGGAATTGTGGAAAAGAGTTATAAGGTGAAGTTGTTGTATTCTTAAAGTAAAAAAAAAAAAATCGGGTAAAAGCAAATATTATACAAACAATAAGCAAAGGTTAATTATAAGTGTGGTGCTTTTTAAATAAAAATATAAAATACTTAAGTTATGGTATTTGTTCTGTGGCCATAATTAAACATCATTTTTATTGATATTAATAAAGTTCGAATCCATTAAAATTAGAAGGTTTTCACTCCTTGAGGGGGGATAGTGGACTAGATGTGAGTGGAACCCTAAAAGCGGTGGTTTTTTTTTTTGTTACTAGATTTTTGGATGAAACAAATAGTATCTCGTGTCTGACAAGAACGGTCAGACGGGAGGAGGACCAGTTCGGTTATTCTGGTAATTTGGGAACGGGTCCTGTCATATCACGTGATCTACTGACAATAATGGTTGATGGTTGAATCATAAAGATCTACAATTGTGCTCAGTAAGCACAATTTTTTTTTGTACTCTCTAAAGACACAAATATTCATACTTTTACATTTTTAAATACAAATTTAACTTATTTATGTTATATAATAATTAGAAAAAACAAACATTAAATTTGTACCCTATAAATCTTGGTTGTAACCCTCTTTTTTAGCAGTGCATTGATGCCATTATATTAATACTTTTCTCTCATGTTAGTAGTCTAACTCATTTCCTTGCCAATTGATATGAGTTCACCTACTTTGTAGCAATTCAAAGAGGGGATATTGTGCAAATTAGTTTCTTTATGATGGTTAATTAGAGCATTGAATGCCATTATATAACAAAGTCAAGAGGGCCAAAAGGTTTCACCAAAATATTTTGATAAAAATACTCTTTAGATCACTTAATAATTAAAGAAATAATAGTAAAAATAAATATTAAATTAAAAATTAAAAATAATGATAATTAGTTAATGAAAAGAATAGGGGAAAAATGTACTGGCTTACGTAGTTAATAGTCTTAATTTTTATTTAAAAAATTAAAATTAAAAAAAATAAAATAAATTAGTAGCAAGCATTAACGGGTACTAGAAATCTAGTTACAATTAAAAGCGAGTTTTCATTAAATTGATCCTTTTAATTGCAGATCCCTCAAATAAGTACGAGCTGCTTACAAAGTAAAAACTTTGTTTTATTTTTTAGAGATTTTGGATTTGGCAAAGCAGTAATGACATCCCAAACACCAATTAACAACCCATTTATTCATCTGCTAGTTAGTATCATACATTGTGTGCATATGTTGAATGTGTGCATATGCGTGTGTGTATATATATATATATATATAAACTATTATAGAACACCTACTATTTTAAGAAGCTTACACACAACACTTGCACTAGAAGAAATTGTATAAAGTCAAACTCCAAGAATTTTCCAGAACAATTGCACTCTCAAACAATTTTATATAGCAGTTGCACGTACTCAAACAAATTTTCCAAAACAATTTCATTTGTGTTTAAACCTGAAAAATCCAATATGGGGCAAAGAAAATGATCGAAGGAATTAAATGCCCAACTCACAAAGCCCAACCCAATAGCGCCCATTTGGAACATGCAGACGTCGCAACTTAGAGAAGGGAAATATGGCTCTGACACGCGAAAGAAAATAAGAAAGTAAAAGGGATGTTCTCTACAAGTTTATTGTAGCATGAGTCCGTGAAAGTCTACATTACAATCCAATTCAGTACCTCACTGCCTATAAATGAAGAGGAAGCCATCTTCCCAAATAACAACCAATCTGTCAACCAAACAAGTATATTAATCGAACTCAATCAATTTCAAAATAACTGCAAACCCTCAGAAGCTTCTTTGTTTCAAAGGCTCGCCTTTTTAGGCACGACTTATTCCTTTCGATCGAAAATTAAGATTCAGTTTTCTTCTCAACCTCTCTCTTAGTTCTTGAACCAAGAACAATAAGCTTTCCTTTATCCAGACTTATATTGACACAACCCAACCCAATCCCCCTGGGATTAACGTGGGATGTGCCATGCTCCCGTCTGACACGAAATGTCAGACAAAGGATAATAAGCACCTCATCCCATACAGGGCTCTCAGAGCACGCCAGGATCGGTGGGGGAGTGCGATGTCTCGGTCTCTGCTACAGCCCGCATCCGTGATCAACTTGAAGGGCATTAAAACCATTGAGAACTGTGAGTGGACGAAAATCAATAAATTCATAAAAACGCATTTCATAAAGATAAATTATGCCCTTCACTAAAAAGTATGCATGCATCATAAAATTAGTAATCAAAACATTTACTCAATAAACCATTAGGGCCTTAGCCCAAAAAACCCTAACTCAAAACCAAATGTGGGAACTCAGCCCAAAACTGTAGAATACCAAAATCCATAAATCCAAAACCAAGTGGACCACTGCCCAAATCCATAACCACAAATCCACAAAGGCCGAGATACCATTTCATGATTCCAATAATCCATATTTACCATATAACTATCCCTGGCATCCCAGATGCCTAGCGTCCCAGACGCTCGACATCCCAGACATCATATCTCACGGTAATAAGCAACGCGTGCTACCCGAGGTCTCTCCAAGTCAATATCTATGACGTCCCAGATGTCTAATCATAGCATTCCTGCTCCTGAGTCACTATACGGTCTGGTAGCTCTGTATAATGACCCCTCGCAGGCAATGCACCGTGACTTCCCCAGTGTCCCAGACACCTGGAGGAGACCATTACATATCCTCGTATCAAGATGGTATATGGAAAACAGTTTTACAAAGTCATTTCAAAACATCTCAATGGGCGCTTCCTGGAATTCTCGAAAAACATCACAATCCATTTATGGTCCCCGGCCCGAAATCACGTTTATGAAACATAGGGTCTCAGACCCGAAATCACATTTATAAAACTCAACTGGGCCTCATGCCCAATTTTGTAAACCACTGGGCCCCTGGCCCGATCACATAACTAAAAAGGGTCTCAGCTCGATTTTGTAACCCAACTGGGCCCCTAGCTCGATCACATAATTCAAATGGGTCTCATGCCCGAGTTCATCTTTTCAAATCCAAAACCATGCCATAGGACCATCATTAAACTCACAATCACATAGCAATAGCATAAACTCGTAAACCTCGAAATAAGTGTAAATACGGAATTACCTCGAAATACGTGCAATCATGTAAACCACCAGTGCCACAATCATCATCATAGAAATCACGTATATGAAACATATAAAATAGTTATGCATGCATCATAGTTTAGAAAACGAAGTCCACTCACAGACCGTCCTACGTTGCCGCCTCGATACGCGTGCCATAAGCCTTCCTGGGCCACAACATCATCACCGGGACTTCCAAACCTGTCCAAATCACACTAGAGGGTTACTAACCTCTTCATTAACCTCCCATTAAAGCCCCGTCATTTTTCCAAATTTTTACCTATTTTTAAACTCGATCCTAAACCTTCGAACACTTGAAATATATCGAAACGATGTCCGATCGACACGAAACCAATCCCAAAATGTTCGTTACATCGAATAGATGATTTCACTTGTTGAAAAATTTCCCAAAATACACCCCACACACCCCCACGTGCCACCGCAAGCGGCTGCGCGTGAAAGCCACTCGCGATGAATAGTGTCATCTTCAACCTCACGTGAACCTGGTTCATTGGTTCGGTTCGGTTTGGCCGAACCGCCAAATTGACCCAGTCGGTTCTCCCAATTCCGACCACCATTTTCCTCCCTGTTTCTTCCTATGTGCTCGTCTTATCCTTCCCTAGATTTCTATTGATTGAAAAATAAGAAAGGACGTCGATACGTCCCTGTTCATGAAGGAAACACGACCGGCCACCTGCAACTCCGTCGTGTCCTCGATCCCGGCCACCACAGACCTCGCAACCAGTACCATTCGACTCCTAAGACCCTCAGAAACATGTTCCAAAGTTCAACATTGATCGACAAACCTCAAAACCCCACCTCCCAAGTTTGACCCAAAACGTACCGTTTTGGTGATCTCCGGCCACCGTCCACAATAGCTCGAACACTCGATCTCCTCTTCAATCTTCGGTCACAGTCCAACAAAAATGGGTGAGGTTTGGAGGTTATTTGTGAGATTGATTATGTGTATTTGTTAGAGAGAATGAGGAAGATGACCCGCGGGGAAGAAGAGAGAGAGTTGAAAGATGTGAGTTGTTAGTTTAATTAATTAATTAATCTGACCAATAGGCATATATCCACAAATTAGGGAAGGTAACCAATGGGATGAGTGACACTTGTCACTCATGCAAGGGCCCCATACAAAATATCAGCCAATCACATTAAAATAATATTTAATTGCGAATCTCGAGACGTCAAATTCTCGATTTCGATCCCATGACCATAACTTCTTCGTCCGACGTCCGATTTCAACGTGCCACCTGTCCACGGGCTCGTGACGTCTCAAACTTCGTCATGGTCATCGGTCCCCGTACGTTTGACTCCCTGAGTCAAAGTCAACATTTTACCCAAGACTAGGGGTAAAACGATCATTTTACACCCTCCGTCCGATTTCGCTCAACTAATCACCGATTACTCTTACTAATCCTTCATTAGGCACACATCAAGTCCCGGAATTCGGGACGGGTCGTTACATATATCCCAATTTATCTTTGAAGACTCTCCAACACTCACCTTTATCCTTACTTGCTTTCATAACTAGCTTTGAAGGCCACCTAACACCAATCACATCCCAAGTGCTGCTCAAATTAGTCTTTGAGATATCCAAACACTCCACCCTCGACTTCTCGACGTCTCCTGTGTAACGACCCATCCTAGGAATCGAGATTAAATTAGTTGTTAATGATGGATTAGCGACGGTAATCGGGGATTAGTTGGATGCATTCGGACGGAGGGTGCAAAATGAAGATTTTGCCCCTAAAATGCCAAAATGTTAACTTTTCGATTTCCTGGTCAAAAGGACTTTGACCGATGACCGTGACATAGTTCGGGATGTCACAAGTTCATAGACATGTGGCACGTCCGATTCCAACATCCGAGGAGAAAGTTATGATGTTCGGAAGGTCGAGGGTATTTTGGTAATTTTGATGAAATAAGGGTAAACGGTTGACTTTTGGAAGACAAATCACTTTCATGCATTTCAAGGACCGTTAGATAGGTCTCGATGCCCTGAATACAACGACAGGCGGCACGCCGTCATCGGACGTCAGACGGTTTACTTATGGGTCTAAATAAGTAAAAGGCAAAATGGTAATTTTTGAAGGTAAGGGCAAACTGGTCAATTTTCACATTGGGAGTTGTGCCAGTGCAATTGTGACACTTGGCCATTCTTGAGATGGGTGCCCAGTGGATGTGGGACACATGTCCCTTCTCCAGAGGGTCGTAGAACCCTGTAAGCCGTTTTTGGGTTAATTTAAGGATAATTGCCAATTGCACGGGCTTGGAAGAACAGAAGTGAAGGGCCGATAGTAGTCTGTTAAGCTGGTAGTATACGTGGGCCGAGGAGGCCGGTTGACGGTGGTTTGTTGGACCGGATGGTGATTGGATGACGAAAGTATGGACTTGAGTCCATGAGGGTCAGATTGTTTGAGCTTGGATTTGTACGGCTACGAGTAGCGGGATGCCTCGAGTGGCGAGGTACAGGAAACTACTTTGTGGATTTAAGGGAATTCCCCTAGTATTGGATACTGGTAGATGTTTATGTGTGGAGATACAATAAGGGATGGTCTTAGTCGGGCGTGACGACTCGAGTGGTAAGATTGTTGTGACCTAGTGATTGTCGCGGGTTTGGATAACCCATATGACGGGGATGATTTGAGGAACCTCGTAGGATGACTGGTCTAGATTGTGAGTACCTGAGTAAGAAACCCCAGGGCAAGTGCTTAGTCTGGAAACCGTGAGTTGGGGTTTGTGGTCGGTAATTGTGGTGGTTGGACCGACTTACGGCCAGATTGGAGATGTTGCTGCTAGGTGCAGCCTAGGTAGTGGATGATTGGTGAATGACTCTTGACGAGTCCAGTACGTGTGCGGCGTGGGTTGAGCATTTGGTTGCTCAGAGTTGTGGTTTACGACAAAGGATGTTAGTTTCCCCGACTCGAGTGTAGATTGAGGGTTTTGGCTCGGTAAGAGCGGAGGTTCGGGATTGGTGTGTTGAGAGCACTAGATCGGGATGATGTGACACGAGCTGGGATACTTGTGAACAATACGATGAGCACTTCATGAGTTGAGGTTGTGACCAGGATTGAGATGCTAGTGTCAGGAATATGTGTTGACCATTGGTAAGTCATGTTTCGGGACGAACGGTCAGGATGCTGTTAGGTGATCAGCGTAGCGCAGTGGAAGCGCAGTGGACCTATGCTGCGTGCTGGAGCGGGCTAGGTTTGTATGGTCAGGGTTAACCGCCCGAGAGGTTGGTTTTAGTAGACGTCCCCCAGACATGTTGGCATTTGTCGGTCGGTGCCGACGTTGGCACTTGGTGAGTGAGGACGTTGAAGGTGGTACTTAGGGAGTCTGAGGTCAGTAATTGAGGATTTCGAGAGTTGGTGACTCGTGTTCTAGCTGGTGCCCAGAGTTACACCTCGGAAAGGTTGGAATGCGACCATCAGAAGGAGTGATGATTAATACTCGTTTGAATGTGCATAAACAGGGATAACCGATGGGCGAGTGATCGGTGAGCTTATTTGATTTTGGATACGTGGGTATGATCCGTAGGAATGGTAGACTGTGTTAGTGTAGTAAGTAAATTGACGTTTGGACAGGCAGTCCAGAGGTGGTATATTTGAGGATGAAGAATTGTGATTGGAATCTCGAATCGGGAGATATTGAGTTTGAAACGATGAGATACTGTGGTTGGTTCCGAGTTGGAAATTAGATTGTGTGGTGGATACTCTAGAGTTGAGTTGGGAAACTCGTGGTTGAAATGCCAGGATTTGTAAACCCCCTTTAAGTGTGGACACTTGTGTTGTGTTCAGGAGTAGAAAAGTACTTGGTGATGCTAAGTGTAGCGAGTGTTAGGAGATGGTGTTAAGATGGATTATAGTCGTTGTGATGGCATGGTTGAGGACCATTTTGAGTTCCGTTGAAGGATGACGGAAGGAAATGGGAAATGAGTGACTATAATTGATCGATATGAGGTTATTGGAGAGAACCCACAATCTAAACGTGTGGTATAGAAGATCGATTGGATTTGATGCAATGGATATTCCGTTCGGAATCGGGGTGTGTGCATACATGATTATTGGCGGACGTGAGGTCCGAGTAATGAATTGATTTTGGACACGTGGTGGTCCAAGTGAGGTATGGACGTGGGCAGTCCAGCGGTTGGACTTGACATCTCATTGGGAGCATGTCTGTTTCCAACATGGTTGGAACTCCCGATCTGGGGAGAGTTGTGATTGGGGGAACGAGAGGAGTGCTCGTTTCCGCATCAGTGATTGGTATTCCGAAGTCATTAGGGTTGACTTCATATTTTCTGCCGTGGCAGATGATGATTGTTGCTACCAGTACGTTGAGCGTGTATTGGTAGGTTGACCCAGGTTTGGCCTTGGGTCATTGGACACAAGCAGTTGTGTATGATTTTGGATTTGGTGGTGAAATGCGTGGTCATCTTTCCACCAAGGGGAATTTGGCAAAGGATTCAATTGAGGGTGTAAGACCCTACGATCAGCTTTCAGTTGGATTGTTAGCTATGTGAGCATATGTGGATCCTAGGCGGATCTGATTTGTGATGTTGTCGACTTTGGATGATGTGACGATCTAGGATTGTAATGTTGCTTGTCGGGTGACGTAGCGATGGATATGGATTGTGATCTTGATGATCCAGATGGGTGGAGAGTTTATCACTCTTATCTTGGTATGTGAGTCGTAGGTGACGGGACTGAACTTCTTTTCGGAGTGACGTCCATATGGCTTGTTACTCAGTTGAGTAGGTTTCCGATGTGGTCGGATCTCGTCAACCTTTGACGTGTGGATATTGGGATTGGCTTCCCTATAAAGTCAATCGAGTGTTTTGGAGAGGCAACCGATAGATTCGGTTACGTTACGTCTTGATGGACGTAAACGAGATTTTGGGTTTTGGAATCGAATTTCTGGGTGACGATTCAGGATTCGATTGCGAAGCTCGAAAATGGATTACTGGATTTGGGTGCGGAATGATTATTCCAATGCTAGCTTACGGAATAATGATTTCGGATTCGGATTTGGAAATGGGTTAAAAATATGATGTTGGGTTCGGGTTCGGGATTTCTTACGAAATTGCGAATTCGGATTCAGAATTGGAACTAGATGACGGGTGGAGTTCGTTTTGTCTCATGTTGGGCTGGGCAAATGTACTCCATTACTAGAACGTGTTTGGCTATAACCTGGGTGGCTATAGTCAGATTGATGGATTGAGGTACGTACAGGGTACGTTGTACGAAGATTGATACTGGTTAGGCTGAGTGGTGCCTAATGGCGGTACGTGGGATGTACCAGTGGTGTGTAACTAAGGTGTTGGTAATCGGATTGGTTCTGATATCATTTGTTTGGCTGTATTGTGGACTGGACATTGGATACTGTGCACTGGGCAGATTGATCTTGTCGGGTTCAGTGATTTTATGAGCAGGTGCTCTTAGCCATGGTTGGCTTGTGGAACCCTAGTATTGAGATGTGTGTTCACTGCTGGGCTGGTATTCAATGTGTTCCAGTTACACCACTTGATGGAGTAAATTGACGGTATACGTACACTCAGGATGAGTGAGTTGGTGGTCAGAGTAACCACGAGTAGCCTTGCGTGATGCTACTACGCCGTTATATTTTCCAGCGTCTTGGTTCGCTGAGGGAGTCGGCGATTATGGACATTGAGATTTATTTATGTCGCAGGAATGGGCTTGCCTGCGAATTGAGATCATGTGGTTGATCTTACGCTACATCAAGGGCGATGTAGTACATGGTGTTGTCATTGATTAACCGACAGTTTGGGCTTTACTAGGGTGGTAAAGCTTAGGGGTGACAGTTTGACTGGTGATGTCAGCGTGGACTGACAAATGAGATTTGGTGACTCCCAACGGGAGCAAATGTAAGGATTTATTGGCAATGGAAGGGAACCGTCTAGCTGAAGGAGTCAGCTAAATGGTTAAGCGATTTTATCGCGAATCAGGTGATTATGTCCACTCGAGGTGGTCGAGTGTTGTTGATTGTGACGTATGACTGTGATGGGATGTCTGAGTACAGACGAGACTGGTGTTGTCCCAGTATGTGGGTGTACAAGTGTACACAGATGTGTGGTCGAATTGTTTTCCACAAGGTGGTTGTGGAGTAAGGTTATTGGTAATTTCGAGGACGAAATTCTTTAAGGAGGGAAGGTTGTAACGACCCGTCCCGAATATCGGGATTTAATATTATTTAAATGTGATTTACTAATCTGGGATTAGTTGGGCGATTTCGGACGAATTGTGCAAAATGACCGTTTTGCCCCTGGGTGTGGGCAAAACGTTGACTTTTATTTCGGATGGTCAAATGGACTTTGACCGATGACCGTGACGTAGTTCGGGACGTCACGAGTTCATAGACAGGTGGCACGTTCGATTCCGACGTTCGTGGTGAAAGTTATGATGTACGGAAGTCCAGGGGCATTTTCGTAATTTGGACGAAAGAAGGGGAAATGTTGACTTTTTGACCGGGATGTCCGATGGCCGAGGGCCAAGGACCGTTACGGAGGTTTCGTCGATGCGAATCCAACGACAGGCGGCACGCCGAAATCGGACTTCGTACGGGGAAGTTATGGTCTAAAACGTGGAATCGGGGAAATTTACGTCTCGGTAACCGTGTCGATTATTTTATTCAGAATTGGTGGTTGGAGGACACTTGGATGAGTGACAAGTGTCACTCACCCATTGGCTAGATTGGATCTTGATCCACTAATCATAAACTATACTAAAAGCTCCCACTACATAATAATCTAGAATTTAATCCTTGCTTTTGATCTGAACCATCCATTCCACCCCCAGATTGCATCACAGCCGTCCATCTCATTTTCCCCCTTCCATTTCTGATCATTCCTCCCTCACCGTGAACAACAAAATTGAGAGATTGGGTTCTGGCCATTGCCAATCTCTCTTCCACAATTGATTGCACAAATGTTTAATTGGTGAGTTGGGGAAGGTTCTGGCTGAGGGAGAGCACGGGGGACGGTGTGGGGTGGTGTAATTCGAGAATCAAAGTTTCGGGGAATTGGAGGGAATTTCGAATTGGAGTAATTGGGCCGTGTCGATCAAAATGGGGATTAGCTGGAGTCTTCTGGGATCAAAACGTGAAGCTTTGCAGCAAAAACGACAGGAAACCATGTCGGATTGAGGGAGAACTGAGCTTCCATGGCAGCACGATTTCGAGCTTGGGTTCAGTAAGTTTAAGGTGTGAATTCATCAAATTGTTTGTGCAGAAACATCCCTTACACTCTCACGATGCTTACTAGATGATTTAATTTGGAAATCAGGGACGGAATCGGTGAACCCGATTTGAAAACCCGTCGAGGATCTATCGTGAGTCGTGGAGATTTTTACCCTAAATTGTGTAATTCAATCTACAGAACTTAGTTGGTGATTGATTACAAGGGATCAGTGGAAAGAACGGATGGATTTGATGTCGAATTGGGTGAAATTGGACCGGGTCTGTTCGCGGGTTTTTCAACCCGTTTTACAGACAAACGGGTGAGAGGGATGACTGTGCGGGTTACTGTAGCAGGCGCGTGGCTTCCACGCGCAGCCGCTTGCGGTGGCGCGTGGGGGCGCGTGAGTGCGAATCCCGAGGTATGATCAACATGACTTTTATCCTATACATTGTAACGAACATTTTGGGATTGGTTTCGTGTCGATCGGACACCGTCTCGATATTGTTCGGGATGTCCGAAGGTTTTAAATCCAGTTTAAAAATACTTAAAAATTCGGGAAAATTACGGGACTTGAATAGGATGTTAATGATGAGGTTAGTGATCCTCTAAATTGATTTGAACAGGATTGGGAGTCCCGGTGATAGTGAGGTGGCCCGGGAAGGCCTATGGCACGCGTATCGAGGCGCTCGGTTAAACGGTCTGTGAGTGGACATTGGTTTCATAAATTCGATGCATGCATAACTGTTTTATGATTGTTATAATTATGATTAAATGATTTACTTTGGATATCGGTGAATTTAAAATGATTTCACGCATTTCGAGGTGAATTACGTATTTGCACGTAAACCGGGATTTTCTGGATTTTCACCGATTTCCATAAATGTGGTTGAATATGATTTCATGAAACGGTTACGAACTTGAATAAAGTAAAATCGGGCCAGGGGCCCAGTTGAACTATGAAATCGGGCCAGGGGCCCAGTTAACATGTGGATCGGGCCAGGGGCCCAGTTAACTTGTGAAATCGGGCCAGGGGCCCAGTTGATTTCTACATGTGATTGCGGGTCGGGGACCCTAAAATGGAATTGAATAAATGTTTTCTGGTTTACATTTTATATATGTTCACATGCTGGAATCTATAAATGGTTTTGATGATGTTTCGGTTATGGCACGTTTCACGGTATTTGGGCATGAGACCCGTTTGATGAAACGTAACGAATGGTTCGGATTTTATCTATGTATACCTATATGTTTTGCATGTGGATATCTATAAAATGTAATTGGTACTGCACTGTATAAATCCTTCCATATTATATTGTCTCCTCCGGATGAGGTACCCCGGAGAGGTCACGGACGTCTAGTACGTCCAGCGTCTATGACGCTAAGCATCGGGGATGCTGTACCCGAACGGGGTTCGGGGATTGAACTCGGAAATTGAGACCCGAGTGGCACGCGTAGCCTTGTGATTGTGACCTTATTGACGTCAGGGACGTCAGACATCAGGGATGTCGGATTGGAGTGTATAGTGCAGTGGCTAAAATAATGGTTATGGTTTATATGCCTTATGGTTCATATTACTGGATTTATGAAATAACTCTTGGGTTTACTTTTGGAAATTGAAACTATGCTTTGGTTTCCGGGCTAAGGCCCTAATGGTTATTTCTAAATAAATATGGGATTATTGGTTTTTGGTGCATGCATATGATTTTACTGAGGGGCATAAATGTCTTATAAATGTTTTTAACAGACTTGTTTATTTTCGTCCACTCACAGCTTTTGTTTTCAATGCCCTTCAGGTTGATTCCGGATACGACTGCAGCAGAGACTTGAGCATCGTACACCTCCTCCATCGATCCTTACGCACTCTGGAAGCCGTTTGGGCAATGGCAATCGATTATCCCTTGTCTGGCGCCTCTTGTCAGACGGGAGCACGTCACAATCCATGGTAATCCCGGGGGGATTGGGATGGGTCGTGTCAAGTGGTATCAGAGCAGGTTTTGCTCTTTTGTGCGCGAAGGACGAGGGTGTGATGTCTCTTTGGGCTGCAGTTCCGTTGTCAACCTGATAGATAGTTTTGGGTTTGTATGGTGAATTGGGTGTGTTTGGCCCGATACGCCGTGCATGGTTGCGATTCAACCCAGGTGGGGTTGTATACGATTAACTGGTAATGTGGGACCGTCGGTTCGGTCATGTGATGATGGATTGTTGTGCCACTGGGCACAGCTAGGTTCAGGGAACCCCATTTGATTGGAAATGCGAAACTCAGTTGAGTATTGGTCTAAGTTTTGGACCCTAGTAGTGTTGGCTAGTGTACGGGGGTTGGTGCATCGGAGTTAGCCGATGACCTTCGTGGCGGAACCTACGATGGAACCCACGTTGAGTTGACGATTGGATTGGATTGGACGTCTATATGATGTCAGGACCGCGGGGTCGGTCAGGTTGTGGATTTTACTGCGGAGGGCAGTTGGGTTCGGTGGAACCCTAGGGTGTGATTTTGGAACCCTAACTTGTAATTGATGGACCGAAGGGTGAACCTTAAGTGAGAACTTGTGCTGCGACGTGCGGCTGAGGTCTTGGATGACCATGTGGATGACTCTAGTGAGTCTTATGGGTTCGATTTATGGATACGGTTGTGAGATGAAATATGGAATTCCGTGTTGGATCGGATATTAGTGTGAGGTGTGGTTACGGATCTTGACAACGATGACTGTTGGTCGACAGTTGTGTCGAGATAACTGGCTATCGAGGATATTTAGCGTGGTTTTAATACTTGGGGACGTTCAGGGAACGTTCATTATCCTGATGTGCCAGTGGTCAAATTGGAGGTACCCATAGTCGTGGGGTACGAGTGGTGTTACGGGATCGTCGTTCGTAATGAACGGAGATCCAGAGTAACAACTTTGCACACAGTGTGCTAGCATGGATGTTCGTGTGCTAGCATGGGTGTTCGTGTGCTATGTATGGATGTCGGTATGGTGATACCTTTATGCCAATACTGGTATGGATGCCTGTGTGCTGATACTAGTGTTGATGATGGTGCGATGGTGCTGGTACTAGCGCTGGTGCTGGTGTCAGAAATTGTGTTGACAATGAGCCACCAGTTGGGGTGTGACTCTGTCATAATGGACCGATGATTGGTATATGCGACTCAGTGGTGGTTGAGTCTTGGACTGGATGGGATCCAGTGGAGGTCGTGATGGGTTGGGATAAGTCCTAACAGGTATATGATGACAGGTGATGAATGGATCAAATGGTATGATTGAAACTTGGGGAATCTAGGGACGATGTTCCCTATGTCATGCGAGTTGGTGGATTTGGGGAGTTGTGGTCAACTCCGAGATTGGTAAGTTTGTGTACTTCTTATATCCCCAGGAAATACAAGGAAATTATTGAAATTGGAAAAGTCGGGGAAACCATTCGTGGTATTTTGTGATTGTGAATCACTTGGAACCTGAGGATTGAACCTGTTTAGGTTGTGATGTGAGACGAAGGCAGTTGGGTATGCACATCCAGGCAGTGTTGTGGATATTCCGTTCGGAATCGGGGTGTGTGCATACATGATTATTGGCGGACGTGAGGTCCGAGTAATGAATTGATTTTGGACACGTGGTGGTCCAAGTGAGGTATGGACGTGGGCAGTCCAGCGGTTGGACTTGACATCTCATTGGGAGCATGTCTGTTTCCAACATGGTTGGAACTCCCGATCTGGGGAGAGTTGTGATTGGGGGAATGAGAGGAGTGCTCGTTTCCGCATCAGTGATTGGTATTCCGAAGTCATTAGGGTTGACTTCATATTTTCTGCCGTGGCAGATGATGATTGTTGCTACCAGTACGTTGAGCGTGTATTGGTAGGTTGACCCAGGTTTGGCCTTGGGTCATTGGACACAAGCAGTTGTGTATGATTTTGGATTTGGTGGTGAAATGCGTGGTCATCTTTCCACCAAGGGGAATTTGGCAAAGGATTCAATTGAGGGTGTAAGACCCTACGATCAGCTTTCAGTTGGATTGTTAGCTATGTGAGCATATGTGGATCCTAGGCGGATCTGATTTGTGATGTTGTCGACTTTGGATGATGTGACGATCTAGGATTGTAATGTTGCTTGTCGGGTGACGTAGCGATGGATATGGATTGTGATCTTGATGATCCAGATGGGTGGAGAGTTTATCACTCTTATCTTGGTATGTGAGTCGTAGGTGACGGGACTGAACTTCTTTTCGGAGTGACGTCCATATGGCTTGTTACTCAGTTGAGTAGGTTTCCGATGTGGTCGGATCTCGTCAACCTTTGACGTGTGGATATTGGGATTGGCTTCCCTATGAAGTCAATCGAGTGTTTTGGAGAGGCAACCGATAGATTCGGTTACGTTACGTCTTGATGGACGTAAACGAGATTTTGGGTTTTGGAATCGAATTTCTGGGTGACGATTCAGGATTCGATTGCGAAGCTCGAAAATGGATTACTGGATTTGGGTGCGGAATGATTATTCCAATGCTAGCTTACGGAATAATGATTTCGGATTCGGATTTGGAAATGGGTTAAAAATATGATGTTGGGTTCGGGTTCGGGATTTCTTACGAAATTGCGAATTCGGATTCAGAATTGGAACTAGATGACGGGTGGAGTTCGTTTTGTCTCATGTTGGGCTGGGCAAATGTACTCCATTACTAGAACGTGTTTGGCTATAACCTGGGTGGCTATAGTCAGATTGATGGATTGAGGTACGTACAGGGTACGTTGTACGAAGATTGATACTGGTTAGGCTGAGTGGTGCCTAATGGCGGTACGTGGGATGTACCAGTGGTGTGTAACTAAGGTGTTGGTAATCGGATTGGTTCTGATATCATTTGTTTGGCTGTATTGTGGACTGGACATTGGATACTGTGCACTGGGCAGATTGATCTTGTCGGGTTCAGTGATTTTATGAGCAGGTGCTCTTAGCCATGGTTGGCTTGTGGAACCCTAGTATTGAGATGTGTGTTCACTGCTGGGCTGGTATTCAATGTGTTCCAGTTACACCACTTGATGGAGTAAATTGACGGTATACGTACACTCAGGATGAGTGAGTTGGTGGTCAGAGTAACCACGAGTAGCCTTGCGTGATGCTACTACGCCGTTATATTTTCCAGCGTCTTGGTTCGCTGAGGGAGTCGGCGATTATGGACATTGAGATTTATTTATGTCGCAGGAATGGGCTTGCCTGCGAATTGAGATCATGTGGTTGATCTTACGCTACATCAAGGGCGATGTAGTACATGGTGTTGTCATTGATTAACCGACAGTTTGGGCTTTACTAGGGTGGTAAAGCTTAGGGGTGACAGTTTGACTGGTGATGTCAGCGTGGACTGACAAATGAGATTTGGTGACTCCCAACGGGAGCAAATGTAAGGATTTATTGGCAATGGAAGGGAACCGTCTAGCTGAAGGAGTCAGCTAAATGGTTAAGCGATTTTATCGCGAATCAGGTGATTATGTCCACTCGAGGTGGTCGAGTGTTGTTGATTGTGACGTATGACTGTGATGGGATGTCTGAGTACAGACGAGACTGGTGTTGTCCCAGTATGTGGGTGTACAAGTGTACACAGATGTGTGGTCGAATTGTTTTCCACAAGGTGGTTGTGGAGTAAGGTTATTGGTAATTTCGAGGACGAAATTCTTTAAGGAGGGAAGGTTGTAACGACCCGTCCCGAATATCGGGATTTAATATTATTTAAATGTGATTTACTAATCTGGGATTAGTTGGGCGATTTCGGACGAATTGTGCAAAATGACCGTTTTGCCCCTGGGTGTGGGCAAAACGTTGACTTTTATTTCGGATGGTCAAATGGACTTTGACCGATGACCGTGACGTAGTTCGGGACGTCACGAGTTCATAGACAGGTGGCACGTTCGATTCCGACGTTCGTGGTGAAAGTTATGATGTACGGAAGTCCAGGGGCATTTTCGTAATTTGGACGAAAGAAGGGGAAATGTTGACTTTTTGACCGGGATGTCCGATGGCCGAGGGCCAAGGACCGTTACGGAGGTTTCGTCGATGCGAATCCAACGACAGGCGGCACGCCGAAATCGGACTTCGTACGGGGAAGTTATGGTCTAAAACGTGGAATCGGGGAAATTTACGTCTCGGTAACCGTGTCGATTATTTTATTCAGAATTGGTGGTTGGAGGACACTTGGATGAGTGACAAGTGTCACTCACCCATTGGCTAGATTGGATCTTGATCCACTAATCATAAACTATACTAAAAGCTCCCACTACATAATAATCTAGAATTTAATCCTTGCTTTTGATCTGAACCATCCATTCCACCCCCAGATTGCATCACAGCCGTCCATCTCATTTTCCCCCTTCCATTTCTGATCATTCCTCCCTCACCGTGAACAACAAAATTGAGAGATTGGGTTCTGGCCATTGCCAATCTCTCTTCCACAATTGATTGCACAAATGTTTAATTGGTGAGTTGGGGAAGGTTCTGGCTGAGGGAGAGCACGGGGGACGGTGTGGGGTGGTGTAATTCGAGAATCAAAGTTTCGGGGAATTGGAGGGAATTTCGAATTGGAGTAATTGGGCCGTGTCGATCAAAATGGGGATTAGCTGGAGTCTTCTGGGATCAAAACGTGAAGCTTTGCAGCAAAAACGACAGGAAACCATGTCGGATTGAGGGAGAACTGAGCTTCCATGGCAGCACGATTTCGAGCTTGGGTTCAGTAAGTTTAAGGTGTGAATTCATCAAATTGTTTGTGCAGAAACATCCCTTACACTCTCACGATGCTTACTAGATGATTTAATTTGGAAATCAGGGACGGAATCGGTGAACCCGATTTGAAAACCCGTCGAGGATCTATCGTGAGTCGTGGAGATTTTTACCCTAAATTGTGTAATTCAATCTACAGAACTTAGTTGGTGATTGATTACAAGGGATCAGTGGAAAGAACGGATGGATTTGATGTCGAATTGGGTGAAATTGGACCGGGTCTGTTCGCGGGTTTTTCAACCCGTTTTACAGACAAACGGGTGAGAGGGATGACTGTGCGGGTTACTGTAGCAGGCGCGTGGCTTCCACGCGCAGCCGCTTGCGGTGGCGCGTGGGGGCGCGTGAGTGCGAATCCCGAGGTATGATCAACATGACTTTTATCCTATACATTGTAACGAACATTTTGGGATTGGTTTCGTGTCGATCGGACACCGTCTCGATATTGTTCGGGATGTCCGAAGGTTTTAAATCCAGTTTAAAAATACTTAAAAATTCGGGAAAATTACGGGACTTGAATAGGATGTTAATGATGAGGTTAGTGATCCTCTAAATTGATTTGAACAGGATTGGGAGTCCCGGTGATAGTGAGGTGGCCCGGGAAGGCCTATGGCACGCGTATCGAGGCGCTCGGTTAAACGGTCTGTGAGTGGACATTGGTTTCATAAATTCGATGCATGCATAACTGTTTTATGATTGTTATAATTATGATTAAATGATTTACTTTGGATATCGGTGAATTTAAAATGATTTCACGCATTTCGAGGTGAATTACGTATTTGCACGTAAACCGGGATTTTCTGGATTTTCACCGATTTCCATAAATGTGGTTGAATATGATTTCATGAAACGGTTACGAACTTGAATAAAGTAAAATCGGGCCAGGGGCCCAGTTGAACTATGAAATCGGGCCAGGGGCCCAGTTAACATGTGGATCGGGCCAGGGGCCCAGTTAACTTGTGAAATCGGGCCAGGGGCCCAGTTGATTTCTACATGTGATTGCGGGTCGGGGACCCTAAAATGGAATTGAATAAATGTTTTCTGGTTTACATTTTATATATGTTCACATGCTGGAATCTATAAATGGTTTTGATGATGTTTCGGTTATGGCACGTTTCACGGTATTTGGGCATGAGACCCGTTTGATGAAACGTAACGAATGGTTCGGATTTTATCTATGTATACCTATATGTTTTGCATGTGGATATCTATAAAATGTAATTGGTACTGCACTGTATAAATCCTTCCATATTATATTGTCTCCTCCGGATGAGGTACCCCGGAGAGGTCACGGACGTCTAGTACGTCCAGCGTCTATGACGCTAAGCATCGGGGATGCTGTACCCGAACGGGGTTCGGGGATTGAACTCGGAAATTGAGACCCGAGTGGCACGCGTAGCCTTGTGATTGTGACCTTATTGACGTCAGGGACGTCAGACATCAGGGATGTCGGATTGGAGTGTATAGTGCAGTGGCTAAAATAATGGTTATGGTTTATATGCCTTATGGTTCATATTACTGGATTTATGAAATAACTCTTGGGTTTACTTTTGGAAATTGAAACTATGCTTTGGTTTCCGGGCTAAGGCCCTAATGGTTATTTCTAAATAAATATGGGATTATTGGTTTTTGGTGCATGCATATGATTTTACTGAGGGGCATAAATGTCTTATAAATGTTTTTAACAGACTTGTTTATTTTCGTCCACTCACAGCTTTTGTTTTCAATGCCCTTCAGGTTGATTCCGGATACGACTGCAGCAGAGACTTGAGCATCGTACACCTCCTCCATCGATCCTTACGCACTCTGGAAGCCGTTTGGGCAATGGCAATCGATTATCCCTTGTCTGGCGCCTCTTGTCAGACGGGAGCACGTCACAATCCATGGTAATCCCGGGGGGATTGGGATGGGTCGTGTCACTCTGTCTTATAGGAGTGGTGCAGGACGTATGTGGTCTGTGGTTGCATACGTATGGATATTAGACTTGGATCTAGTGTTGGGTCTGCCTTAGGTACATGGTTGAGATTGTGAATGGATTTCATATTGGTCAGGAGACCCAGGAGATCAGGAGATTTGGAAGGGATTTGAATTGGACGTTCCCGGGAGACAGGTAGTTTAGTCTAGAGGTTGGAGTGACTGATGGGCTTCAAAGTGAAGCGTGGTTGATTTGTGATGACCCAGTGCGATTGGGACAATCTTCCGATGAACTAAAGGTTGGTTGAGTTGTTTTCTTTGACGAAGATGTGGTGCTGGTTGGGAACTGTAAGGATAAGTTGACTTGGCAGGTACTGGATACTAGGTAGGCGACCCAGGTGTGAGATCAGTTGGATTTCCCCCAGTTAGTTACGGAATTACGAGATGTGGAATTTCGGGGAAGAAATTCTTTAAGGGGGGTAGATTGTAACGACCTGTCCCGGGAATCAGGATTAGATTAGTTTTTAATGACGGATTAGCGACGGTAATCGGGGATTAGTTGGATGCATTCGGACGGACGGTGCAAAATGACGATTTTACCCTTGGAATGGGCCAAAATGTTGACTTTTCGATTGGCTGGTCAAAGGGACTTTGATCGATAACCGTGACGTAGTTAGGGACTTCACGAGTTTATAGACAGGTGGCACGTCCGATTCCGACATCCGAGGAGAAAGTTATGATGTTCGGAAGGTCGAGGGTATTTTGGTAATTTTGATGAAATAGAGGTAAACAGTTGACTTTTTGAAGACAAATCACTTTCACGCATTTCGAGGACCGTTAGATAGGTCTCTATGCCCTCAATACAACGACAGGAGGCACGCCATCATCGGACGTCAGACGGTTTACTTATGGGTCTAAATAAGCGAATGGCAAAATGGTAATTTTGGAAGGTAAGGGCAAACTGGTCAATTTTCACATTGGGAGCTGTGCTAGTGCAATTGTGACACTTGGCCGTTCTTGAGATGGGTGCCCAGTGGATGTGGGACACATGTCCCTTCTCCAGAGGGTCGTAGAACCCTGTAAGCCGTTTTTTCGGTTAATTTAAGGACAATTGCCAATTGCATGGGCTGGGAAGAACAGAAGTGAAAAAAAAGGGAAAAACAGAGCAGGGTGTGCCCGTGAAATCCCAGCCCTCCAGACCTCTTAATTGTCAACTTTTACTGATGATTTGTGAATGGAAGTGAGAAAGAAGGGTGAGCGGTTAAAGGTGGTGGTTAGGGCGGTGCCTACAACGGCTCCATAATGAAGAAACACGAGAAGCTCTGAAGTCCATTTAAATGGAAATCTTGTTTCTTGATAGTTTGATCGACTCAGTTAGGGAGATGATGTTTTGGAGGACCATACAGGTTGGTTGGAACCAAGTTGGAGCCTTAACATGGACGGTAAGAGGAAACCCGTGAAAAGAATCTTCTTGAACTTCAAATATGGTAAGTTGGAACTTGGAAGTTGTTGTGAGGTTCTGATCATTTCGTTGTGCTTCTAGGGAGGCCAGGAGACGTTTGGGATCAAAATCGAGAAGGATGGAAGCCATAATCGTAGCAACTAGAAGGAAGATAGAGACTGGGTTAATCGTTGAATTGGAAGGTGAGTTCCAGGTGGAAATGCTTGTTTTTAAGGTCACCAAACGATTATAAACACTAAGGCAAACACATAGGACTAATTAGAAGTAAAAACAACACAAAAATGGACTTGGAGTTGGACAAAACCGCTCACGTCGGTTCGGTTCGGCCGGACCGGTTCGAACCGGTTCAAACCGGGTTTGTCCCAAGGTTGAAGATGAACAGTAGCAGCGCGTGAGGCCCACGCGCAGCCCCTTTGGGTGGCGTGGTGGGCGTGTGGCACGGATTTCGAGGAAACTTCCAATACGACTTTTAAATTATTCGATGTAATGAACATTATGGCGCTAGTTTCGAGTCAATCGGATATCGTCTCGATATGTTTCGGGATGTCCGAAGGTTTTAGGGCTCAGTTAAAAATAGTAAAAAAATCGGGAAAATTACGGGGATTTAGTATAAGCTTTATGTAGTTAGTGACCTTATTGTAGGGTTTGGACAGGTTCGGAAAAGCTAGTGATAGTGGATTGGCCAGGAACGGCATAGGTGCACGCGTATCGAGGTGACAACGCTATGGTCTGTGAGTGGACTTTGTTTTCTAACTCTTGATGCATGCATACGTGTTTTTATATGTTTTCTATACGTGATTCTATGATTTGATTTATGATCTTGATGGTTTACGATTTTGCACGTTTTTCGAGGTAATTACGGAATTTCACGTTTTACGAGATTTCGAATGATCTTGTGATTTGATTATGGTTTTAATGATTTGATTTCGGAATTTGAAATATGATTTGATTTCAAGGATTTGAAATAGATTTCGGAAAAGTGATTTCGAGCTTGGAGCCTGTTTCTGAGATTTCGATAAGCGAGCTTTCAGTTTTGAAACTTGGGAAGGAAATTCTGGATTTAGGTTCGGGATGATGATTCCGGATACCGGCTTACGGAATCATTGTTGCGAATTCGGATAAGGATTTTCTATGGTTTTCACTGTTGCTTGAAAAATGGTTTTGGGTTTAAAGACCCGGAAAAAGAAAAGAAAAATCGTTGGATCTGGTTTTGAGTTTAAAGACTCGGTTGATTGACGGGGGGAGGGCCCTGGATTGAGATGTTTTGAGTTTAAAGACTCGGTATATGTTTTGAGTTTAAAGACTCGGTTATGATACCCCCCGAGGCATGTGATTGTGTTTTGAGTTTAAAGACTCGTTGATATCCCCGGAAGACCTGATTATTGCGCATGGTTTTGAGTTTAAAGATTCGAGCGCACTTGAGATCCATCAAACTCGCATGATTGATGTTTTTCACTTGTTTTTCCGCTGTTTTGGGCAGTGACCCGGATGAATTGGATTTGATGAGTTTTGGGACTGAGTTCCCGTACTTTGAGATCGATTTGTGATTTGAGGCTGAGGCTTGGATTTGAATGACGAATGTGATTCGGGTTTTTGATGTGAAATGGTTTCATAACTTGAGACTGATATGCATGCATTGGTTTTTAAATAGAGGGTATAAATGTAATTATTTTCTGATAACTGTTTTTGAACTTATACTTTATCTTTGTCCACTCACAGTCTTTTGTGTTTTCGATACCCTCCAGGTTGTTGCGGTACGGGCTGTTGGTCGAGAGAGACGGAGACATCACAACCGCGAACCACAGTAGTTCGGCGCACTCTGGGAAGTCCGGATACTTTTAGGATGGTTAGAACGAGAATCCCTTGTCCAACTTACATGTCACATGGAGGTTGGACATCAGTTTAGCCTTCGTGTCATGCGTAAGTTAGACGGGAGCAGGGTTTAGCCCTTAATCCCGGGGGATTAGGGGTGGGTCCTGTCATCCTGAGTGCTCTGCCAGCCTATGGCATAATTTTTGTTGATATTCATTCGGTTGATGATTTCTAGAAGATCTTGCCTGCACAAGGCTAGATTATGAAAATAAATAATTTACTTTCAACACTTGTAATTTTACTTCTCGCATTTCAATACTAACACATTTACCCTTCAGTACTTTACTTTCATTATAATATAACCGGGTTTTCTAAATGTGAGATAAGCATTTGGGATATATCAACTAGCGTGTTTCATGGCTGTCTAGGTAGTGAAACCATCTATATCTCTTGGGTTCAATCTGATCATCCCAACTAAAGAAAACCCGCATGTCTAGCTACTAATTTACTAAAATAACAAGTTGCTAACTCGAACAACATGGGGATCAAAAGAACTTGGACTAGATTGGAACGAAAATTTATTAAAATCCTTAGATACTGTAAGAAAAAAGCATATAAAAGAACAACTCAAGTTATTTACCCGTTTGCCTCATAATCACTTGATTATAAGAAAGGTTATTGAGCCACAATAAGAATCCATCTGCAGCTGTCTAGTAGTTCTCTACTAGTGGCATGCCGATTTTGAATGGAGTTAAGGCATATTTGCTTCCTAGTACGCCCATCTAGGGATAAACCGTGTATCGAAGGCCCTTAAATCCAATGCTTTCAAACCATCTAAAGAGTCCATGCAACATATAACAAAGAGACCCACGCAAAGCTCGCTTCGTCACTCAGCAACCAAGTCCCATGTAGAGACCCACTGAAGACGGCCTCGAGCCTGTTATCGCAAAAAAACAATTTGGACAGAATATAATTGGGCACTGACAGGACCCTTCCTGAGATCACCCTTCATTCTCGTGAAAGGGCTTAACACAAATACTCAAAAAATCCCAAAGTACCTTCAGTTCGATTATCATACAACTACAGTGCTAGGCAAGGGATAAACCCCAAGTTGCAAGCATACACAAAACCTAGAATATAACAAATACATAGAGAACTAGACAAAAAGTTAAATGACTAACAAAACCTACTCTAGTTAACAAGAGTGTGCAGTCCATGGAAATGCCACAACCTCAATACATGCCACATTCTGAGATCAATCCGGAGGATGCCAAAACCAAGAAAAACCGTGAGTGGAAAAAAAATAAAGCCTTTGGAATTTTTTTTCCAAAATCATATTTTTCTCCTCCGTTTTATAAAAGCAGGCATGCATAAACATATGAAAATACATAATGTCCCGGCCTACATTTCCTTGAAAACCCCAGTTGCAAATCATTTGAAAAAAACCCTGGAACCTTAAGAGAAAAGTCAAACCTCGTCTCGTTGGTCCAACTAGCCCACTAGTCCAACTAGCATCCCCTCTGTACTACCGATAGACAACCACGGATCATGTAGAGTCCAACTCTGTCGGCATGTGTCGAGTCCAACTCATACCACGTCCGAGTCCTTCCTTATGAATCATCCCAGTCCAAATCCAAAATAGCGATCCAATCGTCTGAGGTTGACAATATCAAGAAAAAGTTACAACAATACCTTATCCAACCCAGGCACCAGCCCAAAATCTGGTTTTCCAAAAAAACCACCATAAAACCTTTGTTTAGAAACCACAACCACATATACATTCTAAAACTAGTCATATATCTAGAAAACATTTAGAATCATATTGCAAAACCATAACCATCAAAACCATACCATAAAACTATATAAATATGTAAATATGCATGCATCACAATTATGAAAGAAAATGTCTACTCACAGTACCACTGATAGCTCAAACTTGAGCTATATGCTAATTTGAAGTCTTCGGGGCATCTTGGCCTGTCAAAATCACACCTGGGGGTACCAACAATCCACATAAGCTCACACATAAACCCCCACCAAACCCTGAAATCGTAAACATGTCCCAAACATGCTACCTGAGGAGATAAATACCAAAAATTATCCCCAAACGACTTCCAATCGGCCAGAAACCATCATCATTGGATTCAGGATGTTGAAACTTTTTGAACATGATTGTTCCAACCTTGAGAATTTTTCCCACAGGCCTCCACACTCAGGGAGAAGTCTGGAGGCTAAACTCATGTGCATGGCATCAGCTCCTAACGTCAGCCCTAGCTAATGTGACAGCTGCCATGTGGACCTGACACCTGACACACGTAGTCACGTGGCATCCCTTAACATGTGCCATATGGCACCTCCAGCCACCTGCCACATATTACTCCTGCCACGTTGCATCACTGACCACCTGTCTCGTGGCGCCTGACACCTTGACAGCTAACGTGACACTAGCTGCTACCTACCATTTGCCACCCGCCACATGTCTATTGACATCATCGAGACATCACCTGGTGACATCATCATGATGTCATGTTGATGTCACCCCTCGCCGGAGGTGCAGCCGCAGTCTTGTCTAGTCGGAAAACCTCTATTAACTGCCTAAACTTCAAACCTTCATGTCTCCCTCATTTCTCAACGAAATTGGAAAAACTTCAAATCCTAGCTTGCCTTGCTCGTGAGGGTCCTTAGAAGCTGTTTCCAACCTTGGTTTGGTTCAAGAAGTCCTTAAATTGAAGATGAAATTATGGTTGAAAGTGTGTTTTTGTGTGGGTTTAGGTTTAGGGGGTTGCACGGGTTGAGAGAGTGAGAGTGTGAGAGAGAAAGTGAAATGGATAAGGATGATGAAAAATGATTAGCTCACAAAAAATCCCCCAAAAATATCCTTTTTTTCCTTTCCTTCCAAAACCACCCTTCCCCCATTTAGAAAGCCAAGGTTAAACTCAAAGGGCAAACTGGTCCAATAAGCTAAATTAATTCCTTAAATTCCCGTAAAAATCCCCAAAAAAATCCCGCTAATCCCGTAATTAAGGTCCAAGTCTTTAATTTCTACCCTCTTACAAGAATTTTGTCCCCGAAATTCGCACATAATCTTGCCAAAACATGGAAGTTTAATACTGTCTCAAAATCTAGGCTCCCATGTGACCCTTGTCTACGTCAAAACCCTCCACAACACAACTACAAGGGCACCAATAACTCTACACTATACCCTGTTTGTCCGATTCCAGATCTGGACCGATCACTCACTAAGCTCAAAATCCTCTATGAGTTCTCCTACTCAACTCCAATGGTCAACCAACCTACGTCTACAAAGACGTACCATCCTGGACTAATCCAACACTCTAGCAACCGAACCAAGGAAATAATACGTACTTGTTTGTGTAACAGCGAATATATGTGCTTGCCCACCTACGGTTCCACCGTGTCCCCGCTGGCTACCCCCTGCCTTATTAGTTCCTCGAACCTGACTCCCAGATGCTTTGTCGAAGAAAGTGTCATCGTATGTTGACCCTGCCATGCGGTACCCTAACTAGTAGCACCCTATTCTTGATGGACACTTCCGTTTGAAATGCCCAAGTTGACAAGACCCATCCCTAATCCCCTTGGATTAACGTGGGAGGACCCGCTCCCGTCTGACACCACGTGTCAGGCCAGGTATAATACCGTGACCCAGACAGTATTTCCAGAGTATGTAGCTTCATATGATGCCTAGGTCTCTACTACAGCCCGCATCCGCGATCAACCAGGAGGGTGCCAAAACCAAGAAAAATGTGGGAGTGGAAAAAAATAAGCATTTCAAATACATTTCGAGAAAATATAATTTAACCCTCCATTTTATAAAACAAGCATGCATAATCAATTAAAACATTTCTTTCAAGTAAAACAGTACATAGGGAAAACAAATACTTTCATCGAAAACCCAATCATGTGAAAAAATCTGAACACAAAGAAATAAATCAAAAACATGACCCATTCTCATATCCCACATCTGTCTCATATCATCATATCATCAACATCATCAGCCACGATATCCAAGCAACGCGTGCAATCAAGCTCTAAGACAGCTCACGTCCGAGCACGTCACTGTGAACACATATACGGTCGACATTCATATCATCGTGAACATATCAATGATCAATCTCATACATCATAAGCACTCTTGAATCGAGCCTCCCACGGTTGCTTGACAACAGGTAGTGTATCATGACATCTCCAAGGAAGGGGAGGACACAGTGCATCCCGGAGACGAGCAACATATCATAGGGTCCTCTCTGGGGAAATATATTCACAATCGGAGGCCTTCTCTGGGGAAACACATTCCTACTTGAGTCATCACAACTATTTCGGAGAATGGTCATAGTAAAAACAGTGGAAACAATTGAAATACATTTTCATAAATAGTTGTATTTCAAATCAAATCAATCGTTTCACGTAGGGTCTCAGTCCAAAACATAGTTTCCACAAACATCATAAAAGGAGTGTCCAATTCTCATTTCACAATACTCAAAACCATTTTCCAACTGGGTCTCAAGTCCAAATACCATTTTCACGCAAATCCATAAAATCATTCATTTCCAAACCATGATCAAGCCAATATACGAATCTTTATGCAATTCATCATTCAAATCATACTATAAAGCATTTAAAACATTTATGCATGTGTCATAGTTATAAAACAAAAGTCCACTTACAGATGGTCCATCCTATGCGCTCAAAACACAAATTTTAAGCCGATTCGCAGATTCCATAATGTTTAGGCCTATCCAAATCATACCCGAGGGTCACTAACAATCCATATAAGTTCATCCATATACACCCCCTAAACCCCAGTACAGTAAACGTGTCCTAAACAAGCCTCCCGATGAGACAAATCTCCAAAACACTAACCAAATGATCTCCAATCAACCTGAAACAACCACCATTGGATTCAGAACGTTCAAAAACTTTCGAACAAGATTAGTTTAACCTCAAAAATTGTGCCCACGCGTCCACACACGAGGGTAAAATTTTAGCCCACGGGTTAACGCAAACGTCATTTGCTGATGTCAAACAATTTGACAGCTTTGACAGCTTGCCCCGTGGCACTCTCAGACTGGTACCACGTGTACTACCACGTCACTCTGACAACTCTTGACATGTTTTCACGTGACACCACCTGATTAGTCCACGTGATTTGACAATGCTGATGTGGACTTACCACGTAATCTGACACGTCAGCTTGACAATCTGACAACTTTCTGACACGTTGCCACGTGGCACCACCTGGCTGATCCACGTGGTCTGACAATGCTTACATGGCACTACCACGTCGATGTTGACTCGACCTAACACCCTACCACGTGTCACCATCTGGTTGGCCATGTGGCCTGACATGAATACGTGGACTACCACGTCATCATCGCCAACCTCCAACCAGGTCGACTCATTTCACTATAATGGGTCGTTCGACCTGCGACCTTGACCCGATCGGTTCTTTCTCATTTCTCAACCAAATTCCACCCTTCTTTCACCATTAGACTCGCCATTCTTTCAGCATTCAACTCGTCTCTCGTCCAGAAACCTATCCACGAGCTTGAAATCAGGAAAACTAACCTGAAATTTCTTGGCGAAGCTTAAACCGTCTCAGTCCAGGTTCAAACCTCCACCAGTGCTCCTCCTTGCGTCCAAACTCACGGTTTCCTAGCTCGTCGTACTCGCAAATAAGCCAAGAAGATGATAGTGATTAGAAAATTGAGGTTCGAATTCTAGAATCCAAAACCCACTTTCAAGGTTTTCGGGTTTTACCTGTTTTTTAGGTTCTCAGGCAACCACCGTGGCTCAGCCTCTCACCTCCATCCTCCTCGGTCTCTTAAGCCCTCCCTCTCACTTCCTCTTTCCCTCAATCACGAACTAGGAAAATGAAAATAATGAAGAATGGAATGGGGTGGTTTCCGGTGGATGGACAAAGGGGGAAGGGTGTAGATGTATGTATGTGGAAGTTAGGGTCATCATCCTATGGTCCTTACAAAGATATTTTGGGTCCAATAAGTCAAACACCAAAAATCAACTTCTTAAAATACGTGTAATTGTAATAGTTCAAAGAACCATTCTAGACCCGTAACTTTCCCGTACAACATCCAAATTTGACGTGCCACCTGTCTACGTACTCATAATCTCTCGATCTACGTAATGGACCTCGATCCACGTGCAATTAACATCTCAGGTCAAAAGTTAACACTTTTCCCTCATAGGGGTAAAATCATCTTTTCACCTCGACTAATCTTGATTAGTCTCGATTAATCCTTAATTAATCTCGATAAGCACCTAATTTTGGTATGAGTCTTTACAATCTACCCTCCATAAATAATTTTGTCCTCGAAATTCACATTGACCCAATCCTACTACGGAAAACCATCCTGCCTCCAACTCGAGGCTCCTACGTGTCCATGTACACGTCCAACATCTATCCACAGTATGAATATCGAAGTCAAACGTCACTGAATGTCAATTGCAATCTAATGGTCAATTCTAAAATTCTGCTCAATCTTGTTGATCGTACCTGATAAGTGCGTGGCTACCCCGCCACAGAACTCCAAAATGCAAATCTCAAGCCTCGCTCGAGCCATCGACACTCTGTCGGTATCACCTTTCATCCACGTAGGTGCTCTTAGAACTAAGTCTGCCATCTCTGCTCCCACAGAGCAATCACAAGTTCTTTGTCCTTAGACAATCTCCGACTGTCAATCATAACTACGATGAACCGTCGTGTCAAGCCGGTAACTCATCGGCTCCACTCTTTCCATTCAAGTTTCTTATCCACATCTAACTCACACCAGAGTTGACAGGACCCATCCCAATCCCCCCGGGATTAGTGCGGGATGACCCTGCTCCCGTCTGACACGAAGTGTCAGACAAGGGATATTTCCGACCTTTACCCTCCCGGGCTATCAGAGTACGCCAGGATCCGGAGGAGGCATGTGATATCTCGATCTCTGCTACAGTCCACATCCAATGTCAACCTGAAGGGCAGTCAAAACATTAAAAACTGTGAGTGGACAAAACAAGAGTTTATAAAAACATTTTAACGAGAAGACATTTGTACCCTCCACTAAAAAGCATGCATGCATTCGAAAACCATTTATCCAAAACAAACCATATGTGGGACTAAGCCCAAAGCAGATATAAACCAAGGTCGAAAGGACCACAATGAAAACGACCATACGGGCCACTGCCCAAATCCATACGGGACTCGTCCCCAAACCATAATGAAACCAAGTACACGAGCCACTGCTCAAATCCTGTGCACACCTGTGAGCACCACATATCATATATCATATATACATCACATACATATATATAAGTCACACAACCAATCCTGTCACGGTATCCAAAGCCACGCGCGCGCTACCCGGGTCTCAATCCGAGTCTTCTCAAAGTCGAGGTCAATGTCCGCAGACCACTGACCCTACCCGAGGTAATAGTAACCATAGCCTTCCTGAGAGTAAGGAACCCAACTGAGGGGTGACTCCACTCAGTCGGTGCTCCGTGACTACTCCGGGATCCACCCAGGCCAACGACCCTCCCCGAAGGAGATAATAGAAGTAAAAGAAGGTAGACGAACATATATATACATAACATAAACATTCATGACCGGTTCCCCTGAACCGTCATGATCCATAATATCCATAATCAGGTAACATGCCGGTTCCCATAAACCGTCATGTACCGTAATAACATAACCAGGGTTCATGCCGGTCCCCATAAACCGTCAAGAACTAGAATGACATGACAAAAGTTCATGCCGGTTCCCACAAACCGTCATGAACTTGGAAATCCATCTAGGGTCCCTGACCCAAAATCATCAGTGTAAAACAACTGGGTCTCGTGCCCGAACATATGACTCAACTGGGCACCGTGCCCGATATCCAAGGGTCAGTCACGACTCCGATCATAGTGATGCGTGCAACCATCCATCCAGGACCGCCCTCAATCCTGGTATGTCGCCGTGAACGAATCAACCGACGCGACCATCGCAAGATCATGGTGCACTCATCACCGATCGCTATCCTGAACCGTCAGCACTCCGTAGTCGAGCCTCCCCAGGCTGCCCGACAACGAATCGTGCATCGTGACCTCTCCGGAAGGAACACATCCAAATCCGGAGGCGAGCGTCGTATCGTCGATCGCCGTGCACATAGCACCCATCGCGACCACGATTTAGACCCGAAGGTCGTAAATAGTGTCATATGCCCGAGACAAAACCAAATGGGTCTCATACCCGAGTTTATCCATTTAGAAATCCAAAATCAAATCATTTAAATCAATAAAGAAATACAGACCCGTACAAGCACCGTATAAGGCCGAAACCTCGAAATACGTGCTTATACGTAACCACGTAGAATTGCACCCATGGCATCATCAAACAAGTAATAAAACATATAATAAACATTTATACATACACCAATTTAGAAAACAAGGTCCACTCACAGACCATCCGAGCTGCCGCCTCGATTTGCGTGCCATACGGCTCCCCGAGCCGATCACCGTCACCGGGACTCCCAAACCTGTCCAAATCGTAATAGAAGGTTACTAACTACTTAATTAACCTCCCACTAAAGCCCCGTAATTCTCCCGTATTTTCAACTATTTTTAATCCCGAACCTAAACCTTCCGATGCCCCGAAACATATCGAGACGGTGTCCGATTGACACGAAAAGTCCCAAAATGTTCGTTACATCGAATAGATGATTTCCCGTGTTGAACACTTTCTCAAATTCCCTGCCACGCGCCCTCACGCGCCGCCTGAAGTGGCTGCGCGTGGGCTTCACGCGCCAGCTACAGTACCCGCTGACGTCATCGCTGACGTCATCTGACAGCTGTCAGGTCTGACATGTCAGACTCTGACAGGTGCCACGTGTCATGCTCCCATTGGTCCACGTCATTGTACTGTCAGTGCCACGTGGCAGTCTGACATGTGCCACGTGTCATCACGGCACTGGTCCACGTCAGTGACACGTGTCAGCCCCTGATTGGGCCACGTCACTGACATGTCAGTGCTGACTGTGCACTGACATGTGACACGTGTCGCACTCCTATTGGCCCATTTTCTGACATGTCAGCTGACATTGTCAGATCTGACAATGCTGACGTCATCCCTGACATGATGACGTCAGCAGGATGACGTCACCTGTCATCCCTGCCCTCCCGCGGGTCGACCCGAACGTCTGCAACCAGGTCGCCGTGACCCGCGGCTTGACCCGGCCGGTTCTCCGCCGTCCGACCACCAAAATGCTTCCCGTTTGTCCCATTTTCATCCTCTAATCCTAACCTACAGTCCTATGACATCAAAATGGAAGGAAAACACCAAAAAACCATACCTTCGAGCTTGGCCATGGCGGCCGTACATTCCTCCGCCGTTCACGGCCGTTCCAGGCCATCCCCATCCCCAAAACTAATCCTATTCGACTCCTAGGGCTACCAGCAACCTAACCTAAACCTTAGAATCGAATAACAACTAACAAAACTCAATTTCAAAATTTGAAATATTTTCTTACCTCACGGTTTCTCCTCCGCTGTGTCCTCCACCGTCCCCGGCCGTGGATTGCCATCCTCAGCCCCTCACCACCTCCTCACGGTCATTTTATCTCCTAGGGAATGGTGGTATGTGTGTGTGCTGTTTTGGAGAAAATGAAGAAAATGGTGAAGGGGGATTTCGGGTGTGAAGAAATAAAGAAGAATGATGAAGGTGATGCCGTGGAAGAGAAGGGAGAAGGAGATGATCAGATGAGAGAATGAGAGATGAAGGGTGAGGATTAAAAGATGAGTTGAAATGGATGGTTAGGATTAATGGTTGTTAGGTTTAATTATAAAATAATTAAAATAATAATATTTAATTATTTAGATCCACATTTTGGGGGATCAAATCAATGGGATGAGTGACACTTGTCACTCATCCATGGGGCCCACCAAAATATCCACCCAATCAGATTTCGCCGAAACGTCCCCGTCTCGAAGTTCGTGCATAGTGAAATCGAACTTTCGTGACCCGTAACTCTCCCGTTTGAAGTCCGATTTCAATGTGCCGCCTGCCTATGGATTTGTATCGTCCTTATCTACGTAACGGTCTTCGGCCCTCGGCCATCGGACCTCCCGGTCAAAAAGTCAACATTTGACCCCATTTAACCAAAATTACCAAAATGCCCCTAAACTTCCGAACGTCATAACTTCCTCCACGAACGTCGGAATTGAACGTGCCACCTGTCTATGAACTCGTGACGTCACGAACTATGTCACGGTCATCGGTCAAAGTCCATTTGACCGCCCGATTAAAACGTCAACGTTTTGCCACCATCAGGGGCAAAACGGTCATTTCGCATCGCTCGTCCGATTTCGCTCTACTAATCACGGATTAGCCTCACTAATCGTGATTAGTCACTAATCTAATCATGGAATTTGGGACGGGTCGTTACAACCTTCCCTCCTTAATTAATTTCGTCCTCGAAATTCCAACCGACCTAAACCCAACCGTTCTTCCCTCCTTAATTAGTTTCATTCTCGAAACTCCAATTATCTTGATTCCACATCCACCCCGTGGAAAGTAGAATCGACCTCGAAACTTATGTACACTCGTACACCCACTAACCAGAACGATAACCGTCCGCAACCAGACGTACGACTAACACTCACGTCGTATCGACTACATTCGATCACGTCGAATGACAGAAGTCGTACGCTCCGAACTGACACCACTTGTCAGATCTACCATTTCGTTGACATAACAACTCTACGGTTCCTTCCTCAATCCCCAACCTATCCTGACGTCTGCTCCCACTGGGAGTCACCAACCCGCACTCAACGATCCACGCTGACACCTCCGACAAACTGTCAGTACTTGACAGTCGTCAGTCGCAAACTGATCTGACACACACTCGTGGTTACACCAACCACAAGCATTTCACTCGACCTGTGTGTAACTAGACCCATTAGAAATACCATGACCCAATGCACAGTATCCAATGCCTAGTTCACGACCTCGACTAATCCGGTGGTATCGGATCCAATCCGACTACCAACACGATCACCAACGTACTACCGGTATAACCTATATACTGTCACTAGACACCACAAGTATGCCCAGTATTGTACCTCGAACAACGTACAAGGTACGTACAACTACCCATCAATCCGCCTACAACCACCTAGGTTGTAGCCAATCACGTTTCTATAATGGAGTTCGCATGTCCAATCCAGTATTAGACAATCGATACTCCGACCCAACATCTATTTCAAAATCCGAATCCGAATCCGCAATTTCGTAAGAAATCCCGAATCCAAATCCAGAAATCATATCCATAATCATGTCCAAATTCGAATCCGAAATCATCATTCCGTAAGCTAGCATTTGGAATAACTATTCCGAACCCAAATCCATAAAAGAAAATCTACAGTCAAGCTCTAGAATCAAATCCTGAATCGTCACCCAGAATCTGATTCCAAAACCCAAATCTAGAAATCCTTTTTCAAGTTCCAAAATCAAATCCTGAATCGTCATCCAGAAATCTGATTCCAAAACTCGAAATATCGTTCTCGTCTACCGAGACGCACCATATCCAAACCTATCAGATACCTGCTCAAATGATTACACATTACATCTGATTGACTTCATAGGGAAGCCAATCCCAACATCCACCCATCTCTAACACTGACCATATCCGACCACGTCGGAAAACTACTCATCGGACAACTACTCAGGTGAGTAATAAGCCATATGGGATTTACCTCGAAAAGAAGTTCAGTCCCAAACATGCTCCACTCAACATCCAAGTAAGAGTAATAAACTCTCCACCTATCTGGATATCCAAATCATGATCCAGATCCAACACTACGTCAACCGACCATAGACGTCACGATCGAGGATCGTCACAATGCCCAAAGTCCTAGACCATTTCCCACATCTAAATAGGTTAGTCAACGACGAGACACGCCGAGACTGTGGGTTCTCACTGATTACCTCGTACCGAGGAAAATCAAGAATGATCGAATAATCCATCCTACGTGAATGCAAACAACACTCGATGCACTCACCGCGTCAGGTAATCTAACATCGTCTGCCACCAAGCAGAAATGAGAAATCCCAGTCACCTAACTTCGATTTACTCACTCCACCTGATGACCCAAGACAATCACGGGTCCACCAACCACTACACGATCAATGTACTAGTGGCAACCAACAACTTCAATAACATCTACATCATCTACCATCATCAATCATGGTAGAATCTGAGAAGTCACCCAAAACGACTTCGACATACCCGTTACCAATGCGGAAAACCCGCATTCCATTCGTCACCGCAATCGCACCCTCTCGCGATTTCGAAGTTCCAACAAGATTGGAAACAACATACCCGGACATCAACCACGTGTCCCTTAACCACTTTAACCTTATCTGAGGTCCACTCTGGAACCACAGATACCGAACATATGCCCATCTCGTCAGAGCCACATCCCGACTCGTGACTCACCGTCATCACAATCACCCGCACCGACACCAGCACTAGCACTAGCACTAGTACCAGCACCATCACTACCACCTGTCAGCATCAGCACACAAGTATCCTCACTAGCATCAGTACTGACGCTAGCACACCGTGAGCAAAACTGACACCCTGGATCTCCGCTCATACCAAGCGACGATCGCGTACCTATGCTCGTATAGGAGAAACTCTGTCTCCCTCGCATCTGACAACTCTGGGTACAATCACCCTGACAACTCATGCGAGAAAAGGAAAACGTTCCCCGAACGTCCCCGATTCCCAACAATCGTAACTACAACCACTCTCGGTAGTAGTGCCTGCTACACACTCGTGCAGACCTAACTACCAGGCACCGCTATCGAGACCCCGCATCCAACGGAATCACTCGCCTGTACCAAATACTCTGTATCCCCGCTCCGGGATTCCATCGACAAGTACCAACCCTGGTAACTTGTCCAACAATCTCTATCCTGTCGTAACTCGACTAAACCATTGTCGTCTACCAGGTCATCCACGACCGTAGTTGTACCAACAATCCATCACAACTAATGTAGCACGACAACCTACTAGGTCTAACCGATAAGTACAACCTCGACTGCGAAGTGCAGTCCCCACACAAGCTGACATGACTAGACCGACTAACGAATCCAAATCTGAATAGTCGTCAAAGTCACACCACTCGCCAACTTGCCTTTCCGAACCATACACATCCTACCAACAATCCAACCAGGATTCCTCGAATCCGGCTGCTAACTGCCGACTGCAGTAAATCCATTTAACCCAACCCAAGTCCGACCATCGAGTGGTCGCAACTCCAAACCAGTCGTCGAAACCGATCCTACGACATCGTGCAAGACGATCCCAACTAACCGTCTCACGGTCAAAACTCGAAAATACTGTTTATCCCTTTGTAGGGTCCCACACTGTCATCCACGATAGAACTACGGTAAACCCGACATCGAATGCCGAACCAAGGCATGCCAATCCTACTAACTATCGTACCGGCACCCCAACAATCAGGTTGACCACGGACTGCAGCCCAATGAGATATCACATCCTCGACCAGCATACATACTCCAAGAGCTCCGCGGTTGCTCGAATAGAGACAACCCCGCTCTGATACCGCGTTGACAGGACCCATCCCAATCCCCCCGGGATTAGTGCGGGATGACCCTGCTCCCGTCTGACACGAAGTGTCAGACAAGGGATATTTCCGACCTTTGCCCTCCCGGGCTATCAAAGTACGCCAGGATCCAGAGGAGGCATGTGATATCTCGATCTCTGCTACAGTCCACATCCGATGTCAACCTGAAGGGCAGTTAAAACATTAAAAACTGTGAGTGGACAAAACAAGAGTTTATAAAAACATTTTAACGAGAAGACATTTGTACCCTCCACTAAAAAGCATGCATGCATTCGAAAACCATTTATCCAAAACAAACCATATGTGGGACTAAGCCCAAAGCAGATATAAACCAAGGTCGAAAGGACCACAATGAAAACGACCATACGGGCCACTGCCCAAATCCATACGGGACTCGTCCCCAAACCATAAAGAAACCAAGTACACGAGCCACTGCTCAAATCCTGTGCACACCTGTGAGCACCACATATCATATATCATATATACATCACATACATATATATAAGTCACACAACCAATCCTGTCACGGTATCCAAAGCCACGCGCGCGCTACCCGGGTCTCAATCCGAGTCTTCTCAAAGTCGAGGTCAATGTCCGCAGACCACTGACCCTACCCGAGGTAATAGTAACCATAGCCTTCCTGAGAGTAAGGAACCCAACTGGGGGGTGACTCCACTCAGTCGGTGCTCCGTGACTACTCCGGGGTCCACCCAGGCCAACGACCCTCCCCGAAGGAGATAATAGAAGTAAAGGAAGGTAGACGAACATATATATACATAACATAAACATTCATGACCGGTTCCCCTGAACCGTCATGATCCATAATATCTATAATCAGGTAACATGCCGGTTCCCATAAACCGTCATGTACCGTAATAACATAACCAGGGTTCATGCCGGTCCCCATAAACCGTCAAGAACCAGAATGACATGACAAAAGTTCATGCCGGTTCCCACAAACCGTCATGAACTTGGAAATCCATCTAGGGTCCCTGACCCAAAATCATCAGTGTAAAACAACTGGGTCTCGTGCCCGAACATATGACTCAACTGGGCACCGTGCCCGATATCCAAGGGTCAGTCACGACTCCGATCATAGTGATGCGTGCAACCATCCATCCAGGACCGCCCTCAATCCTGGTATGTCGCCGTGAACGAATCAACCGACGCGACCATCGCAAGATCATGGTGCACTCATCACCGATCGCTATCCTGAACCGTCAGCACTCCGTAGTCGAGCCTCCCCAGGCTGCCCGACAACGAATCGTGCATCGTGACCTCTCCGGAAGGAACACATCCAAATCCGGAGGCGAGCGTCGTATCGTCGATCGCCGTGCACATAGCACCCATCGCGACCACGATTTAGACCCGAAGGTCGTAAATAGTGTCATATGCCCGAGACAAAACCAAATGGGTCTCATACCCGAGTTTATCCATTTAGAAATCCAAAATCAAATCATTTAAATCAATAAAGAAATACAGACCCGTACAAGCACCGTATAAGGCCGAAACCTCGAAATACGTGCTTATACGTAACCACGTAGAATTGCACCCATGGCATCATCAAACAAGTAATAAAACATATAATAAACATTTATGCATACACCAACTTAGAAAACAAGGTCCACTCACAGACCGTCCGAGCTGCCGCCTCGATTTGCGTGCCATATGGCTCCTCGAGCCGGTCACCGTCACCGGGACTCCCAAACCTGTCCAAATCGTAATAGAAGGTTACTAACTACTTAATTAACCTCCCACTAAAGCCCCGTAATTCTCCCGTATTTTCAACTATTTTTAATCCCAAACCTAAACCTTCCGATGCCCCGAAACATATCGAGACGGTGTCCGATTGACACGAAAAGTCCCAAAATGTTCGTTACATCGAATAGATGATTTCCCGTGTTGAACACTTTCTCAAATTCCCTGCCACGCGCCCTCACGTGCCGCCTGAAGTGGCTGCGCGTGGGCTTCACGCGCCAGCTACAGTACCCGCTGACGTCATCGCTGACGTCAGCATGACGTCATCTGACAGCTGTCAGGTCTGACATGTCAGACTCTGACAGGTGCCACGTGTCATGCTCCCATTGGTCCACGTCACTGTACTGTCAGTGCCACGTGGCAGTCTGACATGTGCCACGTGTCATCACGGCACTGGTCCACGTCAGTGACACGTGTCAGCCCCTGATTGGGCCACGTCACTAACATGTCAGTGCTGACTGTGCACTGACATGTGACACGTGTCGCACTCCTATTGGCCCATTTTCTGACATGTCAGCTGACATTGTCAGATCTGACAATGCTGACGTCATCCCTGACATGATGACGTTAGCAGGATGACGTCACCTGTCATCCCTGCCCTCCCGCGGGTCGACCCGAACGTCTGCAACCGGGTCGCCGTGACCCGCGGCTTGACCCGGCCGGTTCTCCGCCGTCCGACCACCAAAATGCTTCCCGTTTGTCCCATTTTCATCCTCTAATCCTAACCTACAGTCCTATGACATCAAAATGGAAGGAAAACACCAAAAAACCCTACCTTCGAGCTTGGCCATGGCGGCCGTACATTCCTCCGCCGTTCACGGCCGTTCCAGGCCATCCCCATCCCCAAAACTAATCCTATTCGACTCCTAGGGCTACCAGCAACCTAACCTAAACCTTAGAATCGAATAACAACTAACAAAACTCAATTTCAAAATTTGAAATATTTTCTTACCTCACGGTTTCTCCTCCGCCGTGTCCTCCACCGTCCCCGGCCGTGGCTTGCCATCCTCAGCCCCTCACCACTTCCTCACGGTCATTTTATCTCCTAGGGAATGGTGGTATGTGTGTGTGCTGTTTTGGAGAAAATGAAGAAAATGGTGAAGGGGGATTTCGGGTGTGAAGAAATAAAGAAGAATGATGAAGGTGATGCCGTGGAAGAGAATGGAGAAGGAGATGATCAGATGAGAGAATGAGAGATGAAGGGTGAGGATTAAAAGATGAGTTGAAATGGATGGTTAGGATTAATGGTTGTTAGGTTTAATTATAAAATAATTAAAATAATAATATTTAATTATTTAGATCCACATTTTGGGGGATCAAATCAATGGGATGAGTGACACTTGTCACTCATCCATGGGGCCCACCAAAATATCCACCCAATCAGATTTCGCCGAAACGTCCCCGTCTCGAAGTTCGTGCATAGTGAAATCGAACTTCCGTGACCCGTAACTCTCCCGTTTGAAGTCCGATTTCAGTGTGCCGCCTGCCTATGGATTTGTATCGTCCTTATCTACGTAACGGTCTTCGGCCCTCGGCCATCGGACCTCCCGGTCAAAAGTCAACATTTGACCCCATTTAACCAAAATTACCAAAATGCCCCTAAACTTCCGAACGTCATAACTTCCTCCACGAACGTCGGAATTGAACGTGCCACCTGTCTATGAACTCGTGACGTCACGAACTACGTCACGGTCATCGGTCAAAGTCCATTTGACCGCCCGATTAAAACGTCAACGTTTTGCCACCATCAGGGGCAAAACGGTCATTTCGCATCGCTCGTCCGATTTCGCTCTACTAATCACGGATTAGCCTCACTAATCGTGATTAGTCACTAATCTAATCATGGAATTTGGGACGGGTCGTTACAAGAGTCCTCTTACAGAACCTCTTATCACTCAGCGACCAACGTTGTGATCCTGACTCCTCTCAAGTCTCAAACTGGTATTTCACTCATCGTGAGTGTATCTTGACCCCATCAAATACTTGTTATGGCGAGATAATCACAACTCAGTTTCACTAGGGTTCCTCTGGCTCACAACTATGGCTCGGAGCTTTAAGCTCGTACAATAATGAGAACCTTTACAATTCCTCGCCTCTAGAGCACAGTACTCAGCATCTCGTCAATTATCTCATCAAAAAATCAACTTCGGATCCAATCCGATTACCATACCGTATCCATCCCAGATTCAATCTGATGATCCTACCACATCATTCAGAATGATCAACACTCAAAAATTACTCCATCCAACTAGCACTACTCACAAGTGCACACACATCACACAATCACATCAATCTTGGATCTAATTCATCTATAATATGGCTGGCATGGTAGCCATTCATGATCCAACATTGGAACCTGTATGTCTGATCTCTGCTTGGACATATCATACACCATAACTCAACGTCCTCTCTAAGTTCTCCCGGTGCCCTGACCAACACTCGAGATGTGTCCAACACATACTCATCGAGAACTCCAATACCAACCAACTTACACCTACCAAGACGTACCAATCCTACCCGAAAGTCATGTCGCTTACCTACCTCGACCCTCACCCTAATGATGCCAAAGGTCGGATCCTGAAGCTGTGTTGTAACATCTAATCCATCAATATAAGTCTCATGGGAACACTGACCAACAACATTCCACAGTCATCTACCTCCAGCAATCCTCTCAAGCCCAATCAATTTGACTCCCTCCTGAGTCAATCGCGTCAATGAGCTGCAATCACGGCGAATTCCACTACTAAACGCCAATACTACTCAACCAATCTGAGAGACTCCAGTCTCAGTCATCGTGGTTGGTTGACGCTAATCCCAAACCATCTCGATCCACAACCAACTCGATCCACAGCTAATTCGATCCTCAACCATCTAACTCGATCCTCGGAGGATCCATACAGTCTTCTCAACTGTAAGAATATGACCCATAACACCAACACTGGTCCACCGAATCCAAGCTACACTCATCAACGTTAGGTGACACCAAGCACCTTCCGCTCCTCAACTCATTCAAATTTTGGTCCACAAGAAATTTGACTTCTACATGGGTAACATCTCCATGAAACCCAGAAGTGAAAAGCAATGAAGAAAGTTCACTAAGAAGAACTTTCACGATAAGGATTTTTGTTCACATTATTCAGCTAACTTGTCAAATCTAACTCTCGAAGTTCCATTGAATTACAACAAAGAACACTGGGGCTCCCCAAAGTGGCATTCCAAGTCAAATGAATCCCCAAGTCCACTAAATCTTGTAATTGGACTCTCGAAGCTCTCAACTCTGTTGGTACCTTCCGACAAGGTGGTTACAAAATGGGTTACGTACCCGGGAAAACCTCCCCTGGATGTGGCAACCATGTAAATCTTCTGATGACGTATCGGGAAACTCGGCATAACCTAAATTATTCCAAGCTCACTGAGCTAACTGGGGACATCACAACATAAGTCCAACATCCCTAACAACCATCATGTAGTATCTTCCTAGCCTCCAAGCCGTAACTCACTCGGAACATCTACCACATTTCCAATGTGGAATACTTCATGCAGAAGTATCCTCTGGTCTCACCAAAAGACCAAATGTGAAATCTCAAGACTACCAATACAACTGGTTCCTCAATGCTCAACAGAGGAATAACGGGTACTCCATTAATGCATCCCTAGGATCACGTCCCAATCACAACTATCTAGGGAAATCTGATCTATCTCATTGTCAAACCTTCTACTCGGATCCAATAGGTGATTACATCATCGCACCAGTTGGAGTACTGGCTTGCATATCCCAACCCAATGGGAAGCTGATCCTAAGAAAAGAGTGTGTGAGTCCAAACTTCATCAACACTCATGAATTCTGTCCAAAGATATCTAGGGTACCTGTCACCAATCCAGGTATACCTTGTGGCTCTAGTAAGCTAACTGAACTAGAAGGAGACTGAAATCTTACTGAGCCACTCGGGATCCTTCCATCCCACTCATCGACCACTGTAACTCGCACAATTGCCACTCAAAAAATCGGAGCTAGAATCGTCCCTCGTCTAAGCTCCTTGACAAATGCATCATCTAGATGCCCTCGACGTTAGAAAAAACCATCCGATCGCTGTTGAAATTCCATTAAACTCATCTCCAACTGAGATGCCACACTGTCACTCGAGTCTCACTTCCAAGACCTGACACAAACCGACGAAGCCTCACTGCTTCAATCGCCACCGAAACATGAGCATACCATGACAAAGTCACAAGCCTCTGCTCGAACTGAGCTACCATCAAATCTTCTGCTTATGTCGGAAGAACTCCGCCTCCCTCGTATCTTGGTAAGATTTGGGTGTAATAACGTTAGAAACGTTCCTCGAACTTCGCCCAACTCTTGGTAGTATCATCCAAAACTGTAGATAACACTGTCTCCCATCAACCCTGTGAAGACCAATCTAAGAAGCACACTGCTATCATAACCATATACTCGAGACTAACAGAACCATGTCCTCACGAGCGCAACCCAACGTCCTTACAATCCGCTCAAAGTTTATAATCCATTGACTGGCCACCCCGGGATCCGATCCACAAGTACACATCTCGAATAGGGGTCATCAACAACCCCTGCTACATCCATCCCGACCGACCATCGGTCATAACTCATAAAAGTCACCATACTGGGATACAATCAACCAGTAACTCCACGGCTCCAGCCGCTGTGTCCACACAAAAATCAACCCTTCTCGAAATTTGAATCCCCTATAACTCGACATCTAATGCCTAATCGAACCAATGGGCTGGTTCTTCCCGTTAAACTTTCCTAGCCTTAACCTCTCCTTAACCTGATATTGAGGTTGATGACAAGGCTGTTGTCGTAGAGGCATCACATCCGAAGTAAAACTATCTTCCATCCTCGGTGCGCGACATCACAAGAGCAACTAAGTGCTCTGATACCAAGCTGACAGGACCCATCACTAATCCACTTGGAATAACGTGGGACCACCTGCTCCCGTCTGACAGCACGTGTCAGACCAGGGGTAATACCGTCACCCAAACAGGGTTTCCAGAGTATGCAGCTTCATGTGATGCCTAGGTCTCTACTACAGCCCGCATCCGCGATCAACCTGAAGGATGTCAAAACCAAGAAAAAGGTGCGAGTGGACAAAAATAAGCATTTCAAATACATTTCGGGAAAATATCATTTAACCCTCCATTTTATAAAGCAAGCATGCATAATCAATTAAAATATCGTTGTTGATGTCATCCTGACATCTGACAATCTGACAGCCTACCACGTGGCACTCCCGGACTAGTGCCACGTGTATTGCCACGTCACTCTGACAACTCTTGACATGTTGTCACGTGACACCACCTGACTGGTCCACATGGTCTGATAGTGTTGACGTGGACTTACCACGTAACCTGACATGTTAGCTACGTGGCACCACTTGACTGATCCACGTGGTCTGACAATGCTGACGTGGCACTGCCACATCGATGTTGACTCGACCTAACACCCTGCCACGTGTCACCAACTAGTTGGCTATGAGGCCTGACATGATGATGTGGACTACCAAACACACTCCATGATCCATGAACACAACTTGCCACCAAAACCCAACAATCCAAGTTAGATGACTAACAACAACAGAAAAATAATCGGTAGCAATTCCTCCTCGTTCCAAACAACCGACTCGTCTTTTAAGTTTTAACCCTTTAAGCAGATTATGACGACATTAATCCATTGAATTTGTTGTTGGGTGAAAGAATATTCAACCATTACACCTGAGATTTAAGCTTCTAAAGTTTCTTCCTTATGAATAGCTTGCTTCAATTGCATTTACAAACCACCGACATCACACCCCGTGAAGCTTGGTGATTCGCCCATCTCGGGTTGCTACTTTAATCTTCCTCCACGTAGACAAACCCATTCAGAGGTACCTGTAATTTCCTCAGCTTCGCACCTCTGTATCCCAGTTACTTCTGATTACTTCCTAAAATTTGAATATTACAGCACTGTTACGCTCAATTTTTACCTCATCTTTTATAAGAATTATAGGAAAGAAATCTCATTGTACCTTTTTATCCCATTTACTTCTTATTATTTCCTGAAAAATATTTGCATCATCGTTTACAAAAATCACGCGAAAGAAATCTGATTGTACTTTAAAAATTGAAATTGATAATATCCTAAAAATTACACCAGACACGTACTTTTCTTTTGGTCAAGTTAGAATCTATGTTCCGAGATTTCCGGGTAAAAAAGAAATGTGAGAATAAGTAGATACTCTTTAGGAACAGACGCCAGAAAATTCTCCCACGTGGCAAGAAGCCGACCAATTTTGGAGAAAGCGTCCAGGTAGGTAGATATATGGAAATTGAATATTCAGAAAAGTGGAAAATAGGAGAAGCTAAGTTTGAATTGAGTCCTACCATATTGTGTGGAGAATTTTGGGCCTCAAAATTTTGTCTGGTTGATTTTCACACACCTTCAAAATCTCCCAGATTCTCTCACAACTTACGTGCACCAAAACACCTTGTTTGTTCAACATCGCCTTCCTCCTCTCCTTATAGTTGATGAATCGTTGACTAGAATTGCTCATCTTCAATTTTCCTTGAAACCGATTTCCACTTCTTTGCATTCCTTTGTGGGTATCTCTTACTTCCCTGAATCAGGGATATATAGATTGGATTTGAGAAGCATCCTAAGGCTGAGCTGGGTTCATCTCAAAAAGGGGCTTTGCGCTTTCGCTTTTTGGGAGAGGATGGTAGGGGTTGTATCTGTGGTGGGTTCATCAGTGGTGGACTCACATACTTGTCCATGCTTGTGCTTGGATGCCGTGACTGCAACTGCTATGAATCTCAAGAGTGGGGGAGAATTGGTTTTGCAAAGGAATTCAATGGCCAAGAAGCATTTGGCGAAACCAGGGTCCTTGGAGTTGAGCAGTTCATTTATTGATTCCGGGCATGACATGCGACTCACCTTGAAAGCTCTTCCTGATATTGTCATCAACAGAAGGATGAGGAAGCGAAAGAACCGAAGGTTCATGATTGTGAATGAGCTTGGTGGCCAATATGAAGACACTTTTGAGGATGTTAAGACGGTGAGAAACTTAGCCCTAGTTGAAATTTCGGATCAACTTTATGTGAGAATTTAATTGGATTGATGTTGTATACTTGTTCACTGGCATGATGCACTATGTTGCGGTTTTGGTGGGTTGTTAAACTCCATGTCTCTATATAGTTCATTGTGATCCTTGCGCAATTTGATTTTGAATGTAGAATGAAGAATGAGTAGTTGCTGAGCCTGGAGTTCATTATAACCCAAAATTGGTAGTTGCTTGACTTTAGATATCCTATATTTAGCATAGTGATTACACCATCCATTGTTTTGCATTGGCTTTGCGCCAGCAAACCAGAAGCTCAGTGGAGAAGAAAACAGCAGTGGGATTGGTGAATGAAAACTAGGGGTCCTTTGCTAACCATTTTGGTTTAGTTTCTAGTTTTCTCATTTTGTGCTTGGGATGAAGGAAGAAAAGAGGGATGGAGGAAAGATGGTAAGGTAGTTGTTGAAGAAATGTACAAGGTAAGGTAAATGAAATGAAAACTTGGAACAAAAAAACCGAAAGCTATTTTAAGTTGATTTCACTTTCTAGATTTTGTTTTTATATTTCTTCTATAGCCCCTTCCTACCACCATTCTTCTTCATCTCTCCTTTCCTCCCATCGATTTCCTCCACATGTTAAGCTCAAACAGTGAAAACTAGAAACTACAAAATGGTTATCAAACAGGCCCTTTGTAATGGTGAGAGTGATTAACTCGTCTTTTGAAAGAAAGTACCTCATGATAGGTGCATGGTTATATGAAATATAGGTGGCCCTTAAATGATTCAAGAGAAGAACCCACAAGTGATGAATAGGAAGATTGTTATTTATTATGGATAGGAAGATACTGAAGGTCTCTGATCTTTATTTATTTTTGGTTTATTTTTGTTATTTTATTTTGTTTTTATCATGCATTTCATAGCAAGTAAAAGGGACTACCTGATAACATAGGTTACAGAAATCATTTATTTAACTTTAGATTCCCAGTTCTTTTGTCTATATTTCTGTTTTATCTATTTTCTAGCATGGAAGCTGGATTCAAGTCTTTTCCCTGCTTCTTTTTCTCATTTTCCATCTTGGTTTGAAAGGATTTTGTTTATGAGGAAGTTTGGAGAGACAAGCGAAAAAAATTGCAGTATCATATAAGTATAACCACTTTCTTGAATTGTAATAGTTAGAACATGAACTATCAATCAGATGCAATCTTACTTATTTCTTCTGATCCAGAATTGCATCATTTTCTGTTTTATTGAAGGTTATTATATGATTTGGGTTGGAGTGAGTACTCGTGTTAATTTTTTATACAAACTGTGTTATCCTGTCATCTTTAGGGAAATTTTATTAGCACCTTACTAATGCTTCAATGTTCTTACTCCTTTATATGCATATGTGCATCCACGCACGAACTCACAAACACAAGTACATTGTTACTTATCCGACTGTAATTTCTCTTCCTGCAGCAATTATTCAACTATTTTACGTACAAGGCTGTGAGGACTGTTATGAACCAGCTTTATGAGATGAACCCTACACAGTATAGGTGGTTTTATGAGTAAGTGAGGCCATCAAACCATGTCTTTCATGAAATGGATTCATGTTGCATCAGCTCAATGCATGAATTTGGAAAATAAATCCAGATGCTCTCTAAAATATTTAAGCCTTTTTCAGTACAAAATTCCGATGCAAACATTTTCCTTCAACCTTTAGTTCTGGTACCAGTTAAATTACCTAGTTTAAGTGAATACTAGCAATATTTACATACATTAGGAGGCAGCATTGTCTTGGAGTAAACTCAAGTTGCATATTCAATATTTATTAGAAGGCACCTATGATTTAAGTCATCACTGTAAGTGTTACATTTTCTATTGGGACAGTTTTGTTGCAACACACAAGCCGGGAGATGGGAAGCGGTTCATTCGCACCCTTGGGAAGGTAGTCTTTGTAATTTTTCTTTCATTTGGTTGCTTATAAGTTATACTCATGAGGGAAGACAAATTTTTCTGTTTCATTTGTGCGCCTTTCTTTTATTTAGATAATATCATATTCGACATCAGTAGAAAACGTTCCAGTTAATGATTCCTTGTGAATTAACCTTCATGATGGAAATACTATCTTTGTAATTTCCAGGAAAAGCATGAACTTGCTGAGAGAGTAATGGTGACACGGCTTCATCTCTATGGTAAATGGGTGAAGGTAAGAAATTCTGAAACTTCTTGCTAGCAATCTTCTATTAGGAGTTGGACTACTTCCCCTGATTGCTTTCTTCACCATGCAATTGCTATGCACTTATAACATGCAAAGTGTTGGATAATCTAAGATTTTTTTTCTGGGTTCCAATTTGATGCAGAAATGCAATCATGCTGAAATATATCAAGAAATATCTGATGAGAACTTGGAATTGATGCGTGAACGGCTTATAGAGACCGTGATATGGCCCTCGGATGACAACACGGAGAAGATTGGCTGAGGGGTCGCAGCTTCATCGCGTGGTTGAGTCATTCTTGCACTGTTGTTCCTAGTGTTAGGTAGTTTCACTTTACATGTCAGCTTGGTACCCCATTCTGTCATTTATATTATTTGCCACCAACTAGTAAGGTGCTCAATATTGTCTTATGTAACTTGTATATAACAATAACATGCTGCGCTCCAAAGAGTATGAATGTGATAATGATTCAGAAGGATATTTGCTGAATCTACTGAAATGTTCTTGGCGGCTGCTGCTTTTATAGGCACGAGTCTTGCCTAAAACCTTGTTAAGAGTTCATTTTCTCTAGAGTGATTTGTTTAATTTTTTTTGGGAAAATTCTAGCGGTAAGAGGTTCAAAGGTTTGCTTTGCTTGATAAGTAATAAGTATTTTGTTTCTTGTCGTCGTCCATAAAGTCCGTCCATGAAATCAGAAATGAGGACGTCACCTCACCCCATATTGGCGTACATTATTATCTATCGCCAACTCACCAATCAAATGAGATATGATTTATCTTACATACCACGACACAAATCCTTGTACGCCTAAACGCCTTTTGAGATAACTAGTTTCATGAGAAGGAAATTATTGCAACAAGTTTTCAAATTTTTTTCCGAACAAAATAATGTAAACTACCAACTTTAAATCACGTGTCCATGCATGATGAGCTCACACAACCTCGTCCATTCGTAACTAAGATTCTGCCGTATGTCAAAGTGCCGTGATAGCATCAGATACTTCACTACAGGGCTCGGCTTCCACGAGGCCAATTGATATGCAACATCATGCCACAAATACACTGGCCACTACTTTATACATTTCCACTGTATACAGCATGTTTACAAATATGACAGACGAACACAACGCAACGCAACGGTATTTGTACGCACAATGTGATGCAGAGTCAAATAGTACACTAAGATTACACATCTACATGGTAGGAAAGCGCTTCAGAAAAGGAAAAAGCACAAAAAAAGGGAACACGAAGTATGAGTTGTTTAAAGGTAAACCTGGTTCGGAGTACCCATAAAATTAGAAAGCTTTCCACATTGCTCTGTCTGGACAAAAAAGAAGTTGAGAACAATGCGTTTCACCTGCAAAGGAAAAGTATTCAGAATTAGAACAACAATTCATATCTTCAGAATTAGAACAACAATTCATATCTTCATAAGCTCTTCCTAGGTCCCAGTCGGGGAAAAAATATCTTCTCATGAAAACTAGCTTCAGCCATTTCTCAGAATATAGAAATCACAACAGATTAATCAAGTTCAAATATCAGGTTATGTATGTCCAGCACAAAACGTTACTTTAATAAGCTGGATGAGTTTACTGGACAAAGTTACAGTCTCGAGCACCGGGATAAGTAAAAACTTTCAGTCCTATACTATTCCTTCCATTCATTATTACATATTAAAATTATTCCATTATTCTTTCCAAACAAGACATTTAACTCCTTTTTTGGATGGAACAGATTACATTTGTATTAGAACATACGAAAAATTTCTAATTTCAGGAGTTCTGATAAATTATTCAAGGCTTATTTTTAACCAAGTCATTGCAAAGTGCAGCTTACCATGTGGTTGTAAGCCGCAGTTGAAAGGCTGAACATAAAACGAGGTCAAAACTAGTAGAACTTCATCATTGATCTTTGTTGCCAGAGATTCAAGAGTAGAAGAATCATGTTGAGCAATCACCGCAGGTTGTAAACTGCCCTAGTGCTGTTCTTACTCGAAGCTGTGCCACACAATGAAAAGGTTTAGTAGATTATCACAACCAATGAATCAATAACCAATTTGATATATAAGATGAAAACCTTCACATCTCGGCAAGGATCGTTGATCATGCTCTTTACTTGAGAAACTATGCCAGCACTGTGTAATTTTACAAGTCGATTAAATACACCAGGACTTGATGGAAGAGTAAGATTCACAATGGCCCAGACAGCAGCTGTACGTAATTGGCTCTCATTACTCTGCAAAAACTTGAGAATAAAAGATTGTGTCCCATTGTCTGCTTGTGGAATGAGTTGATGCATAACTGCTTCCTTGTGAAATTCATTCCCACTTGCAATATTGCTGAGAACATACATTCCCTATATGAAAAAGATTTTATAAACCTATCAAGATTTATGATCCAAACAAGAAGATCAAAGATCACAACTGCAAAGGACAACGATAGTCAAAGATTTACACATCTCCTTTCGTCCACATATTTAGGTCTTGCTACAAGAGAAAGTAAACATAAAACGGTTGTGTGCTAATTCATGCATTAACTCCACGTTACCATCACAGGATTCACTTCTAAGCATGCATAAAATCCTTACCCCATTATAACGATGATGTAACTTTAGCTAAAGCAGTGAGCTTCTTTCTGAGTCAGAAAAGCAACTAATTGGCCCACTAAACTTTATCAATAACCCTTCACTTAAAACATGGTATTCCATATTATCCCTGTTTAAAAGACCAATTAATAAGGTAGCCGAGTCTAGTTTCACAACATTAGTAGACACGACAAATACAGTAACGTATATTATAAACATACTTTCAGGAATGAAATATCCGAACTTAGGACTGCCATGACTGCATCTCAGAAAGGCCCCTGATGCCTATTTACTTCATCAATCAATATAAAGAATTCTAACCTGTATCCAAATTTCATCTTTTGAAGCACTCTGCAATTGCCTCCCTACAGCATCTAATATCATACCATCTTCAGCAAAGACAAGCTCAATAGAATTTATACATCCATCAACCAGATTGCGAATAAGTGCCAGAGCCTGCTCTTGGACAAAAGGTTCTGGATCTGCTGGTGCAAATACATTTTACCAATGGTTTATGTTCATAAAACATTAACATAGTATGAGAATTAAAAAAGGAAAAAATTAAATACCACCGAAAAACTATCGCCTTACCACAGATAAAAGTTGCTAATGATGAAACTGTGAGCTCCACGAATATCTCTTGTTTACATACAATGTCTGCAAGGAACATCAAGTTCCTCAAAGCCCATAAAGCGTTGAACCTCACAGTTGAATCCATTGATTTTGACAACTGAACAAGCTGTTTCACCCCTCCACACTGTACAAAGAATGACCTACGCATGGAAAAATCAACGGCTATGTTTCCAATAGCACTGAGAGCGGCAACCTGTAAAACAGCCATTGAAGGAGAGATTTACTATAGACTAATATTACTTATTATAGGAAAAAAAAAAGCCAATCCAAACTTAACTGTATGTATTATCATGATGACCAGTTTGCAACAAAATTATACTTTATTACTAAAAGTAATACATCGTTGACATAGGAATTGACTATTTGAAAATATAGAGTGCTACAGGTAAACCAGGGCCTTAAATGACAAAACAGCTAATGCATCTCACATTTTTTGGGAAAAAGTCTCAAATTTCGGAAATTTATGAATTAGGGACAATGAATACTCATGAACATAATATACATATAAATGACTGCAAAGCTTAAAAAGTTTTAATTACAATTAAATCTAAGCAATTACCAAAAAGGGTAATCAACAAAAATGGGTTAGTGCACCAGTTTTCCGTTCAATCAAAATATGGAATAAATCAAGATCTAGTCATTTGCTCAACTTGGATACCTCTTCCAAACATTATAAAACGTGTACAATATGGACACATTTGAATGCTGAACTTAAAGATTGCTCAGAGTGATTGAAGCCATATGCTTAATTAATCTTTCTCATTCATCAGCTTTATCATATAACAAAAACAGCTTAAAATAATAATCTGATGAAGTATAGAAGGCTCGAGAAGTATTTCAAATGGTATAACCACCATGAGAAATAAGGAGGTGAAGCTAGTAACCATTTAGCATTGGTTCAACTGGATTCTCTATTTCATTCATCTAAATGCTCGGGAATAATGTGAAACCAGACTCTTAAGGAAGAACAGCTCACAGGCAAACACAATCATCAGTGACAAGTAATTATATACCTGGACAGAAGTAGAAGAGTCATCCAATAGCCGAATCAAGGGAGGGACAATCATTTCATTCATAAAATTGCCTGCACATAAATTCTGAATGACAATTTATTAGAAACATCCATGCGCCTAATAAAATTATAAATATTATTAGCCTAGTACACATTACAAACCTTGATTGACCGAGAGACGCATCTTAAGCAAATGCAAGCTGCAGTACGTACGTCAGAACTATCATGGGTTAGCACGTCAGATACCAAGTTGAACGCCTATATCGAGGGATATATCAGTACAAACTGGTTCGAATTTAGATAGGTCATAAAAAATTGGTTGGAATTCACATCAGCATAAAAAATCTACTCATACAAGCATTACATTGCACTTAACTCAGCCGTATTACCCAAGTAGTCATAACTAGCAAGAAAGATAGGTCATGGTATTCAATAGGCTCATAATTTTCATGTAGAGAAAAAAAAACTTAAGCAGGCATTGAAAAGTTGGCTGATCATGTTAACAGTAGAAAACCATATATTCATAAACTCCAAAAACCAAAGTAAAGGAACGCACAGTTTCTAGCCTTAAATAACTACAAATAACCAAAGTAATGTTCCCAGTAAACATAAAACATAAAAAATAAAAAAATCGCAGAGGTACATTAGTCATTCAACTGGACAAAGCAGGGAGATGAGGAAAGTAGGGCCCTTGTCATGATCCTTTACTTAAAGATTGGGAATACAAAAATACAAAACCAAATGAATAGGAAAAAAATAATGGGAAAAACAGTAATAACCATGACTACAGATTACCAAACCCATACTACAGATTACCAAACCCATACTACTCGTTATTAAATGTTCCCAAGAAAAAAAAATTGTAGTTACATTAGCCATTCAACTGAAAAAAAAAAAAAAAAAAAACTGAGATGAGGAATGCAGAGCCTTTGTCGTGATGCCTTACTCATAGATTGCAAATATAGAGATACAAAACCAAATGAATAGGAAAAAGAACACAATGGGAAAACAGTAATAACCATGACTACCAACACCAATGAATAGAATAAAGAATATTTTGGGCAAATGAATAATACAACACCCAAGGGCACAAGTCAATGTATTATATGAAGCAACAGACCTCCAATGATAGGAATCTAGACCTGCAACTCTCCAACTTTGAGCATAGATCAGCCAGTGCCAGCAATATCCCTTGGACACGTTTGGGCTGCAAGTTATTTTTTTGCAAGTGGTTGTAAAGTTTATCAATAGCATTTGCCTCAAATGCTAGTTTCTGTAGGTCTGCTTTTTCTGAAATTAAATTAGAAAATGCAAAGGGAGCTTCATCTCCAACTTGACCAGGATCATCATGAAGTTCAAGTAAAATATAAACCAACTTGTTTTTTATCCCTATATCTTGCACATAGCAACTAGAAGTGTTTCTTATAACAATCAAGCACATAGAGGCCAACAATCTTGTACGAGGATACTTATCTTTTGTCAATTCAATTACAGAAGTCAAAGCTCTTCCACTTTCAGAGCCAACAAACTCCGAAACAACTTCACCATTGTTCTTCATAATTGTGGCTAGAGACTCTAAACTATTATCTCTTTGACTTAGAGAACCTTCAAGAAGGCTAATTAGCTTCTTTATAACCCCAGCATGACACAGTGCCTTCTGCTCCAAGGTAGTTTCACAAGAATGTATGATTATACTTGCACCAAGTCCAGTAACATTTTCACTCTCACTATTCAATAACGATAGAAGATAAACCATGTTTTCCTCTCGAAGGATATCAAACTTAGGAGCAAGTTTCGACTGATAAATCATTCTTAGGGAGCGTGCACCAGCATCCACAACCTACAACACAAAGAAAATCATTAAACATGCATTTATAATGAGGGATTGAAAAGGTACTATAGCTGCAGACATATTAGAACAAGGGTCAACTCTAGAGAATAACATGACAGCAACACTAAGAGGCACATTAACAAATAAACGAACATGGAAACAGAGTATCTTACATATACACTAAAGATTCTTAAACAAAGGAAGGACAAGGGATTTCCTTCACGCTAATCCACTTCAATGGCCCCACCTCAATAAATAAGAATGAATTCCATTAGGGAAAACACAAGGTAGGGGAAACATGGAGGGAGATCCATAAACTGCAGCCCATTTTAAAAAATGGAATGGCATGGTGTGTAAAAGTTGTTCTATCTTGATTAATGTGTAGAGTTGTATACTATATTACATGTGAACTTTATTAAGCATCAGGAATTCACTTGAAGAAAATGCATTACACCTAGACATAGATAAAATATAATTCCGGATTGTGGAATTCCAAGATTCTTTCTACTACCAATGTTTTGATCCACTTCAAATCAAACAGCCAACAGGAGAATTTTTATATCATCTAGATATCCGTAGGATCTTTCATATGGGAGTCACGCCAACAATCCTCATAGTTTAAAATTATGGCTTCCTTGTATTAGCATATGCAAACATAAACCCATACCTATTCATTGAGATAATTAATACCAATTATATATAAATAGTTGCTGGCATTTTACAAATGAATAAATAAAAAAATGGACGTTCTGCATTGGAAAAGAACAAAACATTTCTCATTAATGACTTGACAAAAGTCATCCATAGCTCTTAGATAGTATTTTTTAAGTTCTCTTAATCAAAAGAGAGGCCCTTGAGATAATCTTTTTGACATTTTTCCTGTAATAATCACGACATAGAATGATTAGCTTCTGATACTAGTGGTTTCCAGGTTCTCATAGAACAAGGTTACTGAAAATCATCAATAGAGCTTGCACCATAGGATCTAGGGCAGTAATAGAGGTTTCAAGGCCAATAGTTTCATGGGATGGGTATAGTAGAATAGTTTTAGTTCAAAATTAATATGCTATACTTCAGAGGGTAAAGGGGGCAAGATTTCAAGGTTTCAAGATTACAGGTTGCTCAAATTCTGGGCAGTATGTAAATTTGGGATTTTTCATATCGCTTGAGCAATTTTCCAGTGTGACCTTAACATCGTTCCGTGCTATTACTAATCCACACATGTTATAACCTGTGCATACATTAATTCTATCCCCTAGGTATAAAACCGTTGCCCAAACATGTTACAAAAGATTAGTTGGTATCGTCAGAAACTAAACTTTCTTGCTTTCAAGGGCATTGAGGACTAACCATAACAGCTCCAGCCCACCCGCAGACAGATGCACAGAGTATTCTAGACCCCACATCCTAAATTAATAACTAACCATAATTCCATATGAGGCATGAGATACACCACATGATAAGCTGGCACGGTGTATCCAATCCTTACACAGCATAACGTGCCTAGAATCATTTGTACACTATGAGGGATTATAGATTTAGGCGATAATAATGATTGTACATGTAGCTGGATCCAATCCACCACGCATGGATGTAGTGCACTGGATACATTCAGTAATTTCTTCATTATCATCCATCATTAGAAGCCCAGATTCTTTGAATACATCTTAATGGACTACAGAAAACCATTACCCAAAATATGTGAGTAGAAATTCCAAATATTATATATGCAAGCTATCTTACCCAAAATATAGTAATTACCATTAGTGTATGCATTAAATGTACTTATCTATGCACAATCTCCCTGATGTTCTTTGTGAACTTTGAAACTATAGCCAAACACCAATCTCAACTAGCTCTTATCACTTGAGCAAAGGTCAAGGAGCCCATTTACATTATCGATTTATTTTTACTCCAAGTTGGTTCCACCGCCTCTTAAATCTAAAACTTGTAAGTATAATAATAGTCGTATAGATTTGTGTTAAATTCTGCGAACCAAAGTCTCAGAAGATCTTAAGATCAGATCCTAAAAAGAATCCTGAAGAAACATTTGCACATACACAGAACTAATGAGAAACACACTATGGTTTGGATTTGAATTTATAACAAGGCTAAATTTGTTGCTTAGACTATTAGAATGCATGTATGCTAGGATTTGAATAAGAAGAAAGCAAATGGATTTCAAATAACACTGCTATATTTATTTCAAATACCTTCCAATAGCACTACATTTATTTATTTAAAGTAATAATTCATATTAGTCTCCACATTCTTACATTTTTCACGGCAGCCAAAACGCTGTTATTTGCAATTCACTACACGACCAAATCAAATAAATGTTCTCATCCAGGTAAAGAAAGAAGAAAACCAAATAAATATGCATCAAATTGACTTCGTTTTACATAACAAGAAGACAAATCAAATGAATTATACCTTATCATCCAGATGCGATAGAAGCAAGAAGAGGTTTGGAAAGACACCGGCATCAAGAACAGCTCGGGCGCCGGAATCGAAGCCGCAAGCGAAGCTTCCGAGGGCAGCGGCGGACTGAACAAGGAGATTGGAGTCCTGTTGGGCCTGAAATTGGGCTTGGGACTGTGCTTTGGAGGCGAGGATGTTGGCGATGGGTGGGACCAGGCCATTCTCGATGAAAGAGAGTTTCTTGGTGCGGTTGCCGATGATGCTATTCTTGAGCTCTCTGAGCGCCTTGAGCTGGACTTCGGAATCATGTGAGGTCAGCCGGGATAAGAGGTCCGTGTGGGGCCCGCTGGTCCTGGTTGTGGTTGTGGTTGTGGTTGTGGTTGAAGGGGCTGAGGCTGAGACCGACACGGAGGCTGAGGCTGAGGTAGGCATCGTAGTCTCCCTGAAGAAACCGATTTGGGTGTCATGCAATGCAATGGCCACCAAAGCTCAGGGGAAGAAGAAGAAGAAGAAGAGCGTGCTATAGGCTATAGCCAGCGGTAAGAAGAATGGATGACTTGAGGAGAAAACAAGAGAGAGAGAGAGAGAGAGCGAGAGAGCGAGAGAGCGAGAGAACTGTCCCCTCGGATAAACATTTGAGTTTATCAATTTCAGACAAAAATAAACAAAATTTCTTTTCTTATATTATTTTTTAATTTTGGCTTATTTCATCGATCTGATCCCTCTGGAGTCTGGACGGTTCTAGTTTGTACTTAGTTTAATGAGGGACTGTAGCCATTCCGCTTATTTTATCTTTAAGCTTTTATCACTGGCAAAGCAACTTCTATTTTCTTAGACCAGCCAATTTCATCTTTATCCATTTTTAAACATATCGGTATTTTGCCGAAAAGAAAACATATCAGTATAATTCTACACGTCAAATCTGCCATTAAGTATTTCATCAAAATTTATCACATTCACCGGACATGACCACTTTTTAAAGAGTAAATTTGTGATATCATCACTCATGCCACCTCCATTCATCGCACTAGCCATTATTTTTTGTCGAATTAAGTTTCAGGGTTCTCAAATTTGGTTGAAATAAAAGCTTTCAAAGGTGACAATGGTTCTTCAAATTTCAATTTGGCAAAAAAATATAATAGTAGGAACGATATCGAGGATGAGTGATGAGTGATCTTTTTACCATGTCTGGAGGCCCTCTGTGATACAACAAGTGAATCTTTTCACTTCTCTATTTGTAGTTAAGTGTAACTCACTGAAATTTATCTGAAATTGCATGATTCATATATTTTTATTTCACAAAGCTGAGACTCAATTTCATTGTGTTTTTAGTAATTTTGTGTGATAAGGTGGTGGTGGCATTGATATAATGATGGATTTACCCTTTAAACATAGTTGACTATGTGTGATACACATGATTAATTTTAATAGAATACTTATTTGAGATTTTGTTTTATAAACCAAATTGTATTAATTCAATAATTGGCAATCCTAATATTAGCAAAATTACATTTAGAATTCAAATTGCACAGCTTATATCTAATGAAATCCCAAATAGACTTTGTTTGATTCGAACAAAATGTGGACTTGATAGACGCTAGAGGTCTTCTTATGTTCGCTTGGAAACCTGCGAGACGACAAGAAGAGTATTCGACACTAGTAGGGTATTGGTTTAGTAGGCTCTAATGCTTAAGTTAATAAGCAGAATAAGATCAAACACGCAGTTTAGGTAGTAGAACGTTTAGTAAATAGTAGTTACCTTTTTTATAGGGAAGTGTGCCATGTATTTATAGTGGTAGTAAATGTGCTGGTTGAAACCCTAGTGAAGTAAGGCCCAAATCATTAGGATGTCGCCATGTGTTATGAAGCATTGAATGGATGTTGGTGCTATGTTTAGAGAACGCAACAGTATTGTTACCACTAAGGAGGCCGGCCAATAAGATGGTGCCGACCAAATGGTCAGTAGTTCTAATCGAAGGCATATGCTAGGAGGCCGACCAGGGAGAACTTGGTCGGTAGTGCCTCGTCGTTGGTCAGTAGTGACATGTCATTGGTGTTTCTGGTCTTCCTCCTCGTGACTAGTTGGAATGGCGTAAACATAAATCCCCTAAGTCATTGACTAAGGTGGACTTCATCGGTCAAGGACTTATCGTTCCATGTAGATAGTGTAGACTGACCAGTAGGGTTGTACCTTGTAGTCCCCAAGTCCTTGGGTAAGGAAGGAAGCCTTGGTCGGTTCAATAGAAGCCCCCCGTGAAACCTCAATTGAGTCGACAGATCGGCTGCCTCTAAAGATGTCCTGATCCATAAAAGTTCCCTGAGAAACCTCGATTGAGTCAACAAATTGGCCGACTTTGAAGGTGTGACAATTCGTGGAAGTCCCCTAAGAAACCCCAATTGAATCGATATATCTGATTCCTTTGAAGATGTACTGATCCGTGGAAGTCCCTTGAGAAACCTCGATTGAGTCGACATATCGGCTAGCTCAAAAGGTGTGCTGACCCGTGGAATTTTCTGATAAACCTTGATTGAGCTGATAGATCTTCCGCCTTTGAAAGTGTGCCGATCCGTGGAAGTCCCTTGAGAAACCTCGATTGAGTCGACAAATCGGTCACTTCTGAGAGTGTTCCAATCTGTGGAAGTCCTTTGAGAAACCTCAATTTAGTTGATATATCGACCGTCTTTAAGGGCATTCCAATCTGTGTGTACTTGGGTTTGTCTTCGTGCTAATTAGTTTACCATGTGGTGTGTTTAGTGGAATCTTAATGCCTAGTTAGTTGGCGCACAAATCGAGGTTTCTATTAAAAGCACCAGAGGCACCTATATAAAAGGGATGAGGTTCATTTAAGCATATTTTTTCGGAGAGCTCTCAAAATGACCAATCAAAAACTTCTAATCAATCAGAAAGAACAGGCTAGTGGGTAACGACCCAAACCACGAGAAAAGTAAAAGGAAAATTTTTCCCTTAGATCTTTTGGGAATTCCGAGAAGGTCATTACAAAGGTCTCAAGCTCCTCAGTCCGTACACAAGTAACACGCCAAAATAAAAATTCAGGTGACATAGTTATAGGCCAAGAAAAATCAAGGGTATAATGGTAATTTGGGCATTAAGGGTAGTTTGGTAATTTCACATTTAGGGTAGTTTGGGCATTAAGGGTAGTTTGGTAATTTCACATTTAGACATGTGAACCATGAAAAATTTTCTAGAAAATTTTTAATATTTCCCTTCCATCCATTCCATCGAATTATATGTGTGTGTGTGTGTGTGTGTGTGTGTGTGTGTGTGTGTGTGTGTGTGTGTGTGTGTGTGTGTGTGTGTGTGTGTGTGTGTGTGTGTGTGTGTGTGTGTGTGTGTGTAGGGGGATTTTGGGGGAGGACGGCCGAAACCATGGAAATGGTGGCTGATAGGACGTTAAATAAGCATTATTTTATATTATTCTATACCCTTTATACTTGACTTTTAGTATTAAAATATTAAATAAATTGATAAAATAAATTATTTTGTGATTTTTAAGTTTAGATAAATAAAGTTTGTAATTTGGATGTATTTTGGCGAAAGAATCGTCTCGATCGGAATTATAACAAATAAAATATGGACGAAATTCGGTGGATTAATTAATTTAGTTAATTAATTAATTAAATCTGTGCAGCCCAGCCCATTTCTGAAAAAAACAATTGTCCGGCCCGCATCTGCGCAGCCCAGGCATCCCAGCCCAATCCGTGCGGCCCGCGTCAGCACAGCCCAGACATCCCGGCCCAACCGTTCAGCCCTGCGAATCCGTCGACAAGCGCTGGCCGAGCTGCCTCTCTCACGTTCGGAGTGCGCCTACCGACGACAGCTTCTCCTTTCCAGCTCACGCCTGCCGACCAGCCGCCACCTTTCCAGCACAGCTTTGCCGACCAGCCGCCTCCTTTCCAGCTTGCAGCCACCGAAAATTCTTTCAGCAGCAATTTAGTGAATTTTCTTGCTGTTTTTCAAGCTTTTTCCTTTGTTTTGTTTAATTTCTCTTCCCCAAAAACCACCCATACTCATCATTTCACTTTTGAATATTTTTATTATAATTTTTGTTTAGTTTTTATTTATTTTTTAGGGTTTAATTTGTGTTTCTCCACCTATAAATAGGAGTTGATTTCACTTGTTGAAATCACTTCCAAGTAGCACAAAATTGAGCTTCTTTTAGGAGAAATCTTGGCAAAATAGTTCCAATACAATTTTGAGAGTTCAAGTCCGAATTTCCTTGTTTAATCTTCTTCCATCTTCATAAGGTTCCAGCCGCTGTTCGGTGTTCCTTGTGAAAAACAATCCATTGTTCTCATCCAATCTGAAAAGTGTAACATTTGCTCTCCATTCTCTTAAACTCTCTTATTTGTTATTGGTTCTAATTATAATGCAATATATGTATTGGTTTCTCCTTCCTATCTTTTGTGAAAAGTGAGTATAATCTCCATGTGTTTTACTTTCTAAAAATCATTTACTTCTTACATTTTAGAGCTTAAACTTCATTTCGAAACTAAATGTGATCCGCTGTTCGGGGCATTTAGAGTAGATTTGGAGAGATTTAATGTATGACCGCTGTTCGGCGCATTAAATCACAAACTTAAGGTAATTATATTATAAGTAAAAATCCGCTGTTCGGTGCATTTATAATATGAATAATGTATGAAGAAATATGAGTTTGTGAAGGTATAATTTCGTGATTAATTCAAATATTTGCAATTGTAGTATGTTGTTGAAGTTTGTGTTTACGGGAAGTCTACTTTGTGCATAAGTTAGAATAGAAATAGAATGAGTTTATCTATGCTTTTACTTATTTACATAATTACAAACCTCTTCAAAACCCCCCTTGTTTATTCTTTATTCTTTTATTCTTTATTCTTTTATTCTTTGATGCTTTTATTCTTTCATTCCTTTATTATTTAATTTATTGATTCTTTGATTAATTAATTCCTTTATTCTTTGATTAACTAAGTCCTTTATTCTTCTATTATTTCATTCTTTAATTCGTTAATTTATTAATTCTTTGTAATTCATTAATTTATTATTATCTTGTTCATCTATTCTTTAATTGTTTAATTCTTTTATTATTTAATTCTCTAATTCATTATTCTTTTATTCATAATCCACTAACATATTATTAATGTTCCCTAATTTCCCCGGTTAAGAACGATCCCTATTTATCAATACTACATCTACACAAAAAGGGTTTAAATTGCATAACACTCGAATTACATGTTCAATTTAATGCGTAGTTTGAGCGTAGTCAATTTTTGGCGCCGTTGCCGGGGAAATTGAAAATCATTTTAATTTGTTAGTGTATGTATATAAATTGTGCATATTATACTTGTTTATAAATTTTATTTTTGTTAATATTATATTTGTTTATAACATTTACTTACTTGTTTATATTTTATTTATCCATCTTATTATTGTTCTTATTATGTTTGTTTATAATGCTCATACTTTACTTTTTCTTAATTTCTAATTTATACTTGTTCATAAATGTTCATAATTTTTTTTTATATATATATTTGTTCATAATAAATTTGATACTTGTTCATAAATGCATATTTTATATGTTCACTTTTCTTTACTTTTACTTTTATTTATTCCATTATACTTTATTCCATTAACTTAATATTCACACTTTTTCTTTATTCCCTTAACTTTAATTATATTACATTAACTTTATTCCATTAACTTTCTTTTAATTTTATTACATAACCTTTATGTTCCACTAACTTTATGTTTACACTTATTTTATTTTTATGTAATCAATTATTTGTTTATGTCTTGTTAAACTTTAAATCTGAAATGAAAAAAAAGAAAATTCGGAATAAATAAAAAAAAAAATTTAAAAAAAAAATTAAAAAAAAAAAAATTAAAAAAAAAAAAAAAAAATTTCCTATTAGTTGTTTTAGAGTTGCATGAATCTCTTAGTCCCTTTTTCTTCAAAATCTTACTTTCGGGAACAGGTAGTGCCCCTCTTATTTACTTTCTCCTTAACCCTTCATGATGTGTGGATTTCATCACCACATACCATAGACTCGAATCTATGGACATGAGGTTGGGGCGGAGTTTGTAAACACTAGGGTTTGGTAATTCTCTACGTCATCATTTGGATTAATTATGGTGTCTAGGAGAGTTATGACTGGTGACAAGTTTTGGATTAAGAAAGGGAACACCAATGGAGTATATGCCAAGCTAGCCTCGGGGTGCTTTTAAAATTATCCTTGCTTCTCGCGTTACATCTATCTCAACTGGCCATGATTAATGTTGAATGGTGGAATTGTGGTTATCAGTACGCGCAGGCCGTACGCCCAGGAAAGTACTATGAGAAGCGGAAGGGGAAAGTTATTCATGACACTCTAAAACTCTACTTATTGCATTATTAGTTTGCATTTGAAACTTGTGTATTTTCTTTCCATTAACGTAACTTTTTGGTAATTCTGGTTTCTATTTATGTGCTATTTTATGCAAATCTCTACTATCTTAAACTTATTATCTTTTCTTGTGTATACTTGCCTTCTAACTTAGAGTTTTGTTTTCATAGAGGTACGAACTTATGAATGCGTGCTCATCAATCTAAGCTTGATCGGCTGAGAAGACAACTTGACATCTCACCAAGCAACGCCACATTCAGAGACGCACTTAAGCGAACCAGTTCGTTCGAACCTCCATCCCCAATATTCGGTGAGTCCAAAAGCGAGAAGAGTAATTCAGAAGAAGAACAGATTTTCGGAACACCGATAACCATGGCACGAAACCTGAGTATCCGGGAGCAGACATGTGCAAACACAAATGGCACTACAGACTTCTGCATCCAGTATCCCGAGCCTCGAACCAACAAGAAAGATATTGAGCTTAAGAGTGGAGTTCTTCATCAACTACCCAAGTTCCGTGGAATCAGAAATGAAGATCCACACAAACACTTAACGGAGTTCCAATTCATCATTAGTAGTATGTGTCCGGATGATGCGGACTTGGAAATCATGAAGCTGAAAGCTTTCCCATTGTCCTTGGAAGAAAGAGCACGGGTATGGCTTTTAAGTCTCCCACCCAATCATATTGACTCTTGGGAGAAGTTGGTTCAGGAGTTTCTTACCAAGTACTTCCCTGCCTCAAAGATTACGGTCTTAAGAAAAGAGATCACTGGAATCAAGCAGAAAGAACATGATGAGAATTTCAGCCAGTACTATGAGAGGTTTAAGGAACTTTGTGCTTCATGCCCTACTCACGGGATCACAGAAGGCTATCTTTTAACCTACTTTTATGAAGGACTCAAAGGTTGGGATAGAGGACTGCTCGATGCTGCAGCTAATGGAAGCTTCTTAGCTCGGAGCCTAGTAGATGGTCGTGCACTACTTGAAAGCCGTGCACTCAATGATGCACAATATGAAGGTGCCGATCCCATTTCTAGAAAGGTACATGAGGTAAGTTCCCATGCTATAAATGATTCAAAGTTAGATAAAATCACCTCTATGCTTTCGAATATGCTTGAGCTAAAGAAACAGGTAGCTCCAGTTTGTTCCATATGCTCTCAAGGCCATCTTGAGGAACAATGTCCCTACACTGCAAGGGAAGAAGACTCCGGAACTGAAATGGCACACGCCATTGGAGGCTATCAAGGAGGGCCAAGGACCCAAGGTTACAGTTGGAGAGATCCGAACAATGTCCTAAACCCTCAGCACATGTCGACCGGGCCAAACCGTGTCCCAGACCAGTTCCCAAGGCCCACATGGCAACCAAGGCCCACATGGCAACCAAGGCCCCCGGTCCCATTTTCTAACTTTTCTCATAATCATGCAAATAATCATACTTCCTCATCTTCTAATCCTGATTATGATAAAATGCTGGCTGCTCTTTCCCAAGGGCAGCAAACACTAATGGCGTCAACTCAGGCTCTTGTCACAGGTCAGCAAAATCAACAAAAAGACATCGCTGATCTCAAGGACCAAATGGGCAAGGTCGTGGACTTCATGGGTAAGATCCAAGCTAGCGGGGTGCTTCCACCTCAACCTACGCCCAACCCAAATGTAAGACCTGAAGCCAATGCAATCACCACTCGAAGTGGTAAAGTGCTCGGAGAAATAGAACCAGATCCAGCCGTTTCTGAGGCTGAAAAGCACAAGGTGGCAACTAAGACCACCACGACACAACCACCAGTTCAACCTACCCACACACACGGTAATAACCCAATCCCTTCAAGTTCGGTTGTTACTAATTCCCCGTTTGTGCATGCACCATTTCCAAGTAGGCTTGCCAAATCTAAGAAGAATGAATCCGATGAGGAAATCTTGGAGATCTTCAAAAGGGTGCAAATCAACATGCCCTTGATCGAGTGCATCAAACAAGTGCCGAAATACGCAAAATTTCTGAAAGAGTTATGCACTCCAAGGCGCCAGACGAGGGAGAAGGAGGTTGTGATGGTGAGTGAAACAGTTTCTGCTGTAATCCAGCGTCGGCTACCCCCAAAGTTGAAGGATCCAGGGAGTTTTTCTGTTCCCTGCGTGATTGGTAACAAGTCATTTGATAAAGTCATGCTAGACTTAGGAGCATCCATTAATGTTATGCCATATTCACTATATGTTGCCCTAGGTCTAGGTAAATTACAGCATGACGATATTATCATTCAGTTAGCCGATCGCTCTAATGTGTATCCTAAGGGATACGTAGAAGATGTTCTTGTGCAGGTTAACCAGCTCATCTTCCCAGCTGACTTTTATGTCCTAGACATGGAGGATTCCCCTACGAATCAAGCTCCACTAATGCTGTTGGGAAGACCATTCATGAGAACTGCCAAGACAAAGATTGATGTGTTCAATGGAACATTAACTATGGAAGTAGACGGAGAGGAGATTGGCTTCAACATTTTTGATGCCATGAGGTACCCTAGTTCCGCAACTCATACTACTTTTTCTGTTGACGTGTGCACTTCTCTCGCAGAGAAACATTTTGATTCAATTCGAGAAGACACACTCAACATGATAATCCAGAAAGGAGTTGGCCTAACGCAATCAGGGGACGCCTTGGTTGAGGATACAGATTACGAACTAGAACCTCGAATTTGTGATGAAGTCATGACCCTAAATGAGACCCCCAGAATGGTGAATCATCAGGTACCCTCGTCATTTCCAATTAGTACTAATGCCACTCCTCCTTCAGTGATTCAGGCCCCAGTTCTTGAGCTCAAGGTTTTGCCTGACCACCTGAAGTATGCCTATCTTGGCTCGGACGACACTCTGCCCGTCATAGTGTCTTCTGCACTAACCGAGTCACAGGAAGATAGATTGGTACAGGTCTTGACAAAGTACAAGACAGCTATTGGATGGACTCTGTCAGATATCAAGGGAATCAGCCCTACAACTTGTGTGCATCGAATCTTACTGGAAGATGATGCAAGGCCCTCTCGCGAAGCCCAACGTCGCCTCCATCCTCCGATGATGGAAGTTGTGAAACAAGAGGTCATCAAACTCTTGGACTGTGGTGTCATCTACCCAATTTCAGACAGCAAATGGGTCTCACCAGTCCAAGTAGTCCCAAAGAAAAGTGGAGTCACAGTTGTTGCGAACAGTGAAGGAGAGCTAGTGCCCCAACGAACAGTGACCGGATACAGAGTCTGCATCGACTATCGACGCCTGAACAAAGCAACTAGGAAGGATCACTTCCCTTTGCCCTTCATTGATCAAATGCTTGAAAGGTTAGCAGGTCACTCCTATTATTGCTTTCTTGATGGTTATTCCGGGTACAATCAAATCTGTATCGCTCAAAATGACCAAGATAAAACGACTTTCACTTGTCCTTTTGGCACTTTTGCCTACCGAAGAATGCCTTTCGGTTTATGTAACGCCCCAGGTACTTTCCAAAGATGCATGCTTTCTATTTTCTCTGAATACGTCGAAAAAATAATTGAAGTATTTATGGACGATTTTAGTGTCTTTGGGGATAGTTTTGATGCATGCTTAGAACACTTAGCACTTATCTTACAAAGGTGTGTCGAAACTAATCTGGTACTTAACTGGGAGAAATGCCATTTCATGGTTAGACAAGGGATAGTCTTGGGCCATATTGTCTCTGAAAGAGGAATTGAAGTCGATAAATCTAAAGTTGATACTGTGCGCCACTTACCCTCTCCCACTTCGGTGAGAGGAATCCGTTCATTTCTTGGTCACGCAGGATTTTACAGAAGATTTATCCAAGACTTCTCCCACATTGCAAGGCCCTTGTGCCGACTGCTTCAGAAAGAGACACCCTTCGTCTTTGATGCAGACTGTCAGGAAGCTTTTGAGAAGCTTAAAAATCTCTTAACCACTGCCCCCATTCTTTGTGCCCCTGATTGGTCCTTACCCTTTGAACTAATGTGCGATGCCTCTGATTATGCAGTTGGAGCCGTACTCGGACAAAGGCGGGATAAGAAGCCCTACGCCATCTACTATGCATCCAGAACCTTAAATGATGCCCAGATGAACTACACCACTACAGAAAAGGAGTTGCTTGCTGTTGTATTTGCTTTAGATAAATTTCGTTCTTATCTACTTCGAACTAAAGTCATTATTTACACTGATCATGCAGCACTGAAGTATCTCCTAGCCAAGAAGGAAGCGAAACCAAGACTGATCCGATGGATTCTTCTTCTTCAAGAGTTTGACATCGAGATTAAAGATAAGAAAGGCGTAGAGAACGTGGTGGCGGATCATTTGAGTCGCATTGCACATGAGCGAGATCCTGTGGCGATTCAAGAGATGTTTCCAGACGAACAACTCTTCAGAATCGAGGGAGGTACTCCTTGGTATGCTGATATTGTCAATTATTTAGTCACCAAGCAGTTGCCCACCACCCTCTCCCGTGCACAAAAAGAGAAACTTAAGAAGCATGCTAGGCACTATATTTGGGATGAACCTTATTTGTGGAAACACTGTGCAGATTTATTGATTAGGAGATGTGTCCCTGATATTGAACATAGGTCAGTCCTAGAGTTCTGCCATAGCCATGCTTGTGGAGGCCACTTTGGATCTAGAAAAACTGCACTCAAAATCTTAGAATCTGGACTATATTGGCCCACACTTTTTAAAGATGCACATTCATTTTGCTTAGCCTGTGATAAATGTCAGAGATCAGGAAACTTAGGACGCAGGGATGAAATGCCACAACATTATGTTCTTACTGTTGAAATATTTGATGTTTGGGGTATCGATTTTATGGGTCCGTTTCCTCAATCTAATGGCTATCTCTATATCTTACTTGCCGTTGATTATGTATCAAAATGGGTGGAAGCTAAGGCCACCAGGACTAATGACTCGAAAACTGTTGCAGATTTCCTCAGAACTAACATTCTTTCCAGGTTTGGGATCCCGCGGGTCCTAATAAGTGATGGAGGAAGTCATTTCTGCAACAAGACCATTGAAGCTTTACTGAAACGGTATGGTGTCACTCATCGAGTATCTACACCTTACCATCCTCAAACGAGTGGAATGGCGGAAGTCAGTAATAGAGAGATCAAGAAGATACTAGAGCGAACTGTGGGTCCTAATCGAAAGGATTGGAGCCAACGGTTGGATGATGCACTTTGGGCATACAGGACGGCCTACAAGACACCTATAGGAATGTCTCCCTATAGGTTGGTGTACGGAAAAGCATGTCACCTTCCGGTGGAACTAGAGCATAAAGCATGGTGGGCCATCAAAACGTTCAACATCAAGCTAGATGACGCCGGTCTGCATCGGAAGCTCCAGCTGAGTGAGCTTGAGGAAATAAGAAATGATGCATTTGAAAGCACTCTGATCTACAAGGAAAAGGCAAAGGCATTTCATGACAAACAGATCAGGAGTAAAGCATTTGACATTGGCCAGAAAGTTTTGCTTTTCAACTCTCGGCTCAGACTCTTTCCTGGTAAGTTATGTTCTAGATGGGTAGGACCTTTTGTTATCACTAATATTTTTGCCCATGGAGCCATACAGATAAAACACGTTGGAACTGGAAAAGAGTTCAAGGTCAATGGCCATAGATTGAAGCCTTATATCGAGGCAATTGGCGAACACGATGTGGAGTCAGAAAGAGTGCTACGACGTCCCATCAGATGAACTAAATTTGGTCTAGGCTGGATGGACGTTAAACTTCAAGCGCTTGTTGGGAGGCAACCCAATGTGTTCGCGAGTGTGGAGGAGTCATCAACACAGATTTGCTTTCTTTCAACCCTTCACTCTCTTTTATGTTTTTCTTTCTTATTTCATTTTCTTAAATCATCTTCCTTACTTTGATTCTATGTTTAAATTACTTCGTATTTTCCTACATTGAGGACAATGTAGAATTTAAGTGTGGGGGAATGGTTTACAAATTTATTTGTGTTAATTTTCAATTGTTTCTTTCTTGTTTGTGTTAATTTTCAATTGTTTTATTTCTTTCTCCAAAAAAAAAAAAAAAAAATTGAGTCTTTTTGTTTTAACGTAGCGTTTTTACGAGTCATCAAGTTGCCCTTTAACTTGTCAATGATATAAGTGAATGGAAATGATTATGTTATGGCCATAAAGATAATCACTACAACTTGAATTTGTTTGTTAATATTTTGTAATTAAGTGTTATAACTTAAAGATAATGCATGTAAATTGGTACATAAATAAGCATGATATGATAAGTATGAATCATTTGAACCTTATGTGAGCTTTAGAACTTATATACATCTTTGATGAGTGATTCATAAGTTCTTTGTTTAAATTGATATACATATGCCTCATAACTGCTTGCCATAGCTTTTAATGAACTCTAGAGCACTAGAACTTATTCTATGTGATTTTCAAAGCTTTTAAGTCAATAAATTCTCTGATTTTGGAAATGATTAAGGCATTAGGGTTAACACCACAAATTCAAACATCCATGTTCCCTATTTTGTGCGCACAAGTTGCGACCCCCTTAGTTTTACCCCTTTTGAGCCCACATTAAGCCTTTCTTTCCTCACCATGATTATCTAAACACTTGAGCTTAGTATAGACATCTTTTACCTTTGTTCCAAGGACTCGGTTGAAGACATAATGATTATGTAAAGAGAAAATGATGATATTGAAAGACTTTTATGTGTTTTTTGTGGATTTACTTACTCAAACATTGTTGTATTTTTGACACATGTTATTACCTTGATATATGAGAAAAAAAAAATGAAAAAAAATAAAAATAAAAATAAAAAAAAAAAGAGAAGAAAAAAAAAAAAAAAAAAAGAAAGAAAGATATATTTATCAAGGTAATAAGGTTTGATTATGAATATTTGAGTTAAGTCCTTTACATTTGTAAATCGCGCACAAAGAATGAATTCGAGGCTCAACAAGATGAAATTAGGCCTATGTTCGAAGGGATGGATTACTGACATCATTGCACTAAGGTTGGGAAGTTATGATACGTTTTGGGAGTCTATTGAGTCTTGGAACGAATTGAGCACCACTTGTCCTATATTCTCCTTGCCTCTAAACTTAGCCCCATTACAACCTTCGTAAAGACCTTATGATCCTTAAGATGGTAAATTTTGATTAGTGGAGTCAATCACTTGAGTAAGCTTATGGTTTTGGTTCATTTGTGCAAGTATGTTTTGTTTTTATCTTGAGGTGTTTGTTTGAAATTTTGCAAAAGTACTTCATTTCGATTATGTGAGTATTTCTCACATACTTTGAGTGCAAACACAAACCCTTACAAAATTGAGTGAATTTATGAGTGCATATCCTTGTGAGTTGATTCATACTTATTTTGTTCATGTTGAGATCCAATTCACCATATTTACTCATTATCTTACTTGTTGAAGCATTTTGTTACCATATATTAACTTTTGAATTCCATATGCTTAAACGCTTTAAGTGAAAATCTTTTATGCCATGATTATAACAATGAAATTTGAGACAAACGGTTAAGGGTCTACTTGTTTTGAATTCGTAGTTTAATTTTAGTATTTGCTAGGGACTAGCAAAGTTTAAGTGTGGGGGTATTTGATAGGACGTTAAATAAGCATTATTTTATATTATTCTATACCCTTTATACTTGACTTTTAGTATTAAAATATTAAATAAATTGATAAAATAAATTATTTTGTGATTTTTAAGTTTAGATAAATAAAGTTTGTAATTTGGATGTATTTTGGCGAAAGAATCGTCTCGATCGGAATTATAACAAATAAAATATGGACGAAATTCGGTGGATTAATTAATTTAGTTAATTAATTAATTAAATCTGTGCAGCCCAGCCCATTTCTGAAAAAAACAATTGTCCGGCCCGCATCTGCGCAGCCCAGGCATCCCAGCCCAATCCGTGCGGCCCGCGTCAGCACAGCCCAGACATCCCGGCCCAACCGTTCAGCCCTGCGAATCCGTCGACAAGCGCTGGCCGAGCTGCCTCTCTCACGTTCGGAGCGCGCCTAACGACGACAGCTTCTCCTTTCCAGCTCACGCCTGCCGACCAGCCGCCACCTTTCCAGCACAGCTTTGCCGACCAGCCGCCTCCTTTCCAGCTTGCAGCCACCGAAAATTCTTTCAGCAGCAATTTAGTGAATTTTCTTGCTGTTTTTCAAGCTTTTTCCTTTGTTTTGTTTAATTTCTCTTCCCCAAAAACCACCCATACTCATCATTTCACTTTTGAATATTTTTATTATAATTTTTGTTTAGTTTTTATTTATTTTTTAGGGTTTAATTTGTGTTTCTCCACCTATAAATAGGAGTTGATTTCACTTGTTGAAATCACTTCCAAGTAGCACAAAATTGAGCTTCTTTTAGGAGAAATCTTGGCAAAATAGTTCCAATACAATTTTGAGAGTTCAAGTCCGAATTTCCTTGTTTAATCTTCTTCCATCTTCATAAGGTTCCAGCCGCTGTTCGGTGTTCCTTGTGAAAAACAATCCATTGTTCTCATCCAATCTGAAAAGTGTAACATTTGCTCTCCATTCTCTTAAACTCTCTTATTTGTTATTGGTTCTAATTATAATGCAATATATGTATTGGTTTCTCCTTCCTATCTTTTGTGAAAAGTGAGTATAATCTCCATGTGTTTTACTTTCTAAAAATCATTTACTTCTTACATTTTAGAGCTTAAACTTCATTTCGAAACTAAATGTTGATCCGCTGTTCGGGGCATTTAGAGTAGATTTGGAGAGATTTAATGTATGACCGCTGTTCGGCGCATTAAATCACAAACTTAAGGTAATTATATTATAAGTAAAAATCCGCTGTTCGGTGCATTTATAATATGAATAATGTATGAAGAAATATGAGTTTGTGAAGGTATAATTTCGTGATTAATTCAAATATTTGCAATTGTAGTATGTTGTTGAAGTTTGTGTTTACGGGAAGTCTACTTTGTGCATAAGTTAGAATAGAAATAGAATGAGTTTATCTATGCTTTTACTTATTTACATAATTACAAACCTCTTCAAAACCCCCCTTGTTTATTCTTTATTCTTTTATTCTTTATTCTTTTATTCTTTGATGCTTTTATTCTTTCATTCCTTTATTATTTAATTTATTGATTCTTTGATTAATTAATTCCTTTATTCTTTGATTAACTAAGTCCTTTATTCTTCTATTATTTCATTCTTTAATTCGTTAATTTATTAATTCTTTGTAATTCATTAATTTATTATTATCTTGTTCATCTATTCTTTAATTGTTTAATTCTTTTATTATTTAATTCTCTAATTCATTATTCTTTTATTCATAATCCACTAACATATTATTAATGTTCCCTAATTTCCCCGGTTAAGAACGATCCCTATTTATCAATACTACATCTACACAAAAAGGGTTTAAATTGCATAACACTCGAATTACATGTTCAATTTAATGCGTAGTTTGAGCGTAGTCAGTGGCCATGAGAAAAATAAAGAAATGGTGGAAGAGAAACACAGAGGAAGAAGAAGAGAGGTAGGATGAAAAAGGAAGGAAAATTGGGAGGAACAAAGGAGAAACGTGGGGTAACGGTGTGAGCAAGGAGGAACATGTAAGCACTCACTTCGGGTTTCAAGATTCAGGTCAGGAAACTCAAAGACAAATGTGGTGATCTCTTTCTGATGATCTTGTGATCATTCTGGAGCAGAAAATGTGAAGGATTGAGTGCTAGGAATGTGCAGGATTAAGCAGGGCCGCCATGGCCAAAGCATGAAGGTATGCCTCATTTGTTAATAACATGTTTTACCTTGTTCTAAGTATATAGAGAGATTCCTAGGCTCAAAACGATGCAATTCAGTATATAAAATGTATAATTTTAACGCATAACGACTGAGAACTAAACAGGTCGAGTCGTGGGTCGATGAACCCGTTTGGCAGGAACCGGGTCGACCCGGTTCTGAGGTTGACGATGAACAGTGGTGGCGTGTGGCCACCACGCGCAGGGAACAAAGACAGGGCGTGCGGGCGCATCGGTTGGAGTTTGGGAAAACGATCAACATGAAAATTACTCCTTTTTGTCTTTTGAATTCAATGGTTCAAGTTTGGGATTAATTGGACTTCGTATGAGAAATGTCAGGACCCACCCCTAATCCCCCGGGATTAAAGGCTAAATCCCGATCCCGTCTAACTTACGCATGACACGTAGGTTAAACTGACGTCCAACCTTCATGTGACACGTAAGTCGGACAAGGGATTCTCGATCCAACCATACCGAAGCTTCCGGACTTCCCAGAGTGTTCCGAATCTACTGTGGATCGTGCGTGTGATGTCTCCGTCTCTCTCGACCAACAGCCCGCGCCGCAATAACCTGGAGGGTATCGAAAACACGAAAAAACTGTGAGTGGACAAAAATAAAGTTTAAGTTTAAAAACATTTCATAAAACAATGACATTTATACCCTCCGTTTCAAAAACCAATGCATGCATATCAAAGTCACGTTATAAAACCATTCAATATTCCGGTTAAACAAACCATACAAGAAAAACCGAACACAAGTTCCTTTTTCCAAATCCCGGGCCTCAGCCCAAAACCATTAAAAACCATTTCATCCGGGCCACTGCCCAAAACATCGGAAAACCTTGTTGAAAACCATCTCATTTTTGCATTCACCGAATCTGCTGGATCTATCCGAGTCTTTAAACTCCCGAGTCTTTAAACTCAATCCATGCCTCAATAATAATCCGAGTCTTTAAACTCCCGAGTCTTTAAACTCAATAGGCCTACGGGGGAAATATCAATATCCGAGTCTTTAAACTCCGAGTCTTTAAACTCAATCCGGGTCTTTAAACCGAATCTGGGCCCGTCCGCCGTCAAACATAATCCGGGTCTTTAAACCCAATAACCAGATCCAGCAAATCCAATCCAAAACCGTTTGAAAACCCATTTCAAAATCCACATCCAAACCCGAATCCGAAACCACTGGTCCGAAGCCCTTCCGGCATCCAGAACCGTCATTCCGAATCCAAATCTAGAATCATATCCACCTCATTTCCAGATCCGAGTCCGCAACCATCATTTCGTAAGCCGGCATCCGGAATAACCATTCCGAACCCAAACCCGGAATCCACTTCAAGTCCCGAATCGAATCCCGAATCGTCATCCGGAAATCAGATTCACAAACCCGAAATCACGTTTCTCAAAACCACTTTTTGAACTGAGCCTCAAGCCCGAATTCACTTTCCAAAATCCTTTTAATTTCTTTGAAACCAAATCGTATTTCAATTCCCGAAACTAAATCCTTAAAAGCATAGTCAAATCACAAGATCGTTCGAAAACTCGTGAATCGTGAAATTTCGTAATTTCCTCGAAAAACGTGCAAAATCGTAAACCATCACAATCATAAATCAAATAATAGAATCAAGTATAGAAAACATATAAAAACATATATGCATGCATTAAGAGTTAGAAAGCAAAGTCCACTCACAAACCATTCCGACGTCGCCTCGATACGCGCACTTACGCCGTTCCCGGCCATTCCGTTATCCTCAGTTTTCCCGAACCTGTCCAAAGCCCATAACGAGGTTACTAACTACTTCATAAAAGTCCTACTCAAATTCCATAACTTTCCCAAACTTCTAAGCGTACTTCAAACGGGACCCTAAACCTTCGATCCCGCAGAACTAACTCGAATCGACGTCCGATTAACCCGAAACCTATCTCAAAAGATTCGTTATAACATCTAGACCAAAAACCTAGTTGGAAGGTTCCCCAGAAAGTGCCCCACGCGCCCCTACGCTCCGCCCAAATTGGCTGCGCGTGGGCCTCACGCGCCTGAACAGAAACCCTGTTCATCGTCTTCCTCGAGCAGACACTGTTCTGGACCGGCGTGGCCGGTTCTCCGCCGTCTGTCCACCATTTTCCTTCCTACCAAGCCCAAAAGCTTCGTCCTGTCCTAAGCAACCTATTCCCCTCAACCAAACACGACAACACGACCTACAACTCACCTCCCCAACTCGAAACGGAAACCACCCGTAAGCCCCTGTTCTTCAATCCGGCCACCCGTGTCACCCCCCATCACGGCTTCGACATCTACAGGTTCCTAAGGACCTAAGGAGTCGATTAGGACCTACCAGACACCTCGAATCGTTCTCAAAAGCCATGACTTTATCTTTGAAATCCAACGACAAAACAGAGCAAGCGAAGGAAATTAAAGAAATTACCTGTACGCTGACCACCACCGTGAGCTCTGCTGGGTCTGTTCGACTCTCCTCAGTCCTCACAACACCACTACGGGTCCAATTTGACAGTTTAGTCACGGGAAATGCACAACCGTGCATGGTGGTTCTCTGGTTCTGTCCTCTCTGTTTATCGGGTTCTGCTCACCTCACCCACACACGATCACACAATTCCACCCAGAACCACTCATTAGCTCTCCCGTCGTCTCTATTCCCTCACTCGATCACCAGAACACACACTGCACTCGATCAATTCTTCCCTAAATCTCAGTCTCTGTTTCTCTCAATTGCACACAAATACGACTCACACACACAGTCCAATTTTAAATGCACCGTCCAAACTTGTAGAAGCCTCTAGCCCACTGCCACATGTCACAATCCTATGGTCCTTAACTCAAAATATCCACTTGCACCTGTACACTTGTCCCAATCTGCTTTGCACAAATCCCAAAGCACCAAAAGACCAAAATGCCCTTTGTGAGTCAAAATTACCATTTTGCCCTTCGCCGTTCCAGACCCGTATCTCACTCGTCCAATGTCCGATGAAGGCATGCCGCTTGTCGTTGAACTCAGGACGACGAGATCTACCTAACGGTCCTCGATCTACATGAAAACCAAGTGTCTAGTGGAAAGTCAACTTTTCCTCCTATTTTAACTAAATTACGGTAATGCCCTCGACCTTCCGAACATCATAACTTCCTCCTCGGATGTCGGAATCGGGCGTGCCACCTGTCTACGGACTCGTGATGTCCCGAACTACGTCACGGTCATCGGTCAATGCCCAATTGACCGTCCAAACTAAAAGTCAACTTTTTACCCAAACTAGGGGCAAAATCGTCATTCTACTCCCAAGGTCCAACAGTAACCAACTAACCACCGATTAACTCAGCTAATCCGTCACTAATCACTTTGCTAATCTCGACTCCCGGGACGGGTTGTTACAAGAAAGTTATGGATTTTCAAAGTAATCAACTATATTTTACTAATGATAATAATTGGAAATTATATGTGGTAAAATTAGGGAAATTATGAAATAGTTATGTGAATTTATATGTTTAGATAAATTTATAAAATAATGACTACTTGTTGTGAAGAAATTAAGAGACAGACAAGAAATACATTTACATGTCTATATGGAATTAGAATTTCAAGAAATTATTATGTGATTTATTGTGGAATAGATCCAAATAGTTTGGATTGCACATCTCATTATGAAGATTGGTTATTGATGTATATATAAGACTTTGGTGCAATTTTAAGGATAAGAGATGTGTATTAAGGGAAATAATTAATGTGTAATTACATTTGAAATAAAGCATTTATTATAGGGTTCCAAAGTAGAATCCTTATTATGGTGAGAATAAGGTCAAACATAATCAACTCGGTAAAATTTCCACTACTTGTTGGGGGAGAGGGTTGGATGAGGGTGCCCCAACAAGTCGAATTAATTTGGTATACTTAATAAAAGATTAAAACTGAGTTCAAATTGGTAAATTCCCTTGTCTGGCAAAGGTTGTCAGACGGGAGCAGGCCCAGCCTGATTTTCGTAACCGTTAAGGACAAGTCCTATCAACTTGGTGTCAGAGTTAGGATAGTGAATATTTGTTTCTAAGATGAGAACATTATGTGAATGTGATACCATGTAAGGTAATAATTGGATTATAGTTGAATGAATTTTTTTATGATGATTTTGTGAATCTACATAAATCTACGAACGTTTCTATGTGTAACGATTTAAATTTGGTTTCTGAATGATTGTTTTAACGATTTTTTTAACATGCTAAATGAATCTTGAGTATGTGTTTATCAATTTTATGGCAATTTGGCATCATAATATGTTAGTGTGAAATTACGTGATTAATGATATTAAGTATATAATGATGATTAATGATATTAATGATATTAATGATATTAAGTATATAATGATGAGTATATAATGATATTAAGTATATAATGATGATGATATTTTGCTGACTTATATTGATAATATTACTCCAAATTGTTTTAACGTGTGAAATTACGTGATTAATGATATTAAGTATATAATGATGATGATATTTTGCTGACTTATATTGATAATATTATGGAATAATTTGGAGATAATTCGGTTTGATTTGGAGTACAAATTTGAGGTTTTGGTTTTCCAAAATAATTTTTGAGCTAAAAATTGGAGCTTATAATATAGTGATGATAATGTATGCGATAATAATGTTATGGTATTGCATGATGATATATGATCGATGATATTGAGTATATAATGACAATAATAATACTATGATAATGATATGATGGTATGATTGCATGATGCCATTAGATGGTATGATGGGTACATGTGATGATGATATGTTGACATTGTGACAATAATGAAGTTGTATATTTGATGTGATATGAGTAACCACTCAGATGTCGAGCTAGGCTCCGAATCTTGAGTGGGTAGTGGTTGGTCAGTCTCAGACGTCGAGTAGGGCTCCGAATCCTGGGACTAGTGCTGACTCAGACGTCGAGTAAGGCTCTAAATCCTGAGCCAGTATACACTCGGACGTCGAGCCTAGGGCTCCGAATCTTAAGTGGTGTATATGTGGATGTTTGTTAGTCTCAGACATCAATATGGGCTCCAAATCCTAAGATTAATGTGATGTTGTGGTGACGACTCAAGCGTCGAGCTAGGCTCCAAGTCCTGAGTCAGTATTCATCCGGGAGAAGTATTGGATGGTGATGTGTTAGTACTATTTTGAATTGGTACAAATAATGGTTGGGAAATGGCCTACATGTAGTGACTTCGTGTGGTATATGATATGAATGCCACTTGAAAGAGTGCTTGAGTGAGTTTGATTATGAAATGATGGAATACTAAGGATATTGGTAACTTGGAATGTTGTCTGGTGAGGTAATTGGTACTAATTTCATATTGACTTAAGTAATGGTTATGGCCTATGCGTAGTGTCGTAGGGTGATATGGATGTGATTGAAATATGGTTTTGGGCTTAGGCCCAAGATTTTAATCATGGTTTTAATTTGTGATGTTGATATATGACATAGGGGTGAATGCTTAGTATCCTTGATATGTGAAAAGTTATGAGAACTAACAAGATGATGTAGATTTGTGAATTTAGTACAAACACGTTTATGGTAATAAGATAAGTAATCATAAGATGATACGTGTTGATGAAATACATTGAGAATATTATTCAGTTATGATGAACTAGGATTTGTTTTAAAATTTCGAGGACGAAATTTTTTAAGGAGGGAAGGTTGTAACGACCCAGGCCACGAGAAAAGTAAAAGGACAATTTTGCCTATAGAACAGTCAAAATATTGGCTTTTTAATCGGAGTATCTTTTGGGATTTCCCAGAAAGTTGTTACAAAGGCTCGAGCTCCTGAGTCCGTAAATAGGTAGCACGACAAAATCGTAGTTCGGGTGACATAGTTATGGCCCAAGAAAGATAAAGGGTATAATGGTAATTTGGGCATTAAGGGTAGTTTGGTGATTTCATATTTAGACATGTGAACCATTTGAAATTGTCTAGAAAAAATTTCATATTACACCACTTAAATATATATATATATATTTATGTGTGTGTGTGTGTGTGTGTGTGTGTGTGTGTGTGTGTGTGTGTGTGTGTGTGTGTGTGTGTGTGTGTGTGTGTGTGTGTGTGTGTGTGTGTGTGTGTGTATTGGTGTAAGGGGAATTTTGGGGAAGGACGACCAAAACCATGGAAATGGTGGCCATGAGAAAATAAAGAAAGGGAAGAAGAGAAACATAGAGGAAGAAGAAGAGAGGTAGGATGAAAAGGGAAGGGAAAATGGGAGGAACAAAGGAGAAACATGAGGAAACGGTGTGAGCAAGGAGGAACCTGTAAGCACTCACTTCGAGTCTCAAGATTGAAGCCAGAGAAACTCAAAGACGAATGTGGTGATGTCTTTCTGACGATCTTGTGATTGTTCTGGAGCAGAAATGTGAAGGATTGAGTGCTGGAAATGCGTAGGATCAAGCAGGGCCGCCAAGGCTAAAGCATGAAGGTATGCCTCCCTCGTTAGTAGTGTGTTTTACCTTGTTCTAAGTATATAGAAAGATTCCTAGGCTCAAAAAGATGTAATTCGGTATGTAGAACGTAGAATTTGAACGTATAACGACTGATAAATAAACAGGTTGAGTCGTGGGTCGTTGAGCCCGTTTGGCAAGAATCGGGTCGACCAGGTTCTAAGGTTGACGATGAACAGTGGTGGTGTGTGGCCACCACGCGTAGGGAACAGAGACGGGGTGTGCGGGCGCATTAGCCAGAGTTTGAGAAAACGATCAACATGAAAATTACTCCTTTTTGTCTTCTAAATTCAATGGTTCAAGTTTGGGATTAATTGGACTTCGTATGAGAAAGTTATGGATTATTCAAGTTTGGGTTTACATGTTTATATGGAATTTTAATTTCAAGAAATTATTATGTGATTTATTGTGGAATAGATCCAAATAGGATTACACATCTCATTATGAAGATTGGTTATTAATGTATATATAGGACTTTGGTGCCATATTAAGGATAAGAGATGTGTATTTAGGGAAATAATTAAGGTGTAATTACCTTTGAAATGAAGAATTTTATTATAAGGTTCCAAAGTAGAATCCTTATGATGGTGAGAATAAGGTCAAACATAATCAACCCGATAAAATTTCCACTATTTGTTGGGGAAGAGGGTTGGATGAGGGTGGTACCCCAGAAAGTGAAATTAATTTGGTTTACTTAATAAAAGATTAAAACAGAGTTCAAATTAGTAAATTCCCTTGCCTAATAAGGGTTGTCAGACGGGAGCAAGCCTAGCTTGATTTTCGTAACCATTAGGGATGGGTCATACCATAGTGTCTGATTAGTGCGAAGAGCAAGCTTTGGCCCAAGCATTCTTCATCTAACCAAAGGTAAATTTTGTCTCTTGCTGTATGTTCTTCCTATTTGTAGTTGGTAGTAGGATTCTTAGTGTATCCTGTCAAATTAAATGTAGATGTTGTTAGTGTTAGAGTAGATCTCTGGTTATGATGACAGATCCACTCAAACGTTTGGATTTGATGCATCGTCCTACTCGGTAGATGATACCATAAGCATGTTTGGTGGCACTACACCCACAAATGGATCTTCGTCCCATTGATAGTGTGTCAGAGTTGTTTAAGGACATATCACTTTGTCATTCCATTGGGTAACTCTTTGAAGCATCATCGTCCCATCCCCCCATTTAGCAATCTTGCAGATACAGAGGCCTACCAAATAGAGGGAGTTGTTGGGGGTGCCGTCGAGGAGGGTGAGCAGGATGAAGGTGAGATGGAAGAGGAGGACGATGAAGAAGAGGTCAATGATGAGGATGCTAATGATGAGGATAATGAAGTTGATGAGGATGAAGAGAGTGATAATGATGATGGACTAGATGTGGATCCAATTAGGAAGGCCATTTCGATAAATGGATCGCCTCATGTCTTTTATCACGAGCTTACCACATTAAAGGAGGTGGACTTGATTAGCTTTAGAGAGATGTAAATGTGCCTGCCCTAGTTAGGATGACTATCCATCCAACTAATGCTAGGTCGAGCCAACAACCAAAAGGATCGACCCTCTTCTATGTCGATGCTTTATGATAAGCTTTTATTTTAGCTTTATTTTATACTATTTATGCTTATCGTTTAATGATAAAATGTCAAACTTGGAAAAATAATAATATAATTTGTGAGAAATTTGCATAAGTGAATAGTGCTTGGAATTTTGAGAATTTTGGCGAAAGAATCGTCACAAACATAGTTGTATTGAAAAAGTTATGACAAAAACATGTGAGGCCACCAAATTGTTATAGGGAATTTGGTAGGACTCTATCGAATCCATTCCAACCCAGATCAGTCAAAGTCCACGTATGTGACGACCCGGAAATTCGAAATTTGGAAAATTTGATGAAAATGACGATTTTGCCCTAGAATTGGGCGAACGGTTGATTTTTGGTTCGAGGGGTCAAACGGACTTTGATCGATGACTGTGACGTAGTTCGGGACATCACGAGTTCATAGACAGGTGGCACGCCCGATTTTGACATTCGAGGAAAAAGTTATGATGTTCGGAAGTTCAAGGGTAATTCAGTAATTTGGTTAAAGGGGAATTTGTTGACTTTTCAAACGACATGGACTTTTCACGTAATTCGAAGACCGTTGGGTAGGTCTCGAGACGCTGAATCCGTAGACAGGCGGCATGCGTCAATCGGGGTTCGGATGGAAAAGTTACGAACCTAGGAATGCTAAGGGTATTTTGGTAATTAGCCATGGAAGGCCATTTTGGTCCATTGTGTTTTAAGGGGAAAATTTGTCCTTTTGCTAATATTGATGATTCAATTACTTAGTGACTCATTTAGTGCAATTGGTGACATCTGTCACCTTAAAATTCAGATTGGTGGCAAAATAAAGGTGTAGCGGTGGGATTAATTGAATAACTTTGTGGGTGTGTTTGAAAAATAGAGGTTGAGCCACTCTAATGATCGATCACCTGGATAGAAGGAAAGAACAACCAAATAGTTAACTGAGGAAGTTAGAGAGTGAGTGTAGGGGATCGAATGAAGAAGGAATTAGGGAGGAAACCTTAAAATCCAAAGAGAAACCCGAAACAAAATCATGGAAGTCGAAATTCGAATTGCACCTTGCAGCCATCAAACATTGAAATTGGACTTAGATTAAGACTTCTGGGACTCGTGTTGGTCGATCCACGTCGAGAAACTCAAGGTTCGAAGCCCTTTGAGCTAAGAACAGACATGGCGAAGCTTGGAAATTCGAAGGATTGAGTTGTGTAATTGGAAGCGTTGAACGATGCAATTGAGATTGAAAACAAGTTTATGATGATCTTACGAAGCTGTTGGCTGGATCAATTAAAGAAAAACAATGGAAATCGATGAACTTTGAGAAAGGAACAGTGTTCGAATGTTCTTCGAAAACTCGAGCTCGAATTGATGAATTGAGGTAAGTTCTAATGAAATTGAACTTACAAAACCATAATTAGCTACATAATGATGCTTTCGACTGAATCAATTGAAGAAATAGATTGAAAATTGATAGGATTGAGCCAGGTCAACACGCGGGTTGAACGACCCGTTTAACAAACAACCGAGTAAGAACGATGAACAGTGCTTTCACTGTAGCAGCGCGTGAGCTTCACGCGCAGCCACTCACGGTGGCGCGTGGGGGCGCGTGGGACCGAATCTCGAGGTGAGTTCAACATGAAACTTGCTCCTTTTAATGTAACGAACATTTTGGCACTCATTTCGAGGAAATCAGATATCGTTTCGATAGTGTTCAGTGTATTTGAAGTTTTCGTATACGTTTAAAATACGTATTTAAATCCCGAAAAAATTGAGGAAAATTATATGAAGTATATTGGAGAGTTAGTGACCCTCGATATTGATTTTGGACAGGAATTATGATTTCCAGAAATTACGGAAAAACGTGCAGCTCGGAAGCGAGCCGTTTGGATGGTGTGTGAGTGGACTTTGCTTTCTAAAATTCAATGCATGCATAATTGTTTTCTATGCTTTCTATTGATGATTTCTATGATTATGATTATGGTTTATGGTCATTACGATTTTCGTGTATATACGTATTTCGATATACAATACGTAATTGCACGTATTTTGAGACTATGGTTTCTCCTATGCTTTGATGATGGTTTAATGGATGATTTCATATGATTTGTGCATACCATGTTTTGATGATGTTTTAATTACGATTGTGAGTATGATTTACGATTTTGGCACGTATTTCAAGAGTATTACGGATTTGTACGTTTTACGAGATTTTGAATATATTGTGATTTGACCATGGTTTTGATGATTTGAATTTGGGATTTGAAATATGATTTGAGTTCAAAGATTTAAAACTGATTTTGGACAAGGTGATTTCGGGCCTGATGCCCAGTTCATAACAGTGTTTTGATGAACGAGATTTCAAGTTTCAGAAACTTGAAAGTGGATTGTTATATAAGGTTATTTAATAACTCAGTGAATTTTAATTATCGTATTTGACAGGCCAGAAGATTCCCGAAACCTCGGAGGAATGTACAACTCGGGATTGAACAGCTTGTACGGTGTGTGAGTGGACGTTTGTTTTATAAACTGATATGCATGCATAGTTAAATGTTTTACATGATTTGATTTGCAATGATTGCATGATGATTTGATATGATTAATTGTTGGATTTATGGATTATTTAATCGATTTTTTGGGCACGTTTTACGAGAAAAGTGAAATGATGATTTTGGGTAGGTCCAAGGTTTTAAAATGATGGTTTGACTTGAATTTTGAGTCAAGAACCTTGTGAAAGCCTGTTGATTGGCTTTGTGAGTTGTTTTTACGATAAGCCACCTTCTCGGATGCGACTGAGCCTGGATGTACCACTCAGATGCGTCTGATCCTGGTATGTGGTATTCGCCCAGATGTGACTGATCCCAAGGATTGAACCCAGATGTGTCTGATCCCGAGAATGTGGCTGGATGGTTGCCTACGCGTAGTGAGAATGTGGCCCTATAAGTGATTGTGCACTCGTGAGTAGTGCGGTTTAATCATTGTGCTGGATATGCAAGTACTATTGACGATGGTTATGGTGACCAATTTGACATTGATTATTGCGTCTTGATGGTTCCTGCGATTTGGCTTGAGAGCCGGTTAGTCATGTGTTTTCCTCTATGCATGCATGGTTTGAGAAACTGGAGGGTAAATAATGTATTTTGAAATGTGTTTTCAAATGATATTATTTTGTCCACTCACACCTTTTATATTTTTGATGACCCTCCAGGCCGTTGCATGAGAATCGGAGCTGATCAAGAGGTGGAGGCATGAGCAAAAATCGATTTAGCCATCCCTTGTCTGACAAGTGTTGATGGGTAGTTTCAGGACTTCAGTTGACTTGTCAGACGGGAGCAAGACCGAGCGCGATTATCTAAGTCCAGTTGGGACGGGTCCTGTCATGCTCTCTAGGTTCTTTGTGTTTCCCCAAGTAGCTGGGTTAAGTTCAATCAACTTAATTTTCAATTTAGGTTCAGTTTGTTCCAAAAAACACGACACACAGAGAGTTTGATTTCAATCCACTAAACAGCACCAGAACACCTCACACACACACCACGTGGTGCTAGCAACCCTTTTCTCATGGTGACAGATGTCACCCATATGCAAAACATGCTGACTCACCCAAATCAAAGAAAAACCAATTTTCCCTTCCTTGCATAATTTACCAAAATGCCCCTGGCCTTCCTAGACCCATAGCTAACACATCCGGTCTCCGATTTTGACATGCTGTGTCAGGACCCGTCCCTCCTCGGTCAAGACCTGTCCCTCCTAGGTCAGGACCCAACTCTAGCACGATATTATCCGCTTTAGGCCTCCTCGCCCTCACGGTTTTGTTTTCGGGAGCTCACAGTGCAACTTCCCAAGGGGTCATCCATCATGGAATTTCACCAGCCTCAACTCTCTTAACTTTGGAGTTCCAATCGAACCTAAAACCACTAAGCTCCCAAAAGGCATTGTACTAGATAGGTGTGTGCCTACACCTTTAAGGCACACCACCATTCCCCTCCTAGACCATTCCCCCTCGCTGAAATGTGAGATCGTTCACCATTCCCTCCAGGACACGGATCTTACAATCCACCCCTCTTAGGGCTCAGTGTCCTTGCTGGCACACTTCCCGGTCGGGGTCTGGCTCTGATACCATTCTATCACGACCCGACTCATCTAACACAATATTGTCCGCTTTGAGCCCAGCCCTCACGGTTTTGTTTTCGGGAGCTCACGGTGCAACTTCCCAATGGGTCACCCATCATGGAATTGCACCAGCCTCAACTCGCTTAACTTTGGAGTTCCAATCGAACCTAAAGACACTGAGCTCCCAAAAATCCTCGTGCTAGATAGGTGTATGCCTACACCTTTAAGGCACACCACCATTCCCCTCCCAGACCATTCCCCCTCGAAAGAATATGAGATCGTTCACCATTCCCTCCAAGACATAGGTCTTACGTGTCGTCTGTCTACGGGCTCAGTGTTTCGAGACCTACGCTACAGTCTTCACGGAAAGTCCATAAAGTATCCTAAAAAAAATTCAACTTTTGACCACTTAAACCAAGGATAAAAACGTCATTTCCTTTTCAAATTTTCGGAATTATCTTTTCTGAATTTTTCAGGTTGTCACAATCTACCCCCTTTAGGGAATTTCATCCCCAAAATTCAAATGTATCCCTCTAACAACCATGGAGACTAAGTCTGCATCAGTATAGTGGGTTCCTACCCGCACCCTATCGAGGATTTCCCATCACACATTAAAAACATCAAATACTGACTCTAACTGAGGTATACACCTAACTATCTCATCCGGGTCCAACTCGCCCATCCATGCTACATTCCTAGCCTCTAGGCTCGATCACTATCCGGACCCACACAAGTCCTCCTCTATCGGAGTGTAATATACAACGTTCGACCCTTAATACAGGGTAAATTCCATCTTGAAGTCTATCTGAGGATCTTATTTGCCCTCGTATACTCTTCTTATTACCAGGTCGTGCACGAGGCTTGCATTTTGGAGGCATGACATGGTGACACAAATCAGTACTCAAATGCTCTGATACCAACTTGACAGAACCCGTCCCAAAAAAACTTTGATAACCATGACCGGTCCTGCTCCCGTCTGACAAGTCAATTGAAGTTTCAAAAACACCCTCAGCATCTGTCAAACAAGGGATAAGTGTACTGATTCTCGCTCATGCCTCCACCTTACGATCAACCCCGATCTTTATGCCACAACGTGGAGGGTCATCATAAACATCAAAAGTGTGAATGGACAAAAATAACATCGTTTGAAAATACATTTCAAAACAAACCCTTTTACCCTCCAGTTATAAAACATGCATGCATAGAATAAAATATGACCAACCGGATTTTTAATCATATCACATAGAAAATTGTGGGACCCACAATTCATCAAAGTTTGTGGTCCACATTTTCTTGAAATCCGTTTCATCAAATCATGTAAAACATCTAGAGTCGTTTCATCAAATCATGTAAAACATCTAGATATAACCATCAACATCAAACCAGTCACAAGGATCATCAACAATAGTACTAGTCACTAGTACTCAAATATTAATCATAGTAACTAAACAACACTACTCACAAGTGCATAGACATCAGTCACATCATCATGACATCAGCATTACTCACAAGTGCACAATCAGTTATATAATCACATGGACACTACGCGTAGGCTATCTCGGGAACTACACACGCAACATCTAGACGTAACACATACTCGGGAACTGCACTCATGCAACATCCGAGTCACGTCTAGGGACTGCACTCGCAACATCTAAGCCATGTCCGGGAGTCGCACACGCACATCTAGACATACTACATACTCAGATTGCACTCACACATATCCGAGTCACGTCCAGGGACTGCACTCGCAACATCTAGACATATACCAGTATCCACATTCATAAACACAATCCATACCACAAACATATGTTTGATTCCAACAGGGTCTCAATGACAGGACCCATCCTGATAACCGAGAAGGATCCTGCTCCTGTCTGACAATCAAACTCAAAATACCAAAAGTGACTCTTTTTGTTTTAGAGCAAAGTTCAAATAACAAACATTGTTAGACGATGGATAAGTATCTATTCAGAACCATTGAGATAAAAGTTCAACTAGTCAACGGTATTACAGAGCATATGAGACTGTATAGAAAAAGTACCAAGTCCAACCCTGTAAGGTATCCAAGTGCGCAACGGTAACCTTTTTGCCTCAACCTCAGTATCAGCCTCAGAACCTACGCCATGGCCTAGAGGGTCAATAAAAATAGTCATAGTGTGAGTGGACAAAAATAAACATTTTCAAAATACGATTTAAGAAAAATAAATGTTTACCCTCCTGGTTAAAAGCATGCATGCATAGAAATCGAATCGTATGAAAATAATTCAAATCATAACACATGAGTAATAATGTGAAATCAAATCAAGTATAAACAGTGGACCGTTAAAATCAAAACAAGTTTCTAAATTCCCATAGCCCACGTTTTTCCAAAACTCATGTTCACCAACCAAATCATGATATAAATAATATCTATACACAAATTTCAATAGATCACGATATAACCAATCCTCGATATCCAAGTAACTGTCACATTGCCAATGCTACGCGTTCAACTCAGGAATCTCACATCCGAGTACATCTCCAGGATCTACGACGTCTCGGGTGATATCATCTCCAGGATTTACAACGTCCGGGTGATATCATAATCTCACACTCCTGAGACTGAGCCTCTCTTAGAGCTACTCATCTTCAAGCAATGTGTCGTGACTACTCTAGGATCCACGAGGTCTGGAGGAGACAATCAATTCGCAAAGGATGATATATGTGGAACAGTCACCAAATCCAGTAAACTCATTTTAAAACCATTTATGTCTCAAATCGAGTCAAAACATTTCAACAGGGCATATGCTCGAGACATAGCTTTCACAAGCAGTTTATACAAAACCATCATAAAACAATGTCTAGAACTCATTTCATAAATCCAGATTATCCAAATCAATCATACCAAATCTGACAAGACCCATCCCAAATCCCCCGGAATTAACGTGGGACGTGCCTGCTCCCGTCTGACACGAAATAATTCCATCCTTAGCCCAACCGAGACTACTAGAGAGCGCCAAGATCTGGAGGAAGAGTGTGATGTCCTAGTCTCTGTTACAACCCGCATCCACGATCAACCTGAAGGGCATTCAAAACATCAAAAGTCGTGAGAAAACAAATATTTTTAATAAAAAAACATTTTCACAAAGTTCATTTATGCCCTTCACTAAAAAGCATGCATGCATTCGAAAATCATTTATCAAAACGTTCACAAAACCATTTGGGCCTTGGCCCGAAACCGTAAAGCAAATACATGGGGACTCAGCCCAAAACCAGTTTCAGTAGGGACTCAGCCCAAATCAACATACGTGGGTCTCAGCCCAAAACCATAGACAAAACATAGAACACGGGGTCTCCGCCCCAAACCACTTTCCATAAAACCTCATACGTATATGCATACGTATAATCCATCCTCGGCATCTCAGATGAGATGCCAAATCGGGGCACATAGCCCCTAGGGAACACATCCCCAATATATGTCACGATTCATCTCGATATACGTGTGCACACTACTTGGGATCTCACTCCGAGTCTACCCCTAGGAATTCTCCATCTGAGAGCCTCTCTCATCGGATCTAGTCCGAGCATCTCTCCGGAATCTGGTCCGGGACCACATCATAACTCGCACTCCTGAAATGGGCTCCCTATGGAATACTCATTTCGAGTAGTGTATCGTGACTCTCCAGGTCGACGTCTGGAGGAGACCAATCAAATCACGTCGGAAGGTATATACATTTTCGAAAATACTTTCTTTCTCAACTGGGTCTCATACCCGAATCTCAACGGGATTCCTCGAATCCGATTCAAATCCACTTTCACAGGTCTCGGCCTAAATCCACAGTTCAATAGGGTCTCATGCCCGAATTCTCATTTCATAAACCAAACGAGGACTTAAGCCCAATTTCATGATCTAACGGGGCCTCAAGCCCGATTTCATAATCAACTGGGTCTCTAGCCCGACATCACAACCAATGGGGCCTCAAGCCCGTAACCAGAAATCAACTGGGCTTCATGCCCAATTTCACAATCAACTGGGCCTCTAGCTCGATATCACAACCAATGGGGCCTCAAGCCCATAACCAGAAATCAACTGGGCTTCATGCCCGATTTCACAATCAACTGGGCCTCCAGCCCGATATCACAACCAACGGGGCCTCAAGCCAGTAACCAGACATCAATGGGGCTTCAAGCTCGATTTCACAATCAACTAGACCTCTAGCCCGATATTACAACCAACTGGGCTTCAAGCCCGAATTCGTAAACCAACGAGGCCCTCGGCCCTATCGTATAACTCAAAGGGGCCTTCAGCCCGATTTCCCGTCAAATCAAATGGACTCTAAGTCCGAGGGTTCGTAAATCAAATGGGTCTCATGCCCGATTCCATATTCTAAATCTGAAATCATTTCATTTAAACCATCGTAGAAAGCATATCACGTATAAGCGCCATATAAAATAGAAAACCTAGAAATACGTGCAAATACGTAAATCCTAGTTACCATAAACAAATGCACTCATGGCATCACAAAACATGTTCTAAAAAAATTACAAAACATTTATGCATGCATCGAATTCATAAAACAAGTCCACTCAAAGACCGTCTGAAGTCGCGCCTCGATACACGCACCATACGCCCTTCTCTAGCCAGTCGTCATCTCCGGGGTTCCCGAACCTGTCCAAATCGTAATAGAAAGTTACTAACTACTCAAATAACCCCTCATTAAAACCCTGTAATTTTTTCGGAATTTTTAACTATTTTTAACGTCGATCCTAAACCTTCGGACATCCCGAACTATATCGAAACGATGTCCGATCGACTCGAAACCAATCCCAAAATGTTTGTTACATCGAATAGATGATTTCATATGTTGGAACCTTCCCCAGAAAATGCTTCACGCACCCCCATGCGCCACCCAAAGGGCTTGCGCGTGTGGCTCACGCGCCCTGCACATTTGTCTTCAACCTTCAGCGAACTGCCCGGTCCGGTTCGGTCCTGTACAACTGGTCTGCCTGGACCGGCGTGACCGGTCCAAGGCTATATTTCCCACATTTTGTGTCCAATTCGATCCAATACAATCCTAAACTTCCTATTTCAACATTTCCTATCTATTCATGTCAATAAACCTAAGGAAGAATTTCTAAACCCGACTGTGCACAATGATACCCACGGTCTCTGTTTTTCCCGGCCATCCCCAGGGAATCTCAACCCTTCACCACCGTCCAAAACCCTTCCTACACACTCCTATGAACCCAAAGAACCTCCCCCAATCACCAGAAACTATCCATAACGTCCTAAAATCGAAATTGAAAATTTTAAAACTAAAGGGTCATTGGTTTACCTGGTTCCTGGGCTTTCCACCACCGTCCACGGCGGCTGGCCACCCTTCTGCCACCCCTCAGTCCCACTCTCACTCTGTCCTCACACAACCATCAAAAGGGAAGGGATATGGATTTGGGTTCCAGGCATTTGGGTGAGATCGGGTTTGGGTGGGTTTGGTTTGCACGAACAAAGAAATGGGGGATGCATGTATCAATTTGGGTGGGCAATGGATGAATGAAAAGTGTCATTCATCCATTGAGCCCGCCCTCAAATATATGGGCCCCACATGAGACAAAAGTCCCCTTTTTGCCTTGTAAAACGTGTCACCGTAAATAGTTCCCCTAAACTTCCGTGAATCGTAACTTTTCCCTCGAACGTCTGATTTCGACATTTCGCCTATCTACGGACTCGTATCGACTCGATCTACGTAATGATCCTAGGCCCTCGGTCATCGGACATCTTCGATAAAAAGTTAACTTTTTGCCCTCGTCTAGGGGCAGAATCGTAATTTTGCCCTGAACATCCGATAATCCTCGACTAATCCCTAATTAGCCTCGTTAATCCATCATTAAGTCTTAATTAATCCTGATAATTCAGGACAGATCATTACAATCTTCCCCCCTTCAAGAATTCATCCTCGAAATTCAAACTGACCCGATTCCACAACCAAACTGTGGAATCCAACCATGTCCCTCGACTCGGGTACTTTCGTGTAAATGTACACGTCCGTCACAACCACCGTACTCGTCGGTACTCGTGGTTAACGGAGCCTCCAAAGCTCCAGCTTATCCTCGAGAACTACTAGTCAACTCGTACGTCTCACTTGAGACATCGACACTCGTCGATCTCGCCTATCGCTCACTCTTGGTAGGTCACTCCTATTAAATCGTCGTTCGAAAAGTTTTTCAGTCTACCACTCTAACATGCTTCATCCTATAACCATCAGGTTGAAAAACATATTCCCACTAAGGGTTATCACATCCAAGCTGGCATCCAGCGCAGCATCCAATCATACAACATCCTCCAGCTCCGGTTATTCCCATGGCACGAACCCCATCTCGCGGGTCATCCTCAAATCTGTGGCATCTACTGACCTCGATACTCACGTTGGCCAACACTCTCATTTTCTCAAACGTAAACTGACTCCCTCAGCAATCCTTGCTGACTTTAGTGAGAGTCACATCAAATCACACCAATCCGAACGCAATCAGATACCAATTAAATCCATTATGAAGATACGTCACAACCATCGTAACCAGCTGGCATCTCCCGGCTCCACTGCGCCACTCTGATCTCGATTTGCTCTCGAGTCCTCACATCGTACCTCGTGTGACTCAGCAATCGATGCTGAAATCTTGACTCACTCGAGTCCCAACCTGTCATTATTGGATCTAATCTGATCGTCATTCATGTCCATCTCGGACTCTATCCAACCTACAACACATTCATACTCTCAGGGCACTCTCAACCCGACATACCGATTGACCGTGGTCAATCCCATCTTCTAACGTGCACAACACACCGGTGCACCTCCATCAAAACAATCGTCAAGGCACTACTCGGCCTACACTATTCCCGCACTCTGGTAACGTCCGATCACGCATTACTGTCCGCGCTCCGACCATGAGTCGGACCTCAACCTTCTGTAACCAGGCGCACCTCAATCCAACACACTCACTGCTCACATACCCAAGATAGATCCTACACTCCTATAACCAACTTCTGTCTTGTCTTCTCACTGACTATGCTAAGGGATTCCTTAACTGTCTCAAGATACAGTTCTCCGTTGTTCCTAACTTAGCATAATCAGCAAGGTAATTCAATTTAATGACTGCCGGACCTCGGTCTACTAGACTCACGATCGCCAAAATCATCTCAGTCATCTCGATCGACTAGATCGTCACCATACTACTCATTCCACCTGGGATCCACTATCAACTTCCTCGGTCGATGTAAGGTGACCCACACGACTAACATAGGTTTGCTACCTCAGACACTCACTCGTCACATCCGGTAATGCTACGTACCATCTACTTTTCGGTTCTTACACCCTCTTGAAACCTTTAACTATCACATCGAAATAATTATCTCTGACTAAATTCGGGATCAAGTATCTTTCTCTTGGTCTCAATCACAACCTCTCTTGATTCCAAAGTTCCAATCACTTTGGAAACATGCTCCTTTTCCGATTACTGAGCTTATTCTCCACGCTAGTATTTATGTATCATAGGTAAACGAGTGCTAGGTTCTCAACTCAGGGGGTATGGTTAACCGTATTCCACCAAACCACGTATACCCTGTACCTTGCACTGATCCACTCGGGATCCTCTCTGTCCTGCACAATGCCCGTCGAACTCACACGTCTACCAAATTTGTCACAATTCGAGCCCTCAACTCACTCGGACACCATCTACGTGTTCGTAAATGATCCAGCTCGCCTATCCGTCTGCGACCGCATATGCACATCCAAGAGGATGTTAATTCATCCCAATTTGACGTACCATTCACCTCTTCGGTCGCATCTCTACATCTCACCATACCTGACCAACCGGTCACTAATCCCCACTACTCTACTCGTGTCGTCCATTCTTAGTCATCTCAAACACTATTTGGATAGAGTCCCCGTCCAGTGTAATCACCGATGGGTTCCACCCAGTTCATCTCTATCCTACCTATCATCTAGACACAAATCCCAAGAATTCACACTAGTCGATGAATCCTTTACGCCGCGTAGTGATAGAAACCTACCGTGAGCACATCATGACTGAGATACCCTCAGCTCATGGCTCGTCATCTCTCCTCATTATCGTCATCGCATCACCTCCACAGGGGGTGCAAATCCAACCAATCCTAAAACCCTGCTTGTACCAAGCAATTGTCACTAGTCTCTACTAGGGTCGGAGGGCCCTGCCTCACTCGTACCCCACGACTCTAGGTATGACCATTCCGATAATCCATGCCAGAAGATGGACGTTCCCGATTCTCAACGACCACCGCAACTACATCCATCCTCGAGGGTGGTGCCTGCCACAAGTTCGTGCAGACACAACCCACACATATCACCACCGAGACTTCAAACCCATGCGGTAACTCATCGTCAGCACCAACTGCTCAACACACAACGTCCGCCGATCGGTCCACCTAGGATCCGATCAACAAGTACCACTCTCCTGGTAGCTTGTATAATCACTCGCCAACTAGGCTTGTCGCGAACTCGGCTGCTCCCTACATCATGTCCATCTCAAGTGATCCCTCACGCTCGACTGCGAAGAGTCGTCGTACTCCGATACTGGTGTCCAACCAACTAGTAACCAAACTTTGAGGATCTCGTCCCCTCGTAACTCTACAGCTCCTAGCCACTGGCCTCCACAAGGACTTGGCCATACTCCATGCCTAACACTGTACAACTGCTACTTGTTTTAATTGCATCCTACCATGCCACACAACCACTCTAGGGAATTTCTTGCCGGTCGACATCCCTCTGGGATTCGACAGACCAAAACATGGCATCTCATGCCAAATAGGGTCAACGTTCCTAATCCAAATAGTCTCAAATAAGGTCATCGTGCTCCTGACTGTTCCCCGTAGTACAATCTCCAATCCTAGAGCTTTTGTCATGGACGCCCCTGACGTCCAACCTCCACTGATCCCACTTTGGCCCGATTCGGCTCTAACATGACCGCTCGACGGTCTCGACTCTCAGATCGTCATACCGTGTCTACTGGTCCATTGAATCCTATCTCCAGTACCACTACGGCTCTAAGCTGTTGGATTCACACGAACGTTGATCCCACTCGGGATCCAACCTCTCGGAGAATACGGCATCCTATGCCAATCGAACCCTAAACTATCGTACCTCGTGCCAAACAAACTCTAACTAGGATCCGATTCCACTGAATCCTCGTACTAATACCTTAACTATCAGGTTGATGTCGGGCTGTTACGGCTGCAGAGACATCACATCCTTGACTTGTGCATCACTCTGAGAGCAAAACACGCTCTGATACCACTTGACAAGACCCGTCCCAAATCCCCCGGGATTAACGTGGGACATGCTTACCCCCAGGGATAATTCTGTCCTTAGCCCAATCGGGACTACCAGAGAGCGCCAGGATCCAGAGGAGTGTGATGTCTCGGTCTCTGCTATAGCCCGCATCGACGATCAACCTGAAGGGCATTCAAAACATCAAAAGTCGTGAGTGGACAAAACAAACTTTTTAAAAAAAAAAACATTTTCACAAAGATCATTTATGCTCTTCACTAAAAAGCATGCATGCATTCAAAAACCATTTATCAAAAAGTTCACAAAACCATTTGAGCCTTGACCTGAAACCGTGAAGCAAGTACATGGGGACTCAGCCCAAAACTAGTTTTCGTAGGGACTCAGCCCAAATCAACATACGCGGGTCTCAGCCCAAAACCATAGCCAAAACATAGAACACGGGGTCTCCGCCCCAAACAACTCTCCATAAAACCTCATACGTATATGCATACGTATAACCCATCCTCGGCATCTTAGATGAGATGCCAACTCGGGGCACACAGCCCCTAGGGAACACATCCCCGATATATGTCACGATTCATCTCTATATAAGTGTGCACACTACTCGGGATCTCACTCCGAGTCTACCCCTAAGAATTCTCCATTTGGGAGGCTCTGTCTTCGGATCTAGTCCAAGCATCTCTCCGGAATCTGGTCCCGGACCACATCATAACTCCCACTCCTAGAATGGGCTCTCTGGTCTAAATGACCTATCAAACGATCTCCGATCGACCTGAAAATACCACCATTATATTCAGATTGACGAAACATTTCGAACAAGACCGGTTTAACCTCAAAAGTTGTGCCCACGCTGTAACGACCCATCTCGAGAGCTGGGATTAGTAAAGTGATTAGTAACGGATTAGTGAGCCTAATCGGTGTTTAATTGGGTCGTTAGCGTAGAATGACGATTTTGCCCTAATTTGGGCAACATGTTGACTTTGAGTTCAGGCCGTCAATTGGGCATTGACCGATGACTGTGACTTAGTTTGGGACGTCACGAGTCCGTAGACAGGTGGCACGCCCGATTCCGACATCCGATGAGGAAGTTATGATGTTCGGAAGGTTGAGGGCATTACCGTAATTTGGTTAAAATAGGGGGAAAACGTTGACCTTTTTCTAGACTTGTCATTTTCACGTAGATCGAGGACTATTAGGTAGATCTCGTCGTCCTGAGTTCAGCGACAGGCGGCACGTGTTCATCGGACTTTGGACGGGTGAGATACGGGTCTAGAACGGTGCTGGCATAATCGTAATTTTAACTTACAAGTAGAGGCATTTTGGTCTTTTTGGTGCATTGGGAATTGGGCCAATCTGATAAGGCCAAGTGTACAGTGAAGATTGGGATATTTTGAGATGGGCCCTTGGGATGGTGACACGTGCAGTGTGTGTAGTGGTTTCTAGAGAGTGCACGGTGTGTGTGTTTTAAATTGTGCAGTGTGTGCATCGTGTTTGTTCGAAGAAGAGAGAAACAGAGGGTGAGATTGAGAGTTGGCCGTGTGTGTTGGTGTGTCTTTGTGTTTGATTGAGTGAGTAGAGGTTGAGAGGGAGTTGTGAGGGCAGCTCGTGTGAGTTGAGTGTGTGAGGAGAGGGTGAGTTCTCAGGAAAACAGGGAGGACAGAACCAGAGAACCACCATGCACGGTTGTGCACTTCTCGTGACTAAACCGTCAAATTGAACCCGTGGTGGCGTTGTGAGGACGGAGGAGAGTCGAACAGACCCAACAGAGCTCACGGTGGTGGTCGGCGTACAGGTAATTTCTCTAATTTCCTTTGCCTGCTCTGTTTTGCCGCTTTGATTCAAACGAGTAGTCATGAAGGTAGGGGCTAAGTCGAGGGGTTTGGTGAGTGCTAGTCGACTCAGTGAGTTCCTAGGAGTCGTTTAGGGTCGACACGGTGACGGGGGAGTACACGGGTGGCCGGGAGGAAGAACAGAGTTTTGGGAGGTTACGGGTTCGAGTTAGGGACATTGAGATGTAGGCTTTGTTGGAGTGTTTAGATGAGGGGAATGAATTACTGGGTAGAGGACGAAGAGAATGGTGAAAAAAAGAGCAGAAATGGTGGACGGACGGCGGAGAACCGGCCACGCCGGTCCGGATCAATACACGGGTTCGAAGGTTGAAGATGAACAGTGACTGTGCAGGCGCGTGAGGCCCACGCGCAGCCACTTGGGGCGGCGCGTGAGGCCCACACGCAGCCACTTGGTGACTGTTGACAGGATCGGAATTTCCCGAGGAGGTTGAGGAACGTGCGGAACGTACGGGACGTGAGTGACGTGCCCGGTAACTGTGAGTGGACCCCTTCTCTATACTTGAGCATGCATAACTGCTTATCTATAATTGTTTTATGGTTTTACATGTGATTTCATGATTGTTCAATATGCTATGTTGGTTTTACATATTTGCACGTTTTTCGAGAAAGTACAGTTTTAGCACGTTTTACGAGAAAGCTTTGAATTCTGATTTCGATGCCATGATTTTGGGATTTCGAATGATAAGTGATTTTCAATGGTTATAAGTGGATTTAAGACATGATTTGATAAGCGAGGTTTGGTTTTAGAATCGGATTTCGGAAAGCGAAATTTGGTTTTAAAAGTTGAAAAGTGGAATTCCGGATTTGGGTTCGGAATGACGGTTCTAGATGCCGGAAGGGCTTCGGGTCAGTGATTTCGGATTCGGGTTTGGATGTGGATTTCGAATTGGTTTTCAAATAGTTTTGGATTGGATTTGCTGGATCTAGTTATTGCGTTTAAAGACCCGGATATTATGATTGACGGGTGACGAGCCCGGATTAGGTTTAAAGACCCGGATTGAGTTTAAAGACTCGGATATATTGATATTTTCCCCCATAGGCCTGTTGAGTTTAAAGACTCGGAGTTTAAAAACTCAGATTATTGAGGCCTGGATTGAGTTTAAAGACTTGGGAGTTTAAAGACTCGGATAGGTCCAGCAGGTTTGATCGGATAACGATGACTTGGATTTATGTTTGAGCATACTGTTTTCATGATGCCTATTTTGTGAATTATGAACGTTTTTATGATGCTTACTATGTGGTTTATAGCTGTGTTTAACTAAATGGGTTGTGCATGCATGTTTTCAAAACGGAGGGCCAAACCCTGTTTTGTTATAAAATGGTTTTCGAAAGTTTTATTCTTTATGGTCCACTCACACTTTTCTGGTTTTAACTGCCCTCCAGGTCATCGAGCTAGCGCGGGGGTTGACGTTGAGGCAGCGTCGGAGGCATAGAATACTCGAGAGTTTTCCCGGAGTGTTTCTAGTTTGGTACTATGCTCTGTATAATTGTTGACTATGAGATGTGTTAAATTTTCTCCTGCGCTTGACAGAGTAATTTGTAGTTTTCGTGAGGTCGTTTCGGTCTTTCGATTTTGGGGTTGTCAGACGGGAGTAGGGTTTAGTCCCTAATCCTAGGGGATTAGGGGTGGGCCCTGACACACGTGCCTATAAAATTCAGGTCAACGAAATTCAACGCCGGTTAATGTTGACGGCTGCTGCTAACGTCACCAGCTAACGTCATCCTGACAACTCTAATACTTGACAGCTTGACAGCCTCTGACAGTGCCACGTCACATGATGACATCACCTACTGACGTCATCACTTTCATGTGTGGCTGACACCTCTGATCGAAATGTCTCTAACACATTGCCATGTGGTCTGCCATGTCTAACGTGGAGTGCCACGTCATCTGACACATCACCTAATAGCTTCTGACACATTTCCACGTGCCACCACCTCACTAGTCCACGTGGTTTGAGATCGCTGATGTGGCACTACCACGTCAATGCTGACTGGACCTAACAAGCCGCCACGTGGCACTACCCGATTTGCCATGTGGACTGACAGCGATGATATGGCATGCCAAGTCAAGACTCGACCCTCCTCTGTTAGGACCCGACTCTAGCATGATATTGTCCACTTTGGGCCTCCTCGCCCTTACGATTTTGTTTTTAGGAGCTCACGGTGCAACTTCCTAGGGGGTCACCCATCATGGAATTGCACCAATCTCAACTCGCTTAACTTTGGAGTTCCAACCGAACCCAAAGCCACTGAGTTCCCAAAAGGCCTAGTGCTAGATAGGTGTGTGCGTACACATTTAAGGCACACCACCATTCCCCTCGTAGGAATGTGGGATCATTCATTATTCCCTCCAGGACACAGACTTTTACAATCCACCCCCCTTAGGGCCCAGCGTCCTCGCTAGCACATTTCCCGGTCGGGGTTTGGCTCTGATACCATTCTGTCAGGACCCAACCCTTCTCTGTTAGAACCTGAATCTAGCACCATATTGTTCGCTTTGGGCCTCCTCGCCCTCACGATTTTGTTTTTGGGAGCTCACGGTGCAACTTCCCAAGGGGTTACCCATCATGGAATTGTACGAGTCTCAACTCGCTTAACTTTGGAGTTCCAACCAAACCTAAAGCCACTGAGCTCCCGAAAGGCCTCGTGCTAGATAGGTGTGTGCCTACACATTTAAGGCACACCACCATTCCCCTCCCAAACCATTCCCCTCGCAGTAATGTGGGATCGTTCACCGTTCCCTCTAGGACACATGTAATGACCCGTCCCGAATATCGGGATTGAATATTAATTACTTATGATTTAGAATGACTAATCGGGGATTAGTTGAGTGAAATCGGACAAAACGTGCAAAATGACCGTTTTGCCCCTAGCGTGGGCAAAATGTTGAGTTTTAGTTCGGGCGGTCAAATGGACTTTGACCGATGACTGTGACGTAGTTTGGGACGTCACGAGTTCATAGACAGGTGGCACGTTCGATTCCGACATTCGAGGTGAAAGTTATGGCTTTCGGAAGTTGAGGGGTATTTTGGTAATTTGGTCATATTAGGGGCCAAATGTTGACTTTTTGGCCGGGAAGTCCAATGGACGAGGGCCAAGGACCGTTACGTAGGTCTCGTCGATACGAATCCAACGACAGGCGGCATGCAGAAATCGGAGATTCGACGACGAAGTTATGGTCACGGAATTGGGCTCGGTTTACCGAACGAACCGGGATTAAAATAATATTTTAATATGAACAGTACCCGGTGACTGAACACACTTGGATGAGTGACAATTGTCACTCATCCCCTAAATTCAGGCTTAAAACACAGGTCCATGTTTTTAGGGAGACCTCATGATGATGTTTTATTAATTTTTAATTAATTAATTAATCTTAATTTCCATTAAACCTCCCTATTTTCTTAACCCGTGTACAACCAAATTCAGAATTCTCCCACCCTTGATCTTCTCCCTAGCAACTGAATGTGAGAATGAAAAATTGAGTGAATTCAGAGACTGAATTAGTGAGGAAAAACGAGGGATTGAATGAGAGCTGAGGGCTGGGAATTCGGATTTTAGAAAATTTGGGGGGAAAATCGAATTGGAAGAATTGAGCCTTGTTGATCGAAATTGGGTTCAGTTTTAGTCTTCTGGGATTGCCACGACCAGTTTCATCGAAAGAACGAAGGCAATTGAGGTCCATTTGAGGTAGAACAGAAGCACTGTAGTTGCAGAAAATTCGAGTTTGAGTCGTGGAGTTTGAGCCATGAATTGATTCAATTGAGTTGGGGAAAATGTTTACATGAGTCCATTGAAGCTTCTGGTTGAATCAATTTATGGAAATCGATTGAAAATGAAGGAGTTCGAATGATGATTAGTGGCCGGATGTTCTTCGAGTGTTCATCTTTGATCGTGAGGATTGAGGTAAGGTCGATTGTAATTAAGTTCACAGATCCTTAATTCAAACTAATTCGATGCTAATGGACGTTTGAATTGATGAAAACGGTGTAGAATTGACAGACATTCAACCGGGTCGTGTCGCGGGTTAAAGGACCCGTTTATCAGATAAACGGGTGAGGAAGGCAGTACTGTAGCAGGCGCGTGGATTTCACGCGCAGCCACTCACGGCGGCACGTGAGGGCGCGTCCGACCTATTCTCAAGGTGAGGTCAACATGACTTTTGATCCTCTCAGTGTAACGAACATTTTAACGTTGGTTTCGAGGAAATCGAATATTGTTTCGATAATGTTCGTATCCGAAGTTTCGTTTTACGAGTTAAATACGTATTTAAATTCTGGAAAAATTGGGGAAAATTATATGATGTATTTTGAGATGTTAGTAACCCTCTATAATGATTTTGGACAGGAGTTGTGATTTCCAGAATTTACGGAAAAACGTGCAGCTCGGAAACGGACCGTTTTGGACGGTGTGTGTGAGTGGACTTTGTTTTCTAACCGTGATGCATGCATATATGATTTAAATGCCTTATTATATGATTTTATATGCTTGGGCATGATTTATGTTTCAATCCGGCAATTTCTCGGTTTTATGATTATTATATTATTATTTTTGGGCGATTTTCGAGAAATTACGAAATTTGGTAAAAATGATGTTTGGACTTGGTTTATGAGGCTGGGATTGAAATTGATTGAAAATAATGTTTGAACTCGGATTATTGAGTCATGGAATGAAAAATGATGTGGTGACTCGGGATTGAGTCAAGGGTCGATTTCGTGGATTTACGTGAAAATGGCAACAGAGGTTGCAACGCATGGAATTGCGTGATAATGTTATTTTGGGCATGAGAACCCAAGTGAATAGTGAGTTTGACTTGGATTTGGAGCCACTTGTGAAATTGTGAAATTAATGATTTATTGAGATTTTATGATTATTTTAATCAGTCTTTCGGGCACGTTTTACGAGGAACATGCAAATGATGTTTTGGGCGAGGCCCGGAGTTTAAATGATTTCTAAAATGATATTTTGGCTTTGTCGGCGAGTCAATGAGGATTTCTGGATTATTTTATTAATTTAAAATGTGATTTTAACGGTTTATGTGTAAAAGGTATTTTGGGCTTTGAGACCCATTCGGGAATGATCTTGACTTTGTATGAAGATAAGATTTGATTGAAATGTTTTGGGATGTAATTCCCGAGATGGTTTTCATTGTGATTGTGATATTCCCAGACGGTCGGAGCTTGGGGGGATTACCCAGACGACCGGAGCTTGAGGGATGTGATTGTAGGATCATGAGTTGATCCTATGGTAGTCAGCTTCTCGAATGAGACTGAGCCTGGATGTACCACTCGGATGGGTCTGAGCCTGGGGATGTGTTCGCCCAGAGGTGACTGAGCCCGAGGGGGTTGAGCCCAGAGGTGTCTGTTCCCAAGAGAGTGACTGGATATTGGCCTACGCGTAGTGCAGCACTTGTGAGTAGTGCAGTTTGATTGATTGTGCACTTGTGAGTAGTGCAGATGTGATTTGTGATATTTTATGCACTTGTGAGTAGTGCGGATTGATTGGATTGATATATTTATTGTGCACTGGTGATTAGTGCTGATTGATGTTGTTTGTGATAACGCACTGGTATTGAGTACGGGTTCTTGGTCTTTGTGGCCAGGTGATTATGTTCGCACATGTTTTAGCCTGAGAGCCGGGATTTGATGTTTTATAACATGAACTGATTTGGTGAACATGAGTTTTATGGACCATGGGAAAATATGTTTTGAGTTTATCGGTCCGCTGTTCATACTTGAATGATTTCATATTATTACTCATGTTTTACGATATGCATGCAAGTTTGTAAAAACTGGAGGGTAAGAATGTATTTTGGCAAATGTTTTTATAAGAGGTCATTTTTGTCCACTCACACCTTTTCTGTTTTGTGACCCTCCAGGCCGTGGTACGACGTTTGGGACCGATCGTGAGGCAGTGGCAGCAGCAGAAATCCGCGCAAACATCCCTTATCTGGCAAGCATTGAAGGGTAGTTTTGGACCTTTAGTTGACTTGTTAGACGGGAGCAGGACCGGGCACGGTTTTTGACGTCCAGTTGGGACGGGTCCTGTCAACACAGACTTTTACATGCCATGTCATCATCTCCTACCTTCAGACGGGTCGACCCGTGACCCTGTAACGGGTTAACCGAGTTGCAACCTCGACCTAGCCATATCTCAGCCGTCCGACCTCCAAAAACCACTATTCTTTTTTCCTTCAACTCGTCTCTTACCTAGAAACCTATCTATGATGTTAAAATCGATGGAAAAGTACTAAGATTACCTTGTCAAGCTTGATCCCTCACAACCAAGCTTTGAACCTTCACTCAGGCCCACTCCTTCGTCCTTTCTACCTGTTTATGGACTCTACAAACTCACACCATGACAGAACCCGTCCCAAATCCCCCAAGATTAACATGGGACGTGCATGCTCCCATCTGACACGAAGTGTCAGATCAGGGATATTTTCGTCCTTAGCCCAACTGGGACTGTCAGAGAGCGCCAGGATCCGGAGGAGGAATGTGATGTCTCGGTCTCTGCTACAGCCGCATCCGCTATCAATCTGAAGGACATTCAAAACACAAAACCTGTGAATGGACAAAACAAAGTTTTAGAAAAATATTTTCATAAAAATACCTTTATGCCCTTCACTAAAAAGTATGCATGCATTCAAAAACCATTTCTCAAACATATAGAACACGGGGCCTTGGCCCAAAATCCAATCAAAGTACCTAGTGACAGGACCCATCCCGATTATTCCTTGATAATCGTGAATGATCCTGCTCCCGTCTGACTATGATTTTAAAATACCAAAAGTAGTCCAAATATATATAAGTACATAATATAACATAACCAACAACCCACATAGTCAGACCAGGGATAGGTATATCTTTAGGACCGTTGACTATCTCAGTCGTCAACCGGTTTACAGAGCATGAGAAATATTTACAAAAAAGGATTAAAGTCCTACGCGGACAGAACTCGAGTATGCAGCGGTTTGCTTATTCTTCTGCCTCAATACGAGCCTCGGTACCTGTGCACGGGCCTGGAGGGTACAAAAACAGTAAAGGTGTGAGTGGACAAAAATAAAGGTTTAGAAATACATTTATTAAAATCGTCTTACCCTCCAGTTTTCACAAACATGCATGCATATCATATAAAACATAAGTTATATAAATCAAAGTAAAAGAAAACAGTTAATCTAGTTCAAAATCAATCATGATACCACCATCCTCAACACCCAATCTTAATATTCAATAACCCGTCACGATATCAATGCAACGCGTGCAACTCGGGTGTCTCACGTCCGAGTACCTCCCCAGGATCAACGACGTCTGGGGTGATATCATCTCCAGGATCAACGACGTCTGGAGGATATCAATATAAACTCACAGTCCTGAGATTGAGTCTCCCCTCGGAGCTACTCATCTCCAAGCAGTGGATCTTGACTACTCCAGGATCAACGACGTCTGGAGGAGACCATCAAATCACCGAGGATGATACCACTAATCAAGAATCTCATTTCAAAACTATTTAAATCTCAAAATCAAATCAACAGTTCAACAGGGTCTCTGCCCGAAATATAGCATTTCCACAGCACAAGTAAATTCCATAATTTCATGTCTAACAGATCATTTATAATTCAATTTCTTCAATTAAATCATGTAATTTAATTTCAAAGTTAAAAAACCATTTCAAATCTCAAGTCATCGCCCAAAATCACACTTTTATGATTTTCTCGAAATTCGAACTCAAAACAATATAATAATAATATAATATTCCCAAAATCCGGAAATTATCATATCACATCATTAATTATGGAAAATCAATTTAAATCATATTATAAGCATTTAAAAGCAATTAAAATGTATATGCATGCATTTAGGGTAGAAAACAAAAGCCCACTCACACACCGTCCAGATTGCTCGGATTCGAGCTGTTCGTTCTCGTCCGCTGTCCCGAGAATATTTTGGCCTGTGAAACATGTAATATAGGGTTACTAAAATATCATATACTCTTACGTACGAAGTTCCGAATCGTCAGAATAAAATAATATTATTTAAACGTAACCTATACGCTTCAGATACGTAAAACTATCCTTAATTTATCTCCGATTAACCCGAAACTAACGCCAATAGGTCTGTATCATCGAGAACATTAAAAAGTATGTTGGACCCTCCTTCAGATTCCCGGTCACGCGCCCTCACGCGCCGCCGCAAGCGGCTGCGCATGACAGCCACGCGCCGTGAACAGTGACTGTACAGTGTCTCTCTTTCGCCCGTTTCTCTGGTATTCGGGTTGTAGACCCGTGATCAGACCCGACTCGTTTTCCTTTGATTCTAACTCAATTCATCTCGTTCTTTCACTCATTAACATCTATCCAATCAAACTGATAGTTCTGTGCCTTTAATTGTACTAATTAAACCATAAAACACTTCGACTCACGAAGAACACTTATCGGATCCTTATTCGGGTTTAACCTCAAATCGACCTGTTTGCTTCAATTATTCACACCAGAAGCATCATAGAACTATAAGGAACACGAAATCAAGATCAATTTCATGAAATTGTACCTCTAAGTAACTCGACTCAAGCTCGATTTTTCCAAACAGTTGCAGCGTCTGATCGTCACAGTTTCACCTTCAATTCTCGTTCCAATTGATTGGGTTCGAGTCGTTGAGTTCCCAGGAAGCTAAATCTCACCTTAATTTCACACCAAACTGTCTCTAAAATGAAAATCGAAATCAAGGTTTTTGGATGATTTTCGAGTATGTGCAGTACGGGTTGCCTCTGGGTTTTGTTCGGTTTCTTCTCAGTTTTTCTCTCCAATTTGTCTCTAATTCCTTACTCAATCACACTTAACTCTGCTGCAATCGATCAAGGTGAAGATGTTTTGGTGTTTGAAGGTTTTGGTCGTGTACGGTTAGTGTTCCTCAATTAACAATCTTCAATTACTAATTAATCTAACTAATGCCACTAATTGGTTTCTCAACATGCCATGTGTCCATAAAGGGAATGAATCAGCCATTAACTAGGTGAATCAGCAAGGCAATTGATGTTGTAATGATCCTTCCACCGTCCAAGTATACTCCACACAAAATTACCATTTTACCCTTCTTAAGCACAATTACCATTTTACCCCTACACTTCACAACCCCGTAACTTCTTCATCCGAACTCCGTTTTCGACGTGCCACCTGTCTACGAATTCAGCGTTCCGAGACCTACACAATGGCACAAGCAAAATATACAAACAATATACCAAACAAAAAGTCAACTTTTAGCCATATCCTTCTAGGGGTAAAAACGTCATTTTCGCATTATTTTAATATTTTACAATTTTTGGATTTTTCGGGGCGTTACAACCTTCCCCCCTTGGGAAATTTCGTCCCCGAAATTTCACGGAAACAAATACGGATACTGTTCGCGCATCTGAGCTTCGGGTTCCCAAGTAGCTTCTTCTACATTCTGATTTCTCCGAAGTACTTTCACTAGGGGAATTGTCTTTCGGCGGAGTACCTTATCTTTTCGATCCAAGATCTGCACAGGTTATTCTTCAAAGCTTAGATCTTCCCTGAGCTCAATAGGCTGCTCTTCTAGTACATGAGACTCGTCATACACATATTTTCGCAACATTGACACATGAAAGACATTATGAACTCTGGAAAGTTCGGAAGGTAACGCTAGTCTGTAAGCCACTCGGCCGATCCGTTCGATAATCTCATAAGGACCAATGAAACGGGGGCTTAATTTCCCTCGCTCGCCAAATCGTACTATGCCCTTCCAAGGTGATAACTTCAGGAAAACCCAATCTCCAACGGCAAATTCAAGATCTCTCGTCCGTCGATCCATATAGCTCTTTTGCCTGTCCTGGGCTGTAACAACCCGTCCCGGGAGCCGGGATTAGTAGACTGATTAAGGTGTGATTAGTGAGGGTAATCGGCGGTTAGGTAGTTCCGATAGGTCCATGAGCGTAGAATGACGATTTTGCCCCTGGTTCGGGCAAAATATTGACTTTAGTTCGGGTGGTCAAATGGACTTTGACCAGTGACTAGGATGTAGTTTAGGACGTCACGAACCCGTAGACATGTGGTACGTTCGATTCCGACATCCGAGGAGGAAGTTGTGATGCTCAGAAGGTCGAGGGTATTATCGTAATTTTGGTAAAATAGGGGGAAAAGTTGACTTTTGGAATAATCGGGTTTTGGTATGTTGACCTAGGATGGTTAGGTAGATCTCGTCGTCCTGAGTTCGATGACAGGCGGCACGTATTCATCGGACTTACGAGGCGAGAGATACGGGTCTAGGAAGTTGTGGCAAAACCGTAAAAAATGAGTTAAATTGGAGGGTATTTTGGTCTTTGTGGCACATTGGGATTTGTGCAGAGAGAGAAGAAATGGAAGGCTGAGATTGAACCAGGTGGGAGAAGGGTTGAGTGATTGGTGACATGTGGCACATGACTAGAGGATTCTGGTGGAATCCTGTACGTGCGCGGTCCCAATTATTTGGGTGCAACTGCGTGTGCCCGTGTGTTGTTCTTCGACACAGACAGAAACAGAGGGTGAGGACTTGGGAGCAATTGATCGACTCAGTGCAAGGGGGGAGTGAAGAGTGCTTGTGAGAGTGACAGGGAGGAGTGTTGGTACTAGTGATCGTGTTTTGGTGGAGGAATCGTGCACGGCGGCACGGTAGTGGTGCGGCAAAGTTTTGGGGAAACAGGGAGACTGTGAGAGAGTTGGTGGTGGCTACGCCGTGTGGTGACTCAAACCACGACCGTGGGAGGTTCAGGAGGCTGCATGGAGTCCAACGAACACCGTGGCACGCGGCGGTGCGCACGGCGGAGACGCAATCGAAAGGTGAGATCTCTTGCTCTGTTTTTCCCGTGATGTTCAATTTGGAAGTCGTTGAGGTTGGGGCTGAGTCGAAGGTCTAGGAGTGTTGGTCTAGGATCAGTAAGGCCCTAGGAAGAGTCTGGTGTTGCCACCGTGACGGGGGGTGACCGGAGCGGATGGATCATGAAACATGGGGAGTATGGCCGTCTGGTTCGAGCTTGAATCGACGATGATGGGGCCATGTCGAGGTTAGAGGAGTAGGGGGATGAATTCTTGGTGCCTGGATGAAGCTATAGGAAAAGAGAGGAGATGAAATGGTGGCCGGACGGTGGAGATTGCTTCTTGCCAGTCCAGGTTGCAGCGCCGGTTCAACACAGTGAGTCGAGGTTGATGACGGTGCACTGTAGCAGCGCGTGAGGGCCACGCGCAGCCACATTGGGCGGCACGTGGAGGCGCGTGCGGCGGCGGTTGGAGAAGTAGTCAACATGGTTGTTAGTCTAGGAGTTATGGTGAGTTCAATGGAGTTGGTTTCGGGTCAATCGGACGTCGTTTGAGTTTAGTTCCGCGAGGGTGAAGGTTTAAGGTCCCGGGTTTTACGTTTTCGATTCGGGGAATTTTGAGGAAATTTAGGTGAACTTTCGTATACGTATTAGTGACGTATTTTGACGGTGTTTGACAGGATCGGGATTTCCCGAGGAAGCCGAGGAACGTACAGGACGTTCAGAACGCGAGTAGGGCTCAGTCCTGTGAGTGGACCCCTTCTCTAAACTCAAGCATGCATAACTGTTTTCTATAATTGTTTTATGGTTTTAATCATCATTCTATGTTTATCGAATATGTTTTGGTTGGTTTTACATTATTGCACGCTTTTCAAGGAAGTTCGGTTTTTAGCACGTTTTACGAGAAAGTGGTTGGTTTCTGAAATTGATGCTTTGGTTTTGGGATTTCAATTGATAAGTGGTTTTTACTGATTATAAAAGGATTCTGGAACATGATTTCGATGATTAACGGTTTTCGGTTTTAAAATCAGATTTCGGGAAACGAGATTTGGTTTTAAAATTGAAAAGTGGATTTCTGGATTTGGGTTCGGAATGGCGGTTCTGGAAGCCGGAAGGACTTCAGACCGGGAATTTTGGATTCGAGTTTGGATATGGATTTCCAGTGGTTTTAAAATGGTTTTGGGATTGGATTTGCTGGATCTGGTTATTGGGTTAAAGACCCGGAGATATTTGACGGGGGACGGGCCCGGATTGAGTTTAAAGACTCGGGAGTTTAAAAACTCGGATATATGGATATTTCCCCCGTAGGCCTTGAGTTTAAAGACTCGGGAGTTTAACGACTCGGATATTATTAAGGCCTGGATTGAGTTTAAAGACTCGGGAGTTTAAAGACTCGGATAGGTCTAGCAGGTTTGATCGGGAAATGATGATTTGAGCTTTGTGGTTTATGCTACGGTTTCTGATACTCATGTTATGGTTTCTATAACTGTTTTATAATGTTTCTGTTTCTTATGATGTTTTATGAGAAGTGATTTATAACTGTGTTAACAAATGTTGGTTATGCATGTGGTTTTCAAAACGGAGGGTTAAACTCGGTTTTCTGATAAATGGTTTTAGAACTTTTCTTTTATTATGGTCCACTCACACCTTCTGTTTTAACTTGCCCTCCAGGTTGTGGAGTGAGCGCGGGGTCTTGACGTCGAGGCAGCGTCTGAGGCATAGAGGTCACGTGAGGGATCCCGGAGTAGTTGCAAGTCTTCCGTGTGCGTGTAATTTATCGGTTTTATTTCCTTGTGTCTCGTACTATGCTCTGTAAAGTATAACTTCGGGATGTTTTATATAATTTCTCCTGCGTCTGACTGAGTTAGTTGGGTGATTTTGAGTGAGCTTTACTTTGGTATTGTGTCGGGGAGTCAGACGGGAGCAGGATTTACCTCAAGTTTCAGGGTGAAACCGGGGTGGGTCCTGACAATTGTTATCAGAGCATAGGTTTTGTCGAGTTAGTTGGGTCTGTCGGTTTGTGAGGTTGTGTTTTAGTTGTTTGACTGCTTCTATTCCTCTTTCAGCGTGCGGTTGACGATGCCTCCGAGACGTAGACCCTCTCCACAACCTGAAGACGAAGCAAGAGAGACAGAGAGTGTTACGATCGAGCGAGCCCAGCGGCTCGGGGCTACTACTTTTAGTGGCGGGGCTGATCCTGAGGGAGCCCAGAGGTGGATTACTAGACTTGAGCGGATTTTTGCGGTGATGCATTGTCCGCCGGAGGAGCGAGTCTTGTTGGCTACATTTTTACTAGATGGTACGGTGTACGAGTGGTGGTATACCCTCGAGTTGTCCGGTTAGGATACCCATAGTGTGACTTGGGAGACGTTCAGGGAACGGTTTCTGGAGCAGTATTATCCTCATTCTTTCCGGGATGCCAAGGAGGCGGAGTTCTTGCATCTCCAACAAGGGAATATGACAGTGGCTGAGTATGAACGGAAGTTCCAGATGTTGTCTCGGTTTGCTCCTGCTTTTGTGGCCACTGAAGCTAAGAAATGCCGTAGGTTTGAATTGGGCTTGCAAGGCGAGATTCGAGCCATTGTGACGGCTGGATCGTTTGCTACCCTCCGAGATTTGTCGGACGCTGCAGTTCGGGTTGAGGCTAGTTTGCCGGTGCGACGCCGGGAGCCATCTTTCTCTAGAGCTTCGAGCCAGCGGACATCGAAAAGAGGTAACTTCGGTGGAGCGTCATCGTCGGGCGATGATCGTTTTGGTAGGCCTGGCAGTTTCCAGAGTTCAGGATTTTGGGGTTACCGAGCACCGCCGACTCCGCAAGCTAGTGCGACGTCTGTAGCGTCCACAGGGAGACCGAGCAGTGGACCCGGATGGAATGTGTGTTTCTACTGTGGGGAGCGAGGTCATTTTCGACGTGAGTGTCCACTGTTGCCACAAGAAGGTAGTGTAGGCAGAGGAGCAGCGGAGCCGGGGCAGAGTACAGCGTCAGGGACAGTCGGCCCGAGAGGAGGTGGTGGCACTGCCACTAGTAGTTCGAGAGGACGTGGTAGAGCGTCGGGATCTCAGGCCCGCGTGTTTTCGATGACTCAGCAGGAAGTTCAGTCGGCACCAGATGCGGGGACAGGTACTTGTTTTATGTTGGTTGTGTTGCACTTATTTTTGTGGTTGTTGGATCCCAGGGTAGAGTCTAGGAGTTTTCCTAGAGGACTTGGAGTGTTACAGTGAGTTCCGTAGAAGGATGACGGAGGGAATAGGAAAGGAGTGATTATAACTGATAGATATGAGGTTATTGAAGGAGAGAAGCCATAAGCTAGAGTTTGCCTTTAGGACTTTGTAGATTTATTTCGATAGTGGCCGAGGTAGCAGCCGAGGGAGATAGGTGTTCGATTGTCTGGGCTAGTAGCCGAGCTGGTTTGGAATGGTGAGGTGGTAGTAAGTGAGGATGTGCTCTGTGAATTCTATTGGGTACTCCATATGAGGTATTGTAAAGAAAGAGGTGGCCATGGTAACAGTAGTCGGGGATGGTGTGAAATACCCAAGGTGGGGATGATAGACAGGAAACCCAGGAGAGGTTGTTATTGACCGAGTGTTGATTACCGGGTAGGAGACCCTAGGTGTCGGGAACTAGCTGTGGAATTTCGGGGACGAAATTCTTTTTAGGTGGGTAGATTGTAACAACCCGTCCCGGGAGCCGGGATTAGTAGACTGATTAAGGTGTGATTAGTGAGGGTAATCGGCGGTTAGGTGGTTCCGATAGGTCCATGAGCGTAGAATGACGATTTTGCCCCTGGTTCGGGCAAAATGTTGACTTTAGTTCGGGTGGTCAAATGGACTTTGACCGGTGACTAGGACGTAGTTTAGGACGTCACGAACCGGTAGACATGTGGTACGTTCGATTCTGACATCCGAGGAGGAAGTTGTGATGCTCGGAAGGTCGAGGGTATTATCGTAATTTTGGTAAAATAGGGGGAAAAGTTGACTTTTGGAATAATCGGGTTTTGGTATGTTGACCTAGGATGGTTAGGTAGATCTCGTCGTCCTAAGTTCGATGACAGGCGGCACGTATTCATCGGACTTACGAGGCGAGAGATACGGGTCTAGGAAGTTGTGGCAAAACCGTAAAAAATGAGTTAAATTAGAGGGTATTTTGGTCTTTGTGGCACATTGGGATTTGTACAGAGAGAGAAGAAATGGAAGGCTGAGATTGAACCAGGTGGGAGAAGGGTTAAGTGATTGGTGACATGTGGCACAGGACTAGAGGATTCTGGTGGAATCCTGTACGTGCGCGGTCCCAATTATTTGGGTGCAACTGCGTGTGCCCGTGTGTTGTTCTTCGACACAGACAGAAACAGAGGGTGAGGACTTGGGTGCAATTGATCGACTCAGTGCAAGGGGGAGTGAAGAGTGCTTGTGAGAGTGACAGGGAGGAGTGTTGGTACTAGTGATCGTGTTTTGGTGGAGGAATCGTGCACGGCGGCACGGTAGTGATGCGGCAAAGTTTTGGGGAAACAGGGAGACCGTGAGCGAGTTGGTGGTGGCTACGCCATGTGGTGACTCAAACCACGACCGTGGGAAGTTCAGGAGGATGCAGGGAGTCCAACGAACACCGTGGCACGCGGCGGTGCGCACGGCGGAGACGCAATCGAAAGGTGAGATCTCTTGCTCTGTTTTTCCCGTGATGTTCAATTTGGAAGTCGTTGAGGTTGGGGCTGAGTCGAAGGTCTAGGAGTGTTGGTCTAGGATCAGTAAGGCCCTAGGAAGAGTCTGGTGTTGCCACCGTGACGGGGGGTGACCGGAGCGGATGGATCATGAAACATGGGGAGTATGGCCGTCTGGTTCGAGCTTGAATCGACGATGACGGGGCCATGTCGAGGTTAGAGGAGTAGGGGGATGAATTCTTGGTGCCTGGACGAAGCTATAGGAAAAGAGAGGAGATGAAATGGTGGCCGGACGGTGGAGATTGCTTCTCGCCGGTCCAGGTTGCAGCGCCGGTTCAACACAGTGAGTCGAGGTTGATGACGGTGCACTGTAGCAGCGCGTGAGGGCCACGCGCAGCCACTTTGGGCGGCGCATGAAGGCGCGTGCGGCGGCGGTTGGAGAAGTAGTCAACATGGTTGTTGGTCTAGGAGTTATGGTGAGTTCAATGGAGTTGGTTTCGGGTCAATCGGACGTCGTTTGAGTTTAGTTCCACGAGGGTGAAGGTTTAAGGTCCCGGGTTTTACGTTTTCGATTCGTGGAATTTTGAGGAAATTTAGGTGAACTTTCGTATACATATTAGTGACGTATTTTGACGGTGTTTGACAGGATCGAGATTTCCCGAGGAAGCCGAGGAACGTACAGGACGTTCAGAACGCGAGTAGGGCTCAGTCCTGTGAGTGGACCCCTTCTCTAAACTCAAGCATGCATAACTGTTTTCTATAATTGTTTTATGGTTTTAATCATCATTCTATGTTTATCGAATATGTTTTGGTTGGTTTTACATTATTGCACGCTTTTCAAGGAAGTTCGGTTTTTAGCACGTTTTACGAGAAAGTGGTTGGTTTCTGAAATTGATGCTTTGGTTTTGGGATTTCAATTGATAAGTGGTTTTTACTGATTATAAAGGGATTCTGGAACATGATTTCGATGATTAACGGTTTTCGGTTTTAAAATCGGATTTCGGGAAACGAGATTTGGTTTTAAAGTTGAAAAGTGGATTTCCGGATTTGGGTTCGGAATGACGGTTCTGGAAGCCGGAAGGACTTCAGACCGGGAATTTCGGATTCGAGTTTGGATATGGATTTCCAGTGGTTTTAAAATGGTTTTGGGATTGGATTTGCTGGATCTGGTTATTGGGTTAAAGTCCCGGAGATATTTGACGGGGGACGGGCCCGGATTGAGTTTAAAGACTCGGGAGTTTAAAAACTCGGATATATGGATATTTCCCCCGTAGGCCTTGAGTTTAAAGACTCGGGAGTTTAACGACTCGGATATTATTAAGGTCTGGATTGAGTTTAAAGACTCGGGAGTTTAAAGACTCGGATAGGTCCAGCAGGTTTGATCGGGAAATGATGATTTGATCTTTGTGGTTTATGCTACGGTTTCTGATACTCATGTTATGGTTTCTATAACTGTTTTATAATGTTTCTGTTTCTTATGATGTTTTATGAGAAGTGATTTATAACTGTGTTACAAATGTTGGTTATGCATGTGGTTTTCAAAACGGAGGGTTAAACTCGGTTTTCTGATAAATGGTTTTAGAACTTTTCTTTTATTATGGTCCACTCACACCTTCTGTTTTAACTTGCCCTCCAGGTTGTGGAGCGAGCGCGGGGTCTTGAGGTCGAGGCAGCGTCTGAGGCATAGAGGTCACGTGAGGGATCCCGGAGTAGTTGCAAGTCTTCCGTGTGCATGTAATTTATCGGTTTTATTTCCTTGTGTCTCGTACTATGCTCTGTAAAGTATAACTTCGGGATGTTTTATATAATTTCTCCTGCGTCTGACTGAGTTAGTTGGGTGATTTTGAGTGAGCTTTACTTGGGTATTGTGTCGGGGAGTCAGACGGGAGCAGGATTTACCTCGGGTTTCGGGGTGAAACCGGGGTGGGTCCTGACATGGGCCGCCTTGAGTCTCTCCCGTTAAGCTTGACCTTCTCCGTTGTCAGATCAATCAATTCTGACTTAGACAATTTTCTTTCGCCCACTTCTGTCCAACACAAAGGAGTTCTGCATTGTCGTCCATATAAGGCTTCATAAGGTGCCATCCCAATGCTCGCCTGGTAGCTATTGTTGTAAGCAAATTCCATCAATGGTAAGTGCGACTCCCAAGTTCCCTGAAATTGCAGAACACATGCCCTCATCATATCTTCCAGGATCTGGATAGTTCGTTCGGATTATCCATCTGTCTGAAGGTGGAACGCCGTACTGAAATTCAATCTCGTCCCAAAAGCTTCTTGTAAACTTTTCCAAAATCTAGAGGTAAATTGTGGATCTCGATCTGAAATAATAGAGGCAGGTGTACCATGCAATCGGATGATCTCATTAATGAATAAATTGGCATACTGGGACATCTGAAAATCTTCCTTGACAGGTAAGAAATGCGCTGATTTAGTAAGTCTGTCCATAATCACCCAAACTCCATCATGGCCTCTAGGCGTCCTCGGAAGTTTAAATACAAAGTCCATGGTTATATGGTCCCATTTCCATTCTGGGATAGGAAGCGGTTGCATTATTCCATAAGGTCTTTGTCTTTCGGCTTTTACTTGTTGGCATATCAAACATTTACTTACATACTCAGCAATTTCTCGTTTCATTCCAGGCCACCAGTAATGTTCTCGAAGCGTACGGTACATCTTAGTTCCTCCTGGGTGCATAGCGTATGCTGAACTATGAGCTTCATCCAGAATTTCCTTCTTTAACACAGCATCATCAGGAACACACAATCTGCCTTCTATTGTCAAGGCTCCATTCTCACTGACTGCATAATCCTGTCGTTCCCCGGCTTCCACTTCAATCCGGAGAATACATAAGATAGGGTCTTGGAACTGAGCTTCAATTATTTGATCAAGTAAAATTGGTCGAACCTGGAAACTCGCTACCAAACCACCTTGGTTATCCAGTTTCAACATAACACCAGTCCGACGAAGCTCAACCAATAAGGGTAAATGTACCATCTGCAAATGAGCTATAGAATGTGCTGACTTCCTACTCAATGCATCCGCCACTATGTTTGCTTTCCCTGGATGATATTCGATCGTGCAGTCATAATCTTTAAGCAATTCCAGCCATCTTCTTTGCCGCACATTTAATTCTTTTTGTGTGAAAAAGTACTTTAAACTCTTGTGATCCGTAAAAAGTCTACAAGTGGCACCATATAAATAATGTCGCCAGATCTTGAGTGCATGCACCACCGCAGCCAGCTCTAGATCGTGGGTAGGGTAATTGTGTTCATGTGGTTTTAATTGTCGAGAGGCATAAGCAATTACCTTACCATGTTGCATCAACAAGCACCCCAATCCATGCAAGGATGCATCCGTATACACGTCAAATTCACCACTATCGTTCGGAAGAACCAACACCGGAGCGGATGTCAATCTTTTCTTCAATTCTTGAAAGCTCCGCTCACAAGCTTCATTCCAAATGAACTTAACTCCCTTTCTGGTTAATTGGGTCAGTGGAGCAGCAATGGTAGCAAAACCTTCGACAAAACGTCTGTAGTAACCGGCCAATCCCAAAAAGCTTCTCACTTCGGTTACTGTCTTCGGTTGTTCCCATTTTGCGACTGCCTCAATCTTCCGGGGATCAACACAAATGCCTTCTGCAGAAATCACATGCCCCAGAAATCCCACACTGGTTAGCCAAAATTGGCACTTACTAAACTTTGCATACAACTTATTCTCCCTCAGTGTCTCAAGCACAAATCTCAGGTGTTTCTCATGCAGCTTTTTACTCTTGGAATACACTAAAATATCATCAATAAATACAATGACAAACTGATCCAGATATTTCCGAAATACTCGGTTCATTAGATCCATAAATGCCGCCGGTGCATTGGTCAACCCAAACGGCATTACTAGAAACTCATAATGACCATACCGAGTTCGGAATGCTGTTTTTGGAATATCTTCTTCCCGAATCCTCAACTGATGATAACCAGAACGGAGATCGATCTTCGAGAAATACTTGGCCCCCTTAATTGATCAAACAAATCATCAATTCTGGGCAGAGGATACTTATTCTTGATTGTGACCTTGTTGAGCTGTCTGTAATCCATGCACAATCTCAAACTGCCTTCTTTCTTCTTTACAAACAACACGGGGGCTCCCCACGGTGATATGCTCGGTCGGATGAACCCCATGTCAATTAGATCTTGCAGTTGCACCTTCAATTCCTTCAATTCAGCTGGGGCCATACGATAAGGAGTCAATGAAATGGGTCGTGTACCAGGGATCAATTCAATCGTGAACTCCACCTCCCTATGTGGTGGTAACCCTGGCAAATCCGTAGAAAATACATCCGGAAACTCACATACTATGGGAATATCCTCGGCCTTAACTGGTGAATCCCGTACATCAATCACTTGTGCTAAATAGCCCTGACAACCCTTCCTCAACAATTTCTTTGCTGTGAGAGAGGATATGATTTTGGCGGGTAATGCTCTCCGATCTCCTTGAAATACCGCCTCCGGTAACCCTGGGCTCCGGAGTAGTACCTTCTTCTCGAAACATTCGATCGAGACATGATGGGTTGTCAGCCAATCCATCCCAAGGATAACATCAAAAATCACACAAATCTAACAATATTAAGTCAGCTACTAGGTGCACACCCCCTATCAATATAGGATAATCTCGTATCACTTGGTTGACTACATAAACCCCACCGGTCGGCGTACCGACTCCCATATCACAACTGAGTGCAGAAATCTCTCAATCAGCTAAGGTTGCATAAGTGCAAGAAACCAAAGAATGCGTAGCTCCTGGGTCTATTAAGGTACGTGCATCATGACCAAAAATAGGAAGCATACCTGTCACCACTCCTGGAGTTGCTCGGGCCTCTTGTTGGGTTACTACAAACACTCGAGCCTATGGTCCTGAAGTCTGGCCACGTCCCCGTGATCCACCACGTCCGCGACCAACTCCGCTTCCTCCAGTTGCGTCAGAAGTCGAGGCTGTATTCAAATTCTGCTCTGTTGTCCCCCGACCTGTACCACTGTTACCTGACCGGTATGGGCAGTTCCTTATAATGTGTCCAGGCTCTCCACAAGAAAAACAGGTCACTGAACTCGGCCGACTAGATCTCTCACTCTGTCTCGCAGTAGATCCCACAGATGTTCCACTGGACTGAGTTGTTGCCTGAGGTCGAACACCATATCTCTGCGTACCTCCTCCACTGTTATAGTTCAGTCAAGTACCACCAGAAGATCCAGAACTAAAACTACCCCTTTTTGGCCATCTTTGGTTCGGAGCTCCCTGATATGATCGCTCTCGGCGCCGGCCGAAACCCGAAAACTGCTGTCGTACTGGTAATGTTGCCTCAACTCTAGCAACAGCATCAGATAACTCTCTCAGAGTAGCAAACGATCCCACTGTTACAGCACCACGGATCTCATTCTGTAACCCCTGTTCAAATCTTCTGCACTTATCTTCTTCATTGGCTACATACAAAGGAGCGAAATTAGCTAGGTTCAGGAACTTCTGTTCATAATCAGCCACAGACATATTTCCTTGTTGCAGCTGATGAAATTCCACTTCTTTCGCATTACGAAAGGAACGAGGATAGAATTGGTCTAGAAAACGATGCTTGAATCTAGTACGGGATCACATCATAACTCTGTCTCCGGATCTAGTTCGAGCATCTCTCTGGAATCTAGTACGGGATCACATCATAACTCCAACTCCTAAAATGGGCTCCCTATGGGGAACACGCATTCCAGGTAGTGGATCGTGACTTTCCAGGTCGACGTCTGGAGGAGACCAATCAAATCATACAAATGGGTATATACATACTAGAATAGAAATACCACACTCGGAACTCACGCCAGATAACACAAAGCAACTGGGCTTCCAACCCGAATTTATGACTCAACTGGGACTCCAGCCCTATTTCACCGTTTAATTGGGACTCAAGCCCGCACTCGTAAATCAACAGGGCATCAAGCCCGATACCTCAGGGTCAGTCACGATTCTGATCATAGCAATGCGTGCAACCATCAATCCAGGACCACTCTCAATCCTGATACTTGACCACGGGACGTGCATCTTGACCTCTCCGGAGGGAACACATCCCTAGTTTGGAGGCGAGCATCAAGTCGTTCGTCGTCGGGCACACAGCACCCGTCACGACAACGACTCAGACCCGTAGGTCATCAATAGGGCCACATGCCCGAGTCAAAACCAAAACCAAATGGGCCACATGCCTGAATAAAATCAATACCAAATGGGTCGTTTTATGTTTCCAAACCATTTCATTTAAAACCGAAATCATAAACGCGTATAAGCACGTATAAGGGCGAAAACCTCGAAATACGTGCCAATACGGAAACACACACAAGATGCACTCAAGGCAGCCCAAAAAAATATATTAAAATACTTATAAAACATTTATGCATGCATCAATTCATAAAAGAAAGTCCACTCACAGATCGTCCGCACTGCCGTCTGGATACGCGTGCTGTATACCTTCTTGGGTCAAACGTCGTCTCTGGGGTTCTCAAACCTGTCCAAATCACTTTAGAGGGTTACTAACTACTTAATTAACCCCTCACTAAAACCCCCTAATTTTCCATAATTTTTAACTATTTTTAAACGTAATCCTAAACCTTCGGACATCCCGAACTATATCGAGACGATGTCCGATCGACTAGAAACCAGTCCCAAAATGTTCGTTACATCAAATAGATGAAATTATATGTTGGAACTTTCCCCAAATTCTCCCCCACGTACCGCCTGAAGTGGCTACGCGTGGGAGCCACGTGCCGCCTGAAGTGGCTACGCATAGGAGCCACGTGCCGCCTGAAGTGGCTACGCATAGGAGCCACGTGCTAGCTACAGTGTCTCCTTCAACCTCCAGCGAACCAGTCTGACCAGCCAGTCCAGTTTTCTCTGCAACTCCGGCCCAACTGGACCGCGTGACTGGTCCAGGCCCCTAAACCGTTCAATCTTCGTCCTTTTTCTTCCGAATTGATTCTAATCTTCCTATTTTGATCCTAGGAACCTATCTATGCAATCAAAACAACCAAAAACCTACTAAAACCCATCGGTCCAATTTTCCCTCACGGTTCAATTTTTCCCAGTTCCTCCCCAGGGCTTCTCAGCCGTGAACCACCATTCAAACCTTCCTAAAACCTTCCTAGCAGCATATTAAACCCATCATAATCGGATAAAACCGTCCCTATCGTAAAAAAAAAAAAGGAAACGGGGTATAACCGGGCTTATCGTGCTCTGTTTGCCTTCATCGTCCACGGCGGCGCTGCTCCTGGCCAATCACCATCCACATGACCCTCACCTCACTCTCTGGGCTTCACACATGATCAGAGGGGAATGGGTTTTGGATTGGGTTGAAGGGTGATCGGGTTTGGTTTGGTGGGGAAAATGATCGAACACAGGGAAGGGGATATGCATGAACGTGTTTGGGATGGGAAATGGATGGGTGACACTTGTCACTCATCCATTGTCCTGTCCAAAATATCTGAGCCCCACTTGCTGCCAAAAGTTCCTTGCCTCGTAAAACGTGCAATAGTACATTCGAACTTCTATGAATCGTAATTTTTCCGTCGAACGTCCAAATTCGACGTACTGCCTGTCTATAGATTCGTATCGACGCGATCTACGTAACGATGCTTGGCCTTCGGCTATCGGACCTCCCGGGTCAAAAGTTAACTTTTTGCCCCCGTTCAGTGGTAAAATTGTAATTTCTCCCTGAACGTCCGATAATCCTCGGCTAATTCCCGATTAGCGTGGCTAATTAGTCATTAATCCCTAATTAATCCTTAATATTAGGGACCGGTCGTTACAAACTTCTCCCTTTCAGGAATTTCATGCTCGAAATTCTAATTGACCCAATTCCACACCCAAACTGTGGAAATCCAATCGTGCCTCATGACTCGGTACTTTCGTGTAATCCTACACGTCTGACACTATGCGGTACTCATCGGTACGCACTGCCATCGGAGCTCCCAAAGCTCCCACTCGACCCTCGCGAAGCCACCCTTTGGCTCGTAAGTCTCACTCGAGGTAGTGTCGACGCCTCGCCTGTCACTCGCTCCGATAGGTCAGTTATACTAAGTTGATTTTAGATCCTTATAATATAACTTCTTGACACATTCCAACCCATACCTAGCAGGTTACGATGCATACTCTCACTAAGGTTATCATCTCCAATATGCCATCACGTCGACTTTCCAGTCTGATGGTTCTTCTCATCTGACACCTAAGTTAGCTTTTCAGTTTGACGACCTTTCTCATTAGACAACCGGAGCTGATATCTTATTCAGCATCCGATCCGACAACTATCCTCACTCCTCCCACGGAGTGATAGTCACCATCCGTCACTGAAAGGTTACCATACAGTTGCAAACCATAAACCACTGTTTAGAGGAATACCATTCTTCTCTCACACACTCACTACGTCCACGCTCGTGATCGTGCCTAGTGGTAATGCTCAGCTTCACCGCGTTTTCGCTGCACACTCTGATCGCAACTCACTCTCAAGTCCTCGTATCATACACTAAGCGATCTCCGTTGACACCTGGACTCACCTCGAGTCTCACTGTCGTACCACTCATCTTGTCGACACACAATCGACGTCTCACGTCCAAACACTCATAATCCATCACTTCGACTATGACTCGACACCCAAATGTCTGTCACGAGCCAACCTCAATCCGACACAATCTCTATCCTTAAATCCAACTCGAGGCATCAGCTATTCATCTTTTCCTAATCAATCTCCATGTATCGTCCTCGTCTCCTGAATTAACTCCAACTAATCTTTGTCTTGTCATCTCACCAACTATGCTAAGGGCTCCTTCAACAGTCTAACAATATGGTCTCCTCTGCTCCTAGCTTAGCATAATCAGCAAGGTAATTCACTCCAATGACGACCAGACCTCGGTCTAAATGCCTCACGGTCGTCACAATCACTTCCGTCATCTCGATCATCCTCACGCTACTCGATCTGTCTCAACTCGGGACAAGTGAGTGCCTGACACATCCGGTGCCACCAAGAATTATCTGGTCTCCAAGCCACTCAAATTTGACCCACAACATAGGTGTTCGGTTCTCACACCCTCTTTGAACACTTAGCTGTCATCTCCTTCCTCATCGACGTACATGAGAAAAGTCAAAGATGATGACATCAAAGTTCATTCTATGTCATCCTCCGACACCCAACACTATCTGCTCAAGAGCAGAAAACGAGAAGCCTCCTTCACCGGTTTCTAAGTCGAGAGTAGTTGAAACCATGTTGGAAATAGGTATGCTTCCAACTCGGCGTCAGGTCCAACCTCTGGACTTCCCAAATCCTCAACTAAGAGTATTCTACGATAATTACTGTAATTCTTAATCCTTTCCTTCAGGACTAAACACTTCCATTGATTCTCTTCGGCTTCTTCCATCACCGTTCACGTCAGCAACCTAATTCGCACGTCCCAATCCTGATGGGATCACATTCCAGCGTCGTACACTCGCGTCGTCCAACCACACGACCTAGGGTGCCTGTCACCTCTCTAGGTATAGGCCAAATTTCGTACCGTCAAACCAGGTATAGGTCATACCTCGCACCGAGCCACTCAGGATCCTCTCTGTCCCTCTCAGTTCCCACTGAACTCACACGGCTACCACTCTAGGGCACGTCTACCAACTTGGTCACAAACTAGGCCTTCACCTCACTCGGGCATCATCCACATGTCCGTAAGCAATCCAATTTGTCTATCTGTTTACGACCGTTTATCCACATCCAAAAGGATGTCAATTCATCCTAATCCAATGTGCCGCCTGACTAAAGAGTCACAATAGGTTCCTGCTGTGATCTGCAGAAAAATCTCTGTGTAATACCAAATTCGACCTTCCGGTCACTAATTTTCACGACAGTACTCGCGTTGTCCATTCTTTCCGACTAACGACAACTGTTGATAACTGCTGTAGTGACCCATTCTATTTCTCACTATTAGATTCTCTTTTAAACAAGCGTACACAAAACTCAGGAGGCATGGTCAATCCCAGTCAACCAAACCATCTCCCTCAAATTCCCAAGAATCTACACTAGCCGACAAATCCTTTTCGTCGTGTAGTGGTAGAAACATACCATGAGCACAACACGACTGAGCTACCCTCAGCTCGTGGCTCGTCGTCTTTCCTCGTTAATTTCATCGCACTACCGCCACACTGAGTGCGAAACAAACCAATCCTAAATCCTGCTCAAACCGAGCAATCGTCACGAATCTCTGCTATGGTCGGAGGGGCTCTACCTCCCTCGTTCCTCATGACTCCAGGTATGACCATCCCGATAATCCATATCAAAAATGAATGTTCCCTAAATTTCCCCCACATCTCAACAACCACCAACAAATCCAGTCGCGATGGTGGTTCCTGTCGCGAGCCCGTGCAGACACAACCCACACACAACACCGAGGGTCCGCTAACCGAGGATCTAGTCGTGATGATAGGTTGTGGCCAGTCATTAGATGTTGGTGTCTAGTAGGAGGAACCACTAACCGAGGGTCCTGTTTCGATACGAACGGTTAGGATGTCATTGGTTTGGTCAGAGTAGCGCAACGGAAGCGCGGTGGACCTAGGTTTTGGTTGGATCAGGCTAGGTTGGTATGGTCGGGTTGACCATCCGTGAGGTTGGTTTTCGTGGGCTAATCCTGTTGTGTTGGAAATGTTGGAGTGTGTTAGCATTAGGTGCTGTCACTCGAGGATTGTGACTGAGGAGTCTGAGGTGAGTGATCATTGATTGTGATCCCGAGAGTTGGTTACTCGTATGATAGTGGTGCTCGAGGTTGAACCTCGGGAGGTTGTGATGCGATCATAAGAAGGAGTGATGATTGACATCCTTTTGGGATATGCATAAACGGGGATAATCGACAGGTGAGTTGGTTTGGCTACGGACACGTGGTTGTGATCCGTAGGAGTTCTGAATTCCCTACGTGTAGTAGAAAAGGTGACGTTTGGCCAGTTAGTCCAGAGATGGTATACTTGAGGATGAAGTCCCATAGTTGGAAAAGATGGACATACTTCCAACACGGTTGGAATCCTGGAACCAGGAGATGTTGTGATTTCAACGATGAGACCACTGTTGATTCCGAGTGTTGGATACTCTGGAATCGATTCAGGTGACGCAGTGATGGCACTTCAGGAATTTTGACCCCCTAGATCATGGACACGTGTGGATGTGTTAAAGAGTAGAAAGAGTACTTGGTGATGCCGGGAGTGGCTTATGTGGTAAGTGTCAGGGGATGGTGTTAAGATGGATTAAGGTAGAATGACTTGTGATGACATGGTTGTGGACCATTGTGAGATCTGTTGAAGGATGACAGAAGGAAGCTGAGAAAGAGTGACTATAACTGATCGATATGAGGTTATTGAAGAGAACCCACAATCTAGATGTGCCTTTAGACATGTGGTATTCTTGATCGATTTGATCCGATGCAGTGGTTTGATCATTGGTGGAACTTGAAGACAAAGTAGTGAGAAGGTAAGTGGGATCCACTTAAGAGTGATTTGATCGTGATTGGATCACTTCGGGCTCAGTTTGGAGTTGTTGTGGATCAGGAGGATCGTATATGAGACATAAGTTGGATATCTTAACCAACTTGGAGTTGTGCATGACATGTGTGGTCCGTCTCGTATACATATGAGTTTTGGCTTTGGGAACTAGTGCTGGGACTGCCCTGTGTACGTAATTGAGATGTAAGTGGAATTCATATTGGTCAGGAGACCGAGAGACTCGGAGGGGACTTGAGTTGGACTTCCTCGGAAGACTTGTAGTTCAGCCTAGTGGTAGGTTTGGACCGACGGACTGCAAAGGGGAAGCGCGATGGGCTCGTAGTCAGGTGGTAGTTAGTGCGGATACGAGAATATTTTGTATGCCGAGGATAGAGCGTGACAATCGAAGGATGTTGTTGGACGGACTTTGGTGTAGTAGAGCTCGGCTGATGCTGATATGGTTGATTGGTAGACTTACCGTAGGACGTCGTTGGAAGTGCTTGAGGATGTACTCTACGAGCTGTGTTTGAGGTATTCTAAAATATCTTTATTTTATTCAAGTTCATAGGGCTATTGGTGCGTGTGTTGGTGCTTGTACGTGGCATGTGTGCATACAGGTTATTCAAAGATTTGAACCATTCTGATGTGATTGGACGTTCATCGAGATGTTCTGCGAGGTGTTGGTGATCGGCTTGGTACAAAGGTTTGTTGTTGGTCGTATCGATGATCGGAGGAACTGTGATGGGCTGGATCAGGGTGATCCCGAGTGATTGATTGGTTGTGGAAGGAGGTAGTCCTGATGTGAGCTGGATGCTCAGAGCCATGAGTGGCTGGTGGGACCCTGATATTGAGATGTATGATCATGGTTAAACAGGTATGTGATAGGGTCCAGTGGCAGACATGTAGTGTGGGACATGGATGGTGTTTCCACAGGTTGACAGTGTTGGTTGAGTTAGTGGTGGGAGCGAGAACGTTGTGACTCCAGTGAGGTCGGCGTGAATTGCTGACAAAAGTAACACGAATCTTGATGCATAGGAGTAGATGCCGTATTGAGAATTGTGTTTGTTGACGGCGGACTCACATGATGTACTAGAACGTTGGTACGAGGTACGCTTGACTCGAGAAGGAGTCGGAAGTGTTGAAACTGGTAGTAGTGGTGTTATGGAGTACCTAGTGTTGGTTGAGCTGTGAGTGTCGGCTGGCGTGACGTTAGAGGTACCTTGGGTACGAGTTGGGAATGTGTTGACCCCAATGGGAATTGGATGATTCGCCAGATGGACTGAACTTGGTAGATGGTTCGCTTGACCTAGTTAGGGTGACAGTTTGGGAACTATCAGGATAATTTGGATTGGCAGATGATGGACACTAGGTAGGAGACCCAGGTGTGAGATCAGTTGGATTTCCCCTAGTAAGTTGCGGACGTACGAGATTCAGAATTTTGGGGACAAAATTATTTAAGGGGGGAGATTGTAGCAACCCGACCCGGAAATTAGGATAAAATTAATGGTTAATGATGGATTAGTAAAGGTAATCGGTGATTAGTTGGGTGATCCCGGACGGACGGTGCGAAATGACGATTTTGCCCCTAGAATGGGCAAAAAGGTTAACTTTTAGTTTGGACTGTCAAATGGGCTTTGACCGATGACTGTGACGTAGTTCAGGACGTCACGAGTTCATAGACAGGTGGCACGTCCGATTCCGACATCTGAGGAGGAAGTTATGACGTTCGGAAGTTTGAGAGTATTTTGGTAATTTAGTTAAAAAGGGGAAAATGGTTGACTTTTTGTACGACAAGTTATTTTCACATATTTCGAGGACAGTTATGTAGGTCTCGATCCCATGAGTATAACGACAGGCGGCACGCTATCATCGGACATCGGTAGATTCAGATTTTGGTCTAAAACCACTAAGGGCAAAATGGTAATTTTGGAAGGCAAGAGCATTTTGGTCATTTGGTAGCCTATGGATCTGTGCCCAGTGAAAGTGGGACACTTGTCTATTTTGGATGTTGTGACCACCATATTTTAGACATCTGTCGTTCTCTGGATGGTGGTAGAACATTATACAAGCCGCCTTAAAGTCTGTTTAAATGGGTTTAGGTGTTTGTGCACGGCTTTGGACAGAGAACAGAGAGTGTGTGTGTGAGATTGTGAGAATCCAAACCTTTTCCACGAGTGATCTCTAGCCTTTTCTATCTAAATTAAAATAAGAGAGGATTGTGAGATTATGGGATTTGGACAGGTTCGGGAAAGCCGATGATAGGGGATTGGCCGAGAAAGCGTAATTGCGCGCGTATCGAGGTAGCGGCGTAAATGGTTTGTGAGTGGACTTTACTTTCTAGCTTATGATGCATGCATAAATGTTTTTATATGTTTTCTATACGGATTTCTATGGTTATGATTATGATCTTGATGATTTACGATTTTGCATGTATTATAGAGATATTTATGTGATTGCACGATTTACGAGATATAGTTTTCTTCTATGGTTTGATGATGGTTTTTATGATTTGATTTTGGGATTTGACATATGATTTGACTTTAATGAATTATAATGGATTTTGGAAAATTTATTTCTGGCTTGAGGCCCAGTTCATAAAATGGCTTTCGATAAACGTGATTTCAGGTGTTGGAATTGGATTTCGAAAAAATGTTACGGTTTTGTGGATTTCTGGATTTGGGTTCGGAATGATTGTTCCGGATGCCGGCTTACGGAATGATGATCTTGGATTCGGATTTGGAAATGGTTTATGGATATGTTTGCAGATTCTGGATTTGGATTCGGCTTGGAATTCGAAATGGTGATTTCAAATTCGGATTTGGACATGGATTTGGAAATGGTTTTAAAATGGTTTTGGATTGGATTTGTTGGATCTCATTATTGGGTTTAAAAACCCGGATATGATTGTGACAGGGGCGGGCCCGGATTGGGTTTAAAGACCCAGATTGAGTTTAAAGACTCGGGAGTTTAAAGACTCGGATATTGTGATTTCCCCCGTAGGCCTATTGAGTTTAAAGACTCGGGATTTTAAAGACTCGGATACCCTCCACAGTAGTCCACTCACAGTCTTTTTATGTTTTCGATACCCTTCAGGTTTGATGCGGTGTGGGCTGTGGTTAGAGAGACAGAGACATCATACACGCGGTCCATAGTAGATTCTGCACGCTCTGGGAAGTCCGGAACTTTTTGGATGGCTCGCTTGGGAATCCCTTTTTTGATTTACGTGTTACCTGAAGGTTGGAAGTCAGTTAGCCTTCATGTTGCATGTAAGTTAGACGGGAGCATGGCTTAGCCCTTAATCCTGGGGGATTGGGGGTCGGTCGAGTCAAACGGAGCATCAAGCCTAATACCTCAGGTTCAGTCACGATTCTGATCATAGCAATGCTTGCAACCATCAATCTAGAACCGCTCTCAATCCTGGTATGTCGTCGTGAACATATCACTTCCGCGACCACCTCTAGAACATGGTGCACACGTCGCCGATCACTCTCCTATACCGTCAGTACTCCGAAGTCGAGCCTCCAGTGGCTACTCGACCACGGAACGTGCATCGTGACTTCTCCGGAGGGAACACATCCCCAGTCTGGAGGCGAGCGTCATGTCGTCTATCGCCGTGCACACAGCACCCGTCGCAACCACGACTCAGACTCGTAGGTCATCAATAGGGCCACATGCCTGAGTCAAAACCAAAACCAAATGGGCCACATTCCCAAATCAAATCAAGACCAAACGGGTCGTTTTACTTTTCCAAACCATTTCATTTAAAACCAAAATCATAAACGCGTATAAGCATGTACAAGGCCGAAAACCTCGAAATATGTTCCAATATAGAAACACACACACACAAGATGCACTCAATGCATCACAAACATATATTAAAATACTTATAAAACATTTATGCATGCATCGATTCATAAAAAAAGGTCCACTCACAGACCGTCCGCGCTGCCGCCTTGATACGCGCGCAGTACGCCTTTCTGGGTCAAACGTCATCTTCGGGGTTCCCAAACCTGTCCAAATCACTTTAGAGTGTTACTAACTACTTAATTAATCCCTCACGAAAGCCCCCTAATTTTCTAAATTTTTTAACTATTTCTAAATGAGATCCTAAACCTTCGGACAACCCAAACTATATCGAGACGATGTCCGATCGACTCGAAACTAGTCCCAAAATGTTCGTTACATCAAATAGATGAAATTATATGTTGGAACTTCAACAAATTCTCCCCCACGCGCCCGCACGCGCTGCCTGAAGTGGCTGCCTGTGGGAGCCACGCGCCAGCTACAGTGTCTCTTCAACCTCCAGCCGACTAGTCCGACCAGCCGGTCTGGTTTTCTCTGCAACTCCGGCCCAACTAGGCCAAAATGACTAGTCCAGGCCACTAAATCGTTCAATATTCGTCCTTTTTCTTCCTAATCGATTCCAATCTTCCTATTTTGATCCTAGGAACCTATCTATGCAATCAAAACAACCAAAAACCTACTAAAACCCATCGGTCCAATTTTCCCTCACGATTCAGTTTTTCGTAGTTCCTCCCCAGGGCTTCTCAGCCTTGAAAAACCATTCAAACCTTCCTAAAACCTTCCTAGCAACCTATTAAACCCATCATAATCGGCTAAAACCGTCCTTATCGTCAAAAATAAAAAATAAAAGGAAACGGGTATAACCGGGCTTACCGTGCTCTGTTTGCCTCCGCCGTCTATGACGGCATTGCTCCTGGCTAGCCATCATCCACACGGCCCTCACCTCACATGATCAGAGGGGAATGGGTTTTGGATTGGGTTGAAGGGTGATCGGGTTTGGTTTGGTGGGGAAAATGATCGAACACGGGGAAGGGGATATGGATGAACGTGTTTTGGATGGGCAATTGATGGGTGACAATTGTCACTCATCCATTGGCCTGTCCAAAATATCTGGGCCCCACTTGCTGCCAAAATTTCCTCACCTCATAAAATGTGCAATAGTACTTTCGAACTTCTGTGAATCGTAACTTTTCCGTCGAACGTCCAAATTCGACGTGCCGACTATTTACGGACCTCCCTGGTCATCAGACCTCCCAGGTCAAAAGTCAACTTTTCGCCCCCGTTCAGGGCCAAAATCGTAATTTCTCCTTGAACGTCCGATAATTCTCGGATAATTCCCGATTAGCGAGGTTAATCCATCATTAATCGCTAATTAATCTTTAATATTAGGGACGGGTCGTTACACACCACCTCAGAGAAGTTAATGGTGATAAGAAAATTGAGGTTTGATGTAACGACCCGTCCTAAAATTACGAGATTATCATGAATTAATCAAGGATTAATCGGGAATTAATCGAGGATTATCGAAAGATCGAGGTAAAATCTCAATTTTGCCCCTAGAGGGGTGAAAATGTTTAACTTTTGACTCGAGAGGTCAATTGTACATGAAATATAGACCATTATGTAGATCGAGACGATACGAGTTCGTAGACAGGTGGCAAATCGAAATCGAAATGGCTGAATTTGGGATTTGAATTTGGGGCCTAAAATATCTGATTTGGACCAATTGACGAGTGACAAGTGTCACCCATCCCATTAGCCCATTTTCCCTTCTTCATGCATTCATTTCATCTCCATTATCTCGCATTTCCTTGACAAACCGAAACCCAGCCCCTCCCCCATTTCATCTCCTTCATTTGGTGTTAGCTGAGACCACAGAGGGTGGCTGAGGGTGTGAGAGAGGCATTGAGTGAAGGGAGGACTGGCAGAGCCACGACGCTGGCTGGAAACCATGAAAACAGGTATGCTTGTGGGTGTTTGAATTCAGGTTTTAGGTTTTAGACATTTGGGGTTGATTTTTATGCCTTGGGTGTATGTGTTGAGCTCATACGAGCTTGTAGAGAGAAGAACAGAACGCTGAGGACCTCTGGACAAGCCTCGAAGCGCAGTTGCAGGTGGCCCGTGGAAGTTCGAGATTGACAGGTAACTTCTAGGCGTTGTTTCTTGATTTTGAGGTCGTAAAACCGTTTCTAGGAGAGAGAAGAGTGTATAGGAAGAAAAATGGAGGAAAACGGTGGCAGGACGGTTGAGTTCTGGCCAAGTCGAGTTCGTGGGTCGAACGACCCGTTAAAGAGGTTTGGGTCAACCCGGGCAGAGGTTGAAGGTGATGACATGGCAGTCCATATCATCTTTGCCTCGCCACGTGGCCAACTAAAGCATGATAAGTGATCAGGTGTCAGTCTAGTCAGTGGTTGATGTGGCAGGGCCACGTCAGACTTGTTAGACCACGTGGACCAGTTAGATGGTGCCACATGACATGGTGTCAGGAACTGTCAAATGACGTGGAATGTCCACATCAGTAATGTCATACCACGTGGACTAGTGATGTGGTGCCACGTGGCAGTGTGTTAGAGAGTTGCCAGACTTGTCAGTGACATATGGTGGGACACATGGCACTAGTCACGGTGTGCCGTGTGGCAGGCTTTCAGAGCTAACAAGTGTAAGAGTTGAAAGGTTTCGACGTGTGAGGGTGGGTGGGCATGAATTTAGAGGTAAAGCCAATCTTGTGCAAAAGGTTTCGACGATTTGAATCGAATGGTGGTGGTTTCAGGTCGATCAGAGATCGTTTGATAGGTCATTTAGAGATTTTCAGGCTCGGGACACGTTTACTATTCTAGGAGTTTTGAGGTTTTATTGTATAGAGTTGTATATGTTGATAGTGACCTTTGGGTATGATTTGGACAGGTCCAGACATTCCAGAGACGTTGGATTAGCCTCGGAGTGGCTTACGACGCAGATTGTGAGTGCGTAGCTTGGACGATCTGTGAGTGGGCACTTGCATTATAAAATGATGCATGCATAATTGTTTTATATGTTTTATGAACATGATTTTAGATACACTGTTTTCATATGATTTAAATATGATTTATGTTGATGATTTGGCATTTTCGTAGAAAATGTTATATTGCACGTATTTTGAAATTTCTGTTTTTATGTGATACTTCGGGCTTAGGCCGAGTTTTCTACGTGCATATGATTTATGTGATTTGAATGATTTCTAGGAAAGGAATGAAATTGAGGATTTGACTATCGATTTTGAATGATTTTACGGAGAGGCGTGAAATGTTATTTCGGGCATTAGACCAAGTTGATTATTGACTTTGACTTGGATTACAGTCAAAGGTGATTTGGAAAAGTGATTTGAATAGTGAAATGGTTTTTGGATTTGAAAATAATATTCGGGCTTGTGTCCTAGTTGATTTATGGTTTGACTTAGAGTATAGTCAAACATGAAATTGAACAATGTTTTGATGTGGACATGATATATCGGGCTTGTGACCCAGTTCTGATTTATGAAATAATATTTTGGGTTTATGACCTTGTTGAAAAGATATTTGACTCCAAGTATGAGTCCGTGTGTATGTGGATTTGGGCTGAGACCCTACGAGAAATGATTTTGGGCTGATACCCTATGAGATTTGGTTTTGGGCTGAGACCCTACCCGATGATTCTTGCTCGCATCCGGGATGCGCTCTGTCCCACCCCCCCCAGAGAGGTCACGTTGCACTACCCTTGTCGTGCAGCCGTGTGAGGCTCGACTTAGGAGTGCTTATGATATATGGCATCATTCGTTGATATGTTCACGAAGATTTGGAACGTCAGCCGTTGATATGTTCTTACCGACATGCTCGAAATCTCATAGACCGAGACATCATATGCCGATGCATGGTCTAGAAATCACTACGCACTCTGAAAACCCCAAATGGGTTACGGTTTTATCCCTAGTCTAACACGTGGTGTTAGACGGGAGTAGGGCACATCCCACGATAATCGAGCGGGATTGGCATGAGTCCTGTCAGCTTGGCAACAAGGCACATCCCACGATAATCGAAGGGGATTGTGGTGTTGCGCATGTGTCAGATGTGATGTCTCTATGATGATGACAGCCCGTCATCAACCTGATAGTGAGGGTGAGAATAGGAAAAGTTAAGTGGGAATGAACCTCAGTGGGAATGAACCTCAGATAGATTCTGTTTGGCATAGGACATCGTGTTTCAGCATGTTAGACCCGAGGAAGACGGAGTTTCTTGTGGTCCCAGCAGCTTGGAACCATAGAGTTACGAGTGGATGAGATCCTCGGATAGTAGTTACTAGTTGATTGGATACCAGTTAGCCCAGTATGACGACGTTTCAGAGTCGTGACCGATGATGGTTAGGATGGATGTGCTGTTGGTAGCAGGCAAGGTCGTTGATGACCCTAGTTTGAGGTTGGCTGCACCATGTACCAGGAAAGTGGTACTTATGGATTGGTCCACCTCCGATCAGTGGATCTCATGATTGTGACGAATATCCATTGATCGTACAAGTGCATGATATCTATAGCGATGGGTTACCTCATGAGTGCTTGATCTCGATATCGGAATGTTTCATGGATTGGTTTGCTTGGGGTTCGTGGAAGACATTGCTATCGACGAACGTGGATGAGACTATTGCGAGTTAAGTGACATTCGAGGAACGTTTCTCACGTTATTTTTACCCCAGTCATATCGAGATACGAGAGGTGTAGAGTTTATCTGGAGAGGTAGAGTTTATCTCGGGAGGTGGAGTTTATCTCGAGAAGCGGAGTTCCACTGACATGATTATTTTCAGCCATATATTTTGTTAGGGATTTTATTTCCTTAACTATTATTTTTTGTTTGTTTTAACACTCACTTAATCTTTATTCATTTTGTGTTATTTTTAGAATTTAAATTAGATTTAAATATAACTTGTAATGACAGGACCCATCCCAATCCCCCCGGGATTACCGTGGAATGTGCCCTGCTCCCGTCCAACAAGAGGTGTCAGACAAGGGATAACCAAAAGTCACTGCCCAAATGGGGCTTCCAGAGTGCGTAAGGATCGATGGAGGAGGCGTGCAATGTCATAGTCTCTGTTGCAGTCGCATCCGTAATCAACCTGAAGGACATTAAAACCAATAAAAGCTGTGAGTGGACGAAAAATGAACCTTTAAAAATACATTTATCAAAACACATTCTTACCCTTCAGTTTTCACAAACGTGCATGCATAACTTAAAACATGAGTAATAGTGTGAAATCAATCAAGTATGATTAGTGGACCGATAAAATCAAAATACGTTTTCCCATGGTCCATAAAAACTCATGTTCATCAAATTAGTTCATGACATAAAGCATCATGTTTTTAAAGCATCTGTTATAAAGCCTCTGGACATAAATATCAATAAATCATAATACCACCAATCCTCAATATCCAATCTCAATATCCATATAACCCGTCACGATATCAATGCAACGTGTGCAAACTCGGTGTCTCACGTCCGAGTACATCCCCCAGGATCTACGACGTCTAGGGGGATATCAACTCTAGGATCAACGACGTCTAGAGGATATCATCATAATCCCACGCTCCTGCGAGTGAGCCTCCCTCAGAGCTACTCATCTCCAGGCAGTGGTCCCACGCTCCTGCGAGTGAGTCTCCCTCGGAGCTACTAATCTCCAGGCAGTGGATCGTGACTACTCCAGGAACTACGACGTCTGGAGGAGACTACCATATTAAGAACCCTAAAATTTCCCGGAAAAGTCAACGTGTCCCATACACGTTTCCCGAGGTGAAGAATATCAATTTGACCAACTTAACGATCTCCGATCGACCCGAAACCACCGCCATTGGATCCGGATCGTCGAAACCCTTAAAATGGTCTTGGTCCCACCTAAAAATACGCTCCCACGCGCGGGTCAAAGTTTTAGTCAAATGTTGACCAAAAAGTCAACGATGACGTCAGCAAAGTCAACGCTGACGTCATCATGAACAGTAAGTCAAAGGTCAAAAGTCAACGGGTTAGAGTTAACGAGTCAACTCGTCGGTCAACGAGTCAACTCGCCGGAGGCCGAGTCAACTCGGCGGCGACTCGCCGGAATTTCTCACCTGAAAACTCCATTGATGCTCCAAACTTCAAACTTCGATATCTCACTCGTTTCTCAACCAAATTGGACGTTATACCTATGTAAATCTATCTACTCGAACCAAGGATTCTAAAAATCAACCCAGAAAATTCAGAAAGTACCTGGATTTTAAGTTATGGCCATTCAAAGTTTCGGCCAGATTTCCAAACATCATTCCGGCCACCTCCAACGTCCAAATCCGTCCCAAATTGCACCTACAAGCTCGTGAGAGCTCAAAGAACATCATCCTAAACTTAGAATCAATCAACACCATCAAAATAAAAAACCCAAAATTTGAATCCTACGGTTTTACCTTCCAAAATTCCGGCCACCGTGCACAACGGTCCTTACCGTGGCCACCATTGGGTTCGTCTCAACATCCTCTCCAACTTTCGTTCACGGGTCATAAGCAATGGATGATGATTGAGAGGTGTTTGTGTAGGATTGAGGTATATGGTTTTGAAGGAAATAAATGAAGAAGATGAAGATGACGGATGATGAAGAATGAATGATGACTAAGGATAATGAGGAATGATTAAAAAATGGATTAATGGGAAACATGTTCCACAATTTAGGGCCTCAAAACAAGGGATGGGTGACACTTTTCACTCATCCAAGTGTTCACAAACTCTGATCACTATTCACTATTCACTATTTAATAATATTTTAATCGAAATCCCGGTTCGTTCGATTAATCGATTTCGTTCCCGTGACCATAACTTCGTCGTTGAATCTCCGACTTCGGCATGCCGCCTGTCATTGGATTCGTATCGACGAGACCTACGTAACGGTCCTTGGCTCTCGTCCATTGGACTTCCCGGGTCAAAAGTTAACATTTGGCCCCTTTTCAGCCAAATTACCAAAATACCCCTCAACTTCCGAACGCCATAACTTTTTCCTCGAATGTCGAAATCGAACGTGCCACCTGTCTATGAACTCATGACGTCCTGAACTGCGTCACGGTCATCGGTCAAAGTCCATTTGACCGCCCGATCAAAAAGTCAACATTTTGCCCACGACTAGGGGCAAAACGGTCATTTTGCACATTTTGTCCGATTTCGCCCTACTAATCACCGATCAACCTCACTAATCAAGATTAGTCACTAATCTAATCCCGTAATTCGGGACGGGTCGTTACATGCAATACCTGAAGTTCAAAATGTTGAACTTTTTAATTTGTTGATGTGTATGAAATAAATCTTGATACGAATAAATGAAATCTTGATATGAATAAATGAAATTTTGATGAGAATGATAAAAAAAAAATAATAACTGTTTTTGGAGATTCTTTTAAGTGAACAAAATACATGAAAATTTATATCTAAACAAATTAAAATTAATCTAAATCAAATGGTTAATAACACTTTGAATTAAAACAACATCAATCCTTTAAAAAAAAATTCAAATGGTACGGAACTATTTGAATTTTGGCAGTTGGATAAAAAGGACGAGGCACGTCTACCTTGTAAAGTTGTAATAAATCAAGTGACTTCGATAATTGGCTATCGCATTCGCTGGGCTAAAAAACTTAGCATTAGGCCGGCCCGTTAGCAATGGTACTCCACTGTCTAGGTGACGTCTACTTCCGATTGTAATTTTAGACTATAAAATCCTTCCTGCTTTAGGGTTTAACCTAAGCCCTCCTTTACTGGCGTTTTCATCGCTCGCAACTTTCAAATTCGTCGTTAATTCTCTCTCGCCCGTTTCAATTTCAGCTGTAAGTTCTCCTATTTGTATTGGTTTTTCATCCTCAATCGAGCAACTTTATGGCTTTCATCTGTATACATCTAAAAATGAATCTAGGGTTTCGTTTATTATGCATGTGACTTATGATGTTCTATATGAATTATTTTGTGTAACCTTTTTGTTTCTTTTATCTGGGATTTTTGTTATGGGTCTATCTGGATTTCTGAGAACAGTGATTTGAATAATTGGATTTTGTGGTTTGTGGAGCTCTATTTATTACCCTAATGTATTACGTATTTGAAGATGATATCATATCTTGATTAGGGGGGGTAAATTATACACTCGTATCTCGTATTTGAGATAACTTACATTTATATGTTAATTTTGTGGTCTCTAATGAAATTAGTTTTTTGTTGAAATGAAGTGAAAAGATTTACCTAGGGGTTTGGCTATCTTTGCGGTCCAAGATTTTTGTATCATCTCTTATTGTGCTGGTTTGTATGTACCATGTGATTTTTTTTTTTTTTTTTAATATCAATTGTAGTTGCTCCAGGTCTCTTTGTAGTCCTCTCAATAACAGCCAGCCATTGCATTATACTTTGCCCATATCTATCTCAATTGGTTCTGTTCCGTGCATTGTACTTGTGGTGCTCAATTGGCTGTGATTGGTGTAGTTGTTTTTGGAGATGATGGGGACTATAGAATTAATATCGGATTCGAACTTAGCTGTGCGATATGGTTTAAGGTCACAATATTGTTTTTCTTGGCTATGTCTCTTAGTTCCAGCTGATAAGTTCAGTTGAAGAGTATACAATTCACAAGTGACTAAATTTCTGTCCAATTTCTTATTGCACTGTGTAAAGATATGCTACAGTGTTTGTGTGCATGCGTAAATATTGATTAGTGCTACCGTGTGCAGGGAATATCAGCAATACAGAACTAGAACAGAAGAATAGATTTAGAAATCTCCTTCCTAAAATCCGCACAAAGATGAGGCCTTTAGATGAGACTGAGACCACGGCAGTGTTTGAAAAGCTGTTCAAGTTCACAGGAAACAATCTCAAAAACATTGTTGAAAACCCTTCTCATGAAGGCCCCGACACAGATACAGGGTGTTACTGCTTTCGCCTCCACAAGAACAGGGTCTACTATGTAAGCGAATCACTAGTTAAACGTGCTACAAATATTGCTCGGACTCAGTTAGTCTCTCTTGGAACTTGTATTGGTAGGTTCACTCACGGTGGTAGTTTCCACTTAACTGTTCAGTGTATCAGTTTGTTGGCCTTAAATGCGAAACACAAGGTGTGGCTCAAACCTACCTCCGAGATGTCCTTCTTGTATGGAAACCATGTTTTGAAAGGTGGTTTGGGAAGGATCACAGAGAATATTGTGCCGGGTGATGGGGTGGTTGTGTTTTCTATGTCAGATGTTCCTTTGGGTTTTGGGATTGCGGCCAAGTCTACCCAGGACTGTAGGAAGTTGGATCCCAATGGAATTGTGGTTCTTCACCAGACTGATATTGGAGAGTACTTGAGGATGGAGGATGATCTTTGAATAGCTGGACGGGAGATCTGTTGGTGTCTTGTTGTGAATTTGTACCGGTTATGTAAGTCAGATAAGATTTTGGTATTCTCCAATATTATCTCCATTGGTATCAACAACTTCAGCCATCTGGCATTTAGATGATTTTCTGTATTTCAATTGTTATAGAAGGAATATTTTAGTGATACAAGTCTCTTCTATTACTTATTTCTGCCTTTTTCTAATAGGTTATCTTCTTCTCTGCTTGCTGAGGGATTATTTTGGAGAATAACCATCAGCTTGCGATTCTAAATCATTTTTTGCAATTATCATTCTTCAAAGTATTATCGTCTAAATTAGATTTTTGCTAGATGGAGATGGTTTATTATCGTCCAAATTATTGCTTCCATATCCCAAATATTTCTCAACTTTGATTTTCTCTGCTTTTTATTTTCCTCCCGTATTGTACGTGTCTTTGTCTCTGTTACACGAATGGATGAGAATCTATGGTGGGGGGATCCCAATTGAGTTATGGAAGAATTCTGTTAATTTTCGTTGAGATTAGTAGATGTAAGGGTTAAAATTTTCAAATATTTCCCTGTTGATAATGAGATTTGGTATTGCACTACTTTTGGAATGATGAGAATTTTATTACAAGGAACCAAAGTTAGAGATAGAAATGCCTACCACCCCACTAATTGTGAATGTGATTCCTCTCCTTTGAGTTGTAGTGTGGGATGGGAGGTGATGAATAGGACTGGAAATTCGCTAATTTGGAATATATGCATGAAATCACAGGTATCGGTTTTGGTTTTGGTTCTGTCAAATTACAAAATCATAACCACCGAGGGTGATCCAAGTGGGAAGGGCACTCAAATTTTAGGTCCGATTTCTTTTAGACTATTCTTGTGTGAATTTTCTTAGTATAAAAATGAGTAATAGCTCTCAGTAGAGACTGGTACGATTAAATTCAACACTTTGTTCGTTCGGGTTTGATTGTATCAAAGCTCTATGGTTTGGATTAGATTTATCGTTGGATGAGCTGCATTGTTGATATTGAAAAAAGAAACTTCATGTACAACTAATCTGTGAACAGCTAACCATTGTACTATAAAAATTAGATAGGTACTATAGAGGCCTCCTAAAAAGATCTACTAAATTCATCGAATCGTTCCAAAGGATCAAAACAGCCGGCTATTCTTGTGTGAATCTTCTTCAAAGTCATAGAGAAGTCAGTTCGAAGGGAAGGATGGGGTTTGTAACTATAAACACAAGCATAGTTATAGACATGGTAAATTGTTCGTTCTCTAATTAACCTCTTCTTACCTAGTGAAGTCAGAACAAGGGGGAATTCAAACTCTGTTGTACTATCTTGACGAATGTTTGAATCATCTCATTTTCAAAGGGGAAAGCTAGACCTACGACAATTGTATTCTCTCCTTTTCCGAAGAAAAATTCCACTTCACCATCGCGACTCTTCCAACACATCATGGCCATGGACAATGACCTCTAAGGCTCTGAAAATCTTTTTCTTTATACACTTTCAATATTGTAAGTTACACGCAAATTTGATCTTTTGAGTGATAACTTCATGTAAATAAAATAATCTGAGAATGTACAATATATTCCAAGGTAAAAATTTCAAGCATAAACGAATGGAAGCAAAAATAAAACTCTTCCGAGTTCCATGAGAGTATTTATGCCCTCAGAAATTTCCAAGGTCCGGTTCCAGTCCCTATCCTGCAATTACACAGAAAACGGTAGAAATGATGAGTTAGGATATAGGCTGAAGCTGCAATTACACATGAAATTTGTAACATCTACCTCCAAAATCCGGCAAATGTTCGAAGACTCATATAGATGGTCAAAGAAACCCAGATTCCGATGAATCCATTGGTGGAGGAGAGAATGAAGAGAACTAGGATGCTCACAATAGCCACCAGAACCTGGAGGAGTCCAAACAATTATGTGGTTTCAATTTAATACTAAGAAACAGAAAGAGCAATATGGTAATTGCATTACAAGAAAGGGACTAATTAAGAACTTGCCATGGAGAAGGCTGAGTATGCAAAATCAGATGCTCCAAAGTTGACACCGTCGAAAACAAATGCCAAAGCATTGATGGGTTGAGTAGCTGCAACAAACTGGTTTTCAAATAAAAGCTGATTAATTTTGTTTTGGAATAACCTGTTTTTGTTTTGTTTGAAGATCACAAAGGGACAAGATTAGACTTAATTACCGGAATGCCTATGCTAATCAGATGCAGGACATCCACATCTTTCGTAAACAATCTTGCCCCAAACTGCAACCCTACTCCAAGTACGATTGCGAGCACCAACCCCAAAACCAGTCCCAACTGCATAGCGAGTATTAGAAATATTGTCATCATATTCATAAATCATACACGTACAATGGCTGTCATCATATATCTCAAGTAGGTATGATTACGCGCAGTGTGTACACACCTGTAACACGCGGGATGCAGTGGCTGTTGCCTTTTCATTGTCTTTTTTCGCAAATGCACTTGCAAGTATGGCCTGTCCAGCAACAGCGAGGCCGTCAGCTAGAAGGGAAGTTGCCAACCACACCTGCAAGCAGACCTGGAAGGCAGCCATGGGTGTCGGTCCCTGCCGTGCGGCCAATGAGGCAGCCAGAGTGACACAGAATGTCACAGCAATCACCCTCATTAATAATAGGGAACCTGGTGGAGTCAGCAAGCCACTAATCACCCTCATCAACTATATGGATGCATATCTTGAGACTTAATTTTCCCCACATTCCTAAATCCTCACCATTTTTAAGAAATCGACTGAATTGGAGATGCTTGACACTTGGAGGCATCAGATCAACCTGAGCCATTAATCTCCACAACAGTATGACACATATTAAGTACCTATAAATCACCATTTGAAGATTAGTTAAGGTAAGGCAATATGACAATGTCGAATTGTAGAAAATAAGTAGAAGTATCAAAGAGCATTTCCTTACTGAGATATGACATGAGCAATAGCTGCACCGTTGACACCCAGCCGGAAAACAAACATGAATATTGGATCCAAAGCTATATTTGTTACATCTCCAGCCACTAAATCAAAACACACACAATTCATGGATTGGAAACCGCGGAGGCTGAAGACTATTGTAATATTGTGTTGAAAATATTGAATCTTTAAGGTATACCAATGGCATATAAAGGAGTTTTTGTGTCCTTAAACCCGCGAAAAACCCCTTGCATTGCCAGTGAAAGAAGAACTGCAGGAGCACCGACGGACCTCAGCACCAAGTAGTGCTCTGCTGGTTTTAGCATAGGGGAATCCTAAACACACAATCTTTAGCATTGATATATAGTTGTTATGTATGAAAAGATTCAAAAAAAAAAAAAGAAATTTTAACTCACAGAACCAACTCCCATAAAACTCAACAGAGGTTTAGCCCCTGAAATGAGGAAAATGGCTTGGATGAGGCCAAGAATGCTGCCAATAACCATTGCTGATGACGCGGACGGGATGTACCTCTTCTGATGATCCGGGCTTCCTATTTCAAAGCTCACAGCAACTGATTTTGAGTTGTGTGCATTCTGACCGGTATCTGAAAAAGAAAAGAGTTAACCAAAAAACGAAAAAACTAAGAAGAAAACTTGATGGTTTGTGTAAGTGTTGCAGAAGGATTGAAATTTGATGAAGCCCACCAGTTTCTGGTATCAAGTGTTTGGTTTCACCACCATCCATTGATGAACCTGTTTCAATGTAATTGTTTTCGTTTGCATCAGGGGTTGCTGTTCCAATTGCATCTTCTTCAGCAACAAAGGAGGTTGTGACACTAACAAGTGGGAATATTGCAATTCTTGATGCTTGATTGAACAATGCAATGGAAACTCCAACAGCAGCAAGCTCCACTGGACCTTTCATCATTATTAGAGGTTTGGTTAGAGAAATTTTGATAAATAAATTATTACAATTTGTAAATAGGACTGAATTTGAAAGTAGTACCTATCTGGCCAATGAATGCTGTATCAACTAGAGAAGCAAATGGGTCAGCTGTCAAAGCCAGGGCGGCCGGCAGTGCAATTGAAGCAATTTCTAAACCAAGTTTGTCAAAATTTAAAACAAATCTGCAAATTAACAATACACTCAACCATCACATATTCGGAAGAATAATTCAACAGGAACTCTAACATGAAAAACCAAGGGGCCTTGAAGAAATGAAAAATTTGGAAAATCAAAATGATACCTCCAATCCTGGAAGAAAATGTACAAGGGGATTCTCCTTTTGCTCCCATACGAATATGAACCATCATCTTCTTCAGCCATTATCCGATTCGAAAAACTTCTTATTTCTCTACCTACTCTATAAGTTGTTTAAAGGATGCAGAGGAATTATCAAACGAACTGCAGAACACAGGAACATTCAAGTTATAAAAGTCTGCAGATTGAAGTGCACGTACTCAAAGAAGGCCAGAGAAAGAAAAAAAAAAATGACTGTCAGCTTTGAAAAATCACTACACCAGAAAAAAGTAGGACCACATGATATGACTAGGAAGATGGAATGGAAACTGAAGAAGAATTTAATGAAATTTGGAATTGAAAAAGAATCAACCATCATAGACTTTTGAGGCTTGAATTTTGGAAGCTTCAAAAGTTCAAAACCAATGGAATAAGATCCTCCCCCACCTTCACTGCAGCTGGCATGATAGCTTGAAACTTCAACAACACATATAACTTCAACAACGTATATTTGACGAGGACCTTCTACAACAGAATTACACCAACCATTATGACTTACAAAATACAAAGAGGCAAAAGCTCCTCTTGTTGCAAATTAAATGCCACCTTAATACTTCCCAAATTTATATATTTATGGAGAGTAATTTTATTTACACACACTACATATTTAATATAGTATTTTATTTACCATAACAAATAAATACTAAATAATTTAATTATTAAATAACATTATTTATTAATTATTGTATTAAATGTGCTACTAAATATAATCATTTCTTGTTTATCTAACTCACCACAAAAATAATTATATAAATTTATTATTATTCCCATGATCCATGTTTTAAATTATTAATTACAAGACTCCTTTAAGAAAAAGAAAAAAGCTTACGCTCATATCAAGTAAACTATACTATACTTAGTATCAGTGTTTTGTGGTAAAATTATATCGAAGGCGGACGATATTAAGAAAAACAAAAATTAATGAAGACAAGGAAAAAAATGAATTTGATTTAAATCTTCAAGACTTGAAGCACATAAATTCTTGCATGAAAGAATGAGGTGGACACGTGTCATCAGCCAGCAGAAATTCTTGCATGATTTAAATGATCATGGACAAATCCACTAACACTGCATGCTTGTGGCTAACAAACAAGTGTCCATCACTTTCATTTCATTTTCCTTTTTGGAGGCAAAACAATTTACGTCACCGATTCGCAATAATATTTAAATTTTGATATTTTTATTTTACGAATCTTGTTTTAATTTATTCAACCTTTATCTATTGAAGGTAAACATGGTTAAATTTCTCATATCACAAAATACCCTTGCAAAGCTAATTTATTCAAAAATTGATGATTTAATAAGTAAAGATAAAATAGTAAAAATAGGTTAAATTTTTCATAGTATTAGTATCATTTGTGTCTCTGATTGAAACAAAAAGTTAGAATGAAATCCAAAAAATAATAAGAATTTGTAGATTGTATACTTATTTTTTCTGGAATTGTAGTGCAATCGGTCAGAGCACTGACCTAGCAAGGCAAAAGTTGAGGTTCGAGCCCTGTTAGTCCCGACCTAAGATCCGATGAATCAATAATTCATCTCTCCATTATTTGTGAAAAAGGGGCAAAGAGTAGGATATGATTCCCAGTACGAGTATTCTTTTGTCGTTTCAGTGATTTCTTCCACCAAGATGCCCTCCTAATTTAAAAAGAAGCCTCAACCATCTTTAGGGGAAGAAAGTTACTAAATATCGTTATTTAAAAAATTTATTCAAAAATAAATAATTTAATAATTGAGGTCAAAATAGTAACATTAAAGATATATCAATTCAAGACTATATATATATATATATATATATATATATATATAACAAAAACTTATTTTTGGTTAAATTTTCAATATATTCAAAAAAGTCCTTATTGGTTGAAGAAAATATTAAAGAACAGACAATCTAATAAATTAAGGATAAAATGATCAAATGCATAATTAAGTAAAAAAGATATAAATATTTAATTTTTGTAACATTTTTGGATTTTCAAAGCAACCAACATTATTTGATTCATTGTAATTTGTTATCATAAGTAGCGAGTAGGCACAATTTGGATTGATGAAGATATCATCCAATTTCAAATCTAAACTGTAAAAATGAATTGAAATCGTTTCAATCCAAACTATTATTAACGGGTTGATTTGGATCAGTTTGTACGATTTAGACATAAAATTTTCATGTAACTTGTTAACCTAAAAGACTCCTCGAACACATATTTTCCCCAAATTTCAACCATTCTCATCAAGAATTCATTTATTTGCATGAATATTTCAATCGTGCATACCAACAAATTAAAATTTTAAACTTAGAAAATATGTTATATTTAAATATAATTTAAATTAAAAAATAGCACAAAATAAGTAAGGATTAAATGAGGTAGGTATCTACTTGAAAACTTACATTATCATATTAAGTAAGGATTAAATGAGGTAGGTATCTACTTGAAAACTTACATTATCATATTATAGAATGAAAAATATGTATCCAATGATTCGATTCGGGTATTTTAAACCTTGAAGATTGTTACATCACGTTCCGGAATTCAAAAATTTTGAGATTTATTTGACCAAAAATATCCCTAAGTCCTAATAGGCCTTGGCTACTTTGAAGGTTCGATTTTTGGTAGAGTGTGTGTGGTTTAAGCCCAAAGAAATTGTCGCTTAGAGATCAAACATGAGTGAGAATCCAATCTAGCAGTCGAAGCCCACAACCCGAGATTTATTTCAACCATTGTCTTTTCACTCCTCCCGGCCATATTCGCGGCCTGATAACCTCCCACAAGATCAAGGGCATCTCTACAAACAAACACACTAAAAGCTTCATCAAATGATCTAGAGACCCCTTTCCCATTGTGGAACCCAAAGTCACCGGAAGAATGTGGAGTTTCCGCGTGGCTCATAATTCCCGGAATGACCAAATTACCCCTGACAATAATACTTAAAGCTCAAGCACCGAACATGGACCAAGCCCACGACGCTTACATAGCCCTAACATTGGGCTCAAACTGGGATGACATGTGGAAGCCTCTCCATCCTCGATTTGTGTAACACATGTATTCAATTTTACAAAAGATGGGAAGGAAAAACTAACACATATATTGCATTATAAATAGAACCAACAACAAATAAAAGAGTTTAAGAGGATGGAGAGCAAATGTTACACTTTCGGAATGGATGAGAACAATTAATTCATTTTCACAAGGAACACCGAACAACGACAGGAACCTTGTGAAGATGGAAAGGATAAAATAAGGGAAATTCGGACTTGAACTCTGAAATTTGGTATTGGAAATATTTTGCCATAGTTTCTCCTAAGGAAGGCTCTAAGTGTAACGACCCATCCCGAATTCCAGGATTAGATTAGTGACTAATGAGGGATTAGTGAGATTAATCGGTGATTAGTTGAGCGAAATCGGACGGACGGTATAAAATGACCGTTTTACCCCTAGTCTTGGGCAAAAAGTTAATTTTTGACTCGGGGAGTCAAACGTACGAGGATCGATGACCATAACGTAGATCGGGACGTCACGAGTCCGTAGACAGGCGGCACGTCGAAATCGGACGTCGGACGGAGAAGTTATGGTCACGGGATTGAAACCGGGAAGTTAACGTCTCGGGATTCGATTAAAATAATACTAAAATCTAATTGGGCAGATATTTGTAGGTGGGGCCCTTGGATGAGTGACAAGTGTCACTCATCCCATTGGTGGCTTTTCCCTAAAAAGAGGATCTAGATCTAATTGGTCACTTTAATTAATTAATTAATTAAACTCATCTCTCAGCTCTCACATCCCACCCGTCCATCTCTATCTATTCCTCTCATGTCCACCCTTCATCTCCATCATTTTTTATCATCTGATTATCATCATCAAACTTCATCATCTTTCATTTTTATTCAAAAACCCGAACACCCATTCCCTTACAGCCCCTCCAAACCTCATTATTTGTACGAGGTATGTGAATGGAAAGGTGAGAGGGAATAGAGACGATGATGATGATGAGGCCATCGGGGATGACCGTCGTGGACGGTGGTGAAGGCCCGAAGGCAAAAATCGTGAGGTATGGTTTTTACTTAAAAAATGGAAAACTAGGATTTGAGGTGTGTTAGTCGATTTGATCAATCCTATTATGTTCTAAGGACCAGGAAAAGTCGTTTGGTGCTGGTTTCATGGACCTAGGTGGCCGAAATCGCGAGAAACCGACGATGGAACCTTGGTCATTTGTTTTCCGATCTGGAAGGTGAGTTTAAGGCCTCATTTCTATGTTTTTAGTAGATATATCAATTGGAAATAATGGGACAAAGAGATAGGAATTAAAAGGGTTGAAAAATATGGGAAAAATAAGGAGAACCGGCCCCGACGGTTCGTCGGTCCGGTTAAACCGGAAAACTAGGCGAACCCAGTCCACTCGAGGTAGACAATGACACTGTTCATCGCACGTGGGCTTCATGAGCAATCTCTTGTGACGGCGCGTGGGGGCACGTGGGATGGAATTTGGTGATGTTGTCAACACGTAATTTCATCTATTCGATGTAACAAACATTTTGGGACTGGTTTCGTGTCGATCAGACATCGTTTCGATATAGTCCGGGGTGTCCGAAGGTTTAGGATCTAGTTTTAAAATATTTAAAAATTCAAGAAAATTACAGGGCTTCAATGAGAGGTTAATGAGGTAGTTAGTAACCCTCTAGTATGATTTGGACAGGTTTGGGAGTCCCGGTGACGGTGATTAGCCCGAAAAGACTTATGGCACACATATCGACGCGACAGCATAGGACGGTCTGTGAGTGGACCTTGATTTCTAAACTATGATGCATGCATAAATTTTTTATGTGTTATATATATGATTTCTATCATGATGATTATGGTATTGGTGATTTATATAATTACACGTATTTCGAGGTAATTTACGTATTTACACGTATATCGAGGTTTATGGTTTTACACTGATTATACATGCTTATGGTTTCGGTAATGGTTTAATGAAATGGTTTTGGATTTGAAAAGGTAAACTCGGGCATGATACCCATTTGTTTTGGAAACCCTCGAACATGAAGTCCATTTGAGTTATATTATCGGGCCATGGGCCAATTTGGTTTACGAAATCGAGCATGAGGCCTAATTGTGTTTTATGAATGTGATTTCGGGTCGGGGACCCGTAAATGGATTTCAAATTTGGAAATATGGAATCGGGCTTGTGACCCATTTGATTTACGAACTATCGGACTTGGAGTCCATTTGATTTAATAAGGCATCGGGTTGGGGGCCCAGTTGGTTTACATGATCGGGCTTGAGGCCCACTTGGTTATGATATCGGGCATGAGTCCCATTTATGGTTTATAAATGTGATTTCGGGTTTAGAGACCCTAAATGGATTTGGATTTGGAAAAAGTGGATTTCTGGATTCATGACGGTTTTATGGGAAACCGGGCATGAACCCTTTGAAAGATTTGAAAGGTTTTGAGAATGATTGCGAAATGGTTTTTCATATACCATCCTTTATTTATGGATTGTCTCCTCTGGGGAAGGTCGTTGGTCTGGGTGGGCCCCAGATTAGTCACGGAGCACTAACTGAGTGGAGTCGCCCCTATGGGGTACCTTACTCTCAGGAAGACATTTATGGATTATAATCCCCACGGAGGGTCATTGATCTGGGGGGACTTGGGATTTGAGACCCCGAATAGCACGCGTAGCTATGGAAACTGTGACAGGATTGGCTATATGATATTTGGTAAACATGATTTCTTGGATTTATGAAATGGTGTTTTGTGAATAGTAAATGGATTTGGACAGTGGCCCACTTGCATTTGGAGTTATGAATTTCGGTATTTTACCATTTTGGGCTGAGTTCCCACGTATGACTTGGATTTACGGAATTTGGACTGAGATCCTAATAATGGTTATTTGAATAAATGGTTTGATAAATGGTTTTCGTATGCATGCATGTTTTTTAGTGAAGGGCATAAATGTCTTTTTGAGATAAATGAGTTTTTTTATTAAAATATTTATTTTCGTCCACTCACAATTTTTGTTGTTTTTAATGTCTTTCAGGTTGATCACGGATGCGGGCTGTAGCAGAGACCGAGACATCACACTCCTCCTCCACTGTTCCTGGAGCGCTCAGATGAGAAGCATGACACATCCCGTGATAATCCCGGGGGGGGGGGGGGGGGGGGGGGAGTAAGATGGGTTGTGTCACTAAGTGTGCCTCAAAACAAAGTCCCCAAAATAAGTAAAATGAACCCCTATTTATAGGAAGAAAAGCTACTAAAAACTCTAAAAATAAAATAAAATAAATAAAAATTACAATATAAAATTATATGGAGAAATGATGACGTAGGGATTGATTAGGGTGGAATCATTGTGAAAACCTACCAAAAAATGGGCAGGTTTGATGCAGAAAAATCAATCCATGTGCTGTCTTTTAATTCGGTAGAGAGTGGCTGGAAAAAGCTGGGAAATTCGGCAGTTTGCAGGCGGGCAGAGATATGACAGATCGGCAGCTGCAGTGCTGATAGGGCCAGGGAAGTCAGCGCACGTGTGCTGAGCTGGGGAACTGAACTTAGGGACACGAGCTCCGAATGAGGGTAGCGACTTCGGTGGCCTGTTGCAGGCGCGAGTAGCAGCTTGGATGACTGGGTTTGTGACGCGGGCTGGGCCGCACGTGGACTGGGCTTGAGACGCGGGCTCGCGACTATGGGCTGCTGGAATTTTGGGCTAAGCCGAGCGATTGGGCTTAGAGAAATGATGGACCTGGGCTGATTTCTTTTGGGCTTCAGTAGCTTTCTACCGAAATTCCAAGTTATTTTCGGTGGCCTCTCTTCTTTCAGTCATATATTGTAACAACCCGTACCTTCGGGAAGGGTAAAAAGGTAATTTTGTAAAATTTTGTGTAAATGGACGATTTTGCCCTTGTGAATAGTAGACGAAAAGTTGACTTTTTGAATTACCGATTGGTTGAGTGTTAGCCCTTGACTGTGACGTAGTTTAGGACGTCACGAGTCCGTAGACAGGTGGCAGGTTCGATTCGGACAACCGGAGGAAAAGTTATGATGTTCGGAAGGTTGAGGGCATAACCGTAATTTGACAAATTAGGGGGGAAAGAGTTGACTTTTCCTACGACCGAGTTTTGACATGTTGACCTTGGACCGTTGGGTAGATCTCGTCATCCTGAATTCAACGACAGTCGGCACGTGTTTATCGTAGTTAGGACGGGAAAGTTACGGGTCTAAAACGGTAAGGGTAAAATGGTAATTTTGGAGTTAAGAAGGGTATTTTGGTCTTTTGGCTGGGGGGGGGGGCATGGTGCAATCGGATTGGGACACTTGTCCAAGGTAGAGAGGAGGTTTTTGTGTGAGAAGGGAGAAGATTGTGACATGTGGCAGGGCTCTAGTGGGTTCTAGGCCGTGCATGAGTGTGTTTAAAATTGTGTCGTGTGTGTGTTGAGTTTAGCCGAAGGGGGGAAAAACAGAGGTGAGCTGAGGGAGGGAATTGATTGAACCGGGTGAGTGTTGTGAGGTTCTGTGATGTTCAAAGGAGAGCTAGGAGAGGGAGTGATTGTATCTGTGAGGATTTGGGCGTGACGATGAGTATGTGAGGTGTGTGAGAAGTGAAAAAAAAAAACCAGAGAACAGGGCAGGGGTTTTGTGCACGGTTGTGCACCCCGATCGATCAATCTCCAAAATTGGACGGGTGGAAGTGTTCAGGGACCTGAGCGGAGCTTTGTGAACCGAGAGGAGCACAGCGGCGTGCACGGCGGAGGTCAGAACACAGGTAATTGCCCACGGTCCTCTGTTTTCCCAGTTTGGTTAAAATCAATAGTTGTGGGTTTTGGGTAAGAGTCGAGGCTTTTGGTGGGTGTTATGAGACTCAGGAGGTCCCTAGGAGTCGAATAAGTTGTTGCCGCGATGGGGGGAATGTTTGATTAGCTGGGAACCGAAACAGGGGTTTCGGGTAAATGTTTTCAAATTCGAAGTCGACGAGCTAAGGACTTCGATGTTGGGTTTTCTGGTGGGGAATGGATTAAGGAGGATAAGACGAAACTAAGGGATTCAACGGGATTAAAAATGGATGAAAATGGGATGAAAACCGTGAACGCCGGTTCACGGCTGGACCGGACCGGTTCAAACCAGGTGAACCGGGTTCACCTGAGGTTGCTGGTGACACTGTTCACGCGCGTGGATTTCACGCGCAGAACCTTCTGGACGCGCGTGGGGGCGCGTGAGGGGTAATTTGGGAAATTAATCAACATGACTTTTAAAGTATTTGATGTAACGAACATTTTGGCGTTGATTTCGAGTCGATCGGACATCGTCTCGATATGTTTCGGGCTGTCCGAAGGTTTTAGGGCTGGGTTAAAAATAGTTAAAAATCCGGGAAAATTATGGGGCTTTAGTATGACCTTTGTGAAGTAGGTAGTGATCTCTTTATGGGATTTGGACAGGTTTGGGAAAGCCGAGGATAATGGTTTGGCAGGGAATGGCATAGGTGCGCGCGTATCGAGGCGACGTCGAAATGGTCTGTGAGTGGACTTTGCTTCCTAACTCTTGATGCATGCATATATGTTTTTATAGGATTTCTATACTGGATTCTATGATTTGATTATGGTTGTGATGGTTTGTGGTTTGTGCACGTTTTTCGAGGAAAATGACGGTTTTCACGTTTTACGAGGTTTTGATAACTATTGTAATTTGAACCTGGTTTTAATGGTTGATTTCGGGATTTGAAATACGGTTGGATTTCAAGGAAAGTAAAAGGATTTTGAAAAGTATTTTCGGGCTTGAGGCCCAATTCAAAGGTGTTTTCGGAACTGAGATTTCGGGTTTCGGAATCGGAATTCCGGGTGACGATTCGGGATTCGATTCGGGACTTGAAGTGGATTTCGGGTTTGGGTTCGGAATGGTTATTCCGGATGCTAGCTTACGGAATGATGGTTGCGGACTCGGACCGGGAAATGAGAAGGAAATGAGTTCTGGGTCTGGATTCGGAATGACGGTTATGGACGCCGGAAGGGCTTCAGACCAGTGATTTCGGATTCGGGTTTGGATATGGAAATGGAAAATGGTTTTTAAATGGTTTTGGATTGGATTTGCTGGATCTGGATATTGGGTTTAAAGACCCGGATATATGTGACGGGGGACCGGCCGGATTGGGTTTAAAGACCCGGATTGAGTTTAAAGACTCGGGAGTTTAAAGACTCGGATATATTGATTTTCCCCCGTAGGCCTTGAGTTTAAAGACTCGGGAGTTTAAAGACTCGGATATGATTAAGGCCTGGATTGAGTTTAAAGACTCGGGAGTTTAAAGACTCGGATAGATCCAGCAGGTTCGATGGATGAGAACGTGGCTTTAAATGTGTTTTGGGTTTCACTAGCTTTGATGATGATGTTTTGGGCAGTGGCCCGGATTTGATGGTTTTCGGTGATTTTGGGCTGAGGCCCGGGATTGGAAAGAGGAAAATGTGTTTGGTTTTCGTATATTGTTTTATGACGTAATTGATATGCATGCATTGGTTTTTAACACGGAGGGTATAACTGTTTGTGTTTTCTGATAACTGTTTTGAATTTAAACTTTATTTTTGTCCACTCACAATCTTTTCGTGTTTTCGATACCCTCCAGGTTGCTGCAGTGCGGGCTGTCGGTTGAGAGAGATGGAGACATCACACGCACCATCCACAGTAGACTCTGCGCACTCTGAGAAGTTTGAGGTTGTTGAGGTGGTAGGTCTGGAACTCCCTTGTCCGACTTACGTGTCACACGGAGGTTAGGCGGTTGTTTAGCCCTCGTGTCATGCGTACGTTAGACGGGAGCGGGGTTTAGCCCTTAATCCCGGGGGATTAGGGGTGGGCCCTGACATATATATTTCGTTAAAACTCCGGTTGGGATGATTCTTTGACCAAAATGCTCAGAATTCCATGCTTTATTTATTTCTACAAAAATCCCACAAAATATATTATTTTCTCCAATTTTTTATTATTTTAATATTAAAAGTCAAGTATAAAGAGTATAAAATAATATAAAATAATGTTTAATTGATGACCTATCAAATACCCCCACACTTAAATTTTATAGTCTTTAGCAAATACTAAATTTAAACTAAGAATTCAAAACAAGTAAGACCTTAACCATTTGTCTCAAAATTTCATCATTATTATGGCATAAAAGATTTTCACTAGAAGGTTTTTAAGCATATGAAATTTAAGAGTTAATAAATGGTAACAAAATGCTTCAACAAGTAAAATAATGGGTAAATATGGTGAAATGGATCTCAACATGAATAAAACAAGTATGAATCAATTCACAAGGATATGCACTCAAGAATTCACTCAATTTTGTACGGGTTTGTGTTTGCACTCAAAGTATGTGAGAAAAGATGTTCACATAATAGAAATGAGGTATTTTGCAAAATCTCAAACAAACACCTCAAGATAAAAACAAAACATACTTGCACAAATGAACCAAAACTATGAGCTTACTTAAGTGATTAACTCAACTAATCGAAGTTTACAATCTTAGGGATCATAAAATCTTTACGAATGTTGTAATGGAGCTAAGTTTATAGGCCAGGAAAATATAGGACAAGTGGTGTTCAAATTCGTTCCAAGACTCAATAAACTCCCAAAACGTATCATAACTTCCCAACCTTAGTGCAATGATGGTCAATAATCCATCCCTTCGAACATAGGCCTAATTTCATCATGTTGGGCCTCGAATTCATTCTTTGTGTCATATTTGTAAAGGACATAACTCAAACATTACATAATCAAACCTTATTACCTTGATAGAGACTCAAAAAAAATTTTGATTTTTTTTGATTTTTTTTTTTATATATATCAAGGTAATAACATGTGTTAATAATACAACAAAATTTGAGTAAGTAAATCCAAATAATATACATAAAAGTCTTTACAACATCATCAATTTCTCTTCACACCATTTTCATGTCTTCAACCGAGTCCTTGGAATAAGGGTAAAAGATGTCTATACTAAGCTCAAGTGTTTAGATAATCATGGTGATGAAAGAAATGCTTAAATGTGGGCTCAAAGGGGTTAAAACTAAGGGGGTCACAACTTGTGCGCACAAAATAGTGAACGAGGATGTTGAATTTGTGGTGTTAACCCTAATGCCTTAATCATTTCCAAAATCAGAGAGTTTATTGACTTAAAAGCTTTGAAAATCACATAGAATAAGTTCTAGTACTTTAGAGTTCAATAAAAGCTATGACAAGTAGTTATGATGACACGACCCATCCCAATCCCCCCGGGATTACCGTGGGATGTGTCATGCTCTCGTCTGACACGAAGTGTCAGACAAGGTATAACCTAAGGCCACTGCCCCCAACGAGCTTCCAGAGTGCACAAGGATCGATGGAGGAGGCATGCAATGTCTCAGTCTCTGCTACAGTCACATCCGTGATCAACCTGAAAGGCATTAAAAACAACCAAAAGCTGTGAGTGGACGAAAATAAGTAAGTTCATAAAACACATTTCACAAAGATAATTATGCCCTTCATTAAAATGTATGCATGCATCGAAATCAGTAAGTAAACCATTTACTAAAAACAACTGTTAGGGTCTTAACCCAGAAACCATGACTCAAAACCAAATGTAGGAACTCAGCCCAAAACAGTAAAACCAAATTCCAATTCCAAGTGGGCTACCGCCCAATACCATAACCATAAATACCATTCAATAAAACAAAACATATTTAAACCATCATGGGCATCCTAGATGCCTAGCATCCCAGACGCCATATCTCACGGTATCAAGCAACGCGTGCTACCCGGGGTCTCGCCGGGTCAATATCTCTGACATCCCAGATGTCTGACGTTCCTGACGTCCAATCATATCATTCCTGCTTTTGAGTTATCATACGGTCCGGTAGCTCCGTATAATGACCCCTCGCAGGCAATGCACCGTGACTTCCCCAGTGTCCCAGACACCTGGAGGAGACCATCACATATCCTCGTATCAAGATGGTTTATGGAAAACAGTTTATCAATCATTTCAAAACATCTCAAGGGCCCTGCCCAGAATTTCCATAAAACCATCACAAGTCCAAACATCTAATTTCTCAAATCCAAAACATTTATCCACATCCATTTAGGGTCCCCGGCCCGAAATCACATTTATAAACCAAGGCCTCATGCCCGATTTCGTAAACCAACTGGGCCCACGACCCGATTTCGTAAATCAACTGGGCCCCTGACTCGATTATATAACTCAAATGGGTCTCAGCCCGATTTCGTAAACAACGGGGCCCCTGGCCCGATTTCGTAAACAATTGGGCTCGCGGCCGATTACGTGACTCAATTGGACTCCAAGTCCGAGGTTTCTAAAACAATTGGGCCTCATGCCCGAGTTTATCTTTCCAATTTCAAAACCATTTCATTCAACTATTTCCAAAACCATAAGTACGGAAAAATCAGAGTAAAATCGAAAATCTCGATTTACGTGCAAGCACGTAAATCGTCTCGAAATGCGTGAAACCATATAATTCATCAATATCCGAATCGACATCATACAATCACAATCATAATCCATATAAAATAGTTATGCATGCATGAAGTTTATAAAACCAAATTCCACTCACAGACTGTCCTACGATGCGCCTCGATACGCGTGCCATAAGCCTTCCCAGGCTTCGCCACTATCATCGGGACTCCCAAACATGTGCAAATCACACTAGAGGGTCACTAACCTCTTCATTAACCTCATATTAAAGTCCCGTAATTTTCCAGATTTTTTAACTATTTTTAAACTTGATCCGAAACCTTCCGATGCCCCGAACATTATCGAGACGGTGTCTGATCGACACGAAACTAGTCCCAAAATGTTTGTTACATCGAATAGATTATTTCACGTGTTGAAATTTTCCCCAAAAGACCTTACACGCGCCCCCACGCGCCGGTTGAACTCCCTGCGCGTGAAACCCACGTGCCAGGCACTGTTCATCTTCTCCAATGCGTGAACCGGGTTTACCTGCAACCTGGACCAGCCGAACCGGTCTGGGCCGATTCAAGGCCATAAATCGTCCATTTTTGGTCCAATTCAACCCATTTTGATTCCTATACTCTTATCTAGTCCTTAGAAACCTTCTTGAATGAACAAAACTAAGAAAAAAAACGTCCAAGACTTACCTCCCCGATCAAGCAACTCACGGCCAAAATCCTCCCCACGGTCCCAACGTCTCAGGCCATTCCCAGCCGTGTTTTTCCATCTCAAAATGTTCCTAAGACCAACAGGGACATCATTTAATTACTGGAATCGATCAATCAACCATAAAAACCCATATCCAGTTCAAACCCGAAGCTTACCTTGCGGGTTCCTCCCGCCGTGTCCACCACCGTGAACCGCCGTCGTGGCTGGCCGTCACTGCCACCATCAGTCTCTCACATTCCCTCCGTCACACACAAAGTAATACATGCACATAGGATGAATGATGGAGGTGAAAGGTATGTGTGTTGTTCAATGAAGAAATGGAGAAATAGCTTTCGGGTTTTGTGAGAGAATATAGGAGATGGGGCTGATCAGATGAGAGGGAGATGGGATGAGATGAGTGGTTAGGATTAAGAGATTAGTTTGGAATGAATGGTTAGGATTGAGTGGTAATTGAATTAATTATAAAATATTGAAATAGTATTATTTAATTGAGTTAGATCCACAATTTAGGGATTGACTAATGGGACTTGTCACTCATGCATAGGTTCCATTTAAAATATCTACCCAATCAGAATAAGCCACCTCATCATTGCTTCGAAGTACGTGCATAGTGAAACCGAACTTCCGTGACCCATAACTTTCCCGTTCGAAGTCCGATTTTAGCGTGCCGCCTGTCTATGGATTCGTATCATCCCGATCTACGTAACGGTCTTCGGCCCTCAGCCATCAGACCTCCCAGTCAAAAAGTCAACATTTGCCCATTTTTAACCATAATTACCAAATTTCCCTTAAACTTCCGAACATCATAACTTTTTCCTCGAACGTCGGAATCGAACGTGCCACCTGTCTATGAACTCGTGACGACCCAAGCTACGTCATGGTCATTGGTCAAAGTCCATTTGACCGCCCGAATGAAAAGTCAATTTTTTACCCACGACCAGGGGTAAAACGGTCATTTTGCATCGTTTGTCCAATTTCGCCCAACTAATCACCAATTTAACCTCACTAAGCATGATTACTTACCAATCTAATCCCGAAATTCAGGACGGGTCGTTACATATGAGGCATATGTATATCAATTTAAACAACCAACTTATGAATCACTCATCAAAGATGTATATAAAGTTCTAAAGCTCACATAAGGTTCAAATGATTCATGCTTATCTTAGCATGCTCGTTTATATACCAATTTACATGCATTATCTACAAGTTATAACACTTAATCACAAAGTATTAACAAACGAATTCAAGTTATAGTGATCATCTTTATATCCATAACATATTTATTTCCCTTCATTATTATTATTGATAGGTTAAGGGACAACTTAAGACTCATAAAAATACTGAATAAAAACTAAAAGACTCAAGAAAGCCTTTTTTAAAAAAAAAACTTTATAAAACAATTTAATTGCACAATTAGAATGGTAAACCATTCCCCCACACATAAATTCTACATTGTCCTCAATGTAAGCAACTATAAAGTATTTGACATAGAATCAAAGTAAGAAAGATGATTTAAGAAAATGCAGCAAGAAAAACATAAAATAAACAAAGTAAAAGAGAGTGAAGGGTTAAAAGGATACAAATCTGCGTTGATGACTCCTTCACAATTCAGGAAAGCATTGGGTTGTCTCCCAATAAGCACTTGAAGTTTAACGTCAAGTCAGCCTAGACCAAGTGCTTCAGTCTGCTCATCCGATGGGACGTCACATCACTCTTTCTGACTCCACATCGTGTTCTCCAATTGCCTCGATGTAAGGCTTCAATCTGTGGCCATTGACCTTGAACTCTTTTCCAGTTCCAACATGTTTGATCTATATGGCTCTAGGGGCAAACACATTAGTAACAACAAAAAGACCTAATAGAAAATAACTTACCAGGAAAGAGTCTAAGCCGAGAATTGAACAAAAAAACTTTTTAGCCAATGTCAAACGTTTTACTCTTGATCTGTTTGTCATAAAATTCCTTAGTCTTCTCCTTGTAGATCAGAGCGTTTTCGAATGCATCATTTTTTTATCTCCTTAAGCTCAGTTAGTTGGAGCTTTCGATGCCATCCGGTGTCATCTAGCTTGATGTTAAAGGTCTTGATAGCCCACCATGCTTTGTGCTCCAGTTCCACCGGAAGGTGGCATGCTTTTCCATAGACCAACCTGTAGGGTGACATTCCTATAGAAGTTTCGTAGGCCGTCCTGTATGCCCAAAGTGCATCATCCAACAGTTGGCTCCAATCCTTACGATTAGGGCCCACAATTCTCTCTAAATCTTCTTGATCTCTCTATTACTGAAATCAGCCATTCCACTCGTTTGAGGATGGTAAAGTGTAGAGACTCTGTGAGTGACACTGTACCGTTTCATTAAAGCTTCAATGGTCTTGTTGCAGAAATGACTTCCTCCATCACTTATTAGGACCCGTGGGATCCCAAACCTGGAAAGAATGTTAGTTCTGAGAAAATTTGCAACAGTTTTAGAGTCATTAGTCCTGGTGGCATTAGCTTCCACCCATTTCGATACATAATGAACAACAAGTAAGATATAGAGATAGTAGTTAGATTGAGGAAATGGACCCATAAAATCGATACCCCAAACATCAAATATTTCAACAGTTAAAACATAATGTTGTGGCATTTCATCCATTCATCCTAAGTTTCCTGATCTTTTGCATTTATGATAGGCTAAGCAGAATGAATGTACATCTTTAAACAATGTGGGCCAATATAATTAGGGGTGGCAATGGGTCATGTCGTGTCGTGTCATGAATTTTGTTTTACCCATTTATGTCCAATCCGAATCCACCCGTTTAATAATCGTGTCAAGAATGTCCAACCCGAACCCGACCTGTTAATGACCTATGTAACCCGTGTAACCTGTTTAACCCATTTAATAAACAGGTCATATGTCAGGACCGGTCCCAAATCCCCCGGGATTAACATGGGACCCGCCTGATCCTGTCTGACACCAAGTGTCAGACCAGGGAAAATTCCATCTCTAGCCCTCGCCGGGGCTATCGTCAGGATCGTAGGAGGAGGGGAGTGATGTCTCGTCTCTACTACAGCCCGCATCCGCGATCAACCTGAAGGGCATTAAAACATTAAAATTCGTGAGTGGGACAAAAGAATATTTTAATAAAAACATTTTCATAGAAAGACATTTATGCCCTTCAATAAAAGCATATGCATGCATTCAAAAACCGTTTATCAAACGTTCCTAAAACCATTTTCATTTATCAACATAATCTCAAGAACATTCAAGGGTCATGCCCGGTTCCCATAAACCGTCATGAACCATAAATCCATTTGGGTCCCCGACCCGAATTCAAAACTTAAAACATGGAATACATAAATCAAATCAATAGGGACTCAGCCCAAATCACGTCACGTGGGTCTCAGGCAAAACCATTCTCAAAACATCGAATACGGGGTCTCTGCCCCAAATCACTTTCTAAATCATAAAACACGGAACACGGGGTCTCCGCCCCCAAATCACTTTTCCATAAAACCGCATACGTACTCGTACGTATAACCCATCCTAGCACTTCCGGAGAAGATGCCAACTCGGGGCACACAACCCTAGGGAACACATCCCTGATATAGTCACGATATCAAATCTATACTAGTGTGCACACTACTCGAGGTCTCACTCCGAGTCGTCTCCCAGGAATCTCCATCTGGGAGGGCTCAATCTCTAGATCTAGTTCGAGCTCTTTCTCTGGATCTAGTCCACACATCTCTCCGAAATTTGGTCCGGGACCACAACATAAGTAACCTTCACTCCTGGAATGGGATCCCTATGGGGATACCCACTCTGGTCTGTGGCTCGTGACTCTCTAGGTCGACGCTGGAGGAGACCATATGTCAGGACCCACCCCGGTTTTCACCCCGAAACCCGAGGTAAATCCCGCTCCCGTCTGACTTCCCGACACAAAACTCAAGTAAAACTCCCTCAAATCCAGTCAAACGCAGGAGTAATTAAACACAATGTCCCGAAGGTAACATTTACAGAGCATAGTACGAAAATACAAGGAAAATAAAACCGATGAATACACGCACACGGAAGCCTTTAAACTCTTCTAGGATCCCTCACGTCACTTCTATGCCTCGGAAACTGCCTCGACGTCAAGACCCCGCGCTCGCTCCACAACCTGGAGGGCAATTTAAAACAAAAGGGTGAGTGGACCATAATAAAAGAAAAGTTCTAAAACATTTATCAGAAAACCAAGTTTCACCCTCCGTTTTGAAAACCACATGCATAACCCATTTCCGAAACAGTTATAAACCAAAATTACCGTAAATCACATCATAAGAAACAGAAACATTATAAAACAGTTAGAAAAAAAACCACGGCATGTGAATCATAAAACCATATCAGAAACCATAAACATCAAGTCCTCAATTCCGATCAAACCTGCTGGACCTATCCGAGTCTTTAAACTCCCGAGTCTTTAAACTCAATCCAGGCCTTAATCATATCCGAGTCTTTAAACTCCCGAGTCTTTAAACTCAAGGCCTTACGGGGGAAATCAATATATATCCTAGTCTTTAAACTCCCGAGTCTTTAAACTCAAGGCCTACGGGGGAAATCAATATATATCCGAGTCTTTAAACTCCCGAGTCTTTAAACTCAATCCGGGTCTTTAAACCCAATAACCAGATCCAGCAAATCCAATTCCAAAACCATTTTGAAAACCATGTACCAATCCACATCCAGACCCGAATCCGAAATCACTGGTCCGATGTCCTTCCGGCATCCAGAACCGTCATTCCGAACCCAAATCCGGAATCCACTTTCCACTTTAAAACCAAATTCCGTTTCCGAAATCATAGTTCAAAATCCCTTTATAAACATTTAAACCACTTATCCACTGAAATCCCAAATCCATAACCTCATATTCAGAAATCACACTTTCTCTTAAACGTGCTGAATACCGAACTTTCTCAAAACCGTGCAATTATGTAAAATCAACAAGGCATATCCGATAAACATAAAATCATAATTAAAACCATAAACAATTATAAAAAAACAGTTATGCATGCTCGAGTTTAGAGAAAGGGTCCACTCACAGTACTGAGCCCTACTCGCGTCCCGAACGTCCAGCCCGTTCCTCGGCTTCCTCGGGAAATCCCGATCCTGTCAATCACCGTCAACAAACGTCACTAATACGTCCACGAACATTCACCTAAATTCCCTCAAAAATCCTCGAATCGAAAACCTAAAACCCGGGACCCTAAACACTCACCCTCGCGGAACTAAACTCAAACGACGTCCGATTGACTCGAAACCAACTCCACTGAGCTCAACACAATTCCTAGACCAAAAGTCATGTTGACCGTTTCTCCCAGAACCGCCGCACGCGCCTCCACGCGCCGCCCAAAGTGGCTGCGCGTGGCCCTCATGCGCCTGCTACAGTGCACCGTCTTCCTCAGACAAACCCGGTTCGCCACAGTAACCTGCAACTCAGACCGGCGTCAACGGTTCACCGCCGTGCCTGCACAATTTCTCTCCCTTTCTTCACCAACAACATCGTCCAGACCAGCCCTATTGGTTCCCCAGCTTCGTTCACCTCGTCACTGTCCCTAGCCCGTCGACTGAACTCGAAACCAGACAGCCCCAATTCCCCTGCTCCACGATCCAGCCACCCAGCTCACCCCCTTCATGGTGGCTTCACCAAACTCTTCCCCGGACCTCACTGAACCTAAACCACCCCTCCTAGACCTTCGACTCAGCCCCAAGCTCGACGACTCGCCGTTTGAAACCCATGGCCAAAACAGAGGACACAGACACCTTCGTCGTGCTTGCCGCCACCGTGCACCACCCATCACGACAGCACAACCAAACTACTCCTAGGACTCAACTAAAACCCTTAGACCACTCTAGACTCATCGATTCAACCTCCCAAGCCACGACTTCCACGTTGAAACTCAACAGGAAAATAGAGTATCGGCATGGAAATGAGAGAATTACATGCCTCCAGTCACCGTCATGAGCTCCGCTGGTAGTGGTTGACTCCTCGCAACCCGCACGACACCACCACGGTCTCAGTTGCCCCGTACACGGCCGCCACCGCCACGATTCTCACGACCTCCCTGCCTTTCACTCCTAGTTTTCCCGCAGTTCCCAACTGCCCAACCACACGATTACCTCACCTCCCAACCTTCTTACCGTCTCCCTTTCCTTCTCTGAACACCCACACACACTCACAACTTACCAGCTCCCTCAATCAACCCTTCTCTGCTCTCAATTCCCTCTCACAATCTCCCTCTGTTTCTGTTTCCTTCTGCGCACAACCACGAACACGGGCACGGGTACACCCCAATAATAGAACCGTGCACACACCTTAGAATCCCCCAGAACTCACTACACACTTGCCACATGTCACCATCCCCCACTCTCTCTCACCCATGTGGCCCAATCTCAGCCGTCCATTTTGCTTTCTCTGCACAAATCTCCAGAAGTCAAAAAGTCAACTATTCCCCCTAATTTACTCAAATTACGGTCATGCCCTCAACCTTCCGAACATCACAATTTCCTCCTCGGATGTCGGAATCAGGCGTGCCACCTGCCTATGGATTCGTGACGTCCTAAACTACGTCCTGGTCACTGGTCAACCCCCATTTGACCACCCGAACTAAGAGTCAACTATTTTGTCCAAACTAGGGGCAACATCGTCATTCTAAACTTACGGACCTATCGGGACCAACTAACCACGGATTAACCTCACTAATCACACCTTAATCACTATCTTAATTCTGGCTCTCGGGACGGGTTGTTACACCATATAAATTATATGGAGGGTATAATTCATTTTCAAAACTCTTTCTTTCTTTCTTTCTTTCTCAAAACGCATTTCAACTGGGTCTCATACCCGATTTCATATTTCTAAATCCGAAATCCATTTATTAAATCTTCATTGAAAACACAGTACGCAAATGTACGACATAAAGCCAAAAACCTCAAAAAACGTGCAATTATGTCGATCCTAAGCTACCACAAACAAATGCACTCATGGCATCACAAAACATATTCTAAAAAAATTATAAAACATTTATGCATGCATCAAATTCATAAAACAAGTCCACTCACATACCGTCCGAAGCCGCACCTCGATACTCGTGTCATAATCGTCTCCTGGGTCAATCTCGCCTCCGGGATTCCCGAACCAGTCCAAATTGATTTAGAGGGTTAATAGCCTCATTAACCTCTCATGGAAGTCCCATAATTTTCCCGATTTTCTAACTATTTTTAACCGCGAACCTAAACCTTCGGACGTCCCGAACTATATCGAAACGATGTCTTCGGGACGGGTCGTTACATCATACTCAAAAACCCAATTAACTTATGACTCGTTTGACCCATTTAGCATGTTTAACCTATTTAAATTATAGGATTTAATAGATATTTAGGTAGGTAAATGGGTAGATATATGAGTTAGTAATGACACGTTTATTAAATGGGTCAATATATAAGCCAATATACGGGTTAAACCTGTTAACCCGAAATCTACCCATTTATTAAACGGGTTAACATGTCATTATACGGGTTAACAAGTTGACCCGAAAACCCACCCATTTAATAAACGGGTCATAACGGGTTGACCCGAAAATTGACAGGATCCATCCCTGAAGGACATAGATATCCAAGCCCGGTATTGCTCCCGTCTGCCAAGTCAACTGAAGTTCCGAAATTACCCTCAGCACTTGTCAAACAAGGGATAACCGTACCTGTGCCCACTCATGCCTCCACCTCCCAATCAGCCTCGACCATCGCGCCACGACCTGGAGGGTCAATAAAACATAAAAATGTGAGTGGACAAAAATAAATCAGTTTATAAAACATGTTACAGAAAAGACATTTCTACCCTCCACGTAAAACCAATGCATGCATTCGGAAATCATTTTGTAATCAATTTCATTTCCAATTAAGAAAACCGTGTATGGAAACCAAAATCATTTCCTTTTCTTAAACCTCGGGCCTTAGCCCGAAACCATAAACACGGGGCCTCAGCCCAAAACCATGAATCAAAATCTAAGTACAAGAACATAGCCCAAAAATCCATTAAACTATATAAAACCGGGCCACTGCCCAAACACATCCGAAAACATCGGAAATCAACAGTAAACCATAAGTCAATCAAGCTGCTGGATCTCAATCACCGAGTCTTTAAACTCACATATATCAGGCCCTTCCCGGGATATCAACGAGTCTTTAAACTCAAAACACAATCAATAGGCCCTCGGGGGATATCACAAGAACCGAGTATTTAAAACTCAAAACATATCAATCAAGAGCCCTCCTCTGTCACATCAATCAACCGGGTCTTTAAACCCAAAACCAGATCCAACAATAGTACCGGGTCTTTTAACCCAAAACCATGTGTAATTCATAGCAAATCCAGAATTCATTGTAATCCAATTTCCAAAACCAAATCCGAAATCACATTTTATCGAAATGGGTCTTGTGCCCGAATTCACATGCAAATCCAATGTCACAACATCAAATCATTAAAAAAACATGATATGTGTAAACCATATAAAAATCATCCATCAAACCATCATCAAAGTATAATATAAATCGTATTCTCGAAATACGTGCAATTACATATTGCATGTCGAAATACGTGTAAATACGGAAATCGTAAGTACTATAATCTTAAGCATAGAAATCATAGATAGAAAGCATAGAAAATAATTATGTATACATTGAAATTTAGAAAGCAAAGTCCCACTCACACACCGTCCAAACGGCTCGCTTCCGAGCTGCACGTTTTTCCGTAAATTTCGGAAATCACAATTCTTTTTCCAAAATCAATATCGAGGGTCACTAACACTTCAATATACCTCATATAATGGTCCCCAATTTTTATGGGATTTAAATACGTATTTTAAACGTATATGAAAACTTCGGATACACTGAACACTATCGAAACGATAACTGATTTCCTCGAAACTAGTGCCAAAATGTTCTTTACATTAAAAGGAGCAAGTTTCATGTTGAACTCACCTCAAGATTCGGTCTCACGCGCCCCCTTGAGTGGCTGCGCATGAAGCTCACGCGCCCCCTTGAGTGGCTGCGTGTGAAGCTCACGCGCTAGCTACAATGCATGCACTATTCATCGTTCTCACCCGACTGCCTGTTAAACGGGTCTTTCAGCCCGCGTTTTGACTCGGTTCAATCCCGTCCAATTCTAATTTGTTTTCTAAAATTAAAATGTCTAGTAGCATCGTAAACACATGAATTAGAGGTCTGTCATATCAATTCCAACTCTAATTACTTCCAACTATCCAACCCAACTCAAATTTTCGATGACTGTTCATCATTCAATCCCTTCAATTGTCATTGATTTCTTTAAATTGATTAGTTAGGAAGCATCATAGACTCATTCTAACCATGAATTCAGGTTCAATTTGACTTGAACATACCTTTGTATGATCGAACTCAATCATGGAAGTTCCAAACTGCCGCGGGTCCAATTCTTGAGAGTTCCAGAAAGCTCACACGAGCCTCAGTTGTAGTCATCACGACCTCTAATTTGTAATTCGAATTTTTTTGAAATATTTGAACTCCACGGGTTTGGGCTTTCGGGTTTGCTTCCATGGTTCCCGTCATCTTCTCTCTTTCTCTGTTCTATTTCCTCACAATTTCACTCTCACTTCTACTCTAAGTCTCATGGTTTCAGTTTAGGGGATTAATTTTTGTCTTGGATCCTTTCCTCTGTTTCTGTCTCAATTCTACACAGTTCAGGCTTCTTTTATCAATTCATTCAAACCGCTCACTGCCAATACTCATAACATCTTTAGAGTGACATATGTCACTAATTGCACTAAATGAGTCACTAAGTAATTGACTCATCAACACTAGCAAAAGGAAAAAATTTTCCCCTTAGGGACACAATTGACCAAAATGCTCTTTCATGGCTAATTACCAAAATGCCCTTAGCATTCCGTGGTTCGTAACTTTTCCATCCGAACTCCGATTAACGCATGCCGCCTGTCTACGGATTCATTATCTCGAGACCTACCCAACGGTCTTTGAATTATGTGTAAATTCCATGTCGTTTGAAAAGTCAATAATTTTCCTCTTTTTAATCAAATTACCAAATTACCCTTGAACTTCCGAACATTATAACTTTCTCCTCGAATGTCAAAATCGAACGTACCACCTGTCTATGAACTCGTGACGTCCCAAACTACGTCATAGTCATCGGTCAAAGTCCGTTTGACCGTTCGAACCAAAAGAACCGTTCGCCTAATTTCAGGGGTAAAATCGTCATTTTCTTCAAAGTTTCCAAATTTTCCTTTTCCGAATATCCGGGTCGTCACAACCTACCCCCTTTAATGAATTTCGTCCTAGAAATTCTAATCAGTAGGTTTCCATGATATTTTTTCCCAAGGAAGCATGTCTAAGATGAACCCGAAACATAATCAACCTCAATTGGATATAAGTCATACCCAAACTTATAGAAATCATACAACCAGTCTCAATCATTGGTCAACATTGGGAAAAAAGTTCCTTTGTAAATCCCTGCCCCATGGGCAGTCATACCATATACTTACTCGGATTACGTAGTCTAGCTCACGTTTGAGTCCACACAATCCAGGAAATACAAGAATCAGACATATCTTCTCAATCACATGTCATCCACTCATGACATGATACAATGGCTAAATCCTTACGCATATGTCACCAGGCCAATAAACTCATAAGGTCCAATAACTCAGGAACTCATTCCCCTCGCTAAGTCAATCACTTCATACCCCTTTCCCAGGGTCACTATGTATAATGAATTTAACCTTTCCTTCTGTTGTGTTTATCATCACAGGCTTCACTGATATCTACCTCCTGCTAATAAGCACTTAGTACAATCATTCATACCATATTGCAAATCATATCCCTTCCTTAACCTCGACTCCATCATACACCAAGTATGATCCTGCAGTTGGACCCCAATGGTCCAAATGATCAGAAATCATGTACTACTCCACTTCTATGGAGTTCCATCAATAACAGGATTTCACCCATCCTTACGTTATCAAACATGCCAATTCTTGACCAGCTATCTTGTTAGCCTCCCTGCGAATGATACCTGACCCGAAAATACGATCGTAATCTCAACGTATTATGACCATCACCTCATTACACATTAAGCCTTTTTTTGTTTATCAATCATTACTAATCCTGATGGTCGATACAGTACTCGTACATTATTTCCCAGAGGTATATGACCTCTGTATACTCGACCACCTGGGTCGATCCCAACTCATGCAAGGAAAGCAAAACTTCTGAGGGTTCAGCTAGCATCAACACACACCTCACCAAATCCAAAATCTCATTATACACATAGAAAGGGTCAACATCGAACATAAGTCACTGTTTCTCCACTTGTAACCATTCTATCGCAGTTCTCATTTCCAATAACTCTAACCTCCTTCCGAGTCAATCACCATAACTGGAAAAACATTGTAGAGAACCCCTCTACAATCCTCTGTGGTATCCATCGAATGTCAAAACAACTCATGTTCCCCGTGACAATTTTCAATTATTTTCCATTGGCCAATACACCTGTTTCTCCTGGGATTCACACTAATCCCGACCGTTATTCGTATCTGTTCCACAAATCTACTCTGGTCAACCAGACCTAACACTTATTCAACCATATATTTTTCTCTCTGAGGGCATTCAATACATCTGTTCAGTATATCATGTGCCCATCCATAAATGTGAGTACACCAACTAATCATCAATCATGGTACTATACACCATCCCAATGTGGTCAGAATACCTGACTCATCAACTCACAAATATAACTGGTCCATTCGGCCATCCAAGGGTATTACGATGTTGGCCTCTCTCAATAGGCTCAATAATCACAACCTTCCAACAAAACCACAAATCATTAGCTCGTGATACGGGATACTTATCCCATACCGTTACCTTATTAAGTTGTCCATAATCAACATGTAAGCTCAGACCATCATCCCTTTTTCGTCTTACTGCATAAGGAATACTGGATTTCCCCATGGCAACACTGAGCCAAATGAAACCCGTATCTACCAAGTCCTGTACCTGCACCTTTAGTCCTTATGACTCCGTAGGTGCCACATATTAGGGCGTCCAAGAAACAACTCGTATACTCGACATGTTCTCCATCATAAACTCAACCTTCCATCCTGGAAAAATCTCAAGAAATATGTATCGAAAGCAAAGTCCACGCATACACCGTCCAAATGGCTCGCTTCAAAGCTGCACATTTTTCCGTAAATTCCAAAAATCACAATTCCTGCCCAAAATCAGTATCGAGGGTCACTAACACTTCAATATACCTCATATAATTTTCCTCAATTTTTTCCGGGATTTAAATACGTATTTTAAACGTGTACAAAAACTTCGAATGCACTGAATACTATCGAAACGATATCCGATTTCCTCAAAATTAGAGCCAAAATGTTCGTTACTTTACAAGAGCATGTTTCATGTTGAACTCACCTCGAGATTTGGTCCCACGTGCCCCCATACGCCGCCGTGAGTGGCTGCACGTGGAAGCCACGTGCTAGCTACAGTACAGCTACAGTGTTCGTCTTTGCCTGAATACCTGTAAAACGGGTCTTTAGACCAGGTGTTGACCCGGTTCAATCCTGCCAAATTCAACTTGTTTTCTTCTATTAATCCATCACATTGCATCGTAATCATCTGAATTAGTGGTCTGTGATATCAATTCCAATTCTAATTACATCCAACTATCCAACTCAACTCAAATTTTCGAAGACTGTTTCATTATTCAATCCTTTCAATAGTCATCGATTTCTTTAAATTAATCAATTGGGAAGCATCATAGACTCATTCTAACCATGAATACAGGTTCAATTTGACTTGAACATACCTTTGTATGATCGAACTCAATCATGAAATTTCCAAAACCGTTGCAGGTCCAGTTCTTGATCAATTCTCTTCAATTTTGATATGGTCTTAATCAGAAGAGTTCCAGAAAGCTCACACAAGCCTCAGTTGTAGTCATCACGGCCTCTAAGTTAGAATTCGAATTTTTGAAACATTTGAATTCCATGGGTTTGGGTTTCGGGTTTGTTTCCATGGTTTCAGATTCTCATCTTCTCTCCTTCTCTGTTCTATGCCCTCATAATTTCACTTTCACTTCTACTCTGGTTCTCATGGTTTCAGTGACAGGACCCGTCCCCGAAGGACATAGATAACCGTGCTCGGTCCTGCTCCCGTCTGACAAGCCAATTGAAGTTCCGAAATTACCCTCAGCACTTGCCAAACAAGGGATAAACGTACATGTGCCCACTCATGCCTACACCTCCCGATCAGCCTCGATCATCGCGCCACGACCTGGAGGGTCAATAAAAACACAAAAGGTGTGAGTGGACAAAACAAAGGTTTAGAAATATACATTTACCAAATACATTCTTACCCTCCAGTTTTCGCAAACATGCATGCATATCATAAATCATGAGTAAAGTAAAATCTGGGCACAAATAGTTATAAATCACAAATCTCAATAAAACCACGGGACTCATGTCCATATCCAATCTCATATCCAATCTCATATAGTCACGTTATCCCTGCAATGCGTGCAAATCAATAGGCTCAAGAACCGCTCAAAATCCGAGCATCCGCCGCTGTGAACACATCACCAGCCGGTAATCCAGATCGTCGTGAACACATAATCGACCGATCTCCATATAATATAGCACATCTGATCTGAGTCGAGCCTCCCTCGGTTGCACGACAACAGACCGTGCTACGTGACCTCTCCGGGGTACACACATCCATCCCGGAGGCGAGCGTTATCTCTAGGGTTCATTCCGGGGCAACACATTCCTAACCGGAAGCCCTAATATCCAGGGTGCACTTCAGGGGAAACATATCCCACCCCGAAAGCCCTAATATCCACAACATATCATCATCATGAAAACCGGTGAAAAAACAGTTACATTTGAAATCAAAAACCATTTTCAATACAGGGTCTCAGCAAAAAACATAGTTTCCGTAAAATTCATAAAACTAGAGTCCCGATTATTTCACAATCCGAAAAACCATCAATAGCATCATGTAATCACATGGAATTACCAATCCAATCAAAATCACATTTCCATTGGGTCTCACGCCCAAAATATCACTTTCACGCAAATCCGCGTAACCGCGACCTCAGTTGCCATTTTCACATAAATCCAAAAAATATATCCCCAGAGTATTTCAAATCCATCAAATCATTTCTCGACTCATAATCCGAGTCAAAATCAATCTCAAATCCCGGGCCTTCGCCCAAAACAGTAAGACCACAGTTGTCTCAAAAATCGTGCCCAAAATCAGATAAAATAATATAATATTCCCAAAATTCGGAAATCATCACATCAAAATATAAATCATACCAAAGCATGTCAAATCAGATCATAAAGCATTTGAAACAGATATGCATGCATTCAGGGTAGAAAATAAAAGTCCACTCACACATCGTCCTTATCGCTCGCTTTGCGAGCTGCACGTTTTTTTCGTAATTTCCGGAAGTCACGATTCCTGTCCAAAATCATTATCGAGGGTCACTAACATCTCAATATACCTCATATAATTTTTCCCAATTTTTTCGGGATTTAAATACGTATTTTAAACGTAACATAAACCTTCGGACCCTCGAAACAATATCGAAACGGTGTCCGATTTTCTCGAAATCAGTGCCAAAAATGTTCGTTAGATTAAATAGGACAAAAGTCATATTGACCTTACCTCGAGATTCGGGCTCACGCGCCGCCGTGAGTGGCTGCGCGTTGGAGCCACGCGCCTGCACAGTAAAGTGCTACAGTCGTTGTCTTCACCCGGATTCCTGGTAAACGGGTCCGGCTGGCCCGCGAGATGACCCTACGGTATTCCTGCCGATTTGTCATCGATTCCTTCAATTGAACCATCAACTAGCATCGTTAGGTGTCTAATTAGGGTTATGTAACATTAATTTCAATGGAACTTACCTTAATCTAGTCGACTTTAAGTTCGAATGTCGAAGAACAATTAAGCACTGTGCATCCTTCAATCGCGATCAATTCCCGTTATTTTCTTGAAATTGATTCATTCAGAAGTGTCATAGGATCCATATAAATTTGTTTCTCAGGTCAATTTCTCCATTCAACCCCTCCAAATTCACGACTCAACCTTGAATAATCGAGGAGTTGAGGAACTCCGTTCATGGACGAAACAACGTTAATTCCCTTCGATTTTAATCGGGTTTGACTCGCCTTGAGCCCAATAACCTTAATCCAAGGTCAATTTGATCAAATAGTGGCTGATTTGAAAAACCCGAAATCGAAAGGAAATAAAGGTTTGTGAATTCGGGTTCCATGGTTTTCAGTTTTCTTCCCTCTGTTCATCCTCTTAGTCGCTTGCTTACACACTCTCAATCACCCTCAACAACTCGAACATGGAGAGCTCTTGGCTGGGTTTCAATTTGAACATACATCTCCTCTGTTTTTGATGAATGTATACGACATACACAAACACGTATTTGAATTAATCCTCATCACTTTGCCACTAATTCACCTCTAATTGTGACAGATGTCACTCAAAGAGCTAACCGACTCACCAAATTGGCTGAATCAGCCATCAGCCGCACTGATTAATTAAAACCCAGTCAAATTACCATTTTACCCTTTCCTTTAATATTACCAAATTGCCCTTCACCATCGCATGCCCGTAACTTTTTCATCCAAACCATGATTGACGCATGTCGTCTGTCTACAGATTCAGCGTCTCGAGACCTACCCAACGGTACTTACGAAAAGTCCAAACACGGTTCCGATCAAAAAGTCAACAAATGGCCCATTTTTAACCACTTTACCAAATTACCAATAAACTTCCGAACATCATAACTTTCTCCTCGAATGTCGGAATCGGACGTGCCACCTGTCTATGAACTCGTGACGTCCCAAACTACGTCACAGTCATCGGTAAAAGTCTGTTTGACCGTTCAAACCAAAAGCCAACCGTTTGCCCAATTCCAAGGGAAAAATCGTCATTTTCCTTCAAACTTTCCTTTTTTCGTATTTCCGGGGCGTTACAACCTACCCCCCTTAACGAATTTCATCTCGAAATTCCAATCTCCTGAGGAATATATACATGAACCAAAAACATAAGCACTCGCATACCCTTTCGGTTCAATCAAACCGAATATCAGTCCAAATCAAACCTTGGGAACCTCAATACTTTAGGCCCCATCACTAGGTCCACATCGAGACATATCTCTCTGTAAACCACTGCCCCACGGGCAGTCATATCCGAGCCTACTCAAAATACGGATCCTAGCTTTACGTCCGAGTATACACAATCCAGAAGTCATAAGTACCAGTACCATCATCTCAATCACATGTCATTTACTCATGACATGGTACAACGATTGAAGTTATCATACATATGCCACCCGGCCACCAGGCCAATAATCACATACGGTTCAATAAATCGGGAACTCATTCCCCTCATCAAGTCAATCACTTTATACCCCCCTTTATCATCATAGGCTTCACTGATGCCTACCCCTGCCAATACCTGGCACCCAATACAATCAGTTATACAATATCACAAATCATATCCATGTCTCAACCTCGACTCCATCCAACATCATACACCAAGTATGATCCTGCAGTTAGACCCCAATGGTCTGAATGATCGAACATCATGTACCACTCCAATCCTATGGAGTTCCATCAATAATAGGATTCACCTATCCTCACATGATCAAACATGAAAATTCCTGATTGGCTATCTTATTAGCCTCTCCGCAAATAATACCTGACCCGACAACGCGGATAAAATCTCCATGTATCCTGACCATCGCCTCATCGCACATTAAGCTTATCAATCATGTTTAATCCGGATGGTCAATAAAGTACTTATACATACATTCCTTCCCAGAGGTATGACCTCTGCATACTCGATCCATGGGTCACTATGATCGATCTCAAATCATGCAAGGAAAAGAAAACGCCTGAGGGTTCAGCTAGCATCGATAATCCCAGCCTTATGCTACCAAAGCACACCTCACCAAATCCCACATTTCATAGTAACATATCACTATGCACACAGAACGGGTCACATCAAGCATAAGTCACTGTTTCTCCACTTGAAATCATTCTATTTCAGTTTTCAGTTTCAATAACTCCGACCTCCTTCTGGGTCAATCACCATAACTGGCAACACATTGTAGAGAACCCCTCTACAATACTCCATGGTATCCATCCAATCTCAAACACCTCATTTTAGTTTCCATTAACCAATACATCTGTTTCTCATGGGATTCACACTAATCCCGACTGTTCTTAGTATATGTTCCACGAACCTACTCTGGTCGACCAAATCTAACACTTATCCAACCATATATTTTTCTCTCTGAGTGCATTCAATACATCTGTCAAGTATATTACACGCTCACCTGTACATGTGAGTACACCAATCGTCATCAATTATGGTACCATACAGCATCCAAATATGGTCAAAATACCTGACCCATCCACTCACAAACATAACCGGTTCATTTGCCCATCCAAAGGCATCACCATTGGCTAACCTAGCCTCATCAACTCAGATATCATATTTATCTCTTTTAGTCACAACTATTAGTCATCACCATGTTGGCCACTCTTATGATGTGACGACCCGTCCCGAATTAGCGAGATTAATTAAGGATTAATTACGGATTAGCGTGACTAATCGGAGATTAGACGAGAATTAGCGGACGTTCGGGCGAAATGACGATTTTGCCCATGGAATGGGCAAATCGTTGACTTTTTGTTTAGGCGGTCAAATGGAATTTGGCCGATGACCGTGACGTAGTTCGTGACGTCACGAATTCATAGACAGGTAGCACGCTCGATTCCGACGTTCGAGGAGGAAGCTATGACGTTCGGAAGCCCAAGGGCATTTTGGTAATTTGGGTGAATATGAGGTCAAAAGTTGACTTTTTGACCGGGCAGTCAGATGGCCGAGGGCCGAAGACCGTTACGTAGATCACGACGATACGAATCCATAGACAGACGGCACGTAGAATTTGAACGTTCGACGACGAAGTTACGGTTCACGAAAGTTCTGAGATACTATTCATAGTGACGCATTTTACGAGGCGCTTTTGGACTTTAGTGGGCCCAGTTGCTTTTCAGCAACCAATGGATGAGTGACAAGTGTCACTCATCCACTGGCTACCATCCCACATACATGCATATCATCCCTTGCATTTTGCATTGATCATTCCCATTTTCCCCAAAACCCGATCACCATACCCACCCCAATTCCAAACCGTTAACCCTTTAAACATGACTGGGAGGCCAGAGAAGGAAGAGAGGACCAGACGGAGGTGGTGGCTGGCCCAGGAAGCACCGCCATGGACGGCGGCGGGGGCTCGCCGTACAGGTATCGGTTTAAACCGATTTTAACCCATTTTCCGTTTTAATCATTATGGGTCGATTTGGACGGGTTTACAGCATTAAATAGGTTATTAGGATTGTTTTGGGGTGGTTTTGGGAGTACTGGACAGCTATGAAGCCGTGGGTAAGGTTTTGGATAGTTGAACCGAAGAGGGAGTTTTGGAACGGGCGGGTTTAGCGTGTTTTAGGTGGTTTTGTTGATTGGGTTAGATAGGAAATGAGAAAAGAGGAATTTTAGTATTGAAATGGGACAAAACGGACGAAAAATGAGGGTTGTAGGAGCTTGGACCGGTCACGCCGGTCCAGTTGCAGGGTTGGACCGGGCCAGTCGGTCTGAAGCGGCCGCTGAAGGTTGAAGACGATCCACAGTAGCCGGCGCGTGGGCCCACGCGCAGGCCACTTCCAGGGGCGCGTGACGGCGCGTGAGGTGGTTTTTGGGGAAGGTTCCAACATACGAAATCATCTATTCGATGTAACGAACATTTTGGGACTGGTTTCGTGTCAATCGGACATCGTTTCGATATAATTCGGGACGTCCGAAGGTTTATGTTCGCGTTTAAAAATAGTTAGAAATTCCGAAAAATTACGGGACTATAGCGAGGGGTTATTTAGGTAGTTAGTAACCCTCTAAATTAAATTGGATAGGTTCAGGAATCCCGGAGGTGACGTTTGACCCGGGAGACGATTATGGCACGCGTATCGAGGCACAGCTTCGGACGGTCTGTGAGTGGACCTTTCTTTCGAACTTGATGCATGCATAAATGTTTTATAAGTGTTTTATTATATGTTTTTGCGATGCCATGAGTGCATTTGTTTGTGGTAGCCTAGGTTTTACGTATTTGCACGTATTTCGAGATTTCCAGTTTTATACGATGCTTATACGTTCTAGGTTTTCAACGAGCGTTTACTAAACGGATTTCGGATTTAGAAACATGAACTCGGGCGCAAGACCCAATTGATTTATAAACTCTCGGACCTGGAGTCCTTTTGATTTGACGAGGAATCGGACCTAGGGTCCATTTGAGCTATACGATCGGACCGAGGGTCCAGTTGGTTTACGATTCGGGTTTAAGGCCCAGTTAGTTGTACTATCGGGCTTAATGCCCCGTTGATTGATGATATCGGGCCTGAGACCCATTTAGTTGAGATATCGGGCTTAGGGCCCTATTGGTTGTAAAATCAGACTTGAGGTCCTGTTGAGTTTATGGTTCGGGCTTAGGGCCCAGTTATTCGTGTTATCGGGCTTGAGTCCTAGTTCAGTTTGTGAAATGAGTATTTGGGCATGAGACTGACAGGACCCGCCCCGATCCCACAGGGACCACAAGGGGACGTGCCCTGCTCCCGTCTGACACCCAATAATTCATACCAATTTTAACCTCAAAAAATGCAAATGCATAAATAACCAAATTAAAGTTATACATCAAATCCGAATTAAACAGATGTCAGACAAGGGATGAAATCCAAACGACAAGTTGCGAGCACGACTCTAACATACACCTGCGGGTACACCACCCAACAGGGGTTCAGGTACGCAGAAGTGGATCTATGCCTCAGCCTCAGGTTCCTCCTTTACCTCACTAGCACGACCTGGAGGGGTTACCAAAACAATAAGGGTGAGTGGGCCGAAACTCAAGTTTATAAAATCGTTAGTAAGTAAAACATATAATTTACCCCTCCGTTTTCCAAACATGCATGCATCAGAATTTAAAACCATAAGTCATATAATATGTATCATAAGGCATATAATAAAACCATAAACATAATTTTAGCCACTGCACTATACACTCCAATCCCGACATCCCCGATGTCTGACGTCCCTGACGTCCAATAAGGTCACAATCTCAAGGCTACGCGTGTCACTCGGGTCTCAATTCCGAGTTCAATCCCCGAACCCCGTTCGGGTACAGCATCCCCGATGCTTAGCGTCATAGACGCTGGACGTTGTAGACGTCCGTGACCACTCCGGGGTACCTCATCCGGAGGAGACAGTATCATAAGAATGGATCTATACAGTGCAGTATTAAATACATTTTATTGATATCCACATGCAAAACATATATGTATACATATGTAAAATCCGAACCGATCGTTTCGTTTCATCAGACGGGTCTCAAGCCCAAAATACCGTGAAACGTGCCATAACTGAAATTTCAATATCATCAAAACCATATCTTGATTCCAGCATGTGAACATATAAGTAAATCAGAAAACATTTAAACATGCAAAGGTTTAATGAAAACGGGCCCACTCACAGTACGATCCCGCGGTGAACCTGCGCGTACGAACTTGTACCGGGATTATCGTACAATTCCTGTCAGTCCAAATCACATGTAAGGGTCACTACAAGTCTTAACTGTTTAACCACAAAGTCTGAAATAGAAACCGGCCCAGGGAAGCCGTCCAACACGTTTTCCCGAGGCAACCGGCCCTAAACTGACCCATCAAAACTATCTCAGATCAACATGGTTAATTCACCAAAAATGTTCAGAATGATGAGAGGAACAAAAATCATGTTGATCGTGATCAGAGATAAGGTCTAACGCGCCCTTACGCGCCGCCCAAAGTGGCTGCGCGTGAAAGTCACGCGCCTGACATTGTAGCTACAGTGTCACCTCCTTCACCCGTTTGTCTGTAATACAGGCCTGCCACCCGCGGCTTGACCCGGTTGAATACCCGTCAATTCTTACTCGATTTCAATCCAATTTGATCCTGACATGTTCATTAACTATCCAATTTAGGTTCTGTGACAAAAAATCAACCTCGACACATCCCCAAACGACCCATCGACCCGCGATCAACCAATCGGGTCAATCACCAGAACTTCCTGGTTTCAAACCCATTGTCCCAATTAACTTCACAGGAAGCATAATAGTATCAAAATGAAAAAAAATGAACAATCAATTGTGTCTGAAAGTACCTGAAGGTTGTCGTCCCAAGCTCTGCAACTTCCCTGAAAACAGCAGCCTCCGTCCTAGCTCAAACCGTGGCTGATGGCCTTTCGATTTCGATGTGGTTGAGTTCCAAACACTCCCAGAAGACTAAACCAGACCTTGGTTTGGTCCAACACTCACCAGAAACCAAAAAACCCGATTTTCCCTCCAAAAATTCCCGAAATGGTTTTCTCTCTGGTTCCACTCCTATTTTCAGTCTTTTCAACACCAGAGTGAAGCTCAAACACTATATAATCAGTTTTTAAACAATTTCCAGCCGTCCCAGAGGCTCGTGGGTGTCCTATCTGTCCACTGAAATTTGTCCCCCGAAAGCTTCGAATTTCAATTAACAATTTGATCGTGCAGGTTGGACGGTTCAGGCCACGTTCAAAAGCAAAAGACAGCCCAGACTTTCCAGCACATATTAGCATAATCAATTGTGCACTGAACCACCGCACATGGTGGTGCCGTCCATGGTTCCCCCGCGGTCAATTGTGCACTGAACCAACCGCACATGGTGGTGCCGTCCATGGTTCCCCCGCGGTTGCTACAGTAATCAGAGCAAAAGACCAAAATGCCCCTAGTTCAATAATTACCAATGGTCCTTGGGTCATGTGAAAATTAGTTGTCAAACGAAAAGTCAACATTTTTGCCCCGTGAAGTCCAACTTACGGTAATGTCCCTGAACTTCCGATAGTCATAATATTTTCCCTGATCGTCCGAATTGGACGTGCCACCTGTCTATGGACTCGTGACGTCCCGAACTACGTCACGGTCACTGGTCAAAGTCCATTTGACCTACTAATCAAAAAGTCAACAATTTTGACCATACCATTCACAAGGGTAAAAACGTCAATTCACATATTAAATTACAATATTAAAATCCTCGAATTTCCGGGGTGTTACAACCTTCCCCCCTTAAGAAATTTCGTCCGAAATTTCAAAGAAACAAATGAGGAAATTGTTCTCGCATCTGAGCCTCAGGCTCCCATGTGGCTTCTTCCACATTCTGGTTTCTCCAGAGAATCTTCACGAGAAGGATCGTCTTCCGATGTAGTACCTTGTCCTTCCGATCCAAGATCTGTACTGGTTGTTCTTCGAAGCACAAAATCCTCCCGTAGTTCGACAGGTTGTTCCCCCAGTACATGCGAAGCATCATGTACGTACTTCCGTAGCATCGATATGTGGAAAACATCGTGAACTCTAGATAGTTCTGGAGGTAGTGCCAATCTGTATGCAACTCTGCCAATCCTTTCCACGATCTCATAAGGTCCGATAAAACGCGGACCTCAGCTTCCCCCGTCGACCAAAGCGGATAATCCCTTTCCACGGAGATAACTTCAGGAAGACAAAATCTCCCACTTCAAATTCCAAGTCTCGAATCCGTCGATCAGCATAACTCTTCTGGCGATCCTGTGCCGCCTTCAATCTCTCCTTGATAACACAAACAGTTTCCATGGTTAAGTCCATCAATTCCAGCCCTACAGCCGCTCGTTCTCCTATCTCCGTCCAGCAGATAGGTGTCCTGCACTATCGACCATACAGTGCCTCATAGGGGTGTCATCCCGATGCTTGCCTGATAGCTGTTGTTGTAAGGGAATTCCATTAATGGCAAATGAGTATCCCTAGAGTCCCTGAAACTGTAGCACGCATGACCTCATCATGTCTTCCAGGGTTTTGAATGGTCCGTTCAGACTGTCCATCGGTCTGTGGATGGAACGCAGTACTGAAACGTAGGGTGGTTCCCAAAGTATCTTGCAGACTCCGCCAGAACCTGGAAGTGAAATGCGGATCATGATCGGACACGATCGATTCCGGCGTACCATGCAATCGTATGATTTCCTTTACGAACAATTGAGCCAGTCGGTTAGGTTTATAAGTTTCCTGAACTGGCAGAAAATGGGCTGACTTGGTTAATCGATCCACGATCACCCATACTCCGTCCACTCCACTCTGAGTCCTGGGTAACTTAAAGACGAAGGTCCATGGTGATGTGATCCCACTTCCACTCGGGAATCGGAAGTGGCTGCATAGCCCCATAAGGTCTCTGCCGTTCCGCCTTAACCTGCTGACAGGTTAAGCATTTGCTCACGAACCTCAGCAATATCCATCTTCATTCCTGGCCACAAATAATGGTTCCGGAGGGTACGGTACATCTTTTGTACCTCCCGGATGCATAGCATAAGCCGAACTATGGGCCTCCTCAAGAATCTCGGCCCGTAACTCTGCCACTGCAGGTACACACAAATGGCCCATCTTCACAAGTGCTCCATCGTCCCGGATGGAAAAATCCTGTCTCCCATCCGCATCGACCTCAATCCTGTTAAATACAGAGTATCGGATCCTGAAGTTGTGCCTCGATGATCCGATCAATCAGTACTGGTCGTACATGGAAGCTGGCCAACAAAGCTCCATGCTCATCCGTACCCAAAATAACTCCCCGCCTTCCGGAGTTCCACCAGCAAAGGAAGATACACCATCTCCAAGTGTGCAACAGATCCCGCCGACTTCCTGCTGAGTGCATCAGCCACCACATTGGCCTTACCCGGATGGTACTCGATCGTACAGTCATAATCTTTCAGCAGCTCTAACCATCTCCGTTGTCTCATGTTAAGCTCCTTCTGAGTGAATAGGGTACTTTAGGCTTTGGTGGTCGGTGTATATCCGGCACGTTGCGCCGAAAAGATAATGTCTCCATATTTTTAGAGCATGAACTACCGCAGCCAACTCCAAATCATGGGTTGGTAGTTCAACTCATGAGTCTTTAGCTGCCGGGATGCGTAAGCGATAACCTTGCCAGTTTGCATCAACACGCAGCCCAAACCTTGTAGTGAAGCGTCACTAAAGACCACGAATTCTCCACTGTCATCCGGTAATGCAAGGACAGGTGCAGTGGTCAATCGATCTTTCAACTCTTGAAAACTCCCGATCGCACTGCTCGTCCCAAATAAACTTCACTCCCTTCCGAGTCAGACGAGTCAATGGTGCAGCAATTTTGGAGAAACCCTCCACGAATCTTCGGTAAGTAACCTGCTAATCCGACAAAACTCCGCACCTCCGTTAATGTTGTCGGTCTAGCCCAGTTAGTCACCTCTTCTGTTTTCTGGGGATCCACGCAAATCCCATCCGTCGATATCACAATGTCCCCAGAAAACCAATACTGCTCAGGCCAAAACCTGACACTTGCTCAGCTTGGCGTACAACTGTTCTTGTCTCCGCTTCTCCAAGACTAACCGTAGATGTTCCTCATGTGCTCGGGGCACTCCCCGAGTACACCAAGATATCATCAATGAACACAATCACGAACTTATCTAGGTAGGGTCGGAAGACCCGGTTCATCAGATCCATGAATGTTGTCGGAGCATTCGTCAAGCAAAAGGCATAACAAGGAACTCATAGTGTCCGTAACGGGTTCGAAAAGCAGTTTTCGGAATATCTTCCTCCGAAATCCTCAGTTGGTGATACCCAGACTGCAAATCAATTTTCGAGAAGCACTGAGCTCCCCGCAACTGGTCAAAACAGGTCATCGATCCTGGGTAGAGGATACTGGTTCCTCAGTGTCACCTTGTTGAGTTGTCGATAGTCAATACACAAACGAAGACTCCCCTCCTTCTTTTTTACGAACAACACCGGTGCTCCCCCACAGTGAAGTACTCGGTCGGACATATCCCAATTTCCACCAACTCCTGCAACTGAGTTTTGAGTTCTCGTAACTCGGCCGGCGCCATCCGGTATGGCGGCGGGGTGCCTGGGATATAGGTCGGGGTACCAGGGAGTAGTTCAATAGTAAACTCAAACTCCCGCGATGGCGGTAATCCAGGTAAGTCTTCCGGGAAAACATCCGGAAACTCACGTACCACCGGTATCGTCGTCGATACCCGGAGTATCAACCTGCTCCGACACGACATGCTCCAGATAACCCTGGCATCCCTTCCGTAGAAGTTTGGTAGCAGTAAGTGAAGAAATCACTTCAGGAGGCGAACCGTCACATTCCCCCTGAAAGATAACCTCCGGTAAACCCGGGCTCCGCAGAATAACTTGCTTGCTACAGCAATCGATGAGCGATCCATGCTCCGATAGCCAATCCATCCCCAGGATTATATCGAAGTCGTGGATATCAAGAACAATTAAATCCGCTGGTAAATCCACATCCTCAATTCTTACCGGGCACCTCCGAATCACCTGATTCACAAGGTACACGATGCCCATCGGGGGTGCTAACATCCATTTCGCAATCTAAGGCTGATACCGCACAATCAAGCATACCAGCACAACTCTTCGAAATAAAAGAATGTGTAGCCCCCGCATCCATCAATACACGTACAAGAAGGTTTAGGATATGTAGTGTACCCTGTAACCACGCCTGGGGCAGTCCTCGCCTGCTGCTGGGTCATAGCAAACACTTGAGCCCTAGGCCCCTCCATTCCGTCCCGCGGCCCGCGCACACCACGCCCAGCACCTCGGTCACCTCCCTGACCGCGACCCTCCATTAGTGTGGGAAGCCGTGCTCTGCACCACACTAGAGCCCCCAGCGTCGTTGCCCTTGGACAACAGCGGGAAATCACAGGCATAGTGGCCCTCCTCTCCGCAAGCAAAGCAGGTTACGGGCCTCGGCCTGTCCGAATGCCCACCAGAAGCACCGCTCCAAGATGAACGCTGCCCCAGAGTTGTATCCTGATCCTCTGCCCTGAGAGCCTCCGCGTTGACCCGACCAGCCACGACCCTTTGAAGGATGAGGGTGCTCCCCCTGTAGCCCCTCCCTTGTTGTTCTTCTGGCCTGATGGCCAACGGTGTGGGCGATCCTGACATCGCCCCTCGCCCGAAGGCTGTCGTGTCTGGTGTACCGCCAGGACTGTCCTCGACACGCACCGCAGCATCGACCATATCTCTCAGTGAAGCATGAGTAGCAGCAGTCACACTTGCCCGGGATCTCCCCTCGGAGACCAAGCTCAAACCTTTGACATTTGTCCTCCTCCGTGCTCACGAATGATGCAGCGAACCAGGATAGTTTCCCGAAAGTCTGCTCGTAGTCCGCAACGGACATATCCCCCCTGCTCTAGCCTCAGGAACTCCGCCTCCCGCGCCGCGCGAAAAGATCGCGAGGTAGTACTGGTCCAGAAATCGGGAACGGAAAGCTTCCCAAGTAGTGGTATGGACAGACCACCCAGACATTTCAAGGCGTGCCACCACAGGTAGGCTCCTCCTTCCAGCAAGAAGGCCGCTAAGGTCACTCGTATCGCCCCGGAGGGCAGTGCATCACCGAGAAGATCCTCTCCCACTTGGTGATCCAATCATGAGCATCCTCGGGATTTGATCCCCCAAAACGTTGAGCCCTTTCAATGCTTGCGCATTCCATCTCCCTTTCCAGATCCTCGTCAGTTCGTGTATACAATATCGCAAATCATATCCATGTCTCAACCTCGACTCCATGCAACATCATACACCAAGTATGATCCTGCAGTTAGACCCCAATGGTCTGAATGATCGAACATCATGTACCACTCCAATCCTATGGAGTTCCATCAATAATAGGATTCACCTATCCTCACATGATCAAACATGAAAATTCCTGATTGGTTATCTTATTAGCCTCTCCGCAAATAATACTTGACCCGACAACGCGGTCAAAATCTCCACGTATCCTGACCATCGCCTCATCGCACATTAAGCTTATCAATCATGTTTAATCCGGATGGTCAATAAAGTACTTATACATACATTCCTTCCCAGAGGTATGACCTCTACATACTCGATCCATGGGTCACTATGATCGATCTCAAATCATGCAAGTAATAGAAAACGCCTGAGGGTTCAGCTAGCATCGATAATCCCAGCCTTATGCTACCGAAGCACACCCTCACCCAAATCCCACATTTCATAGTAACATATCACTATGCACACAAAACGGGTCACATCGAGCATAAGTCACTGTTTCTCCACTTGAAATCATTCTATTTCAGTTTTCAGTTTCAATAACTCCGACCTCCTTCTGGGTCAATAACCATAACTGGCAACACATTGTAGAGAACCCCTCTACAATACTCCATGGTATCCATCCAATCTCAAACACCTCATTTTAGTTTCCATTAACCAATACATCTGTTTCTCATGGGATTCACACTAATCCCGACTGTTCTTAGTATATGTTCCACGAACCTACTCTGGTCGACCAGATCTAACACTTATCCAACCATATATTTTTCTCTCTGAGGGCATTCAATACATCTGTCAAGTATATTACACGCTCACCTGTACATGTGAGTACACCAATCATCATCAATTATGGTACCATACAACATCCAAATATGGTCAAAATACCTGACCCATCCACTCACAAACATATCTGGTTCATTTGCCCATCCAAAGGCATCACCATTGGCCTAACCTAGCCACATCAACTCAGATATCATATTTATCTCTTTTAGTCACAACTATTAGTCATCACCATGTTGGCCACCCTTATGATGTGACGACCAGTCCCGAATTAGCGAGATTAATTAAGGATTAATTACGGATTAGCGAGACTAATCGGAGATTAGACGAGAATTAGCGGACGTTCGGGCAAAATGACGATTTTTCCCTTGGAAATGGGCAATTCGTTGACTTTTGTTTAGGCGGTCAAATGGAATTTGGCCGATGACCGTGACGTAGTTCGTGACGTCACGAATTCATAGACAGGTGGCACGCTCGATTCCGACGTCCGAGGAGGAAGTTATGACGTTCGGAAGCCCAAAGGCATTTTGATAATTTGGGTGAATAGGAGGTCAAAAGTTGACTTTTTGACCGGGCAGTCAGATGGCCGAGGGCCGAAGACCGTTACGTAGATCACGACGATACGAATCCATAGACAGACGGCACGTCGAATTTGAACGTTCGACGACGAAGTTACGGTTCACGAAAGTTCTGAGATACTATTCATAGTGACGCGTTTTACGAGGCGTTTTGGACTTTAGTGGGCCCAGTTGCTTTTTCAGCAACCAATGGATGAGTGACAAGTGTCACTCATCCACTGGCTACCATCCCACATACATGCATATCATCCCTTGCATTTTGCATCGATCATTCCCATTTTCCCCAAAACCCGATCACCATACCCACCCCAAATCCAAACCCTTAACCCTTTAAACATGACTGGGAGGCCAGAGAAGGAAGAGAGGACCAGACGGAGGTGGTGGCTGGCCCAGGAAGCACCGCCATGGGACGGCGGCGGGGGCTCGCCGTACAGCTATCGGTTTAACCGATTTTAACCCATTTTCCGTTTTAATCATTATGGGTCGATTTGGACGGGTTTACAGCATTAAATAGGGTTATTAGGATTGTTTTGGGGTGGTTTTGGGAGTACTGGACAGCTGTGAAGCCGTGGGTAAGGTTTTAGATAGTTTAACCGAAGAGGGAGTTTTGGAACGGGTGGGTTTAGCGTGTTTTAGGTGGTTTTGTTGATTGGGTTAGATAGGAAATGAGAAAAGAGGAATTTTAGGATTGAAATGGGACAAAACGGACGAAAAAATGAGGGTTGTAGGAGCCTGGACCGGTCACGCCGGTCCAGTTGCAGGGATGGACCGGGCCAGCCGGTCTGAAGCGGCCGCTGAAGGTTGAAGACGATCCACAGTAGCCGGCGCGTGGGCCCACGCGCAGGCTACTTCCAGGGGCGCGTGACGGCGCGTGAGGGGGTTTTTGGGGATGGTTCCAACATACGAAATCATCTATTCGATGTAACGAACATTTTGGGACTGGTTTCGTGTCAATCGTACATCGTTTCGATATAATTCGGGACGTCCGAAGGTTTATGTTAGCGTTTAAAAATAGTTAGAAATTCCGAAAAATTATGGGACTATAGCGAGGGGTTATTTAGGTAGCTAGTAACCCTCTAAATTAAATTGGATAGGTTCAGGAATCCCGGAGGCGACGTTTGACCCGGGAGACGATTATGGCACGCGTATCGAGGCACAGCTTCGGACGGTCTGTGAGTGGACCTTTCTTTCGAACTTGATGCATGCATAAATGTTTTATAAGTGTTTTATTATATGTTTTGTGATGACATGAGTGCATTTGTTTGTGGTAGCCTAGGTTTTACGTATTTGCACGTATTTCGAGATTTCCAGTTTTATACGATGCTTATACGTTCTAGGTTTTCAACGAGCGTTTACTAAACGGATTTTGGATTTAGAAACATGAACTCGGGCGTATGACCCAATTGATTTATAAACTCTCGGACCTGGAGTCCATTTGATTTGACGAGGAATCGGACCTAGGGTCCATTTGAGCTATACGATCGGACCGAGGGTCCAGTTGGTTTATGATTCGGGTTTGAGGCCCAGTTGGTTGTACTATCGGGCTTAATGCCCCGTTGATTGATGATATCGGGCCTGAGACCCATTTAGTTGAGATATCGGGCTTAGGGCCCTATTGGTTGTAAAATCAGACTTGAGGTCCTGTTGAGTTATGGTTCGGGCTTAGGGCCCAATTATTCGTGTTATCGGGCTTGAGTCCCAGTTCAGTTTGTGAAATGAGTATTTGGGCATGAGACTGACAGGATCCGCCCCGATCCCACAGGGACCACAAGGTGACGTGCCCTGCTCCCGTCTGACACCCAATAATTCATGCCAATTTTAACCTCAAAAAATGCAAATGCATAAATAACCAAATTAAAGTTATACATCAAATCCGAATTAAACAGATTTCAGACAAGGGATGAAATCCAAACGACAAGTTGCGAGCACGACTCTAACATACACCTGCGGGTACACCACCCAACAGGGGTTCAGGTACGCAGAAGTGGATCTATGCCTCGGCCTCAGGTTCCTCCTCTACCTCACTAGCACGACCTGGAGGGGTTACCAAAACAATAAGGGTGAGTGGGCCGAAACTCAAGTTTATAAAATCGTTAGTAAGTAAAACATATAATTTACCCCTCCGTTTTCCAAACATGCATGCATCAGAATTTAAAACCATAAGTCATATAATATGTATCATAAGGCATATAATAAAACCATAAACATAATTTTAGCCACTGCACTATACACTCCAATCCCGACATCCCCGATGTCTGACGTCACGGACGTCCAATAAGGTCACAATCTCAAGGCTACGCGTGCCACTCGGGTCTCAATTCCGAGTTCAATCCCCGAACCCCGTTCGGGTACAGCATCCCCGATGCTTAGCGTCATAGACGCTGGACGTTGTAGACGTCCGTGACCACTCCGGGGTACCTCATCCGGAGGAGACAGTATCATAAGAATGGATCTATACAGTGCAGTATTAAATACATTTTATTGATATCCACATGCAAAACATATATGTATACATAGGTAAAATCCGAACCGATCGTTTCGTTTCATCAGACGGGTCTCAAGCCCAAATACCGTGAAACGTGCCATAACTGAAATTTCAATATCATCAAAACCATATCTTGATTCCAGCATGTGAACATATAAGTAAATCAGAAAACATTTAAGCATGCAAAGGTTTAATGAAAACGGGCCCACTCACAGTACGATTCCGCGGTGAACCTGCGCGTACGAACTTGTACCGGGATTATCGTACAATTCCTGTCAGTCCAAATCACATGTAAGGGTCACTACAAGTCTTAACTGTTTAACCCCAAAGTCCGAAATAGAAACCGGCCCAGGAAGCCGTTCAACACGTTTCCCGAGGCAACCGCCCTAAACTGACCCATCAAAACTATCTCAGATCAACATGGTTAATTCACCAAAAATGTTCAGAATGATGAGAGGAACAAAAAGCATGTTGATCGTGATCAGAGATAAGGTCTAACGCGCCCTCACGCGCCGCCCAAAATGGCTGCGCGTGAAAGTCACGCGGCTGACACTGTAGCTACAGTGTCACCTCCTTCACCCGTTTGTCAATAATACAGGCCTGCCACCCGCAGCTTGACCCGGTTGAATACCCGTCAATTCTTACTCGATTTCAATCCAATTTGATCCTGACATGTTCATTAACTATCCAATTTAGGTTCTGTGACAAAAATCAACCGCGACACATCCCCAAACGACCCATCGACCCGCGATCAACCAATCGGGTCAATCACCAGAACTTCCTGGTTTCAAACCCATTGTCCAATTAACTTCACAGGAAGCATAATAGTATCAAAACGAACCAAAATGAACAATCAATTGTGTCTGAAAGTACCTGAAGGTTGTCGTCCCAAGCTCTGCAACTTCCCTGAAAATAGCAGCCTCCGTCCTAGCTCAACCGTGGCTGATGGCCTTCGATTTCGATGTGGTTGAGTTCCAAACACTCCCAGAAGACTAAACCAGGCCATGGTTTGGTCCAACACTCACCGGAAACCAAAAACCCGATTTCCCTCCAAAAATTCCCGAAATGGTTTCTCTCTGGTTCCACTCCTATTTTCAGTCTTTTCAACACCAGAGTGAAGCTCAAACACTATATAATCAGTTTTAAACAATTTCCAGCCGTCCCAGAGGCTCGTGGGTGTCCAATCTGTCCACTGAAATTTGTCCCCCGAAAGCTTCGAATTTCAATTAACAATTTGATCGTGCAGGCTGGACGGTTCAGGCCACGTTCAAAAGCAAAAGACAGCCCAGACTTTCCAGCACATATTAGCATAATCAATTGTGCACTGAACCACCGCACATGGTGGTGCCGTCCATGGTTCCCCCGCGGTTGCTACAGTAATCAGGATAAAAGACCAAAATGCCCCTGGTTCAATAATTACCAAAATGCCCCTCACTTTCTAGACCCGTAACTTAGCCATACGAAATCCGATTTCGGCGTGCCGCCTGTCTACGGACTCAGGATATCGAGACCTACCTAACGGTCCTTGGGTCATGTGAAAATTAGTTGTCAAACGAAAAGTCAACATTTTCGCCCGTGAAGTCCAACTTACGGTAATGTCCCTGAACTTCCGATAGTCATAACTTTTTCCCTGATCGTCCGAATTGGACGTGCCACCTGTCTATGGACTCGTGACGTCCCGAACTACGTCACGGTCACTGGTTAAAGTCCATTTGACCTACTAATCAAAAAGTCAACAATTTTGACCATACCATTCACAAGGGTAAAAACGTCAATTCACATATTAAATTACAATATTAAAATCCTCGAATTTCCGGGGTGTTACAACCTTCACCCCTTAAGAAATTTCGTCCCGAAATTTCAAAGAAACAAATGAGGAAATTGTTCTCGCATCTGAGCCTCAGGCTCCCATGTGGCTTCTTCCACATTCTGGTTTCTCCAGAGAATCTTCACGAGAGGGATCGTCTTCCGACGTAGTACCTTGTCCTTCCGATCCAAGATCTGTACTGGTTGTTCTTCGAAGCTCAAATCCTCCCGTAGTTCGACAGGTTGTTCCCCCAGTACATGCGAAGCATCATGTACGTACTTCCGTAGCATCGATAAGTGGAAAACATCGTGAACTCTAGATAGTTCTGGAGGTAGTGCCAATCTGTATGCAACTCTGCCAATCCTTTCCACGATCTCATAAGGTCCGATAAAACGCTGACTCAGCTTCCCCCGTCGACCAAAGCGGATAATCCCTTTCCACGGAGATAACTTCAGGAAGACAAAATCTCCCACTTCAAATTCCAAGTCTCGAATCCGTCGATCAGCATAACTCTTCTGGCGATCCTGTGCCGCCTTCAATCTCTCCTTGATAACACGAACAGTTTCCATGGTTAAGTCTATCAATTCCAGCCCTACAGCCGCTCGTTCTCCTATCTCCGTCTAGCAGATAGGTGTCCTGCACTGTCGACCATACAGTGCCTCATAGGGTGTCATCCCGATGCTTGCCTGATAGCTGTTGTTGTAAGGGAATTCCATTAATGGCAAACGAGTATCCCAAGAGTCCTGAAACTGTAGCACGCATAACCTTATCATGTCTTCCAGGGTTTGAATGGTCCGTTCAGACTGTCCATCGGTCTGTGGATAGAACGCAGTACTGAAACGTAGGGTTGTTCCCAAAGTAGCTTGCAGACTCCGCCAGAACCTGGAAGTGAAACGCGGATCACGATCAGACACGATCGATTCTGACGTACCATGAAATCGTATGATTTCCTTTACGAACAATTGAGCCAGTCGGTTAGGTTTATAAGTTTCCTGAACTGGCTGAAAATGGGCTGACTTGGTTAATCGATCCACGATCACCCATACTCCGTCCACTCCACTCTGAGTCCTGGGTAACTTAAAGACGAAGTCCATGGTGATGTGATCCCACTTCCACTCGGGAATCGGAAGTGGCTGCATAGCCCCATAAGGTATCTACCGTTACGCCTTAACCTGCTGACAGGTTAAGCATTTGCTCACGAACTCAGCAATATCCTTCTTCATTCCTGGCCACCAATAATGGTTCCGGAGGGTACGGTACATCTTTGTACCTCCCGGATGCATAGCATAAGCCGAACTTTGGGCCTCCTCAAGAATCTCGACCCATAACTCTGCCACTGCAGGTACACACAAATGGCCCATCTTCACAAGTGCTCCATCGTCCCGGATGGAAAAATCCTGTCTCCCATCCGCATCGACCTCAATCCTGTAAATACAGAGTATCGGATCCTGAAGTTGTGCTTCGATGATCCGATCAATCAGTACTGGTCGTACATGGAAGCTGGCCAACAAAGCTCCATGCTCATCCGTACCCAAAATAACTCCCGCCTTCCGGAGTTCCACCAGCAAAGGAAGATACACCATCTCCAAGTGTGCAACAGATCCCGCTGACTTCCTGCTGAGTGCATCAGCCACCACATTGGCCTTACCCGGATGGTACTCGATCGTACAGTCATAATCTTTCAGCAGCTCCAACCATCTCCGTTGTCTCATGTTAAGCTCCTTCTGAGTGAATAGGTACTTTAGGCTCTGGTGGTCGGTGTATATCCGGCACGTTGCGCCGAAAAGATAATGTCTCCAGATTTTTAGAGCATGAACTACCGCAGCCAACTCCAAATCATGGGTTGGGTAGTTCAACTCATGAGTCTTTAGCTGCCGGGATGCGTAGGCGATAACCTTGCCAGTTTGCATTAACACGCAGCCCAAACCTTGTAGTGAAGCGTCACTAAAGACCACGAATTCTCCACTGTCATCCGGTAATGCAAGGACAGGTGCAGTGGTCAATCGATCTTTCAACTCTTGAAAACTCCGATCGTATTGCTCGTCCCAAATAAACTTCACTCCCTTCCGAGTCAGACGAGTCAATGGTGCAACAATTTTGGAGAAACCCTCCACGTATCTTCGGTAGTAACCTGCTAATCCGACAAAACTCCGCACCTCCGTTAATGTTCTCGGTCTAGCCCAGTTAGTCACCGCTTCTATTTTCTGGGGATCCATGCAAATCCCATCCGTCGATATCACTTGTCCTAGAAAACCAATACTGCTCAGCCAAAACTGACACTTGCTCAACTTGGCGTACAACTGTTCTTGTCTCAGCTTCTCCAAGACTAACCGTAGATGTTCCTCATGTGCTCGGGCACTCCCCGAGTACACCAAGATATCATCGATGAACACAATCACGAACTTATCCAGGTAGGGTCGGAAGACCCGGTTCATCAGATCCATGAATGCTGTCGGAGCATTCGTCAAGCCAAAAGACATAACAAGGAACTCGTAGTGTCCGTAACGGGTTCGAAAAGCAGTTTTCGGAATATCTTCCTCCGAAATCCTCAGTTGGTGATACCCAGACTGCAAATCAATTTTCGAGAAGCACTGAGCTCCCCGCAACTGGTCAAACAGGTCATCGATCTTGGGTAGAGGATACTGGTTCCTCAGTGTCACCTTGTTGAGTTGTCGATAGTCAATACACAAACGAAGACTCCCCTCCTTCTTTTTTACGAACAACACCGGTGCTCCCCACGGTGAAGTACTCGGTCGGACATATCCCAATTCCACCAACTCCTGCAACTGAGTTTTGAGTTCTTGTAACTCGGCCGGCGCCATCCGGTATGGTGCCTGGGATATAGGTCGGGTACCAAGGAGTAGTTCAATAGTAAACTCGATCTCCCGCGATGGCGGTAATCCAGGTAAGTCTTCCGGGAAAACATCCGGAAACTCACGTACCACCGGTATCTCGTCGATACCCGGAGTATCAACCTGCTCCGACACGACATGCGCCAGATAACCCTGGCATCCCTTCCGTAGAAGTTTGGTAGCAGTAAGTGAAGAAATCACTTCAGGAGGCGAACCGTCACGTTCCCCCTGAAAGATAACCTCCGGTAAACCCGGGCTCAGCAGAATCACTTGCTTGCTACAGCAATCGATGAGCGATCCATGCTCCGATAGCCAATCCATCCCCAGGATTATATCGAAGTCGTGGATATCAAGAACAATTAAATCCGCTGGTAAATCCACATCCTCAATTCTTACCCGGCACCTCCGAATCACCTGATTCACAAGGTACACGATGCCCATCGGGGTGCTAACACCCATTTCGCAATCTAAGGCTGATACCGCACAATCAAGCATACCAGCACAACTCTTTGAAATAAAAGAATGTGTAGCCCCCACATCCATCAATACACGTACAAGAAGGTTTAGGATATGTAGTGTACCTGTAACCACGCTTGGGGCAGTCCTCGCCTGCTGCTGGGTCATAGCAAACACTTGAGCCCTAGGCCCTCCATTCCGTCCGCGCCCGCGCACACCACGCCCAGCACCTCTGTCACCTCCCTGACCGCGACCTCCATTAGTGTGGGAAGCCGTGCTCTGCACCACACAAGAGCCCCCAGCGTCGTTGCCCTTGGACAACAGCGGGCAATCACAGGCATAGTGGCACTCCTCTCCGCAAGCAAAGCAGGTTACGGGCCTCGGCCTGTCCGAATGCCCACCAGAAGCACCGCTCCAAGATGAACGCTGCCCAGAGTTGTATCCTGATCCTCTGCCCTGAGAGCCTCCGCGTCGACCCGACCAGCCACGACCCTTGAAGGATGAGGGTGCTCCCCTGTAGCCCTCTCCCTTATTATTCTTCTGGCCTGATGGCCCACGGTGTGGACGATCCTGACATCGCCCCTCGCCCGAAGGCTGTCGTGTCTGTTGTACCGCCAGACTGTCCTCGACACGCACCGCAGCGTCGACCATATCTCTCAGTGAAGCATGAGTAGCAGCAGTCACACTTGCCCGGATCTCCCCTCGGAGTCCAAGCTCAAACCTTTAACATTTGTCCTCCTCCGTGCTCACGAATGATGCAGCGAACCAGGATAGTTTCCCGAAAGTCTGCTCGTAGTCCGCAACGGACATATCCCCCTGCTCTAGCCTCAGGAACTCCGCCTCCCGCGCCGCGCGAAAAGATCGCGGGTAGTACTGGTCCAGAAATCAGGAACGGAAAGCTTCCCAAGTAGTGGTATGGACAGACCACCCAGACATTTCAAGGCCGTGCCACCACTGGTAGGCTCCTCCTTCCAGCAAGAAGGCCGCTAAGGTCACTCGTTCGCCCGGAGGGCAGTGCATCACCGAGAAGATCCTCTCCCACTTGGTGATCCAATCATGAGCATCCTCTGGGTTTGATACCCCGCAGAAAGGAGTGGCTCCCAAACGTTGAGCCCTTTCAATGCTTGCGCATTCCATCTCCCTCTTCAGATCCTCGTCAGTTCGTGTATACAATATCGCAAATCATATCCATGTCTCAACCTCGATTCCATCCAACATCATACACCAAGTATGATCCTGCAGTTAGACCCCAATGGTCTGAATGATCGAACATCATGTACCACTCCAATCCTATGGAGTTCCATCAATAATAGGATTCACCTATCCTCACATGATCAAACATGAAAATTCCTGATTGGCTATCTTATTAGCCTCTCCGTAAATAATACCTGACCCGACAACGCGGTCAAAATCTCCATGTATCCTGACCATCGCCTCATCGCACATTAAGCTTATCAATCATGTTTAATCCGGATGGTCAATAAAGTACTTATACATACATTCCATCCCAGAGGTATGACCTCTGCATACTCGATCCATGGGTCACTATGATCGATCTCAAATCATGCAAGTAAAAGAAAACGCCTGAGGGTTCAGCTAGCATCGATAATCCCAGCCTTATGCTACCGAAGCACACCACACCAAATCCCACATTTCATAGTAACATATCACTATGCACACAGAACGGGTCACATCGAGCATAAGTCACTGTTTCTCCACTTGAAATCATTCTATTTCAGTTTTCAGTTTCAATAACTCCGATCTCCTTCTGGGTCAATCACCATAACTGGCAATACATTGTAGAGAACCCCTCTACAATACTCCATGGTATCCATCCAATCTCAAACCCCTCATTTTAGTTTCCATTAACCAATACATCTGTTTCTCATGGGATTCACACTAATCCCGACTGTTCTTAGTATATGTTCCACGAACCTACTCTGGTCGACCAGATCTAACACTTATCCAACCATATATTTTTCTCTCTGAGGGCATTCAATACATCTGTCAAGTAAATTACACGCTCACCTGTACATGTGAGTACACCAATCGTCATCAATTATGGTACCATACAACATCCAAATATGGTCAAAATACCTGACCCATCCACTCACAAACATAACCGGTTCATTTACCCATCCAAAGGCATCACCATTGGCTAACCTAGCCACATCAACTCAGATATCATATTTATCTCTTTTAGTCACAACTATTAGTCATCACCATGTTGGCCACTCTTATGATGTGACGACCCGTCCCGAATTAGCGAGATTAATTAAGGATTAATTACGGATTAGCGAGACCAATCGGAGATTAGACGAGAATTAGCGAACGTTCGGGCGAAATGACGATTTTGCCCTTGGAATGGGCAAATCGTTGAATTTTTGTTTAGGCGGTCAAATGGAATTTGACCGATGACCATGACGTAGTTCGTGACGTCACGAATTCATAGACAGGTGGCACGCTCGATTCCGACGTCCGAGGAGGAAGTTATGACGTTCGGAGGCCCAAGGGCATTTTGATAATTTGGGTGAATAGGAGGTCAAAAGTTGACTTTTTGACCGGGTAGTCAGATGGCCGAGGGCCGAAGACCGTTACGTAGATCAAGACGATACGAATCCATAGACAGACGGCACGTCGAATTTGAACGTTCGACGACGAAGTTACGGTTCACGAAAGTTCTGAGATACTATTCATAGTGACGCGTTTTACGAGGGGCTTTTGGACTTTAGTGGGCCCAGTTGCTTTTCAGCAACCAATGGATGAGTGACAAGTGTCATTCATCCACTGGCTACCATCCCACATACATGCATATCATCCCTTGCATTTTGCATCGATCATTCCCATTTTCCCCAAAACCCGATCACCATACCCACGCCAAATCCAAACCCTTAACCCTTTAAACATGACTGGGAGGCCAGAGAAGGAAGAGAGGACCAGACGGAGGTGGTGGCTGGCCCAGGAAGCACCGCCATGGACGGCGACGGGGGCTCGCCGTACAGGTATCGGTTTAACCGATTTTAACCCATTTTCCGTTTTAATCATTATGGGTCAATTTGGACTGGTTTACAACATTAAATAGGTTATTAGGATTGTTTTGGGGTGGTTTTGGGAGTACTGGACAGCTGTGAAGCCATGGGTAAGGTTTTAGATAGTTGAACTGAAGAGGGAGTTTTGGAACGGGTGGGTTTAGCGTGTTTTAGGTGGTTTTGTTGATTGGGTTAGATAGGAAATGAGAAAAGAGGAATTTTAGGATTGAAATGGGACAAAACGGACGAAAAATGAGGGTTGTAGGAGCCTGGACCGGTCACGCCGGTCCAGTTGCAGGGTTGGACCGGGCCAGCCGGTCTGAAGCGGCCGCTGAAGGTTGAAGACGATCCACAGTAGCCGGCGCGTGGGCCCACGCGCAGGCTACTTCCAGGGGCGCGTGACGGCGCGTGAGGGGGTTTTTGGGGAAGGTTCCAACATACGAAATCATCTATTCGATGTAACGAACATTTTGGGACTGGTTTCGTGTCAATCGGACATTGTTTCGATATAATTCGGGACGTCCGAAGGTTTATGTTCGCGTTTAAAAATAGTTAGAAATTCCGAAAAATTACGGGACTATAGCGAGGGGTTATTTAGGTAGTTAGTAACCCTCTAAATTAAATTGGATAGGTTTAGGAATCCCGGAGGCGACGTTTGACACGGGAGACGATTATGGCACGCGTATCGAGGCACAGTTTCGGACGGTCTGTGAGTGGACCTTTCTTTCGAACTTGATGCATGCATAAATGTTTTATAAGTGTTTTATTATATGTTTTGTGATGACATGAGTGCATTTGTTTGTGGTAGCCTAGGTTTTACGTATTTGCACGTATTTCGAGATTTCCAGTTTTATACGATGCTTATACGTTCTAGGTTTTCAACGAGCGTTTACTAAACGGATTTCGGATTTAGAAACATGAACTCGGGCGTAAGACCTAATTGATTTATAAACTCTCGGACCTGGAGTCCATTTGATTTGACGAGGAATCGGACCTAGGGTCCATTTGAGCTATACGATCGGACCGAGGGTCCAGTTGGTTTACGATTCGGGTTTGAGGCCCAGTTAGTTGTACTATCGGGCTTAATGCCCCGTTGATTGATGATAACGGGCCTGAGACCCATTTAGTTGAGATATCGGGCTTAGGGCCCTATTGGTTGTAAAATCAGACTTGAGGTCCTGTTGAGTTATGGTTCGGGCTTAGGGCCCAGTTATTCGTGTTATCGGGCTTGAGTCCCAGTTCAGTTTGTGAAATGAGTATTTGGGCATGAGACTGACAGGACCCGCCCCGATCCCACAGGGACCACATGGGGACGTGCCCTGCTCCCGTCTGACACCCAATAATTCATACCAATTTTAACCTCAAAAACAGCAAATGCATAAATAACCAAATTAAAGTTATACATCAAATCCGAATTAAACAGATGTCAGACAAGGGATGAAATCCAAACGACAAGTTGCGAGCACGACTCTAACATACACCTGCGGGTACACCACCCAACAGGGGTTCAGGTACGCAGAAGTGGATCTATGCCTCAGCCTCAAGTTCCTCCTCTACCTCACTAGCACGACCTGGAGGGGTTACCAAAACAATAAGGGTGAGTGGGCCGAAACTCAAGTTTATAAAATCGTTAGTAAGTAAAACATATAATTTACCCCTCCGTTTTCCAAACATGCATGCATCAGAATTTAAAACCATAAGTCATATAATATGTATCATAAGGCATATAATAAAACCATAAACATAATTTTAGCCACTGCACTATACACTCCAATCCTGACATCCCCGATGTCTGACGTCCCTGACGTCCAATAAGGTCACAATCTCAAGGCTACGCGTGCCACTCGGGTCTCAATTCCGAGTTCAATCCCCAAACCCCGTTCGGGTACATCATCCCCGATGCTTAGCGTCATAGACGCTGGACGTTGTAGACGTCCGTGACCACTCCGGGGTACCTCATCCGGAGGAGACAGTATCATAAGAATGGATCTATACAGTGCAGTATTAAATACATTTTATTGATATCCACATGCAAAACATATATGTATACATAGGTAAAATCCGAACCGATCGTTTCGTTTCATCAGACGGGTCTCAAGCCCAAATACCGTGAAACGTGCCATAACCGAAATTTCAATATCATCAAAACCATATCTTGATTCCAGCATGTGAATATATAAGTAAATCAGAAAACATTTAAGCATGCAAGGGTTTAATGAAAACGGGCCCACTCACAGTACGATCCCGCGGTGAACTTGCACGTACGAACTTGTATCGGGATTATCGTACAATTCCTGTCAGTCCAAATCACATGTAAGGGTCACTACAAGTCTTAACTGTTTAACCACAAAGTCCGAAATAGAAACCGGCCCGGGGAAACCGTCCAACACGTTTCCCGAGGCAATCGGCCCTAAACTGACCCATCAAAACTATCTCAGATCAACATGGTTAATTCACCAAAAATGTTCAGAATGATGAGAGGAACAAAAATCATATTGATCGTGATCAGAGATAAGGTCTAACGCACCGCCCAAAGTGGCTGCGCGTGAAAGTCACGCGCCTGACACTATAGCTACAGTGTCACCTCCTTCACCCGTTTGTCTGTAATACGGGCCTGCCACCCGCGGCTTGACCCTGTTGAATACCCGTCAATTTTTACTCGATTTCAATCCAATTTGATCCTGGCATGTTCATTAACTATCCAATTTAGGTTCTGTGATAAAAATCAACCTCGACACATCCCCAAACGACCCATCGACCCGCGATCAACCAATCGGGTCAATCACCAGAACTTCCTGGTTTCAAACCCATTGTCCAATTAACTTCACAAGAAGCATAATAGGATCAAAACAAACCAAAATGAACAATCAATTGTGTCTGAAAGTACCTGAAGGTTATCGTCCCAAGCTCTGCAACTTCCCTGAAAACAGCAGCCTCCGTCCTAGCTCAACCGTGGCTGATGGCCTTCGATTTCGATGTTATTGAGTTCCAAACACTCCCAGAAGACTAAACCAGGCCTTGGTTTGGTCCAACACTCACCAGAAACCAAAAACCCGATTTCCCTCCAAAAATTCCCGAAATGGTTTCTCTCTGGTTCCACTCCTATTTTCAGTCTTTTCAACACCAGAGTGAAGCTCAAACACTATATAATCAGTTTTAAACAATTTCCAGCCATCCCAGAGGCTCGTGGGTGTCCAATCTGTCCACTGAAATTTGTCCCCCGAAAGCTTCGAATTTCAATTAACAATTTGATCGTGCAGGCTGGACGGTTCAGGCCACGTTCAAAAGCAAAAGACAGCCCAGACTTTCTAGCACATATTAGCATAATCAATTGTGCACTGAACCACCGCACATGGTGGTGCCGTCCATGGTTCCCCCGCGGTTGCTACAGTAATCAGGGCAAAAGACCAAAATGCCCCTGGTTCAATAATTACCAAAATGCCCCTCACTTTCTAGACCCGTAACTCTGCCATACGAAGTCCGATTTCGGCGTGCCGTCTGTCTACGGACTCAGGATATCGAGACCTACCTAACGGTCCTTGGGTCATGTGAAAATTAGTTGTCAAACGAAAAGTCAACATTTTCGCCCGCGAAGTCCAACTTACGGTAATGTCCCTGAACTTCCGATAGTCATAACTTTTTCCCTGATCGTCCGAATTGGACGTGCCACCTGTCTATGGACTCGTGACGTCCCGAACTACGTCACGGTCACTGGTCAAAGTCCATTTGACCTACTAATCAAAAAGTCAACAATTTTGACCATACCATTCATAAGGGTAAAAACGTCAATTCACATATTAAATTACAATATTAAAATCCTCGAATTTCCGGGGTGTTACAACCTTCCACCCTTAAGAAATTTCGTCCCGAGATTTCAAAGAAACAAATGAGGAAATTGTTCTCGCATCTGAGCCTCAGGCTCCCATGTGGCTTCTTCCACATTCTGGTTTCTCCAGAGAATCTTCACGAGAGGGATCGTCTTCCGACGTAGTACCTTGTCCTTCCGATCCAAGATCTGTACTGGTTGTTCTTCGAAGCTCAAATCCTCCCGTAGTTCGACAGGTTGTTCCCCTAGTACATGTGAAGCATCATGTACGTACTTCCGTAGCATCGATATGTGGAAAACATCGTGAACTCTAGATAGTTCTGGAGGTAGTGCCAATCTGTATGCAACTCTGCCAATCCTTTCCACGATCTCATAAGGCCCGATAAAACGCAGACTCAGCTTCCCCTGTCGACCAAAGCGGATAATCCCTTTCCACGGAGATAACTTCAGGAAGACAAAATCTCCCACTTCAAATTCCAAGTCTCGAATCCGTCGATCAGCACAACTCTTCTGGCGATCCTGTGCCGCCTTCAATCTCTCCTTGATAACACAAACAGTTTCCATGGTTAAGTCCATCAATTCCGGCCCTACAGCTGCTCGTTCTCCTATCTCCGTCCAGCAGATAGGTGTCCTGCACTATCGACCATACAGTGCCTCATAGGGTGTCATCCCGATGCTTGCCTGATAGCTGTTGTTGTAAGGGAATTCCATTAATGGCAAATGAGTATCCCAAGAGTCCTGAAACTGTAGCACGCATGACCTCATCATGTCTTCCAGGGTTTGAATGGTCCGTTCAGACTGTCCATCGGTCTGTGGATGGAATGCAGTACTGAAACGTAGGGTTGATCCCAAAGTAGCTTGCAGACTCCGCCAGAACCTGGAAGTGAAACGCGGATCACGATCGGACACGATCGATTCCGGCGTACCATGCAATCGTATGATTTCCTTTACGAACAATTGAGCCAGTCGGTTAGGTTTATAAGTTTCCTGAACTGGCAGAAAATGGGCTGACTTGGTTAATCGATCCACGATCACCCATACTCCGTCCACTCCACTCTGAGTCCTGGGTAACTTAAAGACGAAGTCCATGGTGATGTGATCCCACTTCCACTCGGGAATAGGAAGTGACTGCATAGCCCCATAAGGTCTCTGCCGTTCCGCCTTAACCTGCTGACAGGTTAAACATTTGCTCACGAACTCAGCAATATCCTTCTTCATTCCTGGCCACCAATAATGGTTCCGGAGGGTACGGTACATCTTTGTACCTCCCGGATGCATAGCATAAGCCGAACTATGGGCCTCCTCAAGAATCTCGGCCAGTAACTCTGCCACTGCAGGTACACACAAATGGCCCATCTTCACAAGTGCTTCATCGTCCCGGATGGAAAAATCCTGTCTCCCATCCGCATCGACCTCAATCCTGTAAATACAGAGTATCGGATCCTGAAGTTGTGCTTCGATGATCCGGTCAATCAGTACTGGTCGTACATGGAAGCTGGCCAACAAAGCTCCATGCTCATCCGTACCCAAAATAACTCCCGCCCTCTGGAGTTCCACCAGCAAAGGAAGATACACCATCTCCAAGTGTGCAACAGATCCCGCTGACTTCCTGCTGAGTGCATCAGCCACCACATTGGCCTTACCCGGATGGTACTCGATCGTACAGTCATAATCTTTCAGCAGCTCCAACCATCTCCGTTGTCTCATGTTAAGCTCCTTCTGAGTGAATAGGTACTTTAGGCTCTGCTGGTCGGTGTATATCCGGCACGTTGCGCCGAAAAGATAATGTCTCCAGATTTTTAGAGCATGAACTACCGCAGCCAACTCCAAATCATGGGTTGGGTAGTTCAACTCATGAGTCTTTTGCTGCCGGGATGCGTAGGCGATAACCTTGCCAGTTTGCATCAACACGCAGCCCAAACCTTGTAGTGAAGCGTCACTAAAGACCACGAATTCTCCACTGTCATCCGGTAATGCAAGGACAGGTGCAGTGGTCAATCGATCTTTCAACTCTTGAAAACTCCGATCGCACTGCTCGTCCCAAATAAACTTCACTCCCTTCCGAGTCAGACGAGTCAATGGTGCAGCAATTTTGGAGAAACCCTCCACGAATCTTCGGTAGTAACCTGCTAATCCGACAAAACTCCGCACCTCCGTTAATGTTGTCGGTCTAGCCCAGTTAGTCACCGCTTCTGTTTTCTGGGGATCCACGCAAATCCCATCCGTCGATATCACTTGTCCTAGAAAACCAATACTGCTCAGCCAAAACTGACACTTGCTCAACTTGGCGTACAACTGTTCTTGTCTCAGCTTCTCCAAGACTAACCGTAGATGTTACTCATGTGCTCGGGCACTCCCCGAGTACACCAAGATATCATCGATGAACACAATCACGAACTTATCCAGGTAGGGTCAGAAGACCCGGTTCATCAGATCCATGAATGCTGTCGGAGCATTCGTCAAGCCAAAAGGCATAACAAGGAACTCGTAGTGTCCGTAACGGGTTCGAAAAGCAGTTTTCGGAATATCATCCTCCGAAATCCTCAGTTGGTGATACCCAGACTGCAAATCAATTTTCGAGAAGCACTGAGCTCCCCGCAACTGGTCAAACAGGTCATCGATCTTGGGTAGAGGATACTGGTTCCTCAGTGTCACCTTGTTGAGTTGTCGATAGTCAATACACAAACGAAGACTCCCCTCCTTCTTTTTTACGAACAACACCGGTGCTCCCCACGGTGAAGTACTCGGTCGGACATATCCCAATTCCACCAACTCCTGCAACTGAGTTTTGAGTTCTCGTAACTCGGCCGGCGCCATCCGGTATGGTGCCTGGGATATAGGTCGGGTACCAGGGAGTAGTTCAATAGTAAACTCGATCTAACGCGATGGCGGTAATCCAGGTAAGTCTTCCGGGAACACATCCGGAAACTCACGTACCACCGGTATCTCGTCGATACCCGGAGTATCAACCTGCTCCGACACGACATGCGCCAGATAACCCTGGCATCCCTTCCGTAGAAGTTTGGTAGCAGTAAGTGAAGAAATCACTTCAGGAGGCGAACCGTCACGTTCCCCCTGAAAGATAACCTCCGGCAAACCCGGGCTCCGCAGAATCACTTGCTTGCTACAGCAATCGATGAGCGATCCATGCTCCGATAGCCAATCCATCCCCAGGATTATATCGAAGTCGTGGATATCAAGAACAATTAAATCCGCTGGTAAATCCACATCCTCAATTCTTACCGGGCACCTCCGAATCACCTGATTCACAAGGTACACGATGCCCATCGGGGTGCTAACACCCATTTCGCAATCTAAGGCTGATACCGCACAATCAAGCATACCAGCACAACTCTTCGAAATAAAAGAATGTGTAGCCCCCGCATCCATCAATACACGTACAAGAAGGTTTAGGATATGTAGTGTACCTGTAACCACGCCTGGGGCAGTCCTCGCCTGCTGCTGGGTCATAGCAAACACTTGAGCCCTAGGCCCTCCATTCCGTCCGCGCCCGCGCACACCACGCCTAGCACCTCGGTCACCTCCCTGACCGCGACCTCCATTAGTGTGGGAAGCCGTGCTCTGCACCACACTAGAGCCCCCATCGTCGTTGCCCTTGGACAACAGTGGGCAATCACAGGCATAGTGGCCCTCCTCTCCGCAAGCAAAGCAAGTTACGGGCCTCGGCCTGTCCGAATGCCCACCAGAAGCACCGCTCCAAGATGAACGCTGCCCAGAGTTGTATCCTGATCCTCTGCCCTAAGAGCCTCCGCGTCGACCCGACCAGCCACGACCCTTGAAGGATGAGGGTGCTCCCCTGTAGCCCTCTCCCTTATTGTTCTTCTGGCCTGATGGCCCACGGTGTGGACGATCCTGACATCGCCCCTCGCCCGAAGGCTGTCGTGTCTGGTGTACCGCCAGACTGTCCTCGACACGCACCGCAGCGTCGACCATATCTCTCAGTGAAGCATGAGTAGCAGCAGTCACACTTGCCCGGATCTCCCCTCGGAGTCCAAGCTCAAACCTTTATCATTTGTCCTCCTCCGTGCTCACGAATGATGCAGCGAACCGGATGGTCAATAAAGTACTTATACATACATTCCATCCCAGAGGTATGACCTCTGCATACTCGATCCATGGGTCACTATGATCGATCTCAAATCATGCAAGTAAAAGAAAACGCCTGAGGGTTCAGCTAGCATCGATAATCCCAGCCTTATGCTACCGAAGCACACCACACCAAATCCCACATTTCATAGTAACATATCACTATGCACACAGAACGGGTCACATCGAGCATAAGTCACTGTTTCTCCACTTGAAATCATTCTATTTCAGTTTTCAGTTTCAATAACTCCGACCTCCTTCTGGGTCAATCACCATAACTGGCAACACATTGTAGAGAACCCCTCTACAATACTCCATGGTATCCATCCAATCTCAAACAGGTGGCACGCTCGATTCCGACGTCCGAGGAGGAAGCTATGACGTTCGGAAGCCCAAGGGCATTTTGGTAATTTGGGTGAATAGGAGGTCAAAAGTTGACTTTTTGACCGGGCAGTCAAATGGCCGAGGGTCGAAGACCGTTACGTAGATCACGACGATACGAATCCATAGACAGACGACACGTCGAATTTGAACGTTCAACGACGAAGTTACAGTTCACGAAAGTTCTGAGATACTATTCATAGTGACGCGTTTTACGAGGCACTTTTGGACTTTAGTGGGCCCAGTTGCTTTTCAGCAACCAATGGATGAGTGACAAGTGTCACTCATCCACTGGCTACCATCCCACATACATGCATATCATCCCTTGCATTTTGCATCGATCATTCCCATTTTCCCCAAAACCCGATCACCATACCCACCCCAAATCCAAACCCTTAACCCTTTAAACATGACTGGGAGGCCAGAGATGGAAGAGAGGATCAGACGGAGGTGGTGGCTGGCCCAGGAAGCACCGCCATGGACGGCGGCGGGGGCTCGCCGTACAGGTATCGGTTTAGCCGATTTTAACCCATTTTCCGTTTTAATCATTATGGGTCGATTTGGATGGGTTTACAGCATTAAATAGGTTATTAGGATTGTTTTGGGGTGGTTTTGGGAGTACTGGACAGCTGTGAAGCCGTGGGTAAGGTTTTGGATAGTTGAACCGAAGAGGGAGTTTTGGAACGGGTGGGTTTAGCGTGTTTTAGGTGGTTTTGTTGATTGGGTTAGATAGGAAATGAGAAAAGAGGAATTTTAGGATTGAAATGGGACAAAACGGACGAAAAATGAGGGTTGTAGGAGCCTGGACCGGTCACGCCGGTCCAGTTGCAGGGTTTGACCGGGCCAGCTGGTCTGAAGCGACCGCTGAGGGTTGAAGACGATCCACAGTAGCCGGCGCGTGGGCCCACGCGCAGGCCACTTCCAGGGGCGCGTGACGGCGCGTGAGGGGGTTTTTAGGGAAGGTTCCAACATACGAAATCATCTATTCGATGTAACGAACATTTTGGGACTGGTTTCGTGTCAATCGGACATCGTTTCGATATAATTCGGGACGTCCAAAGGTTTATGTTCGCGTTTAAAAATAGTTAGAAATTTCGAAAAATTACGGGACTTTAGTGAGGGGTTATTTAGGTAGTTAGTAACCCTCTAAATTAAATTGGATAGGTTTAGGAATCCCGGAGGCGACGTTTGACCCGGGAGACGATTATGGCACGCGTATCGAGGCACAGCTTCGGACGGTCTGTGAGTGGACCTTTCTTTCGAACTTGATGCATGCATAAATGTTTTATAAGTGTTTTATTATATGTTTTGTGATGCCATGAGTGCATTTGTTTGTGGTAGCCTAGGTTTTACGTATTTGCATGTATTTTGAGATTTCCGATTTTATACGATGCTTATACGTTCTAGGTTTTCAACGAGCGTTTACTAAACGGATTTTGGATTTAGAAACATGAACTCGGGCGTAAGACCCAATTGATTTATAAACTCTCAGACCTGGAGTCCATTTGATTTGACGAGGAATCGGACCTAGGGTCCATTTGAGCTATACTATCGGACCGAGGGTCCAGTTGGTTTACGATTCGGGTTTGAGGCCCAGTTAGTTGTACTATCGGGCTTAATGCCCCGTTGATTGATGATATCGGGCCTGAGACCCATTTAGTTGAGATATCGGGCTTAGGTCCCTATTGGTTGTAAAATCAGACTTGAGGTCCTGTTGAGTTATGGTTCAGGCTTAGGGCCCAGTTATTCGTGTTATCGGGCTTGAGTCCCAGTTCAGTTTGTGAAATGAGTATTTGGGCATGAGACCCTGTTGAATTGAGGATTTAGGCCGAGGCCTGTGAAAGTGATTTGAATCGGATTCAAGGAATCCTATTGAGATGAATCGGGTATGAGACCCAATTGAGAAATGTGATTTGAGAAAGAAAGAAAAGAGTATTTGAAAAAGTGAATGAACCCTCCATTTGATTATATGGTCTCCTCTAGCGTCGACCTGGAGAGTCACGAGCCACAAACCAGAGTGGGTATCCCCAGAGGGATCCAATTCCAGGAGTGGAGGTTACTTATGATGTGGTCGCGGACCAGATTTCGGAGAGATGTGTGGACTAGATCCACAGAGAGAGCTCGGACTAGATCCAGAGATTGAGCCCCCAGATGGAGATTCCTGGGAGAAGACTCGAAGTGAGACCCCGAGTAGTGTGCACACTAGTATAGAGATTGATATCGTGGCTATATCGGGGATGTGTTCCCTAGGGGTTGTGTGCCCCGAGTTGGCATCTTCTCTGAAGTGCCGCGGATGGGTTATACATATGTTGATATGTATGAGGTTTTATGGAAAAGTGATTTGAGGGCGGAGACCCTATGTTTTATGATTAGAAAGTGATTTGGGGCTGCGACCCCGTATACGAGATTTGGGGCGGAGACCCCCGTATTTGAATTTGTGAAAGTGATTTGGGGGCGGAGACCCCGTACTTGATGTGATTTGGGCTGAGTCCCTATTGATTTGACCTACTGGTTTTTTATTGTGATTTCGGGTCGAGGACCCAAATGGAGTTATGGTTCATGACGGTTTATGGGAACCGGGCATGAACCCTTGAATGATTTCAAAAATATGTTTGATGAATTGATTGATTTTATAAATGTTTTACTAAATGATTTTTGGAATGCATGCATATGTTTTTATGAAGGGCATAAATGTCGTTATGCGAAATGATTTTTAAATGAAATGTTTAAATTGTCCACTCACAGTTTTCGTGTTTTAATGCCCTTCAGGTTGGTCGCGGATGCGGGCTGTAGCAGAGACGAGACATCACTCCCCTCCTCCTACGATCCTGACGCACTCTGACAGCCCCGACGAGGGCTAGAGATGGAATTTTCCCTGGTCTGACACTTCATGTCAGACGGGATCAAGCGGGTCCCACGTTAATCCCAGGGGATTCGGGGCCAGTCCTGACATATGAGGCCCCATAATCACCATGTTATCCTATCTCAATAGGGTCAGTAATCACATATGTCCAACAGGACCACAAATCATTAGCTTATGATGAGGGATACTTATCCCATACCGTTACCTTATTAAGTTGTCCATAATCAACATGTAAGCTAGGACCATCATTTCTTCTTTAACACCAGTGGGTTCCCCATGGCAACACTGAGCCGAATGAACTCGTGTCTACCAAGTCCTGTACTTGCACCTTCAGTCCTTATGACTCCGTCGGTGCCACATGCCAAAGTGTTCGAGAAATAATTTGTATACACGACATGATTTCCATCATAAACTCAATCGCATAAAATTGATCTCTCATCCTGGAAAAACCTCAGGAAACATATTCTAAATCTGTACATCATCAGCTATCACTAGGAATCTCATATACGAATCACATATACCACACATCTAACCAGTAAACTTAGTGAACTTTGATTACCTCACACCAACAGTCCATCGATTGTGAGGTTCAATATCATTCTATAGGGTAACATCCTCGAGTCTCCCTGAAATACGACCTCTGGTAATCCTAGACTCCATATATCACTCTCTAATCGACATACTCGACAGAGGTATCCTGAATCGTCAATCAATCCATCCCAAGGATTACATCCAAGTCATCCAAGTCCAAGAATACTCCAGGTCAGCCACTAGGCAAAAACACCAGTCATTCTGGGTAGCCTCACATGTCAGGACCCACCCCGGTTTCACCCCGAAACCCGAGGTAAATCCCGCTCCATTCTACGCTCATGGACCCATCGGGACCACCTACCCACTGCTTAACCTCAATAATCACACCTTAATCACTATCTTAATCCCGGCTCTCGGGACGGGTTGTTACAACACATCGGTAGGTCTACCCCCCTTAAGTTTTACCACTTTTACCATATATAAGTACCTTACCAAGGTTACCACATAAATATTATTCATTTTATCACATCTGTAACTCTTGTCGGCTTACCGACTTCCATAACTTAACCAATCACAGACATCTCCATATCCGTCCAGTATACAATCTCAAGACATGGAAGAGTGGAAATCCCAGGACCTACCAAATACATACATCATGATCACAAGTAATAGGTATCCAGATCATCATTCCAGAGGCTACTCGGGCCTCCTGTCAAGTAATTGTAGTTCTCGGGCATGTGGTCCCAACTGACCACGCCCCTACGGTCCATCGTGGGCCTACCAACTTTTCCCTCGCCTGTCACATCAATCATAATCACAAGAGCCAATCCCTGCTCCATTGCACCCAAACAGTGCCATACCACTTTATCAATCGATATAACCCTTTTTGATGTGACCAGATGACTCACAATTATGAGCAACAATTAACCCTAACATTTTATCACCTAGTGGACCCAACTGGCGTCCCACTGCACTTGACCATCTCCTAAGTCCAATCCTCTGTGTACCACGGGTCTCTGCCCGGATTTTCAATCGTTAAATGAAATTGGCACGACCTATCCAAGTCCATAAATCCAATAAACAGGGTTAAATAATGCCAATCCATAAATTCATAACCCATCAGTATCTGGCCCTATTCCAATCCTTGGCATCCCAGGTGCCAAACATGTCTCAGTCAAAGGGTCGATCGTGTCAAAAACCATAGTTATATTTCAACCTTTACTGCTCATCCCGAGCCCTGATACATTACCATGACTCATCTCGAGTCCTAACCAATATCCTGACTCACTTTGAGTTCCATTTTCCTGTCTCGACTCCTCTCAAGTCCAATCTTGACTCCTTTTGGACAACAATCAACCATGCCATCATTGGCATATCCGGTCACCAAGAAAATTCCGCTGGTGAATCACATCTGATACGACCTCTAAGGCCTAAGGGATATCCCATCATATTCCAAACTCGTTAGACACACATTCCTCTTAAGGAATTCACTGAGCATCATCTCATCCCAGGTCCAATCTGCCCAATTGTGCTACCTTTCTAGCCTTTGGGCTCTTGCCTTCTTGGGACCCACACAAATCCGTGTTTAATAGTTAGTAGTTCACAGTGTACACTGATTAACATCTGACCCCCAATCCAAGGTCAATCTCATTCCGAGATCTATCACGAGGTCTCATTTACCCTCGTATACCCGTCTCACATAGATAACCGTGCCCGGTCCTGCTCCTGTCTGACAAGTCAACTGAAGTTCCGAAATTACCCTCAGCACTTGCCAAACAAGGGATAAACGTACTTGTGCCCACTCATGTCTCTACCTCCCGATCAGCCTCGATCATCGCGCCACGACTTGGAGGGTCAATAAAACACAAAAGGTGTGAGTGGACAAAACAAAGGTTTAGAAATAAATTTATCATATACATTCCTACCCTCCAGTTTCGCAAACATGCATGCATATCATAAATCATGAGTAAATTAAATCTAGGCACAAATAGTTATAAATCACAAATCTCAATAAAACCACGGGACTCATGTCCATATCCAATCTTATATCCAATCTCATATAGTCACGTTATCCCTGCAACGCGTGCAAATCAATAGGCTCAAGGACCGCTCAAAATCCGAGCATCCGCCGCTGTGAACACATCACCAGCAAGCAATCCAGATCGTCGTGAACACATCACTGACCGATCTCCATATAATCCAGCACATCTGATCTGAGTCGAGCCTCCCTCGGCTGCACGACAACATACCGTGCTACGTGACCTCTCCGGGGTACACACATCCATCCCGGAGGCAAGCGTTATCTCCAGGGTTCATTCCGGGGAAACACATTCCCAACCGGAAGCCCTAATATCCAGGGTGCACTTCGGGGGAAACATATCCCACCCCGAAAGCCCTAATATCCCCAACATATCATCATCATGAAAACCAGTGAAAAACAGTTACATTTGAAATCAAAACCATTTTCAATATAGGGTCTCAGCCCAAAACATAGTTTCCGTAAAATTCATAAAACCAGAGTCCCGATTATTTCACAATCCGAAAACCATCAATAGCATCATGTAATCACATGGAATTACCAATCCAATCAAAATCACATTTCCATTTGGTCTCACGCCCAAAATATCACTTTCACGCAAATCCGCGTAACCGCGACCTCAATTGCCATTTTCACATAAATCCACAAAATATATCCACAAAGTATTTCAAATCCATCAAATCATTTCCCGACTCATAATCAGAGTCAAAACCAATCTCAAATCCCGGGCCTTCGGCCAAAACAGTAAGATCATAGTTGTCACGAAAATCGTGCCCAAAATCAAATAAAATAATATAATATTCCTAAAATTCGGAAATCATCACATCAAAACATCAATCATACCAAAGCATGTCAAATCAGATCATAAAGCATTTGAAACAGATATGCATGCATTCAGGGTAGAAAACTAAAGTCCACTCACACACCGTCTTTATCGCTCGTTTTCCGAGCTGCACATTTTTCCTTAATTTTCGGAAGTCACCATTCCTATCCAAAATCATTATCGAGGGTCAATAACATCTCAATATACCTAATATAATTTTCCCCAATTTTTCCAGGATTTAAATACGTATTTTAAATGTAATATAAACCTTCGGACCCTCGAAACAATATCGAAACGGTGTCCGATTTTTTCGAAACTAGTGCCAAAATGTTCGTTATATTAAATAGGACAAAAGTCATGTTGACCTTACCTCGAGATTCGGGCTCACGCGCCGCCGTGAGTGGCTGCGCGTAGGAGCCACGCGCCTGCACAGTAAAGTGCTACAGTCGTTGTCTTTACCCGGATTCCTGGTAAACGGGTCCAGCTGGCCCGCGAGATGAGCCGGCGGGATTCCTGCCGATTTGTCATCGATTCCTTCAATTGAACCATCAACTAGCATCGTTAGGTGTCTAATTAGGATTCTGTAACAATAATTTCAATGGAACTTACCCTAATCCAGTCGACTTTAAGTTCGAATGTCGAAGAACAATTAAGCACTGTGCATCCTTCAATCGCGATCAATTCCCGTTATTTTCTTGAAATTGATTCATTCAGAAGTGTCATAGTATCCTTATAAATTTGTTTCTCAGGTCAATTTCTCCCTTCTACCCCTCCAAATTCACGACTCAACCTTGAATGTTCGAGGAGTTGAGGAACTCCGTTCATGGCCGAAACTCCGTTCACTATGCAGATTGTAATTAGTGTGCTAATTGGATGAGGACGATGAAATGGATTTAAATGGGTTTGTGTATGGCTTTTAGAAAGGAAAAACAGAGACTTATATATATACAATACACCATGATCGATATGTGGAGAGGGATAATGTGATAAAAACATGATGAAGAAAGGGATGCTAGGAAATCAAATGAAAGGGAGAGGACTTGTAACAGAAATCCCAATAAACCCAAAGAACCAAACCCTTGGGAGCTGAACTTTTTCTAAAAATTCGAATTTGAATCTATATACGTCAAAAGGAGATGTAATTGAGCCTTATGGGATCAATTCGATTAGAACCAGCTCAAAAGTGATGTGAATTGAGGTCATTTTGCCTTAGAACATAAGGGAGGAGGATGTTGAATTTCGAGCTTGAGTCGAATGGATTGGAGACATGGAACGTTGAAATTGGACTTGGAAATATGTTTATTAGGATCCCATGAAGCTTCCTAATGCATCAATTGAAAGAAAAGAATCGAGTTTGACTGAATTGGGACGATGTACAGTGTTCGACAGTTCTTCGAAAAGTCGAGTTTGATTCGATTAGATTGAGGTAAGTGTTTATATAATTAGGTTTACAGAACCTCAATTGGATCCATAATGATGCTAATGGATGGTTCAATTGTTGAAAACGATGCAGAATTGATGGGAATCGAATCGGGTCTGTTAGCGGGTTGCATGATCCGTTCACAAGCATAATATGAACATGTATAGAGATAAACATTATGAACGAGTACAAAATAAACAAGTATCTCATGAACATGTATAAACATTTTTATGCTAACACAAAAGAAAAGGTATGAACAATTTTATGTATAGACAATTATAAACAAGTAGGAACATTTAATAAACATAGTAAATATGAACATTTAATATATATACACTTACACATTATCAAATCAAGTATACACAATTATAAACAAATTAAATCAAGACTAAATGTTTTTTTTTTTATGTTTTTTAATTCCGAATTTTTATTATTAATTTTATTATTCCGATTTTTTTTTTTTTTAAATTTAGAGTTAAAAAAAACAATAAACAAACAAATAAATAAGAATACAATAAAATAATTGTGAACAAGTAATATACATGTATAACAATGAAAGTAAACAAATAAAATATGAATAACTATAAGTAAAATATGAACAAGTAGAAAAAATATAAACAAGTATAATGGAATCAAGTGTAAAAATAAAAGTTAAGAACATTTATAATATGTATACTTTATTCACAAGTATGAACATTTTACATATAAATAATTTTATACATACTAACACATTAAAATGATTTTTAATTTTCCCCAGAAATGGCGCCAAAAATTGATACGCTTAAAATACGCATTTAAATAAATCTGTAATTCAAGTATATACATATTTTAAACCCTTTTTGTGTCATTTTAGTATTGGTAAATAGAGATCGTTCTTAACTGGGGAAATTAGGGAATATTAATAATGGTTAGTGAAAAAGAATAAAAGAATAAGACGGAGAAGGTTTGAGTAAAGTGTAATCATAAAAATACAAGTAAAAACAAGTATAAAACTAATTGTACTGCTACTTTAACCTATGTACAAGTGAATTTTCCTTAAACACAAAATTCACCAACACGCTAGCATTTGCATATATTTGAATCAATCACGAAATCATACATTCACAAACTCATATTCCTTCAAATATTTTTCATATTATAAATGTACCGAACAACGAATTTTTACTTATAATACGATTTACCTCAAATTTGTGATTTAATGCGCCGAATAGCGGTTATACATTAAATCTCTTCAACTCTACTCTAAATGCCCCGAACAGCGGATCAACATTTAGTTCAAAATGAAGATTAAGCTCTAAAATGTAAGAAGTAAATGATTTTTAGAAAGTAAAACACATAAAGATTATATTCAATTTTACAAAAGATAGGAAGGAAAAACTAACACATATATTGCATTATATATAGAACCAATAACAAATAAAAAAGTTTAAGAGGATGGATAGCAAATATTACACTTTCGGAATGGATGAGAACAATGGATTGTTTTTCACAAGGAGCACCGAACAGCGGCAAAAACCTTGTAAGGATGGAAAAGATAAAACAAGGGAAATTCGGACTTGAACTCTTAAATTTTGTATTAGAAATATTTTTCCATAGTTTCTCTTAAGGAATGCTCAAAGTGTGCCTAAAAACAAAGTCCCCAAAACAAGGAAAATGAACCCTTATTTATAGGGAGAAAAAGATACTAAAAACTCTAAAAATAAAATAAAATAAATAAAAATTACAATATAAAATTAAATGGAGAAATGATGACTTAGGGACTGATTAGGGTGGAAATCATTGTGAAAACCGAAATAAATCTGTAATTCAAGTATATATACATATTTTAAACATTTTTGTGTCATTTTAGTATTGATAAATAGGGATTATTCTTAACCGGAGAAATTAGGGAATTTTAATAATGGTTAGTGAAAAAAAATAAAAGAATAAGATGGAGGAGGTTTGACTAAAGTGTAATCATAAAAATACAAGTAGAAACAAGTATAAAATTAATTCTACTTCTACTTTAATCTATGTACAAGTGGACTTTTTTTAAACACAAAATTCACCAACACACTAGCATTTGCATATATTTGAATCAATCACGAAATCATACCTTCACAAACTCATATTCCTTCAAACATTTTTCATATCATAAATGTACCGAACAACTGACTTTTACTTATAATACGATTTACCTTAAGTTTGTGATTTAATGCGCCGAACAACGGTCAGACATTAAATCTGTTCAACTCTACTCTAAATGCCCCGAACAGTGGATCAACATTTAGTTTCGAAATGAAGATTAAGCTCTAAAATGTAAGAAGTAAATGATTTTTAGAAAGTAAAACACATGAAGATTATTTTCTCCAATTGTTTATTATTTTAATATTAAAAGTCAAGTATAAAGGGTATAAAATAATATAAAACAATGTTTAATTGATTACCTATCACTCCTCATTTGTTAATTAAAAATAATGAATATATTAATAATTTTATGTACAAATGAATTACTTCAATTTCAATAAAAAAAAAGAAAGAATTTCTACTAGTTTTCTCTCGCTGCATCATATAATAATTAAGATTATTAAATATTACTAAGACAAACTTTAACATTGCTGAATAAATGGGAAGATATTAGCATAAATTACTATAATTAAAAGTCTCAATAGGATTTAAGACGAATTAAGATTTCAATTTGAATTATGATTTAAGATTCCATAAATATTAAAATTTAGGAAAAATTACATAAAAGTACACAAACTATATAATCAATTTCAAAAAGTACCTGAACTATAAAAGGTTACATTTCTATACCCAAACTATAATGTCGATTTCAAAAGAGTATATTCGTTAGATTTTCCATCCAAAACTCCGTTAACTACCTATATGACAAATAATAAATGACATTCAGCATCTGAAGTGCAAATTTTCAATCGGCATTTTGGGAATAATTTTTGTTGACACCATATCTGACCAGACCCACTGGGGCGTATACCTAAAGCCCAAGCACCAAACAAGGCCCAAACTCATAGTACTTACATAGCCCCAATACGGGACGACACGTGGAAGTCTATCCACCCTCGGTCCACGTAACACGTGTCAGCACGTAAATCGAGGAGTATTTGTCTTACATCGAAACTATGGGAATCGAACATCCCACTTACCCATACATAAGAGGTACACATTTCCCAATAAAGGTAACTAATATCTATTATTCACTACAACTCTACCCAATTTACCATTTACTGTTTCTTCTTACGAATAAAGTTACTGATTTGACCGTTGGAGAACTTTAGGCTGGCACCACACCGGTGCCCGTACTAATGGGAGACCCGATATTCGCTTAAGTTGACAGGTTACGAGGAAGGACATGCGTTATTTGGTGATTGGACGACGAGTAATCGACAATCGGAACATTTAACGCTTCAACAATTTTAACTCATCTCCCTTCTTCCTCTTTATCAATTCATCATCTTCATCTCCCTAAATTCATCATCTCATTTTCTTCAATTCTTTATCAATCATCAATCATCGTCCATGAATTCAAATCCAAAACCCAGAAACTTTGAACTAGCCCTAGGTCGTTTTAATTCTCCCTTAGGCCAAATCCAAATACAAATCCATGAATCCAAATTAAACCTAGAAATTTTGAACCCAGAAATTCATCTGCAACCCATAAATCAAGAACTGGACAATTATCTTCAAATTGGTCTATGGAGAAAGAGAAGAATTGGGATGAAAAAGAATATTAACTTGGGTCTGACAGATACAGATGACTGTGGCGAATGAGAAAGAGAAGAAGAATTGGAATGAATAAGAAGAAGACCCCAAAATCCCAATGGCTGACGCCAAGTTCATCGACCAAATTTTCGAAGTAATCTCATCGGACGGTTTACACTACATCGCATCAAATATTCTCAAGCTTATCGACTATCACCAATGGGTTGCTTCTGGCGATCTCCAGTCTCTCCCCCAAGTGTCTTGAAATTGAATGAGCACGCGTAATTCTCTAGTATGTACGAGCTTCTAAGTCTCAGCAACAATTAACCATGGACAAACATACAGCTCCCAGGAAAACACTCGACTCCTACATTATCAAGCCCACCAACAAAACCATCAGAGGTAGAATTTGTGACGACCCAGAAATTCGAAAAAGAAGAATTGGAAAAAATTGGAAAATTTGGATATAACATGACGAGTTTGCCCTTGGAATTGGGTGAACAGTTGATTTTTGGTTCGAGCGGTCAAACGGACTTTGACCGATGACTGTGACGTAGTTCGGGACGTCACGAGTTCATAGACAGGTGACACGTTCGATTCCGAAATTCGAGGAGGCAGTTATGATGTTCAGAATTTAAGGGTAATTTGGTAAACTAATTAAAAAGGGACCATTTGTTGACTTTATGATCGGGACCTTTTTGGACTTTCCGGAAGTACCGTTGGATAGGTCTCGGGACGCTGAATCCGCAGACAGGCGGCATGCGTCAATCGGAGTTCGGACGTGGAAGTTATGGGTCTTGAACGGTGAGGGGTATTTTGGTAATTAACCAAGGAAGGGTAAAATGGTAATTTTAGGCAGTACGGGAAATTAGATAATTATATGGCTGATTTAGCCATGTATTAAATGGACATCTGTGCCTACTAATTGGATGAGGTTTAGTTGCATATTGACACATGTCACTGTTTAGAGCACAATTAGTGGCAATTGGTGATCATACATTTGAATTATAACTAAATCGATTAATATGTGTTTTCTGAAAAACCAAAAATAGAGACTGGGACCTTACTTGATCGATCTTACAAGCAATTAAACCCATTTGAGAACTGAGGTAATTGGGAGTGAAACCGTGAGGAATTATAGAACAGAAAAGGGGAAGAAAAACCCAATTGTACCCAGACTTAAACCCGAAAACCTTTAATGGACCTTAGGATCGAATTCGAATTGTTAGACATTTATGAGTGAAATTTATGTTGAATTTAGCTTCCTGGGATTGAGACGAGTCGAACCCACTTAAATTTGAAGGGAATTCGAGCCGTTTTGTTTTAGAACAGAGAGGGGGAAGACTTCGAAATGTCGAGCTTGAGTCGAGGAATTTGAGACGTGGAATGATGAAATTGAACTTGAAAATGTGTTTATGAGAACCCCACGAAGCTCCCTGATGCATCAATTGAAGGAAAACGATGGAGAATGATGACCTTCAAAGAATGAACCGTGTTCTGTTTTCTTCACGAATTCGAGTTCAATTCGATGGGATTAAGGTAAGTGTTCATGTAATTGAATTCACAGAACTTTAATTGGGTCCATAAAGATGCTGTTAGATGACTGAATTGAAAGATTGATGGACATTGAATCAGGTTAGTACGCGGGTCGCATGATCCATTTACCAGAGAAACGGGTAGGGATGATGCACTGTAGCAGGCGCGTGGGTTTCACGCGCAGCCACTCACGGCGGCGCTTGAGGACGCATGGGCCCAATTCCCGAGGTGAGGTCAACATGGATTTTGTTCTATGCAATGTAACGAACATTTTGGCGTTGGTTTCGAGTTACTCGGACACCGTTTTGATATTGTTTCGAGGGTCCGAAGGTTTATGTTACGTGTTTAATTAATATTTAATTCCCGAAAAATTATGGGGAATTAGTAAGAAGTTAATGGAGTCATTAGTGACCTTGAGTAATGATTTTGGATAGTATTCAAGATTCCTAGAAAATATCTGAAATTATGGAAACGCGTGAAGCTCGGAAAGTGAGCAGTTTGGACGGTGTGTGAGTGGACGTTTTTTTTATAAACTAATAAGCCTGTATCGTTAAATCTTTTACATGATTTATGGCATGATTTGAATTGCAATGATTGATATGATGATTTACTGGATTTAATGAATATTTTAATCAGTGTTTTGGGCACGTTTGTCAAGAAATTGTGAAATTATTGTTTTGAGCGAAAGCCCGGGATTTGAGATTGGTTTTGAGTCCGGAAATTGATTTCGTGGATTTATGATGCTTTTTGAGATGTTTTATGGATTTATATGAAAAGGGCAACTGAGGTTGCAATTGCACGGATTTGCGTGGAAATGATGATTTTGGGCTAGGCCCGGGATGTTAAAAGGATGTTTTGAATAATATTGTGAATTAAAGATGATTTGATGGAATTGAATGATTTTTGGATATGATTTTACGGATTTACGGGCATTGAATTATTTAATGATTTTACGGATTTACGAGAAATGAGAAATGAGATTTGGGCATGAGACCCGGTGATAAATGGTTTTGGCATAATTTTAATGATGATTTTGAAATAATGATTTTGATTGTGTATTGATGTTTGGTGCCACCAGATGTGTAATTCCTGAGTAGACTTCGGATGTGTAATTCTCGAAGTGACTCTGGACGTGTAATTCCTGGAGGGACTCCGGATGCGTAATTCCCGGAGGGACCGGATGTGTAATTCCCAGTGAGGCTGGATGTGTAATTCCCAGCAAGATGACGACTCTGGATGTGTAATTCCCAGAGGATCCTCGGATGTGTAATTCCCGAGTTATATGATTTATTGTATGATAAAATGGTTTTATAGAATGATTTAAATGGCATTTGGGCTTGAGAGCCGGGATTTGACTGTTTTCATGTGATTGGGCTTGGAAGCCGGTGATTTATATATTTGAATCTATGCATGCATGGTTTGATAATCTGGAGGGTAAATGATGTGTTTTGATAAATGTGTTTTAAATGATATTATTTTTGTCCACTCACACCTTTCCTGTTTTGATGACCCTCCAGGCCGTGGCACGACGTTCGCAGCTGATCGAGAGGCGGAGGCATGAGCGGAAATCAGTGCAGTTATCCCTTGTCTGACAAGTGCTAAAGGGTAGTTTCGAGACTTCAGTTGACTTGTCAGACGAGAGTAGGATCGGGCACGATTATCAAAGTCCAGTTGGGACGGGTCCTGTCAAATTGGTATCAAAGCATTTGGTTACTGATTTACCATGCCTCTGAGATACGAGCCCTGTGCGCGGCCTGGTGATTAGACGAGATACGAAGGTATCGAAAATCCCTGGAGTGACTATGACCCTGGATTGGGGATCGAATATTGTATCATGTGTTTGGGTTGTGTCAGACTTGTGTTAGTCCGGATAGTTGTTACAATATGGTATGTGATGGTATATGGATGGGCATGTTGGGCCCATGCTAAACTTAACCCGAGGATAAGGGGTCGGATGAGTGACCTTTGAATTTTGGACATCGAATGAGACTCAGAGGGAGTCCGGAATTGGTTTAGTGTGTGTTGAGAGATCCTAAATAGGAGTGTTTGCTAGGTGATCGGATATGCCAGTGGTGGCGTTGATGTTCGTAATTGTAGAATTCAGACTCGAGAGGAGTCGATACATTGGATTTGGACTCAAAAGGAGTCAAGAGTTGGTTTAGGACTCGGGATGAGTCATGATGTGATATGAGGGCTTCAGATGCGTCCGGAACGATGGAAAAGGTAGTTATGGTTGCACATAACAAGTGCATGGGGTTCACCTGGGAACCCGAGGTATTGAAATGGATGTGAATTGAGTCTCCATACTTGTTGTTGGAGAGGTTGTTTGAATTTCGAGGATGAAATTCTTTAAGGGAGGAAGGTTGTGACGACCCGGAAATTCGAAAAAAGAAGAATTGGAAAAAATTGGAAAAGTTGGATGTAAAATGATGATTTTGCCCCTGGAATTAGGCGAACATTTGACTTTTGGTTTGAGCGGTCAAACGGACTTTAACTGATGACTGTGACGTAGTTCGGGACGTCACGAGTTCATAGACTGGTGGCACGTCCGATTCCGACATTCGAGGAGGCAGTTATGATGTTCGGAAGTTTAAGGGTAATTTGGTAAACTGATTAAAAGGGGTCATTTGTTGACTTTTTGATCGGGATCTTATTTGGACTTTCTGGAAGTACCGTTGGATAGGTCACAGGGCACTGAATCCGTAGACAGGCGGCATGCGTCAATCGGAGTTCGGACGTGGAAGTTATGGGTCTTTAACGGTGAGGGGTATTTTTGATAATTAACCAAGGAAGGGTAAAATGGTAATTTTAGGCAGTATGGGAAATTAGATAATTATATGGCCGATTCAGCCATGTATTAAACAGACACATGTGCCTACTAATTGGATGAGGTTTTATTGCGTATTGACACATGTCACTGTTCAGAGCACAATTAGTGGCAATTGGTTATCATACGTTTGAATTATAACTAAATCGTTTAATATGTGTTTTCTGCAAAACCAAAAAAAGAGACTGGGACCTTACTTGATCGATCTTACTGCAATTAAACCCATTTGAGAACTGAGGTAATTGGGAGTGAAACCGTGAGGAATTATAGAACATAAAAGGGGAAGAAAAACCAGTTGTACCCAGACTTAAACCCGAAAACCTTTAATGGACCTTAGGATTGAATTCGAATTGTTAGACGTTTATGAGTGAAATTGATGTTGAATTTAGCTTCCTGGGATTGAGACGAGTCGAACCCACTTAAATTTGAAGGGAATTCGAGCCGTTTTTTCTTAGAATAGAGAGGGGGAAGACTTCGAATTGTCGAGCTTGAGTCGAGGAATTTGAGATGTGGAATAATGAAATTGAACTTGAAAATGTGTTTATGAGAACCCCACGAAGCTCCCTGATGCATCAATTGAAGGAAAACGATGGAGAATGATGACCTTCGAAGAATGAACAGTGTTCTGTGTTCTTCGCGAATTCGAGTTCAATTCGATGGGATTAAGGTAAGTGTTCATGTAATTGAATTCACAAAACTTTAATTGGGTCCATAAAAATGCTGTTAGATGACTGAATTGAAAGAAATTATGTAAGATTGATGGACATTGAATCGGGTTAGTACGCGGGTCGTAGGATCCGTTTACTAGAGAAACGGGTAGGGACGATGCACTGTAGCAGGCGCGTGGGTTTCACGCGCAGCAACTCACGGTGGCGCGTGAGGGCGTTTGCGCCCGATTCCCGAGGTGAGGTCAACAGGGATTTTTTTCTATGCAATGTAACGAACATTTTGGCGTTGATTTCGAGTTACTCGGACACCGTTTCTGACAGGACCCATCCCAATCCCCCCGGGATTAATGCGGGATGACCCTGCTCCCGTCTGACACGAAGTGTCAGACAAGGGATATTTTCGAACTTTGCCCTCCCGGGCTATCAGAGTACGACAGGATCCAAAGGAGATATGTGATATCTCGATCTCTGCTACAGTCCACATCCGCTGTCAACCTGAAGGGTATTAAAAACAGAAAGACTGTGAGTGGACAAAAATAAAGAGTTTATAAAAAAATATTTCATAAAGACCTTTATACCCTTCACTAAAAAGCATGCATGCATAGTAAAACCATTTATCCAATCATATATGTTAAAACATCCATAATTAGGGTCTCAACCCCAAATTCTGTAAATACAAGTCACCCGGGCTCCTGCCCAAAACCATTTATAGAAAACCATAGTATAGTAAACATACGTGGGATCTCAGCCCAAATCCATTTATCATTATAAACACAATTTACAATTTCCCAAACCAATTGAAATCATGTTTATCCATTATATTCATATCCAGAACCTGTCACGGTAAAATAAAGCTACGCGCGTGCTAACCGGGGTCTCAAACCCAAGTGTCTCCAAGGTCCATCCAGGTCAAGGTCCGTAGATCAATGACCCTCCCTGGAGGTAACGAACCATGCCCATCTTGAGAGTAAGGAACCCAATTGGGGGGGGGGGCGACTCCACTCAGTCAATGCTCCGTGACTACTCCGGGGTCCACCCAGGCCAACGACCCTCCCCGGAGGAGACAATCATATATAAAGGATGGAATATGAAAAACTGTTTGAAATCATTCTTGAAACCTTTCCAAGATTCATGCCCGGCCCCCATAAGCCGTCATGAACCATAAAACCTTTCATGGGTTCGTGCCGGTTCCCATAAACCGTCATGACCCGTAAATCCATTTCAAGGGTTCATGCCGGTTTCCATAAACCATCATGACCCGTAAAAACCATTTGTAACACATAACTGGGTGCTAGGCCCGAATCCACATAGAAACTGGACCTCAAGTCCGAATCGTATACCAATTGGGCCTCCAGCCCGATTCCGTAAATCAAATGGACCTCAAGTCCGAGAGTTCGTAATTCAAATGGGTCTCATACCCGAGTTTACCTTTTTAAATCCAAAATCATTTCATTAAACCATTCACAAAACCTTAAGAATGGAAAATCAGAGTAAAACCGGAAAACCTCGATTTACGTACAAGCACGTAAATCGCCTCGTAAAGCGTGAAACCATATAAATCACAATCATCCAATTCAACATCATCAAATCACATTCATAATCCATATAAAACATTTATGCATGCATCACAGTTTAGAAATCAAAGTCCACTCACAGACCGTCTGAAGCCGCGCCTCGATACGCGTGCCATAACCGTCTCCGGGGTCAATCACCATCACCGAGACTCCCAAACCTGTCCAAATTCATTTAGAGGGTTACTAATAGCCTCATTAACCTCTCATTGAAGTCCCATAATTTTCCCGATTTTCTAACTATTTTTAAAACCGAACCTAAACCTTCTGATGCCCCGAAACATATCGAGACGGTGTCCGATCGACACGAAACCAGTCCAAAATGTTCGTTACATTGAATAGAAGATTTCACGTGTTGAACACTTTCCCAAATTATGGCCCACGCGCCCTCACGCGCCGCCTGAAGTGGCTGCGCGTGGGAGCCACACGCCAGTGAACAGTGTCGTCTTCCTCCTCGCGACGACCGGTCTGAACTGGTCCGGTCCGATTCGCCTGCAACTTGGGCCGGCGTGACCAGTTCAAGCTCCTACACGGTCCAATCTTCACCGTTTTCACTCATAATCGATCCTAATCTTCATATAATCATCCTAGGAACCTAACCTAATTAATTAAAACCCCTAAAACATCCTAAATCCGACCGGTCCAATTTTCCTCTCACGGTTCGAATTTTCAAAACTCTCTCCAGGGCTTCCTCGACGTCTCACCACTCCCAAAACCTTCTTAAAAACTCCCTAGAAACCTTATTAACTCAAAACCAACACCCAAAACGGCCCATAACAACCGAAATCGAAAGTAGAATTAAAATGGGCTAAACCGATACCTGCACGGGTTTTTCTCCTCCGTCGTGCAAGGCGGTGCGGCCTGAGCCTGCCACCACGTCCAGCCGATCCTCCTCATCTCAAGCCTCTCACTGATGATCACGGTTAGGGGTTTGGGAATGAAGGAAAATGGGTCGATGAAGATGATATGCATGGAGGCATAAGGATAGCCTATGGATGGGTGACACTTGTCACTCATCCATTGGGCATCAGGACAAATATCTGGGCCCACTAGAGTCCAAAAATGAACTCGTCTCGTAATTCGTGTAATAGTGCATTTGAACTTCCGTGAACCGTAACTTCGTCGTCGAACGTCCAAATTTGACGTGCCGCCTGTCTACGGATTCGTATCGTCCCTATCTATGTAACGGTCCTTGGCCCTCGGCCATTGGACATCCCAGGTAAAAATTCAACTATTTGCCCCATTTAACTAAAATTACCAAATTGCCCCTAAACTTCCGAACGTCATAACTTCCTCCTCGAACGTCGGAATTGAGCGTGCCACCTGTCTATGAACTCGTGATGTCACGGAATACGTCACGGTCATCGGTCAAAGTCCATTTGACTGCCCGAATGAAAAGTCAACGTTTTGCCACGACTAGGGGCAAAACGGTAATTTCGCATCGTTCGTCCGATTTCACCTAACTAATCACGGGTTAGCCTCACTAATCGTGATTAGTCACTAATCTAATCTAGGAATTTGGGACGAGTCGTTACAGTTTCGATATTATTTCGGGGGTCCGAAGGTTTATGTTACGTGTTTAATTAATATTTAATTCCCGGAAAATTATAGGGAATTAGTATGATGTTAATGGAGTCATTAGTGACCTTGAGTAATGATTTTGGACAGGATTCGAGATTCCTGGAAAATGTCGGAAATTATGAAAACGCGCGTAGCTCGGAAAGCGAGCAGTTTGGACGGTGTGTGAGTGGACGTTTGTTTTATAAACTGATATGTCTGCATAGTTAAATGTTTTACATGATTTATGGCATGATTTGAATTGCAATGATTGATATGATGATTTACTGGATTTAATGAATATTTTAATCGGTGTTTTGGGCACGTTTGTCAAGAAATTGTGAAATTACTGTCTTGAGCTAAAGCCCGGGATTTGAGATTGGTTTTGAGTCGGGAAATTGATTTGGTAGATTTATGATGCTTTTTGAGATGTTTTATGGATTTATATGAAAAGGGCAACTGAGGTTGCGATTGCACGGATTTGCGTGGAAAGGATGATTTTGGGCTAGGCTCGGGATGTTAAAAGGATGTTTTGAATAATATTGTGAATTAAAGATGATTTGATGGAATTGAATGATTTTCGGATATGATTTTACGGATTTACTGGCATGGAATTATTTAATGATTTTACGGATTTGCGAGAAATGAGAAATGAGATTTGGGCATGAGACCTAGTGATAAATGGTTTTGGCATGATTTTAATGATGATTTTGAAATAATGATTTTGATTGTGTATTGATGTTTGATGCCCCCATATGTGTAATTATTGGGTAGACTTCGGATGTGTAATTCCCGAAGTGACTCCAGACATGTAATTCCCGGAAGAACTCCGGATGCGTAATTCTCGGAGGGGTCGGATGTGTAATTTCCAATGAGGCTAGATGTGTAATTCCCAGCAGGATGACGACTCTAGATGTGTAATTCCCAGAGGATCCTCGGATGCGTAATTTCCGAGTTATATGTTTTATTGTATGATAAAATGGTTTTATAAAATGATTTAAATGACATTTGGGCTTAAGAGCCGGGATTTGACTGTTTTCATGTGATTGGGCTTGGAAGCCGGTGATTTATATATTTGATTATATGCATGCATGGTTTGATAAACTAGAGGGTAAATGATGTGTTTTGATAAATGTGTTTTAAATGATATTATTTTTGTCCACTCACACCTTTCCTGTTTTGATGACCCTCCAAGCCGTGGCACGACTTTCGGAGCTGATCGAGAGGCAGAGGCATGAGCGGAAATTAGTGCAGTTATCCCTTGTCTAACAGGTGCTGAAGGGTAGTTTCGGGACTTCAGTTGCCTTGTCAGACGGGAGCAGGACCAGGCACAGTTATCAAAGTCCAGTTGGAACGGGTCCTGTCAGAATTACTCCAATTCAAACTCAAATCATCCAAATTTCACTGTAAATTTGATTTCTCACTTTCTTAAACAACTGAGGACTACATGCTGAGGCGGTCGTTGAAGTTTAAAATCCATCGTATGTGGTCAAGATTGAGGAAACCAACTGCAGCTCTAACTCCAACGTGAACCCAGACTCGGACTCGAATGAGTCGTGATGTCAAACGTCGGTTAGTGTGGAGCTGTTATAAGAAAATCTCTCGAACATTCTAGATCACTCTGTGAATGTCGTAGATTGTGTCCCAGAGATCCAGGATGTCACGACCCGACCTTCTCCAATAGAATATTATCCGCTTTGGGCCCAGCCCTCACGCTTTTGTTCTCGGGAGCTCACGTGCAACTTCTCAGTGAGTCACCCAAATTGGGATTGCATCATCCCCTACTCGCTTAACTTTGGAGTTCTCAGAAATCCAAAGCAGTGAGCTCCCAAATGGCCTCCTGTTGGATAGATGCGCATCCACACATATAAGGTGCATCCCCCAGATCCCCCTCCCCTCCGCGCGCGCGCGCGCGTAGGGCGATGTGGGATTGCTAACCATGCCTACAAGCCAAGGGCTCTCACAATCCACCCACTTTGGGGCCTAGCGTCCTCGCTGGCACACTCAATTATGCCCGGAGGTTGGGCTCTAATACCAAATTGTCACGACCCGACCCATCTAGCACAATATTGTCCACTTAGGGCCCAACCCTCACGGTTTTGTTTCTGGAAACTCACGCGCAACTTTCCAGTAGGTCACCCATCTTGGGACTGCACCAGCCCAAACTTGCTTAACTTTGGAGTTACAGCCAAACTCAAAGTTAATGAGCTCCCAAAAAACCTTGCGTTGGATAGATGCATGCCCACACATATAAGGCGCATCCCCCAGATTCCCTCCCGGGCGATATGAGATTGCTAACCATGTCTCCAAGGCACGGGTTCTCACACATGACCTGGACTTGGTGATTAAGAGCATTGAATAGGAGATCTAGGACCTCGACTCAGTGGTTTCGGGTTGGGGCTAGTTTTTGACTCTGAGTGTAACGACTGTCTCGAATTTCGAGATTAGATTAGTGACTAATCGTGATTAGTGAGGTTAATCCATGATAAGTTGGGAAAAATCAAACGAATGATGCAAAATGACCGTTTTGCCCCTAGGCGTGGGCAAAACGTTGACTTTCCATTCAGGCGATCAAATGGACTTTGACTGATGACTTTGACGTAGTTCTGGACGTCACGAGTTCATAGACAGGTGGCACGTTCGATTCCAACATTCAAGAAAGAAGTTGTGACGTTCGGAAGTTCAAGGGTACTTTGGTAACTTGGTTTAAAATGGGCAAATAGTTGACTTTTGGATCGGGATTTCCGATGGCCGAGGGTCGAGGACCTTTACGTAGATTGGGACAATACGAATCCATAGACAGGCGGCACGTCGAAATCGAACTTCGAACGGGAAAGTTATGGGTCACAGAATTTCGATTTCACTATGCACATATATCGCGGCGATGATTGGGTGGCTTATTCTGATTGGGCAGATATTTTGACAGGACCCATCCCAATCCCCCCGGGATTAACACCGGATGACGCTGCTCCCGTCTGACACGAAGTGTCAGACAAGGGATATTTCCGACCTTTGCCCTCCCGGGCTATCAGAGTACGCCAGGATTTGGAGGAGGTATGTGATATCTCGGTCTCTGCTACAGTCCACATCGTATCCAACCTGAAGGGCATTAAAAACAGAAAAACTGTGAGTGGACAAAAATAAAAGAGTTTATAAAACATATTTTATAACAGACCTTTATACCCTTCACTAAAAAGCATGCATGCATAGTTACACCATTTATCCAAACACATATGTTTAAACAACCATCATTAGGGTCTCAGCCCCAAATTCTATAAATACAAGTCATACGGCCTCCTGCCCAAAACCATTTACAGAAAACCATAACATCATAAACATATGTGGGACCTCAGCCCAAATCCATTTATCATCATAAAACGTAATTTCCCAAACCAATTGAAATCATGTTTATCCATTATATTTCAAATCCAAGAACCTGTCACGGTAAAATAAAGCTACGCGCGTGCTAACTGGGGTCTCAAACCCAAGTCTCTTTAGGGTCCACCCAGGTCAATGTCCGTAGATCAATGACCCTTCCTGGAGGTAACGAACCATGCCCATCCTGAGAGTAAGGAACCCAACTAGGGGGCGACTCCACTCAGTCAGTGCTCCGTGACTACTCCGGGGTCCACCTAGGCCAACGACCCTCCCCGGAGGAGACAATCATATATAAAGGATGGAATATGAAAAACCTTTTGAAATCATTCTTGAAACCTTTCCAGGATTCATGCCCGACCCTCACTAGCCGTCATGAACCATAAAATCCATTCCAATGGTTCATGCCGGTTCCCATAAACCGTCATGACCCGTAAATCCATTTCAAGGGTTCATGTTGGTTCCCATAAACCGTCATGACCCGTAAAAACCATTTCTAGGGTCCTTGACCCAAAATCACCATCATAACACATAACTGGGTCCTAGGCCCGAATCCACATACAAACTAGACCTCTGGTCCGAATCGTAAACCAACTGGGCCTCCGGCTCGATGCCTCGTTAAATCAACTGGACCTCAAGTCCGAGAGTTCGTAATTCAAATGGGTCTCATACCCGAGTTTACCTTTTCAAATCCAAAACCATTTCATTAAACCATTTCCAACACCATAAGAATGAAAAATCAGAGTAAAACTGGAAAATCTCGATTTACGTGCAAGCACGTAAATCGCCTCGTAAAGCGTGAAACCATATAATTCACAATCCTCCAAATCAACATCATCAAATCACATTCATAATCCATATAAAACATTTATGCATGCATCACAGTTTAGAAATCAAGGTCCACTCACAAACCGTGAGAAGCCATGCCTCGATACACGTGCCATAATCGTCTCTCGGGTCAATCGTCGTCACCGGGATTCCCAAACCTGTCCAAATTCATTTAGAGGGTTACTAATAGCCTCATTAACCTCTCATTGAAGTCCCATAATTTTCCCGAATTTCTAACTATTTTTAAAACCGAACCTAAACCTCCGAACACCCCGAAACCTATCGAAACGATGTCCGATTGACACGAAACTAGTCCCAAAATGTTCATTACATCGAATAGATGATTTTGTATGTTGAACACTTCCCCAAATTACTGTTCACGCACCCTCACGCGCCCCAAGAAGACTCAGAGCACTATTCATCATCTTCCACACACAGCCGATCGGTCCGGCCGGTTCACATGGTTTGGCCGGTCCAATTGAATCGGCTTGACCGGTTCTGTGCTCTAGACTCCCCATTTTTCATCCTACTTCTTCCTTTTTGATTGCTTTCTTCCTAATTTGATGTTTCCCATCCATTCCAATCCCTAAAACTAATCAAAAACGTCTAAATCCCATGGTTTGATTTTGAACCAAACGGTTCAAGGTTTCCCCAGCCACCCTCACGGCTGCTCAGTCCAAAACCACCACCCAGACCTCCTTACCGGCCATAATGCATAAATTGAAATAAAATGGAAATTGGGCCTAACCGTGAAACATGTTCGGGTTCAAGGCTCCACCGTCCACGGAGGTGTGCCCTTGGCCGGCCACCAACATCTGCAGGTCCTCTCAGCCCTCTCTGGTCTTCACGGTCATGATCAAGTGGGGATGGGTTTGGTCTTGGATTGAAAATGGGATCGGGAAATGTTGGTTTAGGGAGAAATGAAGAAAATGAAGATGCACGGGAAAAATGAGATGCATGAATGAATGAAGTTGGCCAGTGGACGGGCCTCCATAAAATATCTAGGCCCCACTACAGTCCAAAAGTTAGTTCGTCTCGTAATTCGTGCAATAATGCACTTGAATTTTCGTGAACCGTAACTTCGCCGTCGAACGTCCGAATTCGATGTGCCGCCTGTCTACGTATTCGTATCGTCCCGATCTACGTAACGGTCCTCGGCCCTCGGCCATCGGACCTCTCGGTCAAAAAGTCAACATTTGCCCCCTTTTAACCATAATTACCAAAATGCCCATAAACTTCCGAACGTCATAACTTCCTCCTCGAACGTCGGAATTGAACGTACCGCCTGTCTATGAACTCGTGACGTCACGAGCTACGTCACGGTCATCGGTCAAAGTCCATTTGACCGCTCGAATGAAAAGTCAATATTTTGCCACGATCAGGGGCAAAATGGTCATTTCGCATCGTTCGTCCGATTTCACCCATTTAATCACGGATTAACCTCACTAATCGTGATTAGTCACTAATCTAATCCTGGAATTCGGGACGGGTCGTTACATATTTTAAGTGCGACCTATGGATGAGTGACAAGTGTCACTCATCCTATTGGCCAATTTCCCTAAAAAGTGGATCTATCAAATTAAATAATATTAATTTGATTATTTTATATTTTAATCCTTAACAACTTTCAATCCTAGCCCTCCATTGTCACTCATCCCATTGGCCAATTTCCCTAAAAAGTGTATCTATCAAATTAAATAATATTAATTTGATTATTTTATATTTTAATCCTTAACAACTTTCAATCCTAGCCCTCCATCTAATCTAAACTCCCGATCCTCACCATTCACCTAATCCTCCTCCCTTTCATCAGATAACATCTCTTCTCTGTTCTTCAAACAAACCCGAAACCTCCATTGTTCCATTCCCATGAACAACACACACCCACCTCACACCATCACCACCTTACCTACATTTCTACGACCGTGTGAGGGTTGTGAGTGACTGAGAGTGTACCTGAGAGAGAGCCTTAGTCGATTCTATTAATTGGAAACGGTTTCTGGTGAACTTTTGGGAAGGTTTGGATCGTTTTCTAAGGTTGGGACGGCCGGAGGTCATGGCGGTGGAAGCTTGTAGGGGCCGGTTCGGTTTTCGATCGTGGAAGGTAGTTTCTCGAACCCTTCCTCTGGTTTTTATTAACTAAAAAGATAAGAAAGGATGATAGGAACACTTAGGGATTAAAATGGGTTGAAATGAATCGAAAACATGAAGGTTAGAAGGTTGAACCGGTCCAGACCGGTCCAGTCCGGTTTAGACCAATGGACCGGGTCTGCTGGAGGACATGGAAGGTGAATAATGTCCTGGCGCGTGGGCTCACGCGCAGGAGCTTCCTTGGGTGCGTGGGGGCGCATGAGGGATATTTTGGGAATGTGTTCAACACACGAAATTATCTATTCTATGTAACGAACATTTTGGGACTGATTTCGTGTCGATCGGATATCATCTCGATAATATTCGGGGCATCAGAAGGTTTAGGTTAGACTTTAAAAATAGTTAAAAATTCCAGAAAATTACGGGGCTTCAATGAGAGGTTAATAAGGTAGTTAGTAATCCTCTAGATTGATTTGGACAGGTTTGGGAGTCCCGGTGACCACGATTTTCCCGGTGAGGCTTACGACACGCAAACCGAGGCGGCAGCATAGGACGGTCTGTGAGTGGACCTTGTTTTCTAAATTGGTGCATGCATAAATGTTTATTATATGTTTTAATACTTGTTTTGTGACGCTATGAGTTCATTTGGGTGTGGTTATGTATTGGCACGTATTTCGAGGTTTCGACCTTATACGGTGTCTATACGGGTTTGTACTTTATACGTTGGTTTAAATGAAATGGTTTTGGCTTTCAAAAGGATAAACTCGGGCATGAGACCCATTTGGTTTTGTCTCAGGCATGTGGCTCTATTTATGACCTATGAGTCTGAATCGTGGTCGCGGCGAGTGCTATGTGCACGGCAACCGACGATACGACGCTCGCCTCCGGACTAGGATATGTTCCTTCCAGAGAGGTCACGATGCACAATCTGTTGTCGGGCAGCCGATGGAGGCTCGACTTCGGAGTACTGACGGTTCAGGATATTGATCGGTGATGAGTGCTCCATAATCTAGCGTTGGTCTCGTCGGTTGATTCGTTCACGGCGACATACCAGGATTGAGGGCGGTCCTGGATGGATGATTGCATGCATCACTACGATCGGAGTCGTGACTGACCTTGAGATATCGGGCATGATGCCCAGTTGAGTCATGTGTTAGGGCACGAGACCCAATTACTTTACGTTTATGATTTCGGGTCGGGGACCCTAAATGGATTTCCAGGTTCATGGCGGTTTATGGGGACCAGGCATGAATCCGTTGAAAGGTTTTAAGGATGATTTCGTTATATATATTCATATACCTTCCTTTACTTGGATTGTCTCCTCCGGGGAGGGTCGTTGGCCTGGGTGGACTCCGGAGTAGTCACAGAGCACTGACTGAGTGGAGTCGCCCCGTTGGGTGCCTTACTCTCAGAAAGGCTTGTATCATAACCTCAGGCCGGGTCATTAGTCTACGAATATTGACCTTGGACCCTGAGAGACTTGGGCTTGAGACCCCGGGTAGCACGCGCGTAGCTTTGGAAACCATGACAAGATTGGTTGTGTGATTATATGTATATACATGATATATGCTATGTAATGTGTACAGGTTTTGGGCTGATTCTTGTATGGATTTGGGCAGTGGCCCGTATGATTGGTATCTTTATGGATTTGGGAAGTGGCCTGTGTGGTTGGTTCTTTATGGTTCTTTCGGTTATGGTATTGGGTTTAGTTCCCACATATGGTTCTTTTGGATTAAATGGTTTTCGAATGCATGCATGCTTTTTAGTGAAGGGTATAAAGGTCTTTTATAAAATGTATTTCTGAAATATTACTTTTTGTCCACTCACAGTCTTTCTGTTTTCAATACCCTTCAGGTTGGATACGGTGCGGATTATAGTAGAGACCGAGATATCACATACCTCCTCCGGATCCTGGCGTACTCTGGAAGCCTTCGGGCTAAAGGTTTTAATTTTCCCTGGTCTGACACTCCTCGTCAGACGGATCCTGACACTGAGTATGAGGTTATTGCCATCTAGATTACCCATATGCGCGACTTGGTTGGGCTCACCACTGATTCATCATCATCCTAGTTGTATGAGTCGCAATCAGTCTCGGACTAGAGGCCACGTTGGTTTCTAAGGCTCAGAAATTGGAGGAGCGAGTGGTATGGAGAATTCGGCAATGGTCTTCGAGGATGGCGTGGACAGAAGGGTGGTTGGAGATAGAGACGACCAACCAGTCACATTGTTCCTCAAGTTGTTCCAATCCCCAAAATGCTCCTCAAGTAGTTCTAATCTGTCGATTTCCTCATTGACTCGAACAACTCGAACAACTCGAACAACTCCTTTCCATCATCCCCAAATCCCCTAAATTCTTCTCTCCCCAACCCTTTAAAAATTGAATCCAGAGATCGATCATTTGGCCACTGATTCAATCGACGCCAAAGAACCAAGAGCAACTGAAATCTATTCGAAGGAATCTAGGAGAAAACCCAAAGAAAGAGAGAGATAAATGGACTATGTACAGTCCTCACTATTTATTTTTTACGCAGATAAAAAAAGAGATTTTGGATTTTGGAAGATTAATTTTGGATTTTGGATTTTGGATTTTAAACTTTGGATTTTGGATGATGATTGATGATTGATGAAACAATTGGGGAAGATGAAGAAGATGAATTGGTGAAGAGGAAAAATATAGATGAATTAAAATTGTTCTCAAAATGCCCATTGAAAATTTTGTCACGTCAGATACTGATTGACATTTACTATTTGTAACATAGGTAGTTAACTGAGTTTTGGATGGAAAATCTAACGAAGGTACTCTTTTGAAATAAATTTTATAGTTTGAGTATGAAAATGTTACTATTTATAGTTAAGATATTTTTTGAAATTGACTCTATAGTTTAGGTATTTTTATATAGTTTGTCTTAAATTTTATCAACATGTCAATACATATAAAATAAGACTAATAATATTTTGCCATTAATTTATTGATTTAATTTAATAACAGTGTTTCTAAACTTAAGCAAAAGAAAATTAAAAAAAAGGGCAAAATATGCTTTGCAATATTCATAAGAATAGAACAAAAAATTAAGATTAAAATTTGAATTATTATTTAGGAGTAAAAAAATAATAACCTTTATCAACATGGCAGTATATATATATATATATGATAATAAATTTTCCCCTTTAATTTATTGATTCAATTTAATAATAGTATTTTTAAACTTAAGCAAAAGTAAAATAAAGAGGGGCAAAATAGGTATTGCACTATTCATAAGAAATAGTGCTAAGAATTTAAAAACTTAAGCAAAAGAAAAACAAATAGGGACAAAATAAATATTACATTATTCATAAGAATAATAACTAAAACTTGATTTTAGTATATATAATTTTCAATAATTGAGACACCCTTTTGCTGCACAACCTTGGTGTACCTTCCAAGTTACTCACCTCCTCTATATGATTTGGCTATCTTACTGTGTGTATTCAATTGTTTCTCAACTTCAGTTAGCCTTGAAGATTTTAAAACACTTAAGTAGTATAGCTGATTTGTTAGTAGTGAGAAAGGTAAAATCATCAATGGAATTCAGGTTGTAAGTAGTTTTAGTTGGGAAAGGACTACACGCATCTGTGCAATATTCTAAAACTTGAAAGCGTAAAGGTTAGAACACAGTTACTTACAAGTAATCAAATTAAAAAAAATAGTAATTATTTTTATTATTTACTGCCCAAGGCATGCAAATACAAAATCCTTTAAGATGATGTGATTAACTAGGAACGGCGTTAATCAATTTTTTTTGTTTCTTTTCTTATTTTCTATGCACCAAAAGTTTTATAACTTTACGATAAGAAATTGTATCAAAAAAATATATATATATATATATATAAAATATGATTGGTAAATAGCTCAATGAGAATGATTATTCTCTTAAGTATTTTTATCTTTGATTCTAGACTTTTTCTCATCACTTATAAAAAAAAACAGGTTTGATGCAAGGGCTAGGATGGACTTCAATCTAGCGGTGACGGAAAGAAAAAAATTTATATAATATATAGCTCGCCCTATTAATGAATTCTATCTTAAATAATATAGATGATGAATTTTTTGAAGATTATATAATATAGTGTCCACCTAAAATGGGATATCGACATTCACTTGATAATTGTTGAATTTTGTAATCTTAAAGACCCGTACATTATACTTTAAGTGTTTTAAAATTACCGTATTACATATTTATCTGTTTTTTATATGTACAAAATATGCATTTTAACTAAGTGCATTTGTTATCAATGAAATTTACTCCTACTACTGAAATTTGAAATCCGGATCATGAAAGGGAGGTGTCGGGCAACATGAAACCCCTATTAGGAAGGAAAGAAGAAGTTCCATCATTTCTTCGGCACCGTCCTCGGCTCAATGGACGGTGGCTGAAGGTATGAGAGCCCGCTCTCCTTCAAATTCAAGAATCGTAAGTCAAAACGGCACCGTCCACGACATGTTTTGTTGGTTTCGTCCATACAAGGATGAAGTTTTGTCAAATTTTGGAACCGGTTTGGTTTGAATTTCATGTCTCGGGAGGACTTGGACTTGGACTTGGACTTGGTTTGGTGTAGAAGAAGGCCAGGGCGTTGAGAGCGTTTTCAATTTTCGTGGGTGGATTTTCTATCAATTTGGACCTTTGGGTTTTGGGCTCAGCATTCACCAGCCACCACACCCACTATTTTATGGGGCCCTCAATTATCTAACTGAAAACAAAAACCCTTCATTTATCTGACCAAAAAAATAAAAAAAAATACAAACCCCCTCAATTGTAAAATATTTATACTCTACTCAGTATATTTTTCATACAATCTTTTGATTTATTAAATTATTTAAATATATATATATATTATAATCACCCAGCACTCAAACTGCCGCCACTATCCTCCAAAATCCAAACTAACAACTCTCAGCGACCAGTAGAAAAATCTTTCGAAAAATTATATTGCGTTTTGTCAATTACTGATAGCCAAGTAGCTCCATATTGTTCATGACTTTTTAATCAACATTTCAATTTTGTTTTTAATTCCTCTATGATTTAAATTTAGAAGAGAATGGGTGCGGATCAAATACAAGAATAAATCTTTTATTTTATGAAAATGGTTATAAGATGTGTATTATTCAGCTGTCGTATTGAAAATTTTCGACATGTAAAAAAGTGGATAACAACATGATCGAAAATTGAAATCTCCATGACACAACTCATGCTTTACTAAATATTTTGGAGGGTGGTTTTCTTGTTTTTAGAAATCTCAACTAACTTTTGTTTAACTGATGGGTAAAAACCAACTGTTAAAACTAAAAATAAACTACCAATGACTTGAACTCTGAATTAATTAGTTTTTGAAGAAATCATTATTGATGGAATTTATAGAGACCTGACCTAAAGCAAAATAAAAAAACAAAAACAAAAACAAAAGCAAAAGAGAACCCTGTGGGACTGGTCCTTGTTAGGAGGAGGTGGATATTTTGGGAAGAGAGAAGAACAAAATAAAGAAAAAAAAAAAAAAAAAGGGTAAAGGAAAAGAGGAGGTTTGTTTTCTGTTTGTTTTGATGGTTGACTCTTGACTCCCAAACAAAAGAAAATTTTGGATTTAAAGAGAGACAAACAAAAAGAACGAAGGAAGGGATTTAGGGAGAGGAACAAAGGTCTCTGTGAAAGAGCTTTGACTCTCTCTCAGCTAATCCATGGCCTGAATCTCCTTCAATTTATCCTTTCACATTCTTCCTCATCTTCCCAAATCCTTCAATTCTTGCATTAGCTGTAGTTTTCCACCTTCAAATCTCAGCTGGGTCTCCTTCAAAACCTCATCTCACTCCTCTGATATTCCCAGAAATCGTCAAAAATCACAGGTGGGTTTTATTCACTCCCTCCACATTTGAATTGCTGCATTGTATTACTTATTTGGGTTTGTCAAGGATTAAGTATTTCTCCTTTGTTTCTGCAATAGTTATGTATCTTCAATTAAGAGAGGAAAAAAAAAAATCCCACATTCTAAATTGGGTTTCCACCCAAACAATAATAAAAGAAAACTCAAAAATCTTGGAGCTGAAAAATCCCACATTCTAAATTGGGTTTGTGCCCACATTTTGGATTTTTCATTATGATTATCTGATTTTTTTCTCATTTCCTATGTATTCAGATTTCGATTTATCAACCTTTCGCTTTCTGTCCGATTGGGTCCCCTTGAAATCTCGAGAAAAGATTGGGAATTTTGGAACGTTTGAGGCTCCGATTCATGGGAAATTGCTGTGTAACCCTTGGGACAACTGCCCAGAACAAGCAAAAGAAGAACAACAAGAAGAAATCCAATCCATTTGCTACAGATTTTGGTGCCATTAATGGAAAAGACGGTGATGCCAACCTCTGGGTCTTGAAAGACCCCACTGGTCGAGACATTTCTATCCAATACGATCTGGGTCGCGAGCTCGGCCGAGGTGAATTTGGAATCACATATCTGTGCACAGAGGTATCCTCAGGCGAAAAGTTTGCCTGCAAATCGATATCAAAGAAGAAGCTGCGGACTGCCGTGGATATTGAGGACGTGCGGAGAGAAGTTGAGATAATGAGGCATTTACCTCCGCACCAAAATATTGTCACATTGAAGGACACATACGAAGATGATGATGATGTTCACATTGTGATGGAGTTGTGTGAGGGAGGCGAGTTATTCGACCGCATTGTTGCTAGGGGTCATTACACTGAGCGTGCCGCAGCAGGCGTAATGAGGACAATTGTTGAAGTTGTTCAGGTTGGATTTTCTTATACTTCTCTAGTGTTAATTTGGTTTGATGATTGATATGGCTCTAGATATTATAATTATGTTTGTTCATTAGATTTGATATAATGTGTAAAATATGTTATGGTTTATGCTTATAATGTTGGCTGAATTTATCTGATTTCTTGTGTTCGTGTTACATTGCCTATAACATGTTTTCGTTGATTTCTTGCTACCGGTTTTTTCCTTGGCAATTTTGATGCTACTTCTTGTCATTTACACTACGAACTTTAAATGGTAATTGAGAAACATGTTCTGAGTCGAATGTTTGCCTCCATCCTCTTTCATTGGATAGTTTCTATAGGCACTTGGCGATGCTGCTATGTATCCTCTTGATTGGTTTCACCATTTTGTTTTTCCTTGTTCATGTTGCCCTGTGTGATAATTCTCTCTAGTTACGTGCAATTCTTTCTTTGCTGACACTTCCATTGGCATTCGTTGATTCTCTGTTGCTGGATGATGATGACTGGTCTTCTGTTCTTATGTTATTGTGAAATGTTCTAATTTATTAACATACATTGTATGTTGCAGATGTGTCATAAACATGGAGTAATGCATCGCGATCTCAAACCAGAGAACTTCCTGTTTGCAAATAAGAAAGAGACAGCCTCTTTGAAAGCAATTGATTTTGGATTGTCTGTGTTCTTTAAACCTGGTATTGCACCTCTTCAATGTTTCTTATTTAATGATTTTCCCCATTTCTCAAGTTCGTGTTTAGCATCATTATATCCTCTATATAGCTGGTAGCTAAAGTTTGCCGTATTCTGCAGGTGAGCAATTTAACGAGATAGTTGGAAGTCCTTATTACATGGCTCCAGAGGTTCTGAAGCGCAATTATGGACCTGAGGTGGACATATGGAGTGCTGGGGTTATCCTATATATTTTACTTTGTGGTGTTCCGCCTTTCTGGGCAGGTTTGTGTCTCTTTTCCAGTATTTCTATTTTGATTCATTACAACGTCTGTATGAGCTAGAGTGGAAAAAGGGTCAACTACGATGTCTGGTTCTGAAAAAGAAAAGAAAGTAGAAAATAATACTCCTATTTTTCTGTTTCTTCTTATCAAATATCTCTCACTTAGATCATGTTGAACAAAAATGTGCTTACTGGTCTTTTCCTTGCTTATTTTATTAGTATTCCGTTTTCATAGTTTTCAAAACTTTTTCCCTGTAGAAACCGAACAAGGGGTAGCACAAGCGATTATTCGATCTGTAATTGATTTCAAGAGGGACCCTTGGCCAAGAGTTTCTGATAATGCAAAAGACCTGGTGAAGAAAATGCTTGATCCTGATCCAAAGAAGCGGCTGACAGCTCAGGAAGTCCTTGGTACGTCTAGTAATATGATTTCTTATATAATTGGAAAGATGTATTGCTTTATATAACAATTTTTCTCCAACTCTTCCTTTTGTAGATCATTCTTGGATACAGAATGCCAAGAAGGCCCCAAATGTCCCACTTGGTGAGACAGTGAGAGCAAGACTAAAACAATTTTCCGTAATGAACAAGCTGAAGAAAAGAGCTCTGGGGGTAATGTTCTAAGTTTTGGAAGGCATTTATGTTGGTTACTTGTAATTTGAGTTATTTTTGGCCCTATATGCTATGTCTGAACTGTGGAATATTTCTTCCATAGGTCATAGCCGAACATTTGTCAATTGAGGAAGTGGCTGGCATTAGAGAGGCATTTCAAATGATGGACAGTGGCAACAAGGCCAAGGTAACCCTAGAAGAGCTTCGAAGTGGGATACAACAGCTTGGGCAGCAGTTACCTGATCCAGATCTTCAAATACTAATGCAAGCTGTAAGCATCGATTTGTGCTTCTCAACATTAATTTCCTACTTTTACTTCAATTTTAGAAGATAAATGCCCAACTTTGCATCATGTTAAATCTTTAGAAGAAGAGAGAAAAAATCATGAGAGAGATTATGGTTCAATATGCTACTGGAAATCATCTCTTATGAGTATGGTTTTGGGGTTTGTATAAAGTTACTGATTGATTTTTGATTCCTACAGGCTGATGTTGATGGCGATGGAGCTCTGAACTATGGAGAGTTTGTTGCAGTTATGGTTCACCTTAAAAGAATGGCCAATGATGAGCACCTACATAAAGCCTTTGCCTACTTCGATCAGAACCAAAGTGGTTACATAGAAATTGAAGAGTTACGGAATGCTTTAAATGATGATGTTGACACAGGTGGTGAGGAAGTCATACATGCAATTATGCAGGATGTGGACACAGATAAGGTTAGAATTACACTGAGATAATAAATTGAAAAAAGCTCAATCCTTAATCCGAAAGTATTTTATTCCTCCAGCATATTAGAAGGCCCTACTTTGATGCTAATTATGCAGCAAGATACCATATCTCAGAGTTTCATGGTTTCTTAGCCTTTTGACTTCCCTTCAAGCCTTCCCCTTATGCTATATATGCTAGTTGTGCTTTTTTTTGGGTCAATAGGGTCAACGATACTATAAACCTTTTTTCTTCCCGAAAGCTGCACAAATTTCTTTAATGATGCACAAATTTCTTTAAGGATGCACAAATGAACCCAATGCATACTCCAGATTCACCTAACTACTTCTGCCACTTAAAATGCATTCACTCTTGGCCTTTTTTTTTTTAATCAAGTTATGTGCGTGAATGATTCATTTTACTTTATCTGTAACCTTTCTGTATTATCTTGCAGGATGGGCGCATAAGTTACGAGGAGTTTGCTGCTATGATGAAGGCTGGTACAGATTGGAGAAAAGCATCCAGGCAATATTCACGGGAAAGATTCAACAGCATAAGCTTGAAGTTGATGAGGGAAGGGTCTTTACAGTTAGCCAATGAGGGTAGATGAACCAACATTCTTTTTTTCTTTTTTCTCTTCTCTTTTTCCGAAGCAACATACATTTGAAACTAATGATGTTTAAGAAATTGAGAATTACTTTGTTGGGCTTATGAACTCTCTTCCTTTTTTCCCCATTATTTTTCCTTTCCTTAACAAAACATGTAATGTGGAGGGGGAAGATGAGAGCGTGGGAGTTAGAGTCTTGTTCGATAGATGTGATTAGGATTTTAGTTATCTTTTTTAACTTTGAGGTAATATCAGGAAAAAAGAAAAATGAGTGTTAGGGAATTTGGTGAGACTGTTATTGTCAACCTCAATATGTGGTTGTAAATATGTGAATTTAAGGGCCAGAGGCCTTTTCCACTAGAAAGGAAAGGATGTGCTGTTGAAGACAAGGAAATATTTATTATATAAAAATATATAGCAGAAATGTGCTGTTGATTTATGCTTATTTCTACACTTGCTATGGAACATATATTTTAAAAGTTATATTGGTTTTGAAAACTGTAGCATGATGAACAAAATGTGAGGTGGCCAACTTATTTTGAAATGGGAGTTTGGCTATCGAATTGAATTCATGGAAGGCGAAAATGGCGCTTCTTTGCTACTTCTTCTTGCCAACCCTGATTTTTCTTTTGGTGAAAACCAAGGTATCATTCTTTACACGTAGGCAAGAATTAACTCTCGAATCACGTAGGACTCCGATACAGAAAGAACTCTCCTTAATGTTGGTTGCTCCAACCAACTTTGATCTTCATTAACGGATGCACATAGATGAGGACCGAGGAGGGCTTACAACAGGAGATTCTGCTGCTTTCAAAACCCAGCAAATGGTTCATGTAAGTCCTCATATAAATGAAACCCTACATAACCCAGCTTTTGGTTGTTTTTATTTGCCAGCTTTCGTTTCTTGGTTGGTTGGATGGATCTTGGGTAGCACTAGGACTACACTAGTAGAATGGGCAAGGGATAATCTTTCAGATTAATTTGTTCAAAGATGGTTGTATATTTTTCACATACTTGTTATACACTAGTAGGGAGAATAGGAGTTCGGTCAAATATTCAAAATTCTAACAAATACCAAGTAAATTACCAAATAAACTCCAAGAGGCTCGGTTTGGTGGATTTTTCACTCTGATTAAATTGGTGTGTACGTGGTGAACGAGAAGAGATTGTTTTTTTGTTTTTCTTTTGTTTTTTTATGTACACAATGGAAAACTGATAAGGCAGCATACCCTTGCCTAGTCCAATATTGCTTTAGTTCTTGTCTCATCTTGGAAAGCTGATTTTGCTGGTAAACTGTGTCAAGTCTTTTTTGGGGGTCAAACTTTGTTTGAGTGTATGTTTGACATGATTACCAATTACCAAAGACTATTTGTTCGTTCTCATATGTTTAATTTTTGTTTTTTTCTAATAAAATTTCGATACCTCGCATATTCATTACTTGTGCTAAATATGAAACCATAACCGCTCTTAGATAATTAAATTCCAGCGAAAAGTATTTTCTTCCACGGATCTTCTTTGGATTTAGGGAGATTTTCGCTATCCTTGATATCCATAGGGATATATTAAATAAATCGAATAATCTAATCGGGTGTAGGGGCAAGTTCATCAAAATTTGTTCATTTTCAAGCTTAATTTTCTCACTCTATCGTCGTGTTGTCGTGATTTCGACATCTAGGTTAAGCTCGCCAATAAAATTCTTGTCTTCAAGAGATACTAATCTGCCTTCACATGATTTTTATTCGTGATATAGCCGGGTAGGTTTTGATTCGAGCATATATAGGAGGTATGGTGTTGGATGGTAATCCTTGTCGTCTTTAGAATTTTACGGAGGTAGCGATAACTATAGTTATAGATATTGATAACGGTGGAAGTGGTTTATTTGTATATTTTGTTGGGTTATTTATTTGTTTTTTTCTTTTTAAGTTTGTTTTATGCAAATAAATCCAGCACTACTTATTATATTGGGTTGGTTGTGTTAGATTTTCCCTTTTGTGGGGTTGCAAAGATTTTGTTTTGCGCAATAATAGCCTTGAGGATTCTATTTTGTTATTCCCTATAAAATGTTTTGACAAATATTAACTTTGATCATTGGAGGTATACTCATATTTGTCACACCAGCCAAGACATATGCGGATAAAAACGAATTCCAACGTTAATCACATTTAGTGATTTTCAATTCGAAACTCATATCAATATGAAGAACAATGAACGTCCATAATCAAGAAGATATAATAAACATAAATATCCCCAAATTATTTTACCACAGAATTTCTGTAACAAATCCCCAAATTCTAACAATCTCTAATAAATATGAGCAAAGGATTACCTAAAGAAGTAGAGAACTAACTCCACGACTCAAACATCCACATTTGAGCTTTGTGTAACGACCCGAACATTATTTTATTCTAATTTCTATTAATTAATGCAAAATTGACAGGACCCGCCCCGATCCCCGGGGACCACAAGGGGACGTGCCCTGCTCCCGTCTGACACCCGAACCAACATTCCAAATTTAACCTTAAAAGTTCAAATGCATAATTATCCAAAATAAAGTTATACATACAATCCGAATTCAAAAGATGTCAGACAAGGGATAATGTCCAAAATACAAATTCCAAGCACGACTCTAAGCTATCCTACGAGCTAACCTACCCAACAGGGGGTTCAGGTGTAACAACCCGTCCCGAGAGCCGGGATTAAGATAGTGTTTAAGGTGTGATTATTGAGGTTAAGCAGTGGGTAGGTGGTCCCGATGGGTCATTGGCGTAGAATGACGATTTTGCCCCTAGTTCGGGCAAATAGTTGACTTTTAGTTGGGAGGTCGATTGAGTGTTGACCGGTGACTAGGACGTAGTTTAGGACGTCACGAATCCATAGGCAGGCGGCACGCCTGATTCCGACATCCGAGGAGGAAGTTGTGATGTTCGGAAGGTCGAGGGCTTAATCGTAATTTGGGTAAAATAGGGGGAAAAGTTGACTTTTTGAAGAATTGAGTTTTGGGTAGGTTGACCTAGGATGGTTAGATAGATTTCGTCGTCCTGAGTTTGTTGACAGGCGACACGTATTCATCGGACTTACGAGGCGAAGGTTACGAGTCTAGGAAGTTTCGGAAAAACCGTAAAAATGTGTAAAACATGAGGGTATTTTTGGTCTTTTTGGTTTCTGGGGATCTGTGCAGAGAGAAGCAAGATGGACGGCTGGGGTTTAAGCAGGTGGGATAAGGATGGCCTGGATTGTGACACATGGCAAAGGTGTAGTGGGTTCTGGGGGGTTCTTCTGTGTGTGTGCGGTCCTAAATAATTGGGTGAGCCCGTGTGTGTGTGTGGTTCTTCGACAAACACAGAGAACAGAGGGTGAGAGTTTGAGATCAATTGATCGATCTGGGTGCAAGGGTGAGTAAATAGGGAGTTGTGAGAGTGATAGTGAGGCAAGGCGGAGCTGGTGGCCGTGAATTGGTGGGGCAATCGTGCACGGTGGCACGGCGGAGGTGTGGAGAAATTTTGGGAGAAACAGGGAGTTTGTGAGGTTGAGGTGATGGCTACGCCGTGAGGAGAGGCAAACCAAGGCAAGGGGAGGCTGAGGAGACTGCAAGGAGTCCAACGACCACAGTGGTAGGCGGCGGTGCGCACGGCGGAGCTGCAATCGAAAGGTAAGGCTTCTTTGCTCTGTTTTGCCGTGAAACTTCAGTTGGAAAGTCGTGGGTCTGGGCTGAGAGTCGAGAGGATTGGAGGTCGGGGTAGTTTTCAGGGAGGTCCTAGGTGTCGACTGGGATGGTCACCGTGACGGGAGGTGACCGGAGTTGAGGAGTCGTGAAACAGGGGGACATTTAGCCGTCTGGTTTTGAGTTTAGTCGACGGGCTAGGGACAGTGTCGAGGTGAACGGAGTTGGGGAATCGATAGGGTTGATCTGGACGAAGCTGCAGGTGAAAGAAGGGGCTGAAATGGTGGTCGGACGGTGGAGAATGCTTCTCACCGGTCCAAGCCACGGCGGCCGGTTCAGCACAGGTTGAAGATGGTACTGTAGCTGGCGCGTGGGGCCACGCGCAGCCACTTTGGGCGCCGCGTGGGGGCGCGTGCGGCGGCGTATGGAGAAGCGATCAACATGACTTTTGGTCTAGGAGTTGTGGTGAGTTCAATGGAGTTGGTTTCGGGTCAATCGGAAGTCGTTTGAGGTTAGGTCCGCGAGGGTGAAGGTTTCGGGTCCCGGGTTTAGGTTTTCGATTCGGGGATTTTTGAGGAAAATTAGGTAGTTGTTTTGTAGACGTATTAGTGACGTATTTTGATGGTGTTTGACAGGATCGGGATTTCCCGAGGAAGCCGAGGAACGTGCTGGACGTTCGGGACGCGAGTAGGGCTCAGTACAGTGAGTGGACCCCTTTCTTTAAACTCGAGCATGCATAACTGTTTTCTATAACTGTTTTATGGTTTTGATTATGATTCTATGTTTATCGAATATGTTTTGGTTGGTTTCACATTATTACACGTTTTTCGAGGAAATCGGTTTTTAGCACGTTTTACGAGGAATGGTTGGTTTCTGAAATTGATGCTATGGCTTTGGGATTCCAAATGTTAAGTGGTTTTCAGTGATTATAAAGGGATTTTGGAACGTGATTTCTATGATCAAGGTTTTCGGTTTTCGAATCGGATTTCGGGAAGCAGAATTTGATTTTAAAGTTGGAAAGTGAATTCCGGATTTGGGTTCGGAATGACGGTTCTGGATGCCGGAAGGGCATCAGACCAGTGATTTCGGATTCGGGTTTGGATGAGGATTTGGTAAATGGTTTTCAAATGGTTTTGGGATTGGATTTGCTGGATCTGGATATTGGGTTTAAAGACCCGGATATATGTGACGGGGGACCGGCCGGATTGGGTTTAAAGACCCGGATTGAGTTTAAAGACTCGGGAGTTTAAAGACTCGGATATATTGATTTTCCCCCGTAGGCCTTGAGTTTAAAGACTCGGGAGTTTAAAGACTCGGATATGATTAAGGCCTGGATTGAGTTTAAAGACTCGGGAGTTTAAAGACTCGGATAGGTCCAGCAGGTTTGATCGGAAAATGATGATTTGATACTGAACTATGATTTCTCTATCCGCTTGATGGTGTATCTGTTTCTTATGGTATTTTATAGTGTTTTTATTTCTTATGATGTTTTGATGATTGGATTCTAACTGTAGTAATAACTATGGTTATGCATGTGGTTTTCAAAACGGAGGGTTAAACTCGGTTTTTGATAAATGGTTTTTAGAACTTCTCTTTTGTACTTTCTGGTCCACTCACACTTTGTGTTTTAAATTGCCCTCCAGGTTGTGGAGCGAGCGCGGGGTCTTAACGTCGAGGCAGTGTCCGAGGCATAGAAGTGACGTGAGGGATTCCGGAATAGTGTAAAGGCTTTTGTGTGCGTGTACTTTATCAGTTTTTATGTTCCTTGTGTTTCCTACTATGCTCTGTAAACTTTAACTTTGGGACATTTTGTTTAATTACTCCTGCGTCTGACTGGGTTTGAGTGAGTTTTACTGGGGTGTTGTGTGTCGGGGAGTCAGACGGGAGCGGGATTGACCTCGGGTTTCGGGGTGGAACCGGGGTGGGTCCTGACATCAGGTGCGCAGTGTAGATCTATGCCTCAGCCTCAGGATCCTCTTCTACCTCAGTAGCACGGCCTGGAGGGGTCACCAAAACATTAAGGGTGAGTGGACCGAAACTCAAAGTTTTTAAAACAGTTTAATAAATATACTTTTACCCCTCCGTTTTCCAAACATGCATGCATTAGTATTTAAAACCGTAAAATCATATAGGATATCACAAGTCATATGATAAAACCATAAATATAACCACAGTCACTGCACTATACACTCCAATCCTGACATCCCAGATGTCCGACGTCCCTGACGTCCAATTAGGTCACAGTCCCAAGGCTATGCGTGCCACTCGGGGTCTCAATCCCGAGTCCAATCCCCGAACCCAGTCCGGGTACGGCATCCCAGATGCCTAGCGTCCCAGACGCTCGACGTCCCAGACGTCCAATCATAGCAATCCTGTTCCTGAGTCATCCTACGGTCCGGTCCCTCCGTAGAATGACCCCTCGCACGCAATGTGCCGTGACCACTCCGGGGTACCACATCCGGAGGAGACAGTATCACACAGGTGGATCTATACAGTGCAGTACAAAAGATAGGCATCGATATCCACATGCATATACGTATATATATAAAATCCAAAACAATACTTAAATTTCACCAGACGGGTCTCAAGCCCAAACATCGTAAATCGTGCCATAACCATAATTTCAAGATAATCAAAACCATTACTTGATTCCAGCATATATATATATATATAAAAGTGAAAACAATTATGCATGCAAGGGTTTAATGAAATCGGGCCCACTCACAGTACAATCCTGCTGCAAAACTGCGCGTATAACCTCGTCCCGGTACTATTGTACGATTCCTGTCAGTCCAAATCACACGTAAGGGTCACCACAAGTCCTTAACATTCAACCAAGAAGTCCTAAACTGAAACCGGCCCGGGAAAGCCACCCAAACACGCTTCCCGAGGCAACCAACCCTATTCTGACCAACTTAACTGACAGGACCCATCCCAATCCCCCCGGGATTACCGTGGAATGTGCCCTGCTCCCGTCCAACAAGGGGTGTCAGACAAGGGATAACCAAGAGCCACTGCCCAACGGGGCATCCAGAGTGCGCAAGGATCGATGGAGGAGGTGTGCAATGTCCCAGTCTTTACTGCAATCGCATCCGTGATCAACCTGAAGGGCATTAAAACCAAAAGCTGTGAGTGGACAAAAACCAATAAGTTTACCCAAATACATTTATAAGACATTTATGCCCTCCAATAAAAACGTATGCATGCTACAAAAACCAGTAACCAAAACGTTTGCTCAACCGAGCTATTAGGGTCTTAGCCCAAAAACCGTTAACCAAAAACCAAGTGTGGGAACTCAGCCCAAAACTGTGGAATACCACCACCATACATATTAAAACCATGTGGGTCACCACCCACGACCATAAATGAACATCAATTCATTAAAATCACACAATCATAAATCCACCCGGAAAGCCATTTCATTAATTCGTATTTTACCATTACCATCACCAGCATCCCTGATGCTAGACGTCCCTGACGTCATATCTCACGATTTCATAAGCTACGCGTGCTGCCCGGGGTCTCTCCGGGTCCATATATCTGACATCCCTGATGTCTGACGTCCCTGACGTCAATCATTGCAATCCTGCTCCTGAGTCATCATACGGTCCGGCTGCTCCGTATAATGACCCCTCGCAGGCAATGCACCGTGACTTCCCCAGTGTCCCAGACATCTGGAGGAGACCATCATATATCCTTGTATCCAGATGGTATATGGAAAACAGTTTTTATTAATTCATTTCACAACATCACAATGGGCCCTGCCCGAATTTTCCATAAAACAACACATTTCCATTTAGGGTCCCTGACCCGAAATCACATTTATTAAATATAGGGTCCCTGACCCGAAATCACAATTTTAATCCAACTGGGCCTCATGCCCGACTTTATGAACCACTGGGCCCACGACCCGATTTATAAACCAACTGGGCCCGCAGCCCGACTTATAAACCAACTGGGCCTACAGCCCGATTACGTACTCAAATGGACTCCAAGTCCGAGATTTCCAAAACAAGTGGGCCTCAAGCCCGAATTCATCTTTCCAATATAAAAACCATTTTATCATATTATTTATTTAACCACAAGCACGCAAAACCACAAATAAACCGTTAATCCCGATATACGTGAAATACGGAAAACACCTCGAAATACGTGCAACATACCCGAAATCAATGCTCACAAATACCATCATAGAAATCATGTATATAAACCATATAACACATTTAAGCATGCATAGGATTTATAAAACCAAAGTCCACTCACAGACCGTTTTAACCGTGTGCCTCGATACGCGTGCCATCGGCCCTCCCGGGCCACACCACTATCACCGGGACTCCCAATCCTGTCCAAATCACATTAGAGGGTTACTAACCTCATTATTAACATCCTATCAAAGTCCCGTAATTTTCCCGAATTTTTACTTATTTTTAAACTTAATTTAAAACCTTCGGATATCCCGAACAATATCGAGACGGTGTCCGATCGACACGAAACCAATTCTAAAATGTCCGTTACATCGAATAGATTAAAAGTCATGTTGGAAGTTTCCCCAAAATACCCTTCACGCGCCCCCACGCGCCAGGTCAACACTCAGGTCAATATTGATGACGTCATGCTACAGTGACCGGGTTCTGAAACCGGGTCTGTAACCGGGTCGCCGTCGACCCGCGGCTTGACCCGATCACAGATCGAGTTCCAGACCACCATTTTTTATGCGGTTTGATCCTATGGACTCCTCATAATCCCCTCTATGGTTCTGTGACATCCAAACTAATTTTTAGGTGGATTAAACTACCTGAAAACTGACGGGAAAATCGGCTGAGAACTCAGGTCATCAACTCCGGCGACTCGTCGTGATTCCGGCCGTGGTTCATGGTCCAAAATGGTCGTCTAGGTTCCTAGGACATGTTTCAGAAGTAAGCAAGCAATCCTAACGTCAAAAACCAGTGTTTCGAAACAGGGAAGAAAATCAAATCTTCTCGGGTTTCTGGGCATATCGCCGCCGTGGCGCCGCCGTGGCTCGTCCAGTCGTGGTCTGAGTCGTCCTAAGGTTCCAGTGGTCCTATCCCTACGTTGGTTCGAGTCCAGATGTCAAGGTTTGGACGGTTGGATGGTTTTGGGCCGATCGGGTTCCTCTCGGGTCTGGGGGGTTTTCTGGGCTGCGCCGCCGTCCGTGGTGGTGGTGGCCGCGCCAGGTGAAGGTGGTGGGTGGTGGTCGTCCTTTGGAGATTACCTCGGTGTGGAGTGATGTTGTGGGGTGATGATGTGCACGATCAAGGAGGGAAACCGTGCTCACGGTTTTGAGAGAAATGAAAGTGAGAGATGAGTAGTCTGATGGTTTAAGAAATAAAAGAAGAGGAGATCAAGGGCTGGTGTAACGCCCCGGACGTTCTGGAAATGTAATATTATTAAATATTGAATAAAATGACGTTTTTACCCCTGTGTTTGTGTGGTCGATTTGTTGACTTTTGATTTGGAGGTCGAACGGACGTTGAGTGATGACCGTGACGTAGTTCGGGATGTCACGAGTTCATAGACAGGTGGCACGTTCGATTCGGATGCTCGGAGTGAAAGTTATGGTGTTCGGAAGTTCAGGGGCATTATCGTAATTTGGGCGTTATAAGGGGAAAAAGTTGACTTTTTGTTTGACAATTGATATCCATTTGACTCGAAGACCGTTATGTTCGTCTCGACGCCCCGAGTACAACGACAGGCGGCACGCTTGAAACGGACGTCGGACGACCGAGTTACGGGTCACGGAAGTTGGAGGGTAGTTTGGTAATTTTTGCCCTGGGGGCATTTTGGTAATTTCCACGCGGGGTACTGTTCACCACCGTGGAAAACAGAGTGCTGCGGCCGTGGGTTTGTGCGATCAATTGTTTATGGCTTAGTGGATTGCTCAGACGTTTTGTTTATGTAGTTTTAGGCAGTGGAAACAGGATTGAGTGACCTTGGTGCACGTTTAGGCAGAGCTCAGAGCACGGGAGAGTGAGGAGTGGCCGTGGTCTCTGTGCTTGCGGGAAACCGTTTTCAGAGACTTCAGAGTGTCTCCCACGAGTTGCTGGCCGTTTGAATCGATTACTCTGATTGCTGTTGGACTTAGGGACTCATTTGCGTCCTTTCTGCGGTGGAAAAACTGAGAGAGATTGAGAGAACCAGTGTTGAACCATTTCGGGTTTCTGGGGGGGAAATCGCTGAGTTCAAATTCTGAGGGTCGAAGGATCAAACAAAACACACGGTGAGACTTCTGGGAGTGTTAGGATCACTACGGTGCAAGAACTGAAGGGATTGGAGCCTGTTTCGCCCAGGAACCTGAGCTACGGTTCAGAGTTGAACCAGTTGGAGGGAAAAACTGAATTCGATTTCTGAGGTTTGTTGATCGAAACCAGGGGCCATTCTAGTCTTCTGGGAGCAAAAGGAAACCAACCACGTCAAATTCGAAGGACGACATTCACGAATTGGCCAAGAACGGAGTACCCTGGTTCTGAGTATTTTCGAGCTTGAGGACGACGACTTCCAGGTAACGGCAAGATCAATTGACAGTACCATTGTGTTCGTATGAATCACCTTAACCTACTGGTGAAATTAATTTGAGATTGGGGTTAGTTTGGGTGAGTTCCAGAATGTCGATTTGTTCGACTGTTCGAGTTTGAGTTGGGTCGTTTGGGTACTAGTCGAGGTTAACCTTCATTGCAGACCTAAAATTAAAGGATTAGGGAAGATAATAGGAACAAAAACGAGAGGAATTGATTGAGAATTGGGCTTGAACTGGTCGGGTTGAGTCGCGGGTATTAGACCCGTTTATCAGTTGATTCGGGTAAGGACGAAGGTACTGTAGCGTGGCGCGTGGCTTTCACGCGCAGCCACTTTGGGCGGCGCGTGACGGCGCGTGTGACGTCAACTCTGATCACGGTCAACATGAGAATTTATCCTTACAGTTTAAATAACATTTTATCTTTAGAGTTCGAATCGATCGGGAGACATTCGGGATAACTTCGGGAGTCCGGAAGATTAAGTCTTTAAGTTTATTTTCGCCGAAAAATCCGGAAAAATTAGGAAAAATCCTACGAGTTATTTTGGGATGTTTGTAACCCTTCTTGTACGTTTTCACAGGCCCGGACACTTCCGAAGCTACGGAGGAGCACGCGGGACGCGATTGACGTGTCCTAAGATTGTGAGTGGACTCTTTGATTTTTAAATTGGGCATGCATGACTATTTTGCTTATTTATCTCATGGTTTTACATATGATTTTACGATGGTGAGATGATATATCGGTTTTACTTATTTTCACGTGTTTCGAGGTAATTATCGTATTTCACGCATTTCGAGATTTCGGTTTTTGCCTATGCATGCGTGATAATTTTTGATGAAGTATCTGGTTATGAATATGCATGTTTCGGATTTATGATGTTTGATCATATTGTGAAGAAATCTTCTGTTAATTGCATGTGTTGGAATTTACATGTGAATTCGGGCATGAGTCCTGTTACGATGAGAAATGTTTTGGAATAATGTTGGAAAAAGAATTGTGATTAATCCTGATTTATTATGTTTAAAAACGGTTTTGGGTTTAAAGACCCGGTGGATGGTTGGATCTGGTTTTGGGTTTAAAGACCCGGTATGTTGATTCTGGGGGCGGGCCCGAAAATTGAGTTTAAAGACTCGTGAGTTTAAAGACTCGGTTATTATGATACCCCCGAGGCCTATTAATCGTGTTTTGAGTTTAAAGACTCGTTGATATCCCGGGAAGGCCTAATGTTGAGTTTAAAGACTCGGATGGATCCAACGGCATAATCATGATTATTGTTTTATGTTTCACTTGATTTGTGCAAATAATGTTTCAAAATGATGATTTCTGGAATCTAGTATTATTACATGGTTTTACATGAGTGATGACGATCCCTGTAACGTTTTTCTTGTGTTTCGGAAAAAGAGTTTTCAAAGGTATAACACACAAATTTTGAATACTTGGTTATGCATGCGGATTACAAAACTGGAGGGCGAACCCAATTTCGGAAAAACTGTTTTTCCTGTTAAACTTATGTTTCGGTCCACTCACACCTTGTTGTTTTAAATTCCCTCCAGGTCGTGGAACAAGCGTGGGGGCAAGCGCCGAGGCAGAGGCGGAGGCATAAAGTTTTTCCGTTGCGGAGTAGTTAGTTCACAGAGTAGGACTTGTTTCTTTAACTCGTTTTGTAATATTGCTCTGTGAAACTGTGGACTTGACGTCCAGTCGGATGTATTTGTTTAATCTCCCTGGTCTGACAATGGGTGTGTTGTAATTTTAACTAGTTTCCGGTCTTTTTGATTCGATTGTCAGACGGGAGCAGGATGCTTCCCGATTATCGAGGCGATAATCGGGGTGGGTCCTGTCAATTGGTATCAGAGCCTAGGTTTACGATTCGTGTCCGGCACTCGGGTGTGCCTTGATTATTGTACTAACTTATGCCTCTTACAGAGAAGGAAGGACGACCGGCCATGCCTCCGCGACGCGAACCCCCTCCACGACCTAATGGCGATGCCGAGAGCGCTTCGATCGAGCGAGCCCAGCGTCTTGGGGCTGCGGTGTTCAGTGGTGGAGCGGATCCCGAGGATGCTCACCGTTGGATTTCTCGGATTGAACGGATTTTTACTGTGATGCACTGTCCTCTTGAGGAGCGTGTGGTGTTGGCCACATTTCTACTTGATGGCTCTGCTTATGAATGGTGGTACACTCTGGAGTTGTCGGGTTGGGATGCCCGTACAGTGACTTGGGAGACCTTTCGTGAGCGGTTTCTGGATCAGTATTATCCCCGTTCATTCCGTGATGCTAGGGAGACCGAGTTTCTGCAGCTCCAGCAGGGGAGCATGTCCGTAGCTGAGTATGAACAGAAATTTCAGATGCTAGCTCGTTTTGCTCCTACCTTTGTATCTACTGAGGCTGAGAAATGCCGTAGGTTCGAGCTTGGCCTACGGGGCGAGATACGGGCCATTGTGACGGCCGGAGCTTTTGCTACTCTCAGGGAATTCAGCGAGCAACTCCTGCCGGAGTAATATCTGCCCTAAAGGCAAGTAAGTTGTTGAGGAAGGGGTGCCAGGGATACTTAGCCCGAGTGATGGATTCACGAGCTGCACCATTGCGGGTGGAGGATATACCGATTGTACGGGAGTTCCCGGACGTCTTTCCGGAGGATCTACCGGGATTGCCACCGCATCGAGATGTTGAGTTCACTATTGATCTGGTTCCAGGTACGCAACCTATTTCTCAGACTCCGTATCGTATGGCGCCAGCCGAGTTGAAAGAACTGAAGGCGCAGTTACAAGAATTACTTGAGATGGGATTTATTCGACCAAGTGTATCCCCCTGGGGAGCTCCGGTGTTGTTTGTGAGGAAAAAGGATGGGAGTTTGAGACTTTGCATCGATTACAGGCAACTGAATAAAGTAACAGTCAGGAACAAATACCCGTTGCCTCGGATCGATGATTTGTTCGATCAGCTGCGAGGAGCGCAGTACTTCTCCAAAATTGATCTACGTTCTGGGTATCATCAATTGCGGGTTAAGGATGAGGATATACCCAAGACAGCATTTAGGACCCGTTATGGTCATTATGAGTTCCTGGTGATGCCGTTTGGCTTGACCAACGCACCCGCAGCGTTTATGGATTTGATGAACCGAGTGTTGCAGCCTTACTTGGATCACTTTGTCATCGTGTTCATTGACGATATCCTGGTCTACTCGAGGAGTGCGGAAGCGCACGAGGAGCACTTAAGGATGGTGCTGGGTACCTTGAGGGAAAACCAGTTGTATGCGAAGCTCAGCAAATGTCAGTTTTGGTTGACGAGCGTGAGTTTCTTGGGGCATGTGATCTCAACTGACGGGATCAGTGTGGATTCTCAGAAAATTGAGGCAGTGGCGAAGTGGGAACAACCGCGGACCGTCACTGAAGTCAGGAGTTTCTTGGGTTTGGCTGGTTACTACAGGAGGTTTGTAGAGGGTTTCTCTACCATTGCTGCCCCGTTGACGCGACTGACGCATAAGGGAGTCAAGTTTGAGTGGGATGACGATTGTGAGCATAGTTTTCGGGAGCTAAAGGAAAGGTTGACGTCTGCTCCTATACTGACCCTTCCAGACGGCAGTGGGGAATTTGAGGTGTACAGTGATGCATCCTTACAGGGTTTGGGATGTGTACTAATGCAGCATGGGAAAGTGATCGCCTATGCTTCGCGCCAGTTGAAACCGCATGAGCGCAATTATCCGACGCACGATTTGGAGTTAGCTGCTGTTGTGCATGCATTGAAGATTTGGAGACATCACCTATACGGTGCGACTTGCAGAATATTTACGGACCACAAGAGCCTGAAGTACTTGTTCACTCAGAAGGAGTTGAATGTGAGGCAGCGACGGTGGCTAGAGCTAATTAAGGATTATGATTGCACGATTGAGTACCACCCGGGAAAAGCCAATGTGGTGGCTGATGCTCTAAGCCGGAAGTCAACGCATTCTGTAGCACATCTACGGACGGTTCATTTGCCACTTTTGGTTGAACTCCGTAAGAATAGCATTGATCTGGGTTTGGATGGCCAAGGTATCTTGCTGGCTAATTTTCATGTGAGACCACTCCTGGTCGATCGGATCGTTGAGGCTCAATCTCAAGATCCTGTCTCATGTGTACTTCGGATTGAAGTGGAAGCCGGTGAACGGCCAGACTTTACAGTCAGGGAGGATGGAGCTTTGCTAAAAGAAGGACGGTTGTGTGTGCCCGGCGTGGAGGCACTGAAGAAGGAGATCTTGGACGAAGCCCATAGTGCGGCCTACGCGATGCATCCTGGTGGGACCAAGATGTATCGTACCTTGCGAGTGCACTACTGGTGGCCGGGAATGAAACGGGAGATTGCCGAGTTTGTCAGCAGGTGTCTGATTTGCCAGCAAGTGAAGGCTGAGAGACAAAGACCTTATGGAGCCTTGCAACCACTACTTATTCCGGAATGGAAATGGGATCACTTGACGATGGATTTTGTGTTTGGACTTCCTAGGACACCCAGGGGTCACGATGGAGTTTGGGTGATTGTGGACAGGCTTACGAAATCAGCTCACTTCTTGCCAGTGCGAGAGAATTTCAGGATGACGCAGTTGGCCCAGTTGTTTATTGACGAGATCATCCGTTTGCACGGTACTCCGGAATCAATAGTTTCTGACCGAGACCCAAGATTTACTTCTCGATTTTGGCAGAGTCTGCAGGAAGCATTTGGGACGAAACTTCGTTTCAGTACTGCATTTCACCCTCAGACTGACGGCCAGTCTGAGCGGACCATCCAGACATTGGAGGATATGATGCGAGCTTGCGTCTTGCAATTTCATGACACTTGGGAGTCACACCTAGCCTTGATGGAATTTGCCTACAACAACAGCTATCAAGCGAGCATTGGGATGGCTCCGTACGAAGCCTTGTACGGACGGCAATGCAGAACTCCGTTGTGTTGGACGGACGTGGGGGAAAGGAGGCTGACTAAATCCGAATTGGTGGAACTGACGACCGAGAAGGTCAAACTCATCAGGGATCGGCTCAAGGCAGCCCAGGACAGACAAAAGAGCTATGTGGACCATCGGATTCGAGATCTGGAGTTTGCGGTCGGAGATCGGGTATTTCTGAAATTGTCCCCTTGGAAGGGTGTAGTACGATTCGGCAGGCGAGGGAAGTTGAGCCCTCGTTATATTGGACCTTACGAGATTACCGAGAGGATTGGCCCGGTGGCCTACCGGCTGGCACTACCGCCAGAGCTTTCGAAGGTCCACGATGTTTTCCATGTGTCGATGTTGCGGAAATATGTGTTTGACGCATCTCATGTACTGGAGGATCAGCCCATTGAACTTCGAGATGATTCGAGCTTCGAGGAACAACCGGTACAGATTTTGGATCGAAAGGAGAAAGTGCTACGTCGGAAGACCGTTCCTCTGGTGAAGGTCCTCTGGAGGAACCAGAATGTGGAGGAAGCCACATGGGAACCCGAGGCGCAGATGCGGGAACAGTTCCCTTACTTGTTTCCTTGAAATTTCGGGACGAAATTTCTTAAGGAGGGGAGATTGTAACGCCCCGGACGTTCTGGAAATGTAATATTATTAAATATTGAATAAAATGACGTTTTTACCCCTGTGTTTGTGTGGTCGATTTGTTGACTTTTGATTTGGAGGTCGAACGGACGTTGAGTGATGACCGTGACGTAGTTCGGGATGTCACGAGTTCATAGACAGGTGGCACGTTCGATTCGGACGCTCGGAGTGAAAGTTATGGTGTTCGGAAGTTCAGGGGCATTATCGTAATTTGGGCGTTATAAGGGGAAAAAGTTGACTTTTTGTTTGACAATTGATATCCATTTGACTCGAAGACCGTTATGTTCGTCTCGACGCCCCGAGTACAACGACAGGCGGCACGCTTGAAACGGACGTCGGACGACCGAGTTACGGGTCACGGAAGTTGGAGGGTAGTTTGGTAATTTTTGCCCTGGGGGCATTTTGGTAATTTCCACACGGGGTACTGTTCACCACCGTGGAAAACAGAGTGCTGCGGCCGTGGGTTTGTGCGATCAATTGTTTATGGCTTAGTGGATTGCTCAGACGTTTTGTTTATGTAGTTTTAGGCAGTGGAAACAGGATTGAGTGACCTTGGTGCACGTTTGGGCAGAGCTCAGAGCACGGGAGAGTGAGGAGTGGCCGTGGTCTCTGTGCTTGCGGGAAACCGTTTTCAGAGACTTCAGAGTGTCTCCCACGAGTTTCTGGCCGTTTGAATCGATTACTCTGATTGCTGTTGGACTTAGGGACTCATTTGCGTCCTTTCTGCGGTGGAAAAACTGAGAGAGATTGAGAGAACCAGTGTTGAACCATTTCGGGTTTCTGGGGGGGAAATCGCTGAGTTCAAATTCTGAGGGTCGAAGGATCAAACCAAACACACGGTGAGACTTCTGGGAGTGTTAGGATCACTACGGTGCAAGAACTGAAGGGATTGGAGCCTGTTTCGCCCAGGAACCTGAGCTACGGTTCAGAGTTGAACCAGTTGGAGGGAAAAACTGAATTCGATTTCTGAGGTTTGTTGATCGAAACCAGGGGCCATTCTAGTCTTCTGGGAGCAAAAGGAAACCAACCACGTCAAATTCGAAGGACGACATTCACGAATTGGCCAAGAACGGAGTACCCTGGTTCTGAGTATTTTCGAGCTTGAGGACGACGACTTCCAGGTAACGGCAAGATCAATTGACAGTACCATTGTGTTCGTATGAATCACCTTAACCTACTGGTGAAATTAATTTGAGATTGGGGTTAGTTTGGGTGAGTTCCAGAATGTCGATTTGTTCGACTGTTCGAGTTTGAGTTGGGTCGTTTGGGTACTAGTCGAGGTTAACCTTCATTGCAGACCTAAAATTAAAGGATTAGGGAAGATAATAGGAACAAAAACAAGAGGAATTGATTGAGAATTGGGCTTGAACTGGTCGGGTTGAGTCGCGGGTATTAGACCCGTTTATCAGTTGATTCGGGTAAGGACGAAGGTACTGTAGCGTAGCGCGTGGCTTTCACGCGCAGCCACTTTGGGCGGCGCGTGACGGCGCGTGTGACGTCAACTCCGATCACTGTCAACATGAGAATTTATCCTTACAGTTTAAATAACATTTTATCTTTAGAGTTCGAATCGATCGGGAGACATTCGGGATAACTTCGGGAGTCCGGAAGATTAAGTCTTTAAGTTTATTTTCGCCGAAAAATCCGAAAAAATTAGGAAAAATCCTACGAGTTATTTTGGGATGTTTGTAACCCTTCTTGTACGTTTTCACAGGCCCGGACACTTCCGAAACTACGGAGGAGCACGCGGGACGCGATTGACGTGTCCTAAGATTGTGAGTGGACTCTTTGATTTTTAAATTGGGCATGCATGACTATTTTGCTTATTTATCTCATGGTTTTACATATGATTTTACGATGGTGAGATGATATATCGGTTTTACTTGTTTTCACGTGTTTCGAGGTAATTATCGTATTTCACGCATTTCGAGATTTCGGTTTTTGCCTATGCATGCGTGATAATTTTTGATGAAGTATCTGGTTATGAATATGCATGTTTCGGATTTATGATGTTTGATCATATTGTGAAGAAATCTTCTGTTAATTGCATGTGTTGGAATTTACATGTGAATTCGGGCATGAGTCCTGTTACGATGAGAAATGTTTTGGAATAATGTTGGAAAAAGAATTGTGATTAATCCTGATTTATTATGTTTAAAAACGGTTTTGGGTTTAAAGACCCGGTGGATGGTTGGATCTGGTTTTGGGTTTAAAGACCCGGTATGTTGATTCTGGGGGCGGGCCCGAAAATTGAGTTTAAAGACTCGTGAGTTTAAAGACTCGGTTATTATGATACCCCCGAGGCCTATTAATCGTGTTTTGAGTTTAAAGACTCGTTGATATCCCGGGAAGGCCTAATGTTGAGTTTAAAGACTCGGATGGATCCAACGGCATAATCATGATTATTGTTTTATGTTTCACTTGATTTGTGCAAATAATGTTTCAAAATGATGATTTCTGGAATCTAGTATTATTACATGGTTTTACATGAGTGATGACGATCCCTGTAACGTTTTTCTTGTGTTTCGGAAAAAGAGTTTTCAAAGGTATAACACACAAATTTTGAATACTTGGTTATGCATGCGGATTACAAAACTGGAGGGCGAACCCAATTTCGGAAAAACTGTTTTTCCTGTTAAACTTATGTTTCGGTCCACTCACACCTTGTTGTTTTAAATTCCCTCCAGGTCGTGGAACAAGCGTGGGGGCAAGCGCCGAGGCAGAGGCGGAGGCATAAAGTTTTTCCGTTGCGGAGTAGTTAGTTCACAGAGTAGGACTTGTTTCTTTAACTCGTTTTGTAATATTGCTCTGTGAAACTGTGGACTTGACGTCCAGTCGGATGTATTTGTTTAATCTCCCTGGTCTGACAATGGGTGTGTTGTAATTTTAACCAGTTTCCGGTCTTTTTGATTCGATTGTCAGACGGGAGCAGGATGCTTCCCGATTATCGAGGCGATAATCGGGGTGGGTCCTGTCAGCTGGGATCAGTTTGAGTTTTAAAATCAATGGTGAGGATTTGAGGGGAGAAAATTAATTAATTAAATCAATGGCCAACCAAGATCCATGATTTAAGGATTGAAGGGGATGATGACATGTGTCACTCATCAAGGGTTCAGATTGGTTTGGTTAAAGTAATCAGGTTCTATTATTATATTATTATTTTAATCTGAGCCTCGGTTCGTTAGTTCGTTTCCTTGACCATAACGTTGTCGTCGAATCTCCGATTTCGGCATGCCGCCTGTCGTTGGATTCGTATCGACGATACCTACGTAACGGTCCTTGGCCCTCGCCCATCGGACCTCCCGATCAAAAAGTCAACATTTGGCCCCTAATAAGCCAAATTACCAAAATACCCCTCAACTTCCGAACACCGTAACTTTCTCTACGAATGTCGGAATCGAACGTGCCACCTGTCTATGAACTCGTGACGTCTCGAACTACGTCACGGTCATCGGTCAAAGCCCATTTGACCGCCCAATCAAAAAGTCAACATTTTGCCCACGACCAGGGGCAAAACGGTCATTTTGCACATTTGTCCGATTCCGCCCTACTAAGCACCGTTCAACCTCACTAATCGAGATTAGTCACTAAACTAATCCCGGAATTCGGGACGGGTCGTTACATTAACGATCTCCGATCGACTCGATTTTTAACTCAAAAATGTTCAGTACACTGAAAGGATGAAAACTCTAGTTGACCGTGACCGGAGATGAGGCTTCACGCGCCGCCCAAAGTGGCTGCTCGTGAAAGCCACGAGTCTGGCACTGTAGCTACAATGTCATCTCCTTCACCCGGAAGCCTGTTAAACGGGTCCCCAACCCGCGACTCAACCCAGCCAATACTCCATCAATTCACACTCGATTTCCTTCGTTTTTAAACCTAATACTTCCCTTAACCTTTTAATTTGAGTTCTGAGTCATTAATTAACCTCAACAGGTCCTAAATCAACCCTTCGACCCGTGATCAACCAAACGGGTCGACCATTGTATCTCACTGGTTTCCCTCCCATTTTCAAATTAACTTAACCTGAAGCTTACTAGGACCTATACGAACCATAACACATAAACAATTTCACAGTTACTCACCTGGAAGTCGTCGTCCTCAGCTCTGAAAATCTTTCGAAAATGAAACTTGGGTTCCTAGCCAAGTCGTGGTCGAATCACTTCAGGAATGGTATGGTTGAAATCCAATTGGTCCCAGAAAGCCGTTTAGGTCCTTGGTTTCGTCCAACTTGCCTCACAAATCAAACTTGATTTTTCCCTCCAATTTTTCAGTTTTTCAATTCTCTGTTTTCTCTCAGTTTTCGACCTCTCTTCTTCAGAAAATGACCTCCTCTCACTTCCCATCTCTCTGTTAACTGAACCATGAGCCAACACCCGTGGGAATCCCCTCAGTCCCACTCAGGAATTTTTTCCCGCAAAACAGACCCAAACTCAGTAAAATGGTACACGTGCACTGGTTTGTATCAGTCCACACTCCACTGTCTCAAAGTCCATAAATAATTCACTCAGCTCAGCCACTAACAGGTTAAACAATTGTTTGATCAGAACCACCAAGCACGGTGGTGCAGGCCCTGTTTCCCACGACTTCAAACAGTAACCTTCCTGCAAAATTACTATTTTGCCCTTCTCTTTCTAGACCCGTAACTCATCCGTTCGATGTCCGATTTTAGCGTGCCACCTGTCTACGGACTCAGGGCATCGAGACCTACCTAACGGTCCTCGAATCGTGTGAAAATCAGTTGTCAATCAAAAAGTCAACATTTTCCCCCATTTTTCCAAATTACGAAAATGCCCTTGAACTTCCGAACGTCGTAACTTCTTCCCTGATCGTCGGAATTGAACATGCCACCTGTCTATGGACTCGTGACGTCCCGAACTACGTCACAGTCATTGGTCAACATCCGTTTGACCTACCAATCAAAAAGTCAACAATTTGACCATACTATTCACAGGGGTAAAAACGTCATTTCATTTATTATTTTACAATTTTACATTTGTTGAATTTCCGGGGCGTTACAACCTCCCCCCCTAAAGAAATTTTGTCCCGAAATTTTAAGGAAACAAGTATGGAAACTGCTCTCGCATCTGCGCCTCGGGTTCCCATGTGGTTTCCTCCACGTTCTGGTTTCTCCAGAGAACCTTTACTAGGGGAATGGTCTTCCGACGTAGTACCTTATCTTTTTGATCCAAAATCTGTACCGGCTCTTCCTCAAAGCTTAAGTCTTCCCGGAGTTCGATGGGTTGCTCCTCCAGTACATGAGAGGCATCATACACATACTTCTGTAGCATCGACATGTGGAAAACATCGTGGACTTTAGAAAGTTCTGGAGGTAGTGCTAACCTGTAAGCAACCGGGCCAATCCTTTCAAAAATCTCGTATGGTCTGATAAATCGTGGACTCAATTTCCCCCGTTGACCAAAACAGATAATCCATTTCCATAGGGATAGCTTCAGGAAAACAAAGTCTCCAACCTCAAATTCCAAGTTTCGAATCCGTCGATCAGCATAACTCTTTTGACGATTCTGTGCCGCCTTCAATCTTTCTCTGATAATACGAACTTCTTCCTAGGTTATGTCCATCAACTCTGGCCCTACTGCCGCTCGCTCTCCTATCTCCATCCAACAAATAGGTGTTCTGCACTGCCGACCATACAGTGCCTTGTAGGGTGCCATCCCGATACTTGCCTGATAACTGTTGTTGTATGCGAATTCCATTAATGTAAAATGAGTATCCCACAAACCCTGAAACTGTAGCACACAAGACCTCATTATGTCCTCCAGGGTCTGAATGGTCCTCTCTGACTGTCCATCGGTCTGTGGATGGAAAGCAGTACTGAAGTGTAGGTTTGTTCCCAAGGTGGTTTGTAAACTCCGCCAGAACCTGGAAGTGAAACGAAGATCGCGATCATACACGATCGACTCCGGCGTACCATGAAGTTGAATGATTTCCTTCACGAACAGCTGAGCCAGTCGGTTGGGTTTATAAGTCTCCTGTATCGGCAGAAAATGGGCTGACTTGGTTAACAGGTCCACAATCACCCACTCTCCATCGAATCCACTCCGGTTCCTTGGCAACTTAAAGACGAAGTCCATGGTGATATGGTCTCACTTCCACTCCGGAATCGAAAGTGGTTGTATAGCCCCATAAGGTCTCTGCCGCTCCGCCTTAACCTGCTGGCAAGTCAAGCATCTGCTCACGAACTTTGCAATGTCCTTTTTCATTCCTGGCCACCAATAATGGCTCCGGAGGGTACGGTACATCATTGTACCTCCCGGATGCATAGCATAAGCCGAACTATGAGCTTCCTCCAGAATCTCAGCCCGTAACTATGCCACTGCAGGTACACACAATCGGCCCAACTTCACTAGTGCTCCATCACCTCGGATGGTAAAATCCTGTCTTTCACCTGTTTCAACCTCAATTCTGTAGATACAATGTGTTGGATCCTGAAATTGTGCTTCGATGATCTGATCGATTAACACTGGTCGTACATGGAAACTGGCTAACAAAGCTCCCTGCCCGTCCACCTCAATAAAGTAAACATACGGTTTTACCCCTCTGTTTTCCAAATCATGCATGCATCAGAATCGAAAACCATAATAATATATCATATAACTATAAACAGGGTAATATAATCACAATCATAACATACAGCTGTTGCACTATACATGTAACGACTCGTCCCTAATTTTAACGGACGTTCAGGGAGAAATTACGATTTTACCCCTGAACGAGGGTAAAAAGTTGACTTTTGACAAGGTAGGTCTGATGCATGAGGGCCCATGACCGTGACGTAGATCGGGACGTTACGAGTCCGTAGACGGACGGCACGTCGAAATCAGACGTTCGACGGGAAAGTTATGACTCACGGAAGTTTCGAGGAACTATTTATATGGGCACGAATTGCGAGACAGATGACAATTGTCATTAAGTGGGCCCAGATATTTGGGGCAGGCCCAATGGATGAGTGAAAAGTGTCACTCATTCATTGCCCATCATTTCCCATACATGCATATCCATCCTCCTAGTTTGTATTCGTCCAACGAAACCCAAATCCCCATCGACCACAACCCCAATCCCTTCCCCTCACCTGGTTTCGACCTGAGAGAGAGACAGTGAGTAGCTGAGGAGCCAGGACACGGTGAGAGAGAAGGCTGCGATGTCGTGAACGGCGTAGGAGTCGCGGGAAATAGGTAAACCTGTGACCTTTGCATTTCGATTTTTTAAATTGAATGTTAGGGGCTGTGTTTGTCGATTGGGGAGTGTTTAATGGGTTTGTAGGAAGGTTTAGAGATTTTTTTGGATGGTGGAAGGTGGCTGAACAACCCAGGGAAGGCAGGGAAAAACAGGGCCGTGAGAGGGGGGTTAAACAATCGATTTCTAGACCGTTTTTCTTGATTTTAATCGTGTAAATAGGTTGATAATGTTGAGATAGAGAGATTGGAATTGAAAGGGCAGTTTTCCTCTAATGTCGGGTACGGTTGGAAATGGAACCATGTGTTGGTCGAATTGTTTTTGCAGATAGTGGGGGAACAGTGACAGAAGACAGTGCATGGTTGTAACAACCCGTACCTTCAGGAAGGGTAAAAATGTAATTTTATAAGATTTTTGTATATAAAGGACGGTTTTGCCCTTGTGAACAGTAGGCTAAAAGTTGACTTTTTGAATTACCGATTGGATGACTGTTGACCCTTGATCGTGACGTAGTTTAGGACGTCACGAGTCCGTAGACAGGTGGCAGGTTCGATTCGGACAATTGGAGAAAAAGTTATGACGTTCGGAAGATTGAGGGCGTTACCGTAATTTTGAGTAAATGAGGAAAATGTTGACTTGTTGGAGGACTTGTGATTTTCACGTAGACCGAGGACCGTTAGATAGGTCTCAACGCCCTGAGTACAACGACAGGCGGCACGCTGTCATCGGACGTCGGATGAAATATTTACGGGTCTAGAAAGTGTGAGGGTAAAATGGTAATTTGTGCATGAGGGGTATTTTGGTCTTTTTCCCTCAGCCCAATCAGATAAGGGCAAGTGGCAGAGATTTTTTGTGCTGGCCTATGGATGATGGACACGTGGGAGTGGCTGGATGGTTCTAAAACGTTCCAAAGTGTGCACGGCCACACTTTGCACAAAATCAAACCGTGCTTTGGGTTTGAACGCAGAGAAACAGAGGGTGAGAGATTGGGAGAGATTAATCGATTCTGTGCAAGGGAGAGTGAAGAGTGATTTGTGAGAGGGACAGAGAGAAGTGTTTGAGCTGGTGATCGTGTTTTGGTGGAGAAATCGTGCACAGCGGCACGGTGGTGGTGCGGCGAAGTTCTGGGAAAACAGGGAGACCGTGAGAGTTTGGTGGTGGCTACGCCGTGTGGTGACTCAAACCACAACCGTGGGAAGTTCAGGAGGCTGCAGGGAGTCCAATGAACACCGTGGCACGCGGCGGTGCTTACGGCGGAGACGGAATCAAAGGGTAAGTTTTCTTCCTCTGTTTTTCCCGTGATTTTTAATTTGGAAGTCGTGAAGGTAGGATGGGAATCGAGGAGATTGGTGAATGCAATGATGTTTAGGGAGGTCCTAGGAGTGGTTTGTGATGGTTGTCGTGACGGGGGTGTACACGGCGGAGTTCAGGCGACGGCGAGTACTCTGTACTCTGTTTTGGCCGTGAGTTCAAATGGGAAGTCGTGGACGTCAGGGGTGAATCGAAGGTTTCTGTGAGTTGGGAGTGACTCAGTGAGGTCTTAGGGAGAGGTTGGAATCGCCACCGTGAAGGGGGAAGCACTGGACGGCCGGGAAGGAAAACAGGGGGTCGTCTGTGTTTTCTTTCGAGCTTCAGTCGTGAAGCTGAGGGTTGAGTCGAACCAGGAGAGTGAGGGGGATGAATTCCTGGTGCCTGGACGAAGCTATAGGAAAAGAGAGGAGATGAAATGGTGGCCGGACGGCGGAGATTGGATCTCACCGGTCTGGGTTGTAGCCCTGGTGCGAACCGGGTTCGATCGAGGTTGGGGATGCACTGTAGCAGGCGCGTGAGGCCCACGCGCAGCCACTTTGGGCGGCGCATGGAGGCGCGTGGGGAGGAATCCGGGCAAGCTTCCAATATGGTTTTGGTTCTAAATGTCCTAAGGAGTTCATTGGTATGGTTTTCGGGTGAATCGGACGATGTTAGGAGGTTGTTCGGGAATCCGGACGGTTTAGGATTTATGAATAAAATATTATTTAATTCCCGAAAAATTGGGGAAATTAGGGTTAGTATCCTTGATGTGTTTGTGACCCTATTTGGTGCATATTGACAGGACGGGAGACACCCGAGACGGTCGAGGAGCGCACAGAGCGCGATTGACTCGTTCCAAACTGTGAGTGGACTCTTTCTTTAAATCCGAGCATGCCTAACTGTTTTATGAATGTTTTATGATATTAACTATGTTTTTATGCTTCTTGTTGCTGATTATATGTGGTTGATGTGTTTGCACGTTTTTCGAGAAAACTGGTTTTCGGACTTTAATGCCATATTTGAGGATTTCAACCTATAAATGTTTTCTGATGATGATACATGGGTGATGACTTATGCTTTGTGGTTACATATGGTTTTGGTATAATAACGGATTTGGGTTTGGAATGTCGGTTCTGAACGCCGGAAGGGCTTCGAACCGGGGATTTCGAATTCGAGTTTGGTTATGGAATTGGAAATGGTTTTACATTGAATTTGGATTGGATTTGCTGGATCTGGATATGGGTTTAAAGACCCGGATACTGATTTGACGGGGGACGGGCCCGGATTGAGTTTAAAGACTCGGGAGTTTAAAGACTCGGGAGTTTAAAGACTCGGATATTTATGATATTACCCACATAGGCCTATTGATTTTAAAGACTCGGGAGTTTAAAGACTCGGATTACATTTAAGGCCTGGTTGAGTTTAAAGACTCGGATAGACCTAGCAGATTTGATCGGAAAATGGTATTTTATAGTGTATCTGTTTCTTATGATATTTTATAGTGTTTCTGTTTCTTATGATGTTTCATATTATGATTTTTTAGTACTTCGTTGGGCATGCCTGTGTTAAAAACGGAGGGACAATGATTCTTATTTTTCCTTAACCTTGAATTAGTGATAAACTGATTTTAAAACTTTTGGTTATTCTAGTCCACTCACACTTTGGGTTTTAAATTTTCCCTCCAGGTCGTGGTGATAGCGTGGGGGTGAACGTTGAGGCAGATATCGAGGCATAGAGCTTACGACGTTCTTCCATTGCGGGACTAGCATTGTAGGATTTTTGTGCCCATTTTGTAGAACTATGCTCTGACTGACTGTTGTATATATTTACTCCTTCGTCTGATAGTTATGCTTATAGTAGTAGTGAGGTTATTTTTGGTACTGTAGGTGTGATTGTCAGACGGGAGCAGGGTTCGTCCCGAGCATCGTGGCGATATTTGGGACGGGTCCTTACAACGGTTGTGTTGGTGGAGGTGATATGCGGGGAACAATCGTACAGTGAATTGTGCTGATACATTTTGAAATGGAAAAACAGAGACTATGGAGCCATTGTCCTTTCGACCTCCCCAATTACGGTTTGGGGAGGAAATGAGAGCTGGGGAGGAATGAGAGAAACAGAGAGATGTTTTGGAGGGGAAAACGGGGGCACCGAGTGAAGACTATGCACTGGAACCCGAAATTCGCTTTTGGGCAATTTCGACTTTGAGTTTGAATTACAGGCCAGCCCAAACCAAATTGAGGCTCGAATGAGTCTTCTGAAACCTTATGTAGTCGATCCAAATCGGTATTTGCGAGCTTCGAAGCTCCTGAAGCCAGGAACGGACGTCGTGGGTGGCCGGAAAATCGAGCCTAGTGTTCGTGCAATTGGAGGTTAGTTTTCGTGAAATTGAATCTTAAATTATCTTTACCATAATGCTATGATGCTAGACGGCCAACTAATTGAAGACTTCCTTGGCTGTTAATCAAACTCAGACGAGGAACTCGATTTTGGAACTTGGGTTGAGTCGAGATAGTTCGAGGTCATGACGACTGCAATGGACAGTACAAATCCCTAATTCAAATGGTGGCGAAGCTATTAGTGTGTTCAATTGTTCAAAATGATGTCGAATTGATGGGATGCTAATCGGGCCCTCACGCGGGTTGAACGGCCCGTATTACAGGCTGCCGGGTAGGGACGATGACTGTGCAGTACTGTAGCAGGCGCGTGAGCCTCATGCGCAGCCGCTTGCGGCGGCGCGTGAGGGCGCGTGGGTCCGATTTTCGAGGTAAGTCCAACATGACTTTTGTCCTACACATTGTAACAAATATTTTAGCGTTGGTTTCGAAATTATCGGACACCATTTTGATGTTGTTTCGAGAGTCCGACTGTCTAGGTTACGTTTTTAATTACCGATTAATTCCCGAAAAATTATGGGAAATTAGTATGTTGTTATTTGGGACCTTAGTGACCCTGGAATGTGATTTCGGACAGGATTCGGGTTTCTGGAAAATGCCGGGAATTACAGAAATGCGTGCAGCGCGGAACCGAGCCTTAAAAACGGTGTGTGAGTGGACGTTGCTTGCAAAATTTAATACATGCATACATATTTCCATGATTTTTATGATTATGATTATAAGTTGTGATTGATTTCGATTCCTGTATTTATACGAATTTTTTTCTATACATACGAAATTACACGTATTTCGAGACTATGGTTACTCTTATGCTTGATGATGGTTTAACGAATGGTTTTATATGAATTGTGCGTGTCATGTTTTAATAATGTTTTGAAAATGAATATGAGTATGATTCACGATTTTGACACGTTTTTCGAGAATATTCCAGATTTGCACGTTTTACGAGATTTTGAATATGTTGTGATTGGACCGTGACGTCACTGCTGACGTAATCACTGACAAGTATTAGGTGACACGTGTCACTCCCTAGTTGGTCATTGGTCTGACATGTCTGACATGATGATGTTAGCATGATGATGTCATTATCCTTGTCATTCGGCTGAGTCCTACCAAAATCCTACAACCGAGTCGCCGCCCTGACCCAATCAGAACTCCCTTTTTTGGCCCTCATTTTTGACGGGGTTTGTCCCTACGTGTTTGACTAAGTCCGTTCTACAAGTTTGTGAACTCAAAAACCAGAAAAACAATCGAGATCTATACCTATAACTCGAAGAAAACCTGCAGCCCAGTTTCGGTCGTCTTCCCCGTCGCCTCAGTCCATTTCCAGCCTCGAAATTGGTCACTTCTAGCTCATCACTGTCCCTAGAACACGACTCAAAACAATGGAACTGTTCATAAACATCAAAACCAAGAGTTCGAAAAATGAGAAAAACATAGGGGCTCTCGGGTGTTCCGGCCTACCTCCGTTGTGTCGTCGTCGTGGGTCCTTCTGTCTGTTCCTCAGTCTTCTAGATGTCCTAATGATCCTACCCTTGGTGTTGGTTCGAAGTTTGGTCGCGTGGTTGAATGGTTTTGGGTTTCGGGTCCGTTGTCCTTTGCGGGTCTGGGTGTTTCACGGTTGCAGTGCAAAGAAGAGGACGATGGTGATGATGGCTGATGAAGATGGTGGTGTCTGGTGAAAGAGGTGGGTCGATCTGGTGATGGAGATGCAACAAGGTAGATGAAGGTGGAGGTTTGGAGGTTTGTACGAGATGGGAGGAGGGTTGTTCTTCACGGGGAAAATGAAATGGAGGGGAGAATAGCTGGGGTCTGGGTTTACTGATCAGATGAATTAAATGGAGGGTGTAGATTGATGGATGGACAGAAGATGGACGGCTGGGGTGTGTTGAGAGAAATAAAATATTTTAATATCCAACCAATGGGGCAAGATCCATGAATTAGGGAAAAGGCAACTGTGGAATGAGTGACACTTGTCACTCATCCAGGGGTCCAGATTAAATCAAGGGTTAAATCAGATTTTAATATTATTTTAATTACGTTCTCGGTTCGTAAATTTAACCAAAATTGCTCCTGTGACCATAACTTTTTTGTTAAACGTTCGTTTTCGACGTGCCGCTTGTCTACGGACTTGTGACGTTCCGATTTACGTCATGGTCATTGATCAAAGTCTTAAACATTTTCCATGTCAAAATTCAACTCTTTCCTCCCTTAGGGGCAAAACGGTCATTTTGCAATAAAATAATATTTATGAAAGTTCGAGTCGTTACAACGGGTCTGTGCGACCCGAATCGCAGGCCCATCGAGAGAACAGGGACGATGACGTCATCAACTGACGTCATCCCCCTATCAGATTGTCAGGCATGTGGGCCAGTAGGGACGTGACATTTGCCACATATCAGTGCTGATTGTGCACTGACATGTTAGTGACGTGGCCCAATTAGTCGCTGCCATGTGTCACTGACATGTTAGTGACGTGTACCTATCAGTAGTTGACATGTGGCACTATTAGAGCCTGTCACGTGGCAGTAACGTGGACCAATCATCTGTTGACACGTGGACCTGTCAAACCTGATAGCTGTCAGATGACGTCAATCGTGACGTCATGCTAACGTTAGCAGGCGTTGACCGTTGACTTCTAGCATTGAATTTCAGTTGACCAGTGCGTGGGGGCGCGTGAGGGCAAATTTTGAGGTGGGATCGGTACCATTTTCATGGTTTCGACGATACAAATCCAATGGTGGTGGTTTCGTGTCAATCGGAGATCGTTAAGTTGGTCCAAATTGGGTTTAATGCCTCGGAAAGTGTTTTCGGCGGCTTTCCCAAGCTGGTACTGTTCTAGGGTCTTATGTTTGAACTTGTAGAGCTCATTAGTGAGCTTTGGTTTTGTTTGGACAGGTTTACGCGGTTTGTTGAGCAGCGAGGATCGTGTGTGAGTGGGCTTTTGATTTCGAAATGATTGCATGCATAACTGTTTTTACTGTTTTACTTTACGATTGAGATTGGATGATTCTTGGTATTATATGATGATGCTTTATACATATTATGATGTTTTGGGCATGAGACTCATCCAGATTATATGTGAAATTGTTTTCGGAGTCAATCAGGAATTTCTGTGGAATTTAATACTATTGCACTGTGTATACCTACCTTATGATTACTATCTCCTCCAGACATCTCGTAGTATCCTGGAGTAGTCATGGGCACTGCCTGAGAGGGGTTGACCCGAGGTGTAGCTCACGATCAGGAGTGCAGTTATGGATGATACCCCAAGGAGGGTCATTGACATGCGGGTCATTGACTTGGGTGGACCCTGGGGAAAGTCGGGATTGAGACCCCGAGTGGCACGTGTAGCCTTAGAACCGTGACATTATTAGGCATTGGGGATGCCAGATATCAGGGATGTCGGGGTTGGGTTTTATAGTGCACTATTTTTACGATTATCTTCCCTATTTGGCTATATATGATTTTATGATACTATTACGATTACCTATATTTTGACTCAATACATGCAAGTTTGAAAACGAAGGGGTAAAACCTTATGATTATTATATTATTAAACTGGTTTTGAAAACATTATTTATTTTCGGCCCACTCACTCTTTATTGTTTTATTGACCCCTCCAAGCCGTCCAACCGAGCTAGAGGAGGAGGACCCGGAGTCTGAGGCATAGATTTCGTTGTTGAGCACCTGTACACCCTGTTGGGTAGGTTGAGCACCGTTTTGTAACCTGACATTTGTGCTCGTATTTTGTATTTGTACTATCTTTAGTCTAATAATGTTGAACTTTAAATTCGTATATTTGACTTTATTTATTAAATTCGAAAAACTTTAAGCCCGTTAAGTGTAATTTCGGTATTTTAGAGTTATTGTCAGACGGGAGCAGGACATGTCTCCAGGTGGTCCCAGGGGAATCGGGATGGGTTTTGTCATTTGCTTCTGTATGCTGTTTGGGTTTTTTTGTTTGCTTCAAACAGAACGGTCCTAAAGCTTTTTTGGGGTTTCTGGGTTCGAGAGCAAAACGTGATGGGAGGGGTTGATGGGTTTTGATGATTTAGTCGCGAATGGGGAAGAAAAACGAAGGCCTACAGGTTTTTGGGTTCAAATCAAGAAGGAGGGAGATAAGGCCTGCATTTTTTTTGGGTTCAGATTTTGAAGCTTTTTTGATTTTTTTTTTTGTTCGAGAGCAAATCGTGATGGGAGGGGATTGGTGAGTTTTGATGTTTTGGTCACAAATGGGGAAAAATAATGAAGGTTTGCAGGTTTTTGGGTTCAACTTGTGAGGGAGAGGAGATGTTTTTGCCAAAGAGTATGGATGTCACTGTTTGGATCGCGAAAAGGGAAGAAGACGGTCCTACTGTTTTTTTGTTGTTGTCCAACTTAAATGATAGGGCTATGAGGGGATGGCGATTTTTTCCCTTTGTATATAAAATCGGCAATTTGGGTAAATATTTAAACTTAAGTTTAGTTTGGATAGTTATTTCAAGAAATAAGCATTTTGGAATTCATGCTCTCTAAATGAGTTGTGAGCCAATTTCTGTTAAATATATATATATATATATATAAATTATATAATTAAATATATATATATAAGCATTTATATAATTAAATATATATAAGAATTTATATAATTAAATATATATAATAATGTACATGCAAATTTACCTAAGTACTTAACTATATACATAACAATTTTTCATATTTAAGCGCTGTTTAAGCAAAGTAGACCGCCACCATTTTAAAAATTAATAAAATTAAAATCTCATCCTTTATTTTGAGAATAACCCCAAAAATTTGAGGTGTAAAATAATGATGGCCCCAAATAAGAACAAATGAATTCCTTATCGCGCAGCCTAGATTGGACCGTCGTAAAATGGTAAAGGAAATCTAGTCCAGTCTGGTGGTTAGGCATGTGGATATTGCTGCCTGAGGTTCCGTGTTCGAGTCATCTTAGTAGCGCAGTGGAACTGTGTTTCCCCTAAAAAATCCTTCAGGGTTTCTGGGGTATGGGGCCGTCCTGCGGTGGAACCAGTCACTTTAAAAAGTTTACCCTAACCTTAGTTTATTTGCATCTCCTAGCCTGGTGGTTAGGCATGTGGATATTGCTGCCTGAGGTTCCGTGTTCGAGTCCTCTTAGTAGCGCAGTGGAACTGTGTTTCCCCTAAAAAATCCTTCGGGGTTTCTGGGGTATGGGGCCGTCCTGCGGTGGAACCAGTCACTTTAAAAAGTTTACCCTAACCTTAGTTTTCCTCAGAGTTCCTATTCTTCCTCATCTTCCTCCGTCAATTCGGCTTCTTTCGCCACCGTCGATCCGGTAACTGCATCAGTCCTTAAATAGGACCTTACGGGCATTGATCGACGTTTTGGAGGGTTCTGTTTGGTGGGGTCTGTTTTTGAAGCGTCTGGGTGGTTTCTGTTTTGGGCTCGTCGCACGGAGGCACTGTAACACCGGAGATCTTGTTACAGTGGAGGACCATACGGGCTGTGAAGAGGACAAGCTGCTCCGCTTCCCACGTACGGCTCCTCGTTACGACGCTGTTCTCTTCCGAGTTCCGGCGACAACATTTCTGCAGCGAGGTAACTTCTTCTCTTATTGAACAAGAGTGTTTTCCTTTGTTGAGGAGATCTAGGAACTTGAGAACTCAGAGGTAGCATACCTTTGATTCCCGTGTAACTTTGGTCAGTTTTGACCTCCTGGGTACTCGTTGATGAGGTTTGCTGGATAGTTAGTTTGGGTTGGCGTAGTTTGGTCTGCGGCGTGCCTTGTCCGCTTCCGTCTGGTGATCCGCCATTTTCGCCGACGACCTTGGCGGTGGTCATTGGATTGATTAAGTAATTCTCTGAAAATCTACCGTAGTTTGTTTGGATTTTTTCAGTGAGAGAGTTTTAAGTATTTTTCAGATAATCTTCCAAAGTAAGTTTGGATTTTTTCTGTGAGAGTTGTTAGCCGACTGGTCCCAAATGTTCAGATATATTTGATGGCAAGCTCTTCGAACCCTCAAGTTTCTGTGGCTGCGTCCTGTGAGCTGGTTGATCCGGTAAGTGGTGGTGGCTGCCTATCCGGGGATGTCTATCCCTTGGAGTCTTCGGTTGTTGTCGCTGTCGGTGCGCCAGATGTAGTTAGTGTTGGTGGTGATGTTGTTAGACTCAAGGAGCCTGTGTTGGTTGGGAAGTCTGGTCTTGGGTTTTTGCCCACTGATGCTGTTTTGATGGGCACTGGTTCTGTTCGGTCTGGTCACACGGTTGTCGTTGGTGGGGACCATGATGTTGCTCCAACTGTGGGGGCAAGGACTTCGTATGCCAAGGTTGTTGGTGGATTTGGGGGCCCCCGTTTGGGTGCCTCAGCTCTCAAATTCTGTCAGCCTAAAATTATTGCGGCTCGTAAGGTTGTTTGTCCTCCTCCTGAGGCAACTGGGCTTGCAGCCTTAGAATGGAAGCATTCGTTGGTGGGTTATTTCGTGGATAAATCTCTCCCATTTAGTGCTGTTAATACTTTAGCAAGGAAGATTTGGGCTAACCGTGGTTTGGTGGATGTCCTTGCTAATGGGAATGGGTTTTTCTTTTTCAAGTTCTTAGATGATCTGTCTTGCTCTCAAATTATTGAAGAAGGGCCTTGGCACATGGCGGGTCGTTCCTTATTCCTTTCCCGTTGGAAGCCCGGAATGATTTTGTCCAAGAATGCTCACTCTAAGGTTCCTTTGTGGGTGAGATTTTTTAACGTACCTTTGGAATATTGGTGCCCTGAGGGGTTTAGTCATATTGCTAGTGCTGTTGGTAAACCTTTGTTTGCAGATTCGATGACTGCTTCTCGTAAGCGCATATCTTTCATTCGTATTTGTGTGGAAGTGGATGCTTCAGACCCCCTTATTGATTCTTTGGATATCTTGTTGCCTCCGGAGGAAGATGGTGAGGTTATGGGTGTAGTTGAAGTGAAAGTGGAGTATGAAAATCGACCACGGGTGTGTGAGAAATGTCGTCTATTTGGTCATTTGGAATCGACATGCCCACGTAAGATTTTGCCTTCTATTTTGGATAATTGTGTTTTGGTTGGTAGGTCTAAGGCCACGAGTGTGGTTGTTCCTGGCCCCATGCACTCTCAACTTTTTATCCCTGTTTGTGTGGTTTTGGAAGAGCATGTGGCTCTCCCCGTTTCGGATGTTGGTACCCAGTCCGTGTCTACTGATCCTAAGTTGGCTTCCCTTATGCCTAACGAGGGTATGGCACGGTTTCCCTCGCCTATCTCCCTAGGTACTAATATTGCAAGGCCCAAGCAGGGTTTGGTTTCGAGTGCTTCTGCTAATGGCCATGTGGTTGATGCTGAAATTTCTCCTAATCGATTTCTCCCTCTGGTGTCTGAGGGTGATTCTTCTGACTCAGAGCATGTGGTACCGTTGCCTTTGATTTTATGTAGGACTGGTTCCAAGGTGATGGGAACTGTGGGGTTATCAAAGGGCCTGGGTTTTTTGAAAATGAAAAAGACGAAGAAGAAATCAAACAAGCATGTGTCATCGTGTGATGGGGTTGAGGTTTCGAGGGAGGTTGGTGACGTTTTGGGTACTAGCGTTGGAGGGAGGAGTGGCCCTCGGGATACCACTGTTATCTCTTCTCATGTTTAGCACAGCCTGTTGGAATGTGAGAGGTCTCAATGACCGGTCTCGCCAATTGGAAGTGAAGAATTTCATTCTCGCCAATCGTTTGTGCTTGGTGGGCTTGACGGAAACTAAGGTTAGAAGTATTAATAGCTCTCGAATTAAATCTGTTGTTTTTAATAATTGGGAGACCACTGACAATTTCTGCAGCCATCCTTATGGTCGTATTTGGGTGGGGTGGGATCCCTTGGTTGTTTCTCTATGCATTTTAGGTGAATCTCCACAATTTATTCATGCTCGTGTTTCTATTGTGGGTTCTGGTCATGTTTTCTTCATCACCTTTATTTATGCCTCTAATGGTGAGATTGAAAGGAGGGCTTTGTGGCACGATTTGGAGTTGTTGAGTCTCTCTGTTGGGTCTGTGCCGTGGGCTTTATTAGGGGACTTCAATTGTAACAACCCGTCCCGAGAGTCGGGATTAGTAGCGTGATTAAGGTGGGATTAGCGAGGCTAATCGGTGGTTAGTTGGTCCCGATAGGTCCGTAAGTGTAGAATGACGATTTTGCCCCTGGTTCGGGCAAAATGTTGACTTTAGTTCGGGTGGTCAAATGGGTGTTGACCAGTGACCAGGACGTAGTTTAGGACGTCACGAATCCATAGGCAGGTGGCACGCCTGATTCTGACATCCAAGGAGGAAGTTATGAAGTTCGGAAGGTTGAGGGCATAACCGTAATTTGGTTAAAAGAAGGGGAAACGTTGACTTTTTGTAGAATTGGGTTTTGGTACGTTGACCTAGGTTGGGTAGATAGATCTTGTCGTCCTGAGTCCGATGACAGGCGGCATGTATTCAGCGGACTTATGATGAGTAAATTACGGGTCTAGAACGTCGATGGCATAATCGTAATTTTGGAGTTAAAGAGGGGCATGTTGGTCTTTTGACTGTTTGGGCATGGTGCAACCAGATTTGGACAAGTGTCCAAAGCAGAGGGAGATGTTTAAGAGAGAGGAGAGGATTGTGACGCGTGGTGGGTGTGTAGTGGTTTCTACACAAATGTGCACGGGTATTTTAAAAATGTGCAGCCGTGTTCTTCGAAGAGGAAAAAACAGAGAGGGAGGCTGAGGGGTGAAATCGATCGACGGCCGGGCAAGTGTGAGCTTGTGAGTAGGGGAGTGTGATCATAGGGAGGTTCAGAGTGCAGGGTGGTGTTGAGGAGATTGGGAGATGCAGTGCTCATGTGTGTGTGAAGTGAGAACTCACGGGGGAAAACCAGAGAAACAGAGAGGAGTTGGGGTGGAGGTGCGGTGGTGCGGTCGTGTAATTAATCAAGGGAAGCGGCAGGTGGTGCGCGGAGGACGGAGGAGGTGTGTGGATACCTAGGGACGCGGCGGAGTCCACGGCGGTGAGCGGCAGGAGAGGTAATTTCCAATTCCTCTGTTTTTCTGTTTTGTTTCAATTTGAAAGTCGTGAGTTTTAAGTACGAGTCGGGGTTTTTGGTGAGTTGTGTGAGACTTAGTGGGGTCCTAGAAGTGTTCTGGTGTCGCCACCGTGACGGGGGAGGACCTGGGTGGCCGGAGTGTGGAACAGAGGGTTGCGGGCCGTCTGGTTTCGAGCTTGAGTCGACAAGTATGGGGCCGTGTCGAGGTGATTGGAGGATGGGGATGGATAGAGTGGGTCTGGACGTTGAGAATGGTGAGGAAAGGGAGGAGAACGGTGGCCGGACGGCGGAGAATGATTCTCGCCGGTTCAGCCTGCGACGGCCGGTTCAGCACAGGTTGAAGATGGTACTGTAGCTGGCGCGTGAGACCCACGCGCAGCCACTTTGGGCGGCGCGTGGGGGCGCGTGCAGCGGTTTCCGGTGAAGCGTCCAACTAAGTTTTTGTTCTAAATGTTATAACGAATCCAATGGATTAAGTTTCGGGTTCTTCGGACGTTGTTTCGGGATAGTTCTGCGGGGTTGAAGGTCTAGGGTCCCGTTTTAAGTACGTTAGAAGTTCGGGAAAGCTATGGGGTTTTAGTATGAGTAGCGTGAAGTAGTTAATAACCTCGTTATGGAATTTGGACAGGTTTGGGAAAGCCGAGGATAGCAAACTGGCCGGGGACGGCGTAAGTGCGCGCGTATCGAGGCGACGCTGAAATGGTCTGTGAGTGGACTTTGTTTTTTTTACTCTTGATGCATGCATATATGTTTTTATATGATTTCTATACTCGATTCTATGATGTGAGTTATGTTTGTACTGGTTTATGGTTTTGTACGTTTTTCGAGGAAAATGACAGTTTACACGTTTTACGAGGTTTTGATAACTATCGTGAGTTGAACCTGGTTTTAACGGTTGGATTTTAAGGAAAGTAAAGGATCTTGAAAAGTATTTTCGGGCTTGAGGCCCAATTCAAAGGTGTTTTCGGAAATGAGATTTCGGGTTTCGGAATCGGAATTCCGGGTGACGATTCGGGATTCGATTCGGGACTTGAAGCGGATTTCGGGTTTGGGTTCGGAATGGTTATTCCGGATGCTAGCTTACGGAATGATGGTTGCGGACTCGGACCGGAAAATGAGAAGGAAATGAGTTCTGGGTCTGGATTCGGAATGACGGTTATGGATGCCGGAAGGGCATCAGACCGGTGGTTTCGGATTCGGGTTTGGATATGGAAATGGGAAAATGATTTTAAATGGTTTTGGATTGGATTTGCTGGATCTGGATATTGGGTTTAAAGACCCGGATATATGTGACGGGGGACCGGCCGGATTGGGTTTAAAGACCCGGATTGAGTTTAAAGACTCGGGAGTTTAAAGACTCGGATATATATTGATTTCCCCCGTAGGCCTTGAGTTTAAAGACTCGGGAGTTTAAAGACTCGAATATGATTAAGGCCTGGATTGAGTTTAAAGACTCGGGAGTTTAAAGACTAGGATAGATCCAGCAGGTTCGATGAATGAGAATGTGGTTTTAAATGTGTTTTGGGTTTTCACTGAGACTTGATGATGATGTTTTGGGCAGTAGCCCGGATGAAATGGTTTTCATTGGTTATAATGCCTTCCGGTGATATTGGGGCTAAGGCCCGGGTTTTGGAAAAAGGAAAAATGTGCTTTGGTTTTCGTACATGGTTTTATGATATGAAATTGATATGCATGCATTGGTTTTCAAAACGGAGGGTTTAAATGTATGTGTTTTCTGATAACTGTTTTGAACTTGACTTTTATTTTTGTCCACTCACAGTCTTTTCGTGTTTTCGATACCCTCCAGGTTGCTGCGGTGCGGGCTGTCGGTTGAGAGAGATGGAGACATCACATGCCCAATCCACAGTAGGCTCTGCGCACTCTGGGAAGTTTGAGGTTGTTGAGGTGGTTGGTCTGGAACTCCCTTGTCCGACTTACGTGTCACACGGAGGTTAGGCGGTTGTTTAGCCCTCGTGTCATGCGTACGTTAGACGGGAGCGGGGTTTAGCCCTTAATCCCGGGGGATTAGGGGTGGGCCCTGACATCAATGCATGTAGGTTTACAAGTGAAGGTGAAGGTGGGAATTTGTTGCGGGATAGCTTTATGCGGGATTTTGGTTGTTGTATTCATAATTGTCGCCTTGATGACTTACGGTTCTCGGGGCGCTTCCTCACCTGGCAAAATAATCCACTGGATGTTAGTAGGATTGCTAGGAAATTGGATCGGGTCCTGGTAAATGAGGAGTGGCTCTCTTGCTTTCTTTCTTGTTTTGCTTCCTTCTTATCGCCGGGTTCCTCTGATCATTGTCCCGCTCTCCTGAAGTTGGATGTGGGCCGGTCTTCTGGTATTCACCCCTTTAAGTTTTTTAACTTCTATGCTGACCATGATGAGTTTATGCCCATAGTGCAACGAGCTTTTAGTATGCATCTGATTGGCACTTCTCAGTTCCAACTTGCTAGTAGACTTAAAATTGTGCGGGAGGCTCTAAAAGGGCTTAATCGTAGACCCATGGCTGATGTGTCTGTGACTGTCGAGGAGGCTAAGCTGGCTTTGGATCGATGTCAGATATGTCTTTCTAGTAACCCTTTGGATAGGTCTCTCCTCTCCTTGGAGCGCGACTTATTGAAGAAGTACAACGACTGTTTATCGGCAGAGGATAGTTTTTTGAGGCAGAAGTCTCGCCTTAGGTGGTTGGATAAGGGTGATAGCAATTCTGCGTATTTTCATAAGGTGATTAAGAAAAGGCTCAATAGAAATTGGATTGTGTCTATTGTTCGTGAAGATGGCTCTGTCGCTGTGGAGCCGTCTGAGTTAAAGGATGAGGATGTTAGGTACTTTCAGGGGTTGTTTGGTACTGTGGGTGACGTGCAGGGTCTGGATTTTGATGGTCTCCTCTCTAATGTGTTGTCTCCTGCCCAGTGTGCTAGTTTGGCTGCTCCGGTTACTCCCTCTGAAATTGAGAAGGTGTGTTTCAGTTTAAAGGCTGAAAAGGCCCCCGGGCCGGATGGTTTCAATGCGCTGTTTTTTCGGCGTGCTTGGACTGTGGTGGGATCACATGTTATTCGTGCTGTGTCTGAGTTTTTTTGTTCCTCTAAATTGTTGGGGGAAACTAATTCTACGATTCTTGCGTTAATTCCGAAGGTTGCTAATCCTACTCACATGAGGGACTTTTGCCCTATTTCTTGCTGCAACACGATTTACAAAATTATCACGAAAATAATTGTTAATCGGGTTAAGATTGTTCTCCCGTCCCTCATTGGTCATAATCAGTCGGCTTTTGTTTGTGGTAGACACATTGGTGATAATATTTTGTTAGTGCAAGAGCTCCTTAGAGGTTACCATCTCAACTCTGGGAGCCATAGATGTGCTGTTAAGGTGGACATCCTCAAAGCTTATGATTCGGTCTCTTGGGACTTCCTCCTTGACACCCTTATTGCCTTCAAATTTCCCCCTCTGATTGTTGGTTGGATTAGAGCCTGTATTTCCACTGCTCGTTTCTCTGTTGCTGTTAATGGCGAGTTAGCTGGGTTTTTCCCTGGTTGCAGGGGCCTTAGGCAGGGGGATCCCATGTCTCCTTACCTTTTCGTCCTGGTTATGGAGGTTTTTTCTCGTATTATGCACCATCGTATTGCCGCTTCTCCCTACTTTAGATACCACTGGCGGTGTGATAAGGTTAGACTTTCTCATCTTGCCTTTACTGATGATTTGTTTGTTTTCTCTCGGGGTGATGTGGAGTCTGTTGCCACTTTGAGGCGGGCTTTGGATGATTTTGCTGGTGTGTCTGGTCTGAGGCCTAATCTCCAAAAGAGCTATATTTATGCCGCTGGTATGAGTATGACGAGTGCTTCTCATCTCCGTGAGTGTTTTGGTGTTCAGCTGGGGTCGTTACCTGTGAGGTATCTTGGTGTTCCCCTTATTACTTCCTGCTTGAGATCTAGAGATTGTGTGGCTCTTATTGAAAGGGTGGAGAACCGTATCCGTGGTTGGGAGCATCGTGCTTTATCTTTTGCTGGCAGGTTGCTCCTCATTCAGTCTGTTCTTAGTAGCACTATTGTTTTCTGGGCTTCCCATCGTTTTCTCCCTAAGTAGGTATGTCATGAGATTGAGCGTATTTTTCGCCGGTTCCTCTGGTCTGGGCAGGTTACTGGTTCCTATCATGCCAAAGTTGCTTGGAATTTGGTGTGTAGGCCAAAGAACGAAGGGGGTTTGGGTATTCGCAGTCTATCCCTCTGGAATGTCGCTCTAATGGCAAGATTCATCTGGTCTCTCTTTGCTCCAGATGGTATTAATCTTTGGGCTAATTGGGTTAAAGTGTATTATATCCGTGATAACAGCTTTTGGGGGGTTAAGACCCCTTCTATTTGTTCTTGGAATTGGAAGGGGTTGCTGAGGATCAGGGACTTGGTGAAACCCTTTATCGAGGCCAAAGTTGGAAACGGTGAGGATGTTTTTTTATGGTACGATAATTGGAGTCATCTGGGTTCCCTCCTGGATCTTTTTGGTTGATCTATTGCGCAAAGTTCTGGTATCCATTTGAAGGCCCGTCTTTCTTCGGTCCTTGTTGATGGTCAGTGGGTGTGGCCCTTTTCGATTGATCCTAGCTTTAGCCTAATTCAACTTGCTAGTCAGGCCTGCCAGGTGAGGTCTGATATGACTGATACTTTTGAGTGAAACGCAGCTGCAAACGCTAGATTTTCATCGGCTTCTCTTTGGAACAAAATCAGGAGGGAGTATCCTGCTTGCTCTTGGTCTGAGTTGGTTTGGTTCTCTGGCGCAATTCCTCGTACTTGCTTTGTTCTTTGGCTGGCTATCCAAACCCGCCTTACTACTTTGGACCGTGTTGGTAGCTTCTCTAATCAAAGTGATCTTACGTGTGTCCTTTGTGACAGGGAAGGGGAGTCGCATGAACATTTGTTTTTTAATTGTCCTTATAGTTCTTGTATTTGGAAGAGAATTTTGGCGATTGCAGAGTCTGGTTGATCTTTTTCTCATTGGCCGAATTCTGTTTTTTCTGCTATTGAGCATTGGCGTGGGAAATTGATGGCTCAGGTTGCTAAGCGTCTTGCCTTGGGTGCGACTGTCTACCACATTTGGCAGGAGCGAAATAATCGGATTTTCAGGAACACCAGGAAACCTCCTGATGTGGTCTTTAATGTTATCCTAGCTATGATTCGTAGTAAGCTTTGTACTCTTAACTTTAGGCATAATTCTTCCAATATCCGTTCTGCTAGGAATTAGAATGTTGTTATTTCGTAGGTACTTTTAGTTTGGTGTGTTCTCCTACAGGAGGTGTGTTGAGCTCTTGTGAGTTGTTTGTTTTTATGCCTTGCGCATTGTGTTGAGTTTTTACCCTTTAATATAATTTGATTTAACAAAAAAAAAAAACCAGACCTCCTCCTCGTCCGACGCTTAGAGGCAGTGCACAAACTCCGAATTAGAAACGTTCCTGTGGTAGGCACGGGACTTCACACGTCAGCCCCTACGATAAAAATTCATAAAACATAAGAAATAAAATATTGAATAAAATAAAGGGATAAAAAATTAAAAGAAAAAGCCATTTTTTCCTTTTCTCTCCCTTCCTTCTTGTTTGCTCTAGCCTTCACCACTCAAATCCCACTTCGCAACTCTTTCTTTTGCACTCTCTCTCTCGACTCCGTAAAACACCGTCGTATTCATCTGTATGACGACAACGACAACGACACCGTTCGGAGCTGCCAACACGGCGGTTCTGGGGGATCCAAAAGTTCAGATTGGGAGGTATCAGGGGCTGAGGTCAGCAAACTCCCTTGGTCTCACCAGAAACCGATACGTGTCTCTCTCACCGGCGTCCTCTTCGCTCATTCGAGCCGTCGCTACGGTTCGTTTCCTTCTCCATCTGGTTCTCTGTTTTTCTTTGTTGGAGGATTCGACATCTGCTTGGATTCTCAGAAAGTGCGAGAAAATTAAAATTAAAATTAAAGATAATTAATTTCTCCTGTTTCTGTGGTTTATTGGGACATGTGAGACTAAAGCCTGATTAAAGCTTCATTTTTCCTACACTATAATCCAATAGAAACAAGAGTCAATCTGAAAAATATTAAAACAACGTGCTTAAGTTTTCCCACATTTAGTCTGTAATGTACAAGTTTGAACTTGCGTTTTTTGAATTTGCTTTTGTAAATTTCTGCTAGTGTCACTGTCAAAAGCTGTTTTCGTTTCTTTTGCATTTGTGGGTGATCGAATTTTTTTTGTTCTTTGGGAAGTTGCTTTACTTTCTTCTCTAGTTTCAGTGAACAAAACTGCGTTATTATAACTTTAAGTGTAATAGAATAACTAAGCAATTTTTCTTCGTTCGGTTTGTAATGATATGTCTATCTTGTAAAGAATCTTTTCTTTTATTTGCAGGAGAGGAAAAGGTGTTCAATTTTTTTTCTTACTGTTTTTATTCTTGGATGTGATTTTGTGATAAAAAAAATATTTTTCTCTTGAGTCGAATTAGCTCACCTAAGGCTTAAAACTTTTGTGTTACGCTCTGTTAAGTGCCCAAAGTCTTCATAGAAAGGTTAATGTTCTTTTTGGAGTTTTATCATTTGGTTCCGGAACATGGAAGTTAGAAAAAGTAAGGCTGCAAGTGCCTCATTCATCAAAGAATGACAAATGTTAGATCATGGTAGGCTAGGTGCTTTTTTTCATAGATTCTGTGTATTGCAGCCTGCAAAGCCCGAGACTGCTACTGTGACAAAACGGAGTAAGGTTGAAATATTCAAGGAACAGAGCAACTTCATAAGATACCCTCTTAACGAAGAGATTTTGACAGATGCACCGAATATTAATGAGGCTGCTACACAGCTCATTAAGTTCCATGGGAGCTATCAACAATACAACCGAGATGAACGTGGTGGAAGGTCTTACTCATTTATGCTTCGTACCAAGAATCCTTGTGGGAAAGTCTCAAATCAACTATACTTGACCATGGATGATCTTGCCGATCAATTTGGAATTGGTACCCTTCGTTTGACCACAAGGCAAACGTTTCAACTCCATGGTGTTCTGAAAAAGGACCTTAAGACTGTAATGAGTAGCATCATTAGAAGCATGGGCTCAACTCTTGGTGCCTGTGGTGATCTTAACAGAAACGTTCTTGCTCCTCCTGCTCCAATACAAAGAAAAGATTATGTATTCGCGCAGCAGACTGCGGAGAACATTGCAGCACTGCTGACTCCTCAGTCTGGTTTTTACTATGATGTATGGGTGGACGGGGAGAAATTCTTGACAGCAGAACCACCTGAAGTAAAAAATGCCCGCAATGATAACTCTCATGGAACAAACTTCCCTGATTCACCCGAGCCCATATATGGAACTCAATTCTTACCCAGGAAGTTTAAAATTGCAGTTACGGTGCCAACAGACAACTCGGTGGATATTCTTACCAATGACATCGGTGTCGTGGTGGTTACTGATGATGAGGGGAAGCCTCAAGGATTCAACCTATATGTAAGATGAATTTATGCTCTAACATTTATATTTGAGGTTATTTTCTCCACGGAAGTGATTTAAGATTCTATCATATGCTTTCTTATAATATCCGTTGCAGGTTGGTGGTGGTATGGGAAGAACTCATAGGTTGGACAGCACTTTCCCCCGCCTGGCTGAACCATTAGGTTATGTCCCCAAAGAGGATATCCTGTATGCAATTAAGGCTATAGTTGTTACACAACGAGAAAATGGGAGAAGAGATGACCGAAAGTATAGTCGAATGAAATATTTGATCAGCTCGTGGGGGATTGAAAAGTTCAGAAGTACAGTTGAACAATATTACGGAAAGAAATTTGAGCCTTTCCGCGAGTTGCCAGAGTGGGAGTTCAAGAGTCATTTGGGATGGAACAAGCAGGTTTGTTGTGTTTATTTTGACATGCAGTATTAGGTGTTTTTTATTTCACATGCAGTATCTTCAAGGTTTTATGTAGGGCCTATCTAAGAGATCATACCGTTTATGCTGCTGCCTAGTTTTTTTGCTCCATTTCTCATCTTCAGTACCTTTCTCCCCAGCTATATGTCCAAGAAATTTATGGATTTCTTTTTTAATAGGGTGATGGCAGTTATTATTGTGGGCTTCACGTTGATAATGGACGTATTGGGGGAGTTATGAAGAAGGCATTAAGAGAGGTTATAGAAAAGTATAATTTGAGTATAAGGCTCACACCAAACCAGAACATCATATTGTGTGATATTCGAAGTACATGGAAGCGCCCCATCACCACTATTCTAGCAAAGGCCGGTCTGCTGGTAATATGCTTTACCTTTTTCTACTATTTCTTCATCAGATCTGTGAATTATTTTGAATCAGACGGTGTAAGCTTCTATCCACTGTGGGTTGCGAATATTTCTCATAGGATCTAGTGGGGAAATTATGTAGGCTCCATTTGATCTCAAGGGATATCCTCCTTTGTTTTCCATTGATTCTCTTTTACTCAGACAGGGATAGGGACCTATTCACATGATTTTTGTGTAACTTATTTGTTTTAAATCGCTTTAACTGTTTATATTGTATCTGTAATAAGACTGTTTATTTGGTTATGATTTTCTTACTTGGCATAATACTGACCAGTTCTCCAACTGTGGCAGCATCCTAGGTTCGTTGACCCCCTCAACCTAATTGCGATGGCATGCCCTGCCTTTCCACTATGCCCTTTGGCAATAACTGAAGCTGAACGGGGAATACCTGACATTCTTAAGCGGGTTCGAGCAGTTTTTGAGAAGGTATTAGGATAATAACATACATGTTAGACAGAACACTAATAAAAAGTGGAAAATCTTGATCGTGTGTGGATAAGGAATCAAAATGCATGTCATAATATAATGTTTGAATTTCAGGTTGGTCTCAAGTACAATGAATCCGTAGTTATAAGGGTGACTGGCTGCCCGAATGGTTGCGCTAGGCCATATATGGCTGAACTTGGACTAGTTGGTGATGGCCCCAATAGCTATCAGGTATTTTATGTGATGGTTCATGTGTTGAAATTTATGTCACTGAAATACAAGATTATCATGAAAGCAATTGAGAATTTGTTCATTTTCTGCTTGTGTTGAAATAGATCTGGCTTGGAGGAACACCGAATCAAACCTCAATAGCAAGAAGCTTCATGAACAAGGTCAAGGTTCAAGACCTTGAAAAAGTTTTTGAACCTTTGTTTTATCACTGGAAACGAAAGAGAGAATCTAAGGAGTCATTTGGAGGCTTCACAAACCGCCTGGTAAGTGGTAAAATAAGATGATAACATTATATTTATTCCTTTAAAGGATGAGGAAGTTGGTTTGTTCTTTATTTGGGGCCTTGCCATGGCATGTTAAGAAGATTTGTCAGTCATTAGAATGGTGGCTGAAACCTATGGTTGTGACTCAAATTGTTTACTTTATCAGGGATTTGAGAAACTTCAGGAACTGGTTGAGAAATGGGTAGGTCCAGAGGTGGCTCCAACGCGATACAACTTGAAGCTTTTTGCCGATAAGGAGACATATGATGCAGTGGATGAGCTTGCAAAGCTGCAGAACAAGAATGCTCATCAGTTGGCCATGGAAGTCATTCGCAATTTTGTTGCTTGCCAGCAGAATGGGAAAAGTGAATGAGTTTTTTATGAACGTTGTTTTGGAGTCTTGTTGCTGCCGGAAAAAGGGGGCAAGGTGAATGAGGAACAATGTCCTTGATTGTCCCTTCAAGCTGTTACTATTCGGTAACAGAAGGAACAAGTAGGATGCTGAATTTGATATTATTTTGAATCAAAGTTTTGCGTTGTTTGATTTTTGTTGAACCCTGAGTGAGTTTGTATGAGTAGGCTGGATTGTGTATCGTGTTCTTCGGTTATTAATTTATAATAAAATACAGGTTTTGGGTATTTAGATTGTGGATGAATGATAACTGCGCAGATTTTTTTGTATTTTCAGTTTTCACCCTTTATGCTTGAGATACGTATAAAGAAAAAATGGAAGAAGAGAAAAAGATACATATTCAAATGTGGTTCTTTGAAGTTTCTGTTTTTCATTTTTCATTGTCTTTCCAGTATATAAAAGAATCCATTCTAACTCAACTTATAAGCAAGGCAGATGAGCTGATAAAAAAATAAAACAAGGCAGATGAACGTCACACCTCTTGCAACTTCTTCAATCTTGCCAATATTTGCCCTAAAAAGTATTGTTGAAGCAGAAATCGAACCCGCCGCGAAAAGTCCTCACAATTCCTGCAAACAGCAAACAATTAGTTATGGTTGCCTCGATCGATTACCCGGGGGTTGTTCGACCAAGAACACTTCGATGCTTAAGTTAGCGTTGAGAGAGGAAAAAGATATACTTCGAGGCGAATAATCGACTTACTTCGGAAATAAAATGTGCTCTGCTATTTATAGGAAAATCTTGGGAGTCTCGGAGCGTTCTGATTGGTCGGTTGAATTTGTATTAATAAATAATATATTTATTAATAAAATATATTATATATTATTTAATAATTATAATAATGGTCATCATGATAATAATGACAATTATTGTATTTTAATATTAATATTAATTGTCCGTTACTAAGAGTAATGACAATTAACTCTCGGCGAGAATATTAATATTACGGAGATTTTAACCCGATTAAATAACGTATTTAGCTAGTAGATAGATTATTTAATGTGTGAGTGTTTTCAAGTGATTAGCATTATTGTCAGGGGTAATTTGGTCATTTCTGGAATTTCGGGCCACGTGGCAGCTCCACAATTTTTAGGTGATTTTGGATTCCACAAATGCCTCCCACTTCGCTTAGGAATTTTGGGAATCCTAAGAGAAGTAGATTTTTGCTAGTCCCAATAAATCTTGTTTCGAATAGGACTCCGTCTTATCTTGCATTATTCTTGTGTGGGATAAATTTCATTGGGTTTGAAATACTGCATCACATTCATGTACTGAACTCCGAGCTTGACATGAGATTGAATTGTGCCTCATTGGTTGGACTCGATTGGTTGGAAATTAACTCCCTCAAAGAGTTTTAATTTCCTTATTGATAAGTGAAAAAGTTGTTGTTTTGAACTTTTATTCCATCAATAATGGTGGGAAGCTTCATATTTTCTTGTCTAATGGAAGTTATTTAACTTTGGCGAGAAAGAAGAAATATTTGTTTCTTTTCTTTTGTCTTTGCACTCCCTTTTACAGGTGAAGGTTTGTAACCCCCAGAAACTCCTCCCACGCTTTGTCGTTGGTAAGGATGAATAAAAGTAGTGGAAGCCCACGAATTAATTTACCTATTAATTCTCCATTAATTTTAGGAGTTCGTAACTTCCGGTCAATTTTTTTTTAAGAATTTGAAACCCTAATAATTCTTCCATCGATGATGGAAGGTTTCAAGAACTTGTTACCTTCTTCTCCATTCAATTTCCATTAAAATATCTGTAAACTAATTGGGGAATTCTTCCGTTTCTTCAGGGTGCCCAAATCAGGTTCCCTTTTTTTCTCATTTATACCTCTAATTGATTCTTATATTGATGGTGGGAGGTTTCAAGAATTTGTTGCCTTCTTTTCCAAACAATGACAAGTGGAGGTCTCAATTTTTTTCTATAAAAAGAAAGGTTGTAACCTTCTTTCATCATCATTGGATAAGAAGAAAAGGGGTGAAGTCAATAGCTTCTGTCGAAAGTCCATTGGTGGGTTGACAGGAGGCATAGCTAGCATCCGAAATCGGCATCAAGAGGCTACGATTTCATGCGGTCCAAGACTTGACCTTCAATGCAACCATGGAGCGGAACTCCAGTACGTGCAAGTCAAAGGCTGAAGCGAGGCACTATTGTATTAGTTTTTGAAAACCTCCACTTGTTTGCATTCACTGAATTGAGGAAGATATGCAGGAGCTTTAACAATTTCGGCAGGTGTAGGCTACGACTCTGTCTCCTTTCTACTTGCTTTATTTTGTCCTTTTGTGTTGTCAAGGTGACATTAGGCTTTTGATAAAAAGCCATCCGTAGCTTTCTTTGCTTTTTATTTTATTTATGTGGTATATATATATATATATATATATATATATTATATGAATATATATATATATATGGTTGTGCTGATGCTCGGTTTGCCGTTTTTTGAAGCTTAGGCTATATACATATATATATATATATGTATTATATATGTATATTTAATATATTATTTTTTATATGTTTAATATTATTTTTAGAAACTGATTTAGTATTAATTTTTTTCAGTTTCATTCTTTTGAAGATTATGGGAGCTGTAGGAGTCCAATTGTGATGGTTCAAATGGCAATATGCTCCATTTTCAGAGATGATCATTTCAAGACGCATGAATGCATACTTCCAGCGAAGCCTTAAGAATTTATTTTGTGGGAGCTTCCGACTTCTAGAGAGGGTGGAGTTGACATCAAGACGCTTATCCAATTGACACGTTCGTGGCGTTTCACATATTGAAGAGCTCGACGCATTGTGAGCGATATACCATGATGCATCAAGGCTTTCAACAAGGAGAGGCGAAGAGTTCCATCATTCGAAGTGAGGAGTGTCACAACCCAATGTAAGGTTGGAGCTGGAGGTGACGCGGCAAACGACATGAAGTGTTCTTCCTAGTGACCATTCACTTGATGCTTGGTAGATAGAAGATTCTGACACATGAGGAGCAAGGTACACCCTGACCTGTCTAGGCTTTTCATCCACAAGAGGCGAGGCACCCCATGACTTGAAGTGAGGCACGTCGCAATGCAAGAGGATACATGCCACAGTGCATGGCGAGGCAAGGTATCCCATGGCGCGAGGCGGAGTGCATGTGGAGCCATGGAGTGAATGAAGCTTCCCAGGGAGTGGTTTGGCCAACAGATGACCTTCTAAAGACTTAACATTCCAGGCCCTGTTGAGCTTCAAGTGAGGTGACTTCAAGGTGGAGCATAAAGACGGAGGATCGATCATGCCCCTAGTGAAGCTCCGGATGGTGTACGCCATTGCGTAATTGAAGGAAGAAAGCTTGGAGGTGGTCCATGCATATGATGTTTGGAAGATAGAAGAACTTGACACACGAGGATCAAGGCACAACAAAATGTAAGGCAAGACCTGGTTGGAGCTCAAAGTGTTGCACGAGGCGTACTTCCAATGACCATGCATGTGGCGCCTAGCAGATAAAAGAGATCGGTGCATTTACAGTCTTGTCATTTTCAAGTGCAGGTGGAGCCAACATCGAAGCTTTTAGCAAGGGAGGTAAGGAGTCTCATCAGTTGATGTGAGGCGTGTCACAACCTAGCAGGAGGCATGTTTCCAGTTGTGTGAACGCTTGCATGATTCCGAAGAGAAAGTCAAACGATTGGATGTTGAATCCCAAAATTTGAGAGCTGGCTGCTTGCTGTCGTCACATGACCCCACAATTTTGTGCTTTAAGGAATATGAAGTGCAAAAGTTGGATACAGAGAGTCGAAGAGGGATTACCACCAAAGAGCTGAAGCTTGAACTAGACATGGAGCTTGAGCCTTAACTTGAGCCTGATGGGAAGGCTAAGAAAGCTGACTGCTCGCTCAAGACTGAAGTTCCAACAAACTCAAAGCGACGTTTCAGAAGCCTAATCTTACGTTGAAGAATGAAGTTGAAGTTGAAAATTAACTGCACACTACCACCACATTCCCCCACAACTTTGTGGTTTAAGGAAAACAAAGTGCAAAAGTTTGGGCACGGAGAACCGGAGCGGGATCGCCACCAAAGAGTTGGAGCTTGTACTAGAGATAGAGTCTGAGCCTGAACTGGAGCTTGAGCCAGAGGCTAAGAAAGGCGGCATTCCTGAAACTGATGAATCTCTATTTGACGATGTTCCCATACCTTCAGTAGAAGAGTGTGCAGAGTTTCAAAAAACAATGGGTTGTGAAGACGTGCATCCTTAGTTTCTTTTGCTTTGTTATGCCAATGATTGTATTTTTCATTCCAATAGTGAATAAACGGTGTGAGCAATCGACATGTGATTTGCCAAACACCCTCCAAATGAATAAATAAGAAAATCATTTATGCTGAATTGTTGGAATGCAAGTGTTAACTCACGACATCTCCACTTTTTAATGTGTTGAAGCGAACACTTTCAAATGCTTGGTGATGTGTCAGAATGAGCTCATTCATATGCCCCCACTACAACCATGGGTGTGCAACGGTGAGTTCTAAATAACTTGAAGTGTTAGATGATTTAAGAGGTTTTGGAAATGCTTCCCAGAGGAGGACCTGGTGTGCTTCCTGGTGGAAGGCGTTAAGCGTTTCCTTCATAAAGCTCTGCTTGCTTCCCGGAGGAAAGCTATGAACTCTTCCTGAAGGAAGTTGTTGGGTGCTTCCCGGTGGAAGGCTTTAGTGCTTCCGGGTGGAAGGCTTTGAGTGCTTCCGGGAGGAAGGCTTTGAGTGCTTCCGAAAGGAAGGCTTTGAGTGTTTCCGAGAGGAAGGCTTTGGATGCTTCCGAGATGAAGGCTTGAGTGCTTCTTGGAAGAAGGCTTTGGATGCTTCCTGGAGGAAGGCTTGAGTGCTTCTCGGAAGAAGGCTTTGGATGCTTCTTGGAGGAAGGCTTTGAGTGCTTTGCAAAGTAAAGACTTGTATGCTTCACATGGCGAAGGCTTGAGTGCTTCTCGGAAGAAGGCTTGAGTGCTTCTCGAAAGAAGCCTTTGGATGCTTCCCGGAGGAAGGCTTGAGTGCTTCTCGGAAGAAGGCTTTGGATGCTTCCCGGAGGAAGGCTTTGAGTGCTTCGCAAAGTGAAGACTTGTATGCTTCACATGGCAAAGGCTTGGGTGCTTCGCAGGGCAAAGGCTTGGTTGCTTCGTACGGTGAAAGCTTAGATGCTTCGCAGGGCGAAGGCTTGAGTGTTCGATGATGAAGGCTTTGATTGTCAGGACCCACCCCGGTTTCACCCCGAAACCCGAGGTAAATCCCGCTCCCGTCTGACTTCCCGACACAAAACTCAAGTAAAACTCCCTCAAATCCAGTCAAACGCAGGAGTAATTAAACACAATGTCCCGAAGGTAACATTTACAGAGCATAGTACGAAAATACAAGGAAAATAAAACCGATGAATACACGCACACGGAAGCCTTTAAACTCTTCTAGGATCCCTCACGTCACTTCTATGCCTCGGACACTGCCTCGACGTCAAGACCCCGCACTCGCTCCAAAACCTGGAGGGCAATTTAAAACAAAAGGGTGAGTGGACCATAATAAAAGAAAAGTTCTAAAACATTTATCAGAAAACCAAGTTTCACCCTCCGTTTTGAAAACCACATGCATAACCCATTTCCGAAACAGTTATAAACCAAATTACCGTAAATCACATCATAAGAAACAGAAACATTATAAAACAGTTAGAAAAAAAACCACAGCATGTGAATCATAAAACCATATCAGAAACCATAAACATCAAGTCCTCAATTCCCGATCAAACCTGCTGGACCTATCCGAGTCTTTAAACTCCCGAGTCTTTAAACTCAATCCAGGCCTTAATCATATCCGAGTCTTTAAACTCCCGAGTCTTTAAACTCAAGGCCTACGGGGGAAATCAATATATATCCGAGTCTTTAAACTCCCGAGTCTTTAAACTCAATCCGGGTCTTTAAACCCAATCCGGCCGGTCCCCCGTCACATATATCCGGGTCTTTAAACCCAATAACCAGATCCAGCAAATCCAATCCCAAAACCATTTTGAAAACCATGTACCAACCCACATCCAGACCCGAATCCGAAATCACTGGTCCGATGTCCTTCCGGCATCCAGAACTGTCATTCCGAACCCAAATCCGGAATCCACTTTTCCACTTTAAAACCAAATTCCGTTTCCGAAATCATAGTTCAAAATCCCTTTATAAACATTTAAACCACTTATCCACTGAAATCCCAAATCCATAACCTCATATTCAGAAATCACACTTTTCTCTTAAAACGTGCTGAAAACCGAACTTTCTCAAAAACCGTGCAATTATGTAAACTCAACAAGGCATATCCGATAAACATAAAATCATAATTAAAACCATAAACAATTATAAAAAAACAGTTATGCATGCTCGAGTTTAGAGAAAGGGTCCACTCACAGTACTGAGCCCTACTCGCGTCCCGAACGTCCAGCCCGTTCCTCGGCTTCCTCGGGAAATCCCGATCCTGTCAATCACCGTCAACAAACGTCACTAATACGTCCACGAACATTCACCTAAATTCCCTCAAAAATCCCCGAATCGAAAACCTAAAACCCGGGACCCTAAACACTCACCCTCGCGGAACTAAACTCAAACGACGTCCGATTGACTCGAAACCAACTCCACTGAACTCAACACAATTCCTAGACCAAAAGTCATGTTGACCATTTCTCCCAGAACCGCCGCACGCGCCTCCACGCGCCGCCCAAACTGGCTGCGCGTGGCCCTCACGCGCCTGCTACAGTGCACCGTCTTCCTCAGACAAACCCGGTTCGCCACAGTAACCTGCAACTCAGACCGGCGTCAACGGTTCACCGCCGTGCCTGCACAATTTCTCTCCCTTTCTTCACCAACAACATCGTCCAGACCAGCCCTATTGGTTCCCCAGCTCCGTTCACCTCGTCACTGTCCCTAGCCCGTCGACTGAACTCGAAACCAGACAGCCCCAATTCCCCTGCTCCACGATCCAGCCACCCAGCTCACCCCCTTCACGGTGGCTTCACCAAACTCTTCCCCGGACCTCACTGAACCTAAACCACCCCTCCTAGACCTTCGACTCAGCCCCAAGCTCGACGACTCGCCGTTTGAAACCCACGGCCAAAACAGAGGACACAGACACCTTCGTCGTGCCTGCCGCCACCGTGCACCACCCATCACGGCAGCACAACCAAACTACTCCTAGGACTCAACTAAAACCCTTAGACCTCTCTAGACTCATCGATTCAACCTCCCAAGCCACGACTTCCACGTTGAAACTCAACAGGAAAACAGAGTATCGGCATGGAAATGAGAGAATTACCTGCCTCCAGTCACCGTCGTGAGCTCCGCTGGTAGTGGTTGACTCCTCGCAACCCGCACGACACCACCACGGTCTCAGTTGCCCCGTACACGGCCACCACCGCCACGATTCTCACGACCTCCCTGCCTTTCACTCCTAGTTGTCCCGCAGTTCCCAACTGCCCAACCACACGATTACCTCACCTCCCAACCTTCTTACCGTCTCCCTTTCCTTCTCTGAACACCCACACACACTCACAACTTACCAGCTCCCTCAATCAACCCTTCTCTGCTCTCAATTTCCTCTCACAATCTCCCTCTGTTTCTGTTTCCTTCTGCGCACAAACACGAACATGGGCACGGGTACACCCCAATAATAGAACCGTGCACACACCTTAGAATCCCCCAGAACCCACTACACACTTGCCACATGTCACCATCCCCCACTCTCTCTCACCCATGTGGCACAATCTCAGCCGTCCATTTTGCTTTCTCTGCACAAATCTCCAGAAGCCAAAAAGACCAAAATACCCTCCAGTTTTACACATTTTTACGGTTTTACCAAAACTTCCTAGACCCGTAACTCTCACCTCGTAAGTCCGATGAGTACGTGCCGCCTGTCATCGAACTCAGGACGACAAGAACTATCTAACCATCCTAGGTCAACCTACCAAAACACGATTACTCAAAAAGTCAACTATTCCCCCTAATTTACTCAAATTACGGTCATGCCCTCAACCTTCCGAACATCACAATTTCCTCCTCGGATGTCGGAATCAGGCGTGCCACCTGCCTATGGATTCGTGACGTCCTAAACTACGTCCTGGTCACTGGTCAACCCCCATTTGACCACCCGAACTAAGAGTCAACTATTTTGTCCAAACTAGGGGCAACATCGTCATTCTAAACTTACGGACCTATCGGGACCAACTAACCACGGATTAACCTCACTAATCACACCTTAATCACTATCTTAATTCTGGCTCTCGGGACGGGTTGTTACATTGATGCTCGAGGGTATAAGTTTTGAAAATCGTACAAACTTGTTGGTATGAATTCAGAATAATTTTTCAATCTTATTGATAATTCAAATGCACGATACTTGAATTTAGAAGGTAAATTGAAAAGAAAAAATTGAAAGCTTCATAGACTTCTATGTCTCTCTAATTTTGACATGCAGCTAGTTGATGCGGATCACTTCTGACGCTGGCTCCTTAGGCTCTTTGTTCTCCATGTGATATGCAGTCTTCTTCTTGATGTAGTATGTGCAATGCCCCTCCTTCATGAGATTTTGGAGATATCTTTCGAAAGATATACATGTGCTGATATTGTGCCCATAGCATTCATGATAGGCGCACCATTTTGTTTTATCAGCTTTCTCCTGATCGCCCTTGACAGGTCCTGGTTTTTTGAACCAAGTCTTGCCCTTGATCTCATTATGAATCTGGTAGACTAGTACTGAGAATTGCATTTTAGGCTTCTCGATGGTTGAGTCATCAAGAGTTTGGTTCGCCTTGCACTTGTTGAACCCCCTATGTGAAATTTTCCACTAACGTCCTCTTTGCTTTGTTGTGTTGATGCGAAGGATTTCTCGCTCGTCTCGGCATGATCTAGCGCATGTGCAACACCTTTTTCATCCTTCCAGCATGCATGTCGCTCAGCTAGAGAGAGTATCTTGATGAGACTTCGTGCATTGCCCATGACAATGTCTCCGTAGAGCTGGCTGTCCCGAGAGAGTCCTTGTTTAAATGCCATCGCTGCAACAAGGTCGCTACAGCCGACAATTCGAGACTTCTCCTCGCAAAATCATCGTATGTATTGTCGGAGAGTCTCTTTTGCTCTCTTTCGGACAGAGAAACGATGATCATCCTTCACCTCAATTGTCCGAAGTTGTGCGTACTCCTTCACAAATGACACGGCCAACTCTTCAAAGGATGCAATCGACCTCCGGAGGAGATGATTGAACCAAGTCATGGCTTGGCCTTGAAGAAAAGCTTGGAAAACTTTGCACATAAGCGCATCGTTATGTCAGTGGGGGACCATGACTCCCTGGTAGTAATCTATGTGTTTTACCGGGACGGAAGCTCCTTTGAATGGTGTGAAGTTTGGCGTTGCGAAAATTTGAAGGAATGGCTTGACACGCCCCACCCTCAATCCCCCGGGATTAAGGGCCAAGTCGTGCTCCCGTCTAACTTACGCGTGAAATGAAGGCTAAACCGATGTCCAACCTCCATGTGACACGTAAGTCGGACAAGGGATTTCCAAACGAACCGTTCAGCAGTACTGGACTTCCCAGAACACATAGAATCTACTGTGGATCGCGTGTGTGATGTATCCATCTTTCTCGACCAACAGCCCGCGCCGCGACAACTTGGAGGGTATCGAAAACATGAAAAAGACTGTGAGTGGACAAAAATTAAGTATAAGTTCAAAACAGTTCAATAAAATAATTACACTTATACCCTCCATTTAAAAACCAATGCATGCATATCAGAAGTCATGTCATAAAACCTTTCTATCTTCAAGTCAATCAAACCATTTAAGAAAAACAGAACTCATTTTCCTTTTCCAGTTCTCGGGCCTTAACCCAAAACCATCAAAATCCGTTCATCCGGGTCATTGCCCAAAACATCAGAAAACTATTATTATCAAGTCTCAGTGAAATCCCAAAACACATTTGAAACCACATTTCCATCCATCGAACCTGTTGGATTTATCCGAGTCTTTAAACTCAATCCAGGCCTCAATATAATCCGAGTCTTTAAACTCCCGAGTCTTTAAACTCAATCCGGGTCTTTAAACCCAATCCGGGCCCGCCCCCGTCATATTATATTCGGATCTTTAAACCCAATAACCAGATCTAGGAAATCTAATCCAAACCATTTGAAAACCTTTTTTCCATTTCCATGCCCAAATCCGAATTCGAAATCACTATTTCAAATTCCCAACCGAATCCGAAACTAGTATCTCGAATCTACATCCGGAATCATATCCATCATCCATTTCCAAATCCGAGTTCGAAACCATCATTTCGTAAGCTAGCATCCAGAACAATCATTCCGAACCCAAACCCAGAAATCCACTTCCAAATTTCAAAACCGAATCCAGAATCGTCATTCCGAAATCCGATTCAAAAACCCGAAATCACGATCTTTAAAACCACTTTTTTGAACTAGGCTTCAAGCCCAAAATCACTTACCAAAATCCATTTTAAATCTTTGAAATCAAATCGTATTTCAAATCCCTAAATCAAATCATTTAAACCATAGTCAAATCATAACATCGATCGAAATCTCGTAAAACGTGAAATTTCATAAATATCTCGAAAAACGTGCAAAACCGTAAACCATCAAGATCATAAATCAAATCATAGAAACATGTATAGAAAAGATATAAAAACGTATATACATGCATCAAGAGTTAGAAAGCAAAGTCCACTCACAGACCATTAGCGTCGCCGCCTCGATACGCGTGTAATTACGCTTCCGGGCTAACCCACTACCACCGGCTTTCCTGAACCTGTCCAAATCCCATAATAAGTTTACTAACTACTTCATTAAGCTTCTACTAAGTCTCCATAATTTTACTGAATTTTTAACTATTTTTAACCGAGCCCTAAAACCTTCGGACATCCCGAATCATGTCGATAGGATATCCGATCGACTCGAAACCAGTGCCCAAATGTTCGTTATATCGAATACTTTAAAAGTCATGTTAGAACCTTTCTCTAAATGTGTACCACGCGTCCACACGCGCCACCCAAAGGGGCTACGCGAAGGCCTCACGCGCCAAGCACTGTTCATCTCCTATCTCTGTCCGACCGGGTTTGAACCGGTTCGGTCCATTCCGGTTTAATCGAACCGGGGGTCACGATTTTCTCTGTTTTTTTCCATCCTTTCACTCCTAATTGTCCCAGTAGCTTCGTCCTAAGCTTACCAAACGATCTAGCTAATGAAAACACAACTTTAGTACTCGAATAATACCTTCCCGATCATCTTCAAAGCTCTATTTTTCCTCCCCTCTGTTCTAATTACTCCAGCCAACTCCCTTCTCAAATCCTGGTATAAATGACTCGCCTTAATGTCCAAAACATCACACAATGAATCAATTACACTAATAAATACTCAAACACAAACTACCATAGTTGGATCGAAACAGAGTTCCCGTCCTTACCTTCTCTGGTTCTAGCCACCATGAGCCACTTCAAGCCACGAAATCGATCTCACTCGATCTGTACAACCTTCAGAAACATCTTCCCATCATCAATATGGATCGTGGACCAAGAAATCATGTATTTTTATTTCGTATTACAATCGTACCTTTTGCTGTCCTATGGCCATCGTCCATGGCGGCTCACGGCGGTGGTACCACCATCCTCCTCATCACCTAATCTCTCATTTTCCTTCACAAAATACGCCTTATTGATGAAGATCGAAGGAAGTAGTGGGGTGGTTTTTCACGGCTCCCTCTCTGTACTCTGTTTTCCTCTCCAAAACCGTGTAAAAACCATTTAACCCGTTAAAACCGCCTGTTACAAGGTTCTACCACCATCCAGAGAAGGACAGGTGTCCACTTCTCTGTGGTTAGAACTCCCCAAATCAGCCAAGTGTCCTGATATCACTGGGCACACATTCCAAAGTAGCCAAATGATCATTTTACCCCTACCTTGCAAAATTACCATTTTGCTCTTCGTATTCCTAGACCCGTAACTCCGTCATCCGAACTCCAATTAGCTCATGTTGCCTGTCATTGTACTCAGGGAATCAAGACCTATCTAACAGTCCTCGAAATACGTGTAAATTCCTTGTCGTTCAAAAAGTCAACCTTTTGCCCCTAATTGATCAAATTACCAAAGTACCCTCGAACTTCCGAACGTCATAACTTCCTCCTCGGATGTCGGAATCGGACATGACACCTGTCTATGAACTCGTGACGTTCAGAACTACGTCACGATCATCGGTCAAAGTTCATTTGACCGCCCGAACAAAAAGCTAATCACCGATTAACTTCACTAATCTGTCATTAATAACTAATCTAATCCCAATTTTTGGGACGGGTCGTTACATGGCTCCTCCTCAATATCCCTTACAAAAGGCGTGGATAGTTGTATCTGGAGACGTAGATCGTCCTCTAGATCGTTATCTCGTTGAACACGAAGGTGCCTGTCCAACATCCTTTGTACATCATTAGCCCGCAGCGCACCTTGCTGAGGTAGTTAGTCATTTCTTGCTAATCGTCGAGAACCTCCTTGAGCCTCTCCCCTTGATCTCTAGGTTCGCGTAGTGGAGTAGGCTTCATCCTCTCTCTCACGACCTTGGGCAGATCGTCTTAGGCTTTATGTGTTGTCTATTGCCCCCTGCTTTCGTGTGAACGCACTACCCATGAAGTTGCCCCGATCCTACTTCCAAGCCTTTCATGTACTGATGGCCTTGGGAGTTGAGGTCTCCTTTCCTTACGGGGGTGATTTTCCTCACCTGAGTCGCTTAGAGAGGTGTCTCGTGGCATTGTTCGGCAGCGGGCCAGTTCCTTCCCAAGTCGCCTTGGAGCATTCTCTTGTCTTCCATGCGACGTGGACCGTCTGTCTAGCTCTTGGACTGTTCTTTCTGTCAAGATTCGCTGCAAGAGTTCTGTCTGAAGTTGAACTTGGCTGCTCAACCTTTCAACTTGTTGCGCCAAGTTATCCTGGGGAGGTTGGCGGTGACTTCTACCTGAGAGGTCGTGACTTCTGCGCCAAGTTGTCCGAAGCTGAAGGTTGGCCTCCATCAGAGCGTCTCCATGGGCGCTTCTATAGACACACGCCTGGGTCTAATTGGCTGCTCCTCCGGAGTTTTTATGCGAGCCTCATTCCTCGTATGAGCAGTTGAGGCAGAAACACCTTATCCAGCTGATCGAACGGATCGACGAACCCTAGCCATGCCGAATCAAGGAATCTTGAACAGGAAAGTTGTTGATGGATGATTTGAACAACGTTCAAAATCTTCGAACAATGTCGATGAACGACAAACGAAGAAAGCTGAACGATGAACAATTTCCAGAAGAACGATGAACAACCGAGAGAGCTTATTCTGAGTATTCCTCAATTGCTCTCAATGAAAGCACCAATTGTTGAAGCAGAAATAGAACCCACCACGAAAAGTCCTCACAATTCCTGCAAACAACCAACAATTAGCTATCGTTGCCTCGATCGATTACCCGGGTGGTTGTTCAATCAAGAACACTGTGATGCTTAAGTTAGCGTTGAGAGAGGAAAAAGATATACTTCGAGGCGAAGAATCGACTTACCTTGGAAATGAAATGTGCTCCGCTATTTATAGGAAAATCTTGGGAGTCTCGGAGCGTTCTGATTGGTCGGTTAAATTTGTAATTAATAAATAATATATTTATTAATAAAATATATTATATATTATTTAATAATTATAATAATGGTCATCATGATAATAATGACAATTATTGTATTTTAATATTAATATTAATTTTCTGTTACTAAGAGTAATGACAATTAACTCTTGGGGAGAATATTAATATTACGGAGATTTTAACCCGATTAAATAAATATTTAGCTGGTAAATAGATTATTTAATGTGTGGGTGTTTTCAAGTGATTAGCATTATTGCCAAGGCAATTTGGTCATTTCTAGAATTTTGGGTCACGTGACAGCTCCCCAATTTTTAGGTGATTTTGGATTCCACAAGTATTAACCTTAATTTTCTTTGAAAACACCTACATGTACGTGTTCTAACAGTTCTATTAACCTAGACTAAAAAACAGTTCTTATTAATCTTCAGAAGGAGCCCCAAAAGAATTAAGAAGAAAAAAACTTTAAAATCAGTGTGTGTGTGTGTGTGTGTGTGTGTGTGTGTGTGTTTTTTTTTTGTAATTATTAAAGGGCAAAAAAGAACGCGTCACACACTCGGGTGCCTGATAGCCACGCTGGAGCGCCCAAGACCAAGCAAGATTCAGGCTCGAGTGCTCTTTCATTCCGCTTCAGCGTCCTTGCTATTGAACTCTGAATTTCCTCCTTAAAACTTTTAAAGAATAGTTAATTGTAGCAAAGTGGTTAACGCATCCAGTACTGCACCCAAGACTCAAATTCCCCTCCCCGATATGAAGCAGCATACAAATATATGTATATATAACTTCACAAATCAAGATATAATGTGACACAAAATTTGTTATGGAAGAAAAGGAAGAGAAGCCAGATTGATAATAGGATTGTGCCAAGAACAAATAGATGGAAAACGAATACAATTATATTACAACATTGAGTGAACCAAATGAAGCCAATTAAATGAACTGGTGAGTCTCACTCTCAGTCTCAGTTGCGACAAATACGAGCAGTAGGCATTGTGACACAAACTGGAGCATACTTCTCCTTGGCTTCTTTGGTCCCACGCTTAGGCTCATCAGCCATTGCAGCCTTGGCCAGGGAGCATGCAGCCGCTAGCAGCAGCAGAAAACACCAGATCCCTTCTCCCACTCCCACTTCTGCTTTCTTTCTTCATCTCCAAGCTTCCCTTCTATCCTCCTGTGGCGGAATCTATTGAGGCCTTGGCCACAATCAGGCTCCCGCGGCTGGTGGCTGCTGTGGAAGTTGAAGGCTTGGCCATCGCCGAGGCGGCTGAGCCGCTCAGGAATAAGGCGGTCACAGTCATGGAAGCCATGTCTCTCTGCTAAATCTGGTTTATGTTGGTTTTTTCGATCTTTGGGCTATCAATGTGGAATGCAAAACGTGAGTGAGTGGAGCGAATAATTATTAGGAATTATGAGCCAAGTGTAGAGTCCAATGTGTAATGAAAATGTGCTTCTAACAAGAACATCATCCATTCCCTTATCGATAGAAATTTGTAACTAATGGGTTTATGCCATGTGCCTTGCTTTATCTTTCTGAAAACTATTGGTTCCGGTTACCTTTCAGCCGAACAAAGGGAGACTGAGCCCGTTGCTACTAATCCAACAAAGCCCAAAGAGATTGAATGTGTTTTTTCTACATGCTCCACGATTGGCACCAAGTTGGTCCCGAAACTCATACCTGCTAATTGGGCGTCAGACGGGGTCAAGAAATATTTTTCTTTATTATAAAAAGAGAACTTTATTAATCCAAGCTGATATAAACATTTACATCTTTAGTTAAAATATTAAATAACTATGGGGAATTTAGGCCTTCCCATATGAAATAACGTTTAGAAGGCTTACAAAAAACTACAACTTAATGAGCCACAACGTTGTGTTTGCGGGAGATGTATCTAAGCTGTAAAACCTTCAAAGAGCAGTTGCATAGCTAGAATTTCATAAGTCACTCCTTCAATACTGACATCCCCACAAGAACCCGTTGTAACATATTACACCAGAAGTTGCGAGTCCGACTCCAAAATGACCTTCTTGCACTCATAATTTGCACAAGCAATCATAGCATCCCGAAGGGAAAAGGCTTCATCCTGCAAGGAACCACCACAAGGAAATCCACCCTCACCCCTAGCAGCAATAAACTTTCCCATATAGAATCGGCGAATCCATCCATACGCACCATGAGCATCTATACTACTAAACGCCCCATCACAATTAATTTTCACAAAGTACTCGGGTGGCTACCGCCAAGAGGGGCTAGCCGCGGGAACCACCTTTGGCTGCGGAGACGCTGAATAATTAGGGATTGCTCAAGTCTAGCTGCTCTGAACTCAAACATCTGATTGACCAACACTTGGATAGCAGTACCGGGATCCGTGCTAGTATCATTATAACATGGATGATTTCGACACTTCCACAGCCGCTAGAGATAAAGTTGAATAGTTGAATATTGTTCTCCCTCTACCCCACCTCAGTAAGCCTCCGGATGAAGAATTCCCAATATTGCAAAATCTCTATCAACAATTCCACTCAAATCAAGCTGCAGGGGAAATGACACGACCCATCCCAATCCCCCCCGGGATTACCATGGAATGTGACGTGCTCCCGTCTGACAAGAGGCGCCAGACAAGGGATAACCGATTGCCATTGCCCAAACGGGCTTCCAGAGTGCGTAAGGATCGATGGAGGAGGTGTGTGATGCTCAAGTCTCTGCTGCAGTCGTATCCGGAATCAACCTGAAGGGCATTAAAAACAAAAGCTGTGAGTGGACGAAAATAAACAAGTCTGTTAAAACATTTATAAGACATTTATGCCCCTCAGTAAAATCACATGCATGCACCAAAACCAATAATCCCATATTTATTTAGAAATAACCATTAGGGCCTTAGCCCGGAACCCAAAGCATAGTTTCAATTTCCAAAAGTAAATCCAAGAGTTATTTCATAAATCCAGTAATATGAACCATAAGGCATATAATATAAACTATAACCATTATTTTAGCCACTGCACTATACACTCCAATCCGACATCCCTGACGTCAATAAGGTCACAATCACAAGGCTACGCGTGCCACTCGGGTCTCAATTTTCTGAGTTAAATCCCCGAACCCCGTTCGGGTACAGCATCACCTGATGCAGCATCACCTGATGCTTAGCGTCATAGACGCTGGACGTACTAGACGCCCGTGACCTCTCCGGGGTACCTCGCCGGAGGAGACAATATAATATGGAAGGATCTATACAGTGCAGTACTAAATACATTTTATTGATATCCACATGCAAAACATATAGGTATACATAGGTAAAATCCGAACTGATCGTTACGTTTCATCAAACGGGTCTCATGCCCAAATACCGTGAAACGTGCCATGACCGAAATATCATCAAAACCATTTATAGATTCCAGCATGTGAACATATATAAAATGTAAACCAGGAACATTTATTCAATTCCATTTTAGGGTCCCCGACCCGCAATCACATGTAGAAATCAACTGGGCCCCTGGCCCGATTTCACAAGTTAACTGGGCCCCTGGCCCGATCCACATGTTAACTGGGCCCCTGGCCCGATTTCATAGTTCAACTGGGCCCCTGGCCCGATTTTACATTATTTAAGTTCGTAACCGTTTCATGAAATCATATCCAACCACATTTATGGAAATCGGTGCAAATCCAGAAAACCTCGGTTTTCGTGCAAATACGTAATTTACCTCGAAATACGTGAAATCATTTAAAATTCACCGATATCCAAAGTAAATCATTTAATCATAATTATAACAATCATAAAACAGTTATGCATGCATCGAATGTATGAAACCAATGTCCACTCACAGACCGTTTAACTGAGCGCCTCGATACGCGTGCCATAGGCCTTCCCGGGCCACCTCACTATCACCGGGACTCCCAATCCTGTTCAAATCAATTTAGAGGATTACTAATCTCATCATTAACATCCTATTCAAGTCCCGTAATTTTCCCGAATTTTTAAGTATTTTTAAATTGGATTTAAAACCTTCGGACATCCCGAACAATATCGAGACGGTGTCCGATCGACACGAAACCAATCCCAAAATGTTCGTTACATTGCATAGGATAAAAGTCATGTTGACCTCACCTCGAGATTCGTGCCCACGCGCCGTCACGCGTTGCCGTGAGTGGCTGCGCGTGAAAGCCACGCGCCTGCTACAGTGACTGCTACAGTCACCATCTTCACCCGTTTGTCTGATAAACGGGTCTGATTACCCGCGATCTGACCCGGCCAGAAACCTGTCAATTCCCACTTAATTTCATTAATTCAAACAGCCAAAAGGATCGTCCTGCGTCTAATTATGGTTCTGTAAACTTAATTACACCCATAAATCCTTAATCCAACAATTCTCTCGAATTCAAACTCACGGTCAGAACATTCGAAACTCACACAAATCATCCTGGTTTTCAAATTAAAAGATACAGAAGCTTCGTATGACCTAACCAATCATTAATCCGTAACTAATTTCAGGAATTCTTACCCGTAGATGGTCGCCCTCAAGCTCCAAATTCCCCAGAAACTGGAACCTGCGTTCATGGCCAAACCGTGATCGATACCCTTGCCAATCGATACGGTTGAGTTCGTAATGAACCCAGAAGAGTATTACAGCCCTTGGTTTCATCCAAAACACCACACATTTTAAATTCTGATTTTCCCTCAATTTTTCCAGATTTCTCCAATCTCTGTTTCTCTCCAATTCGACAGTCCTCACTTGCCCAGAATGAATCCTCACGACTCACTCACAATTATTTTAATCCAATTCAGTTGTTTAAAGCACCCCAAATCATTCTTCAATCCTCTGTGTAAAGGTTCCCGCACTGGCCCGAAACCATTAAACAAAACCAGTGTCCATGTTGTGCAATCAATTGCCAGCTCCCCACATGTGCGATCACACTTCAAAGCTGCTCCAAAACAGTCCATTAATTGATAAACAACCCATGGGATCGATCGCACAAAGTATCCCACCCACGGCTGCTCGATCAAACAGTACCCACCGTGTGAAATTACAATTCTGCCCTTGTGCAGAAAATTACCAAAATGCCCCTCACGCACCCTGACCCGTAACTCGGTCATACGGACTCCGATTGATGCGTGCCGCATGTCTACGAACTCAGGGCATCGAGACCTTCCTAACGATCCTCGGTCCTCGGCCATCGGACCTCCCGATCAAAAAGTCAACATTTTCCCATACATCGTCCAAATTACGAAAATGCCCCTGGACTTCCGTACATCATAACTTTCACCACGAACGTCGGAATCGAACGTGCCACCTGTCTATGAACTCGTGACGTCCCGAACTACGTCACGGTCATCGGTCAAAGTCCATTTGACCATCCGAAGTAAAAGTCAACGTTTTGCCCACGCCCAGGGCAAAACGGTCATTTTGCACAATTCGTCCGAAATCGCTCAACTAATCCCAGATTAGTAAATCACAATTAAATATTATTAAATCCCGATATTCGGGACGGGTCATTACAACCTTCCCTCCTTAAAGAATTTCGTCCTCGAAATTACCAACAATCCTATTCCACAACCACCTTGTGGAAAACAATTCGACCACACATCTGTGTACACTTGTACACCCACATACTGGGACAACACCAGCCTCGCTTGTACCCAGACATCCCATCACAGTCATACGTCATAATAGAAACAACACTCGACCACCGCGAGTGGAAATGATCACCTGATCCGCGATAAAATCGCATAACCATTTAGCTGACTCCTTCAGCTAAACGGTTCCCTTCCATTGCCACTAAATCCTTACATTTGCTCCCATTGGGAGTCACCAACTCTCATTTGTCAGTCCATGCTGACACCATCAGTCAAACTGTCACCACAAAGCTTTACCACCCTAGTAAAGCCCCAACCATCTGTCCGTCCGTGACAACACCACGTACTACATCACCCTCGATGTAGCGTAAGATCAACCACATGATCTCAATTCGCAGGGCAAGCCCAATCCTGCGACACAAAATAATCTCAATGTCCATAATCGCCGACTCCCTCAGCGAACCAAAACGCTGGGAAATCACGGTGTGATAATATCACACAAGGCTACTCGTGGTTACTCAAACCACCAATTCACTCATCCTGAGTGTACGTATACCGTCAACTTACTCCATCAAGTGGTGTAACTGGAACACATTGAATACCAGCCCAGCAGTGAACACACATATCAATACCGGGTTCCACTAGCCAACCGTGGCCAAGAGCACCTGCTCATACAATCACTGAACCCTGACAAAATCACTCTGCTCGGCGCACAGTATCAAATGTCCAGTCCACAATACAGCCAAACAAATGATATCAGAACCAAGCCGATTACCAACACATTTAGTTACACACCACTGGTACATCCCATGTACCGCCATTAGGCACCACTCAGCCTAACCAGTCTCAATCCTCGTACAACGTACCCTGAACGTACGTCAATCCATCAATCTGACTATAGCCACCCAGGTCATAGCCAAACACGTTCTAGTAATGGAGTACATTTGCCCAAACCAACATGAGACAAAACGAACTCCACCCGTCATCTAGTTCCAATTCCGAATCCGAATTTGCAATTTCGTAAGAAATCCCGAATCCGAACCCAACATCATATTTTTAACCCATTTCCAAATCCGAATCCGAAATCATTATTCCGTAAGCTAGCATTGGAATAACCATTCCGCACCCAAATCCAGTAATCCATTTTCGAGCTTCGCAATCGAATCCTGAATCGTCACCCAGAAATTCGATTCCAAAACCCAAAATCTCGTTTACGTCCACCAAGACGTAACATAACCGAACATATTGGTTGCCAGCTCAAAACACTCGATTGACTTCATAGGGAAGCCAATCCCAATATTCACACGTCAAAGTTTGACAAAATCCGACCACTTCGGAAACCTACTCAACCGAGTAACAACCATATGGACTTCACTCCGAAAAGAAGTTCAGTCCCGTCATTTACGTCTCACATACCATGGTAAGAGTGATAAACTCTCCACCCATCTGGATCATCAAGATCACAAACCATATCCATCGCTACGTCACCCGACAAGTAATATCACGATCCTAGATCGTCACATCGACCAAAGTCGACAACATCGCAAATCAGATCCACCTAGGATCCACACATGCACACATAGCTAACAATCCATCTGAAAGCTGATCGTAGGGTCTTACACCCTCAATTGAATCCTTCGCCAAATTTCCCTTGGTGGAAAGATGACCTCGCATTTCCCACCAAATCCACAATCATACACAACTTCTTGTGTCCAATGACCCCAAGCCAAACATGGGTCCACCAACCAATACACACTCAACGTACTGGTAGCAACAATCATCATCTGCCACGGCAGGAAATATGAAGTCAACCCTAATGACTTCGGAATACCAATCACCGATGCGGAAACGAGCACTCCTCTCGTCTCCCAATCACAACTCTCCCCGAAACGGGAGTTCCAACCATGTTGGAAACAAACATGCCCCCAATGAGATGTCAAGTCCAACCACTAGACTGCCCACGTCCATACCTCACTTGGACCACCACGTGTCCAAAATCAATTCATTACTCGGACCTCACGTCCGTCAATAATCATGTATGCACACACCCCGATTCCGAACGGAAATTTCCTCAACTCTGCCTGGATGTGCATACCATACTGCCTTCGTCTCACATCTCAACCTTAACAGGTTCAATCCTCAGGTTCCAAGTGATTCACAATCACAAAATCCCACATCAATACCACGAATGGTTTTCCTCGACTTTTCCAATTTCAATAATTTCCTTGTACTCTCAGGGGATATAAGCAATACACAAACTTACCAATCTCGGAGTTGACCACAACTCCCCAAATGCACCAATTCTTATGAAATAGGGAACATCGTCCCTAGATTCCTCAAGTTTCAATCATACCATTTTATCCGTTCATCACTTGTCGTCATATATCTGTTAGGACTTATCCCAACACGACACAACCTCCACTGGATCCCATCCAGTCCAAGACTCAACCACCACTGAGTCGCAGATACCAATCATCTGTTCATCATGACAGAGTCACACCCCAACTGGTGGCTCAACGTCATCACAATTACTGTCACCAGCACCAGCGCTAGTACCAGCACCAACGCACCATCATCAATACTAGTATCAGCACACAGTCATCCATACTAGTATTGGCATATAGGTATCACCATACCAACATCCATACATAGCACACGAACACCCATGCTAGCACACGAACATCCATGCTAGCACACAGTGTGCAAAGTTGTTACCCTGGATCTCCGTTCATTCCGAACGACGACCCCGTAACACCACTCGTACCTCACGACTATGGGTACCCCCAATTTGGCCATCCACACATCAGGATAATAGACGTTCCCTGAACATCCCCTGATCCCCGAGTATTAAAACCGTACTAAATACCCTCGATAGCCAGTTATCTCGACACAACTGTCGACCAACAGTCATCGTTGTCAAGATCCGTAACCACACCTCACACTAATATTCGATCCAACACGGGATTCCATATTTTATCTCATAACCGCATCCGTGGATCGAATCCCATAATCCAGACTAGACTCACTAGAGTCATCCACATGGTCATCCATGACCTCAGCCGCTCGTCGCAGCACAAGTTCTCACTTAAGGTTCACCTTTCGGTCCATCAATTATAAATTAGGGTTCCAAAGTCACACCCTAGGGTTCCACCGAACCCAACTGCCTTCTGCAGTAAAATCCACGACCTGACCGACCCCGCGGTCCTGACATCGTATAGACGTCCAATCCAATCCAATCATCAACTCAACGTGGGTTCCTTCGTGGGTTCCACCACGAAGGTCATCGGCTAACTCCGATGCACCAACACCCCGTACACTAGCCAACACTACCAGGGTCCAAAACTTAGACCAATACTCAACTGAGTTTCGTATTTCTATATTATTCAAATGGGGTTCCCTGAACCCGGCTGTGCCCAGTGGCACAACAATCCATAATCACATGACCGAACCGACGGTCCCACCTTACCAGTTAATCGTATACAACCCCACCTGGGTTGAATCGCAACAATGCACGGCGTATCGGGCCAAACACACCCAATTCACCATACAACCCAAATCTATCTATCAGGTTGACAATGGAACAGCAGCCCAAAGAGACATCACACCCTCGACCTTCGCGCACAAAAGAGCAAAACCTGGCTCTGATACCACTTGACACGACCCATCCCAATCCCCCCCGGGATTACCATGGAATGTGACGTGCTCCCGTCTGACAAGAGGCGCCAGACAAGGGATAACCGATTGCCATTGCCCAAACGGGCTTCCAGAGTGCGTAAGGATCGATGGAGGAGGTGTGTGATGCTCAAGTCTCTGCTGCAGTCGTATCCGGAATCAACCTGAAGGGCATTAAAAATAAAAGCTGTGAGTGGACGAAAATAAACAAGTCTGTTAAAACATTTATAAGACATTTATGCCCCTCAGTAAAATCACATGCATGCACCAAAACCAATAATCCCATATTTATTTAGAAATAACCATTAGGGCCTTAGCCCGGAACCCAAAGCATAGTTTCAATTTCCAAAAGTAAATCCAAGAGTTATTTCATAAATCCAGTAATATGAACCATAAGGCATATAATATAAACTATAACCATTATTTTAGCCACTGCACTATACACTCCAATCCGACATCCCTGACGTCAATAAGGTCACAATCACAAGGCTACGCGTGCCACTCGGGTCTCAATTTTCCGAGTTAAATCCCCGAACCCCGTTCGGGTACAGCATCACCTGATGCAGCATCACCTGATGCTTAGCGTCATAGACGCTGGACGTACTAGACGCCCGTGACCTCTCCGGGGTACCTCGCCGGAGGAGACAATATAATATGGAAGGATCTATACAGTGCAGTACTAAATACATTTTATTGATATCCACATGCAAAACATATAGGTATACAAAGGTAAAATCCGAACTGATCGTTACGTTTCATCAAACGGGTCTCATGCCCAAATACCGTGAAACGTGCCATGACCGAAATATCATCAAAACCATTTATAGATTCCAGCATGTGAACATATATAAAATGTAAACCAGGAACATTTATTCAATTCCATTTTAGGGTCCCCGACCCGCAATCACATGTAGAAATCAACTGGGCCCCTGGCCCGATTTCACAAGTTAACTGGGCCCCTGGCCCGATCCACATGTTAACTGGGCCCCTGGCCCGATTTCATAGTTCAACTGGGCCCCTGGCCCGATTTTACATTATTTAAGTTCGTAACCGTTTCATGAAATCATATCCAACCACATTTATGGAAATCGGTGCAAATCCAGAAAACCTCGGTTTTCGTGCAAATACGTAATTTACCTCGAAATACGTGAAATCATTTAAAATTCACCGATATCCAAAGTAAATCATTTAATCATAATTATAACAATCATAAAACAGTTATGCATGCATCGAATGTATGAAACCAATGTCCACTCACAGACCGTTTAACCGAGCGCCTCGATACGCGTGCCATCGGCCTTCCCGGGCCACCTCACTATCACCGGGACTCCCAATCCTGTTCAAATCAATTTAGAGGATTACTAACCTCATCATTAACATCCTATTCAAGTCCCGTAATTTTCCCGAATTTTTAAGTATTTTTAAATTGGATTTAAAACCTTCGGACATCCCGATCAATATCGAGACGGTGTCCGATCGACACGAAATCAATCCCAAAATGTTCGTTACATTGCATAGGATAAAAGTCATGTTGACCTCACCTCGAGATTCGTGCCCACACGCCGTCACGCGCCGCCGTGAGTGGCTGCGCGTGAAAGCCACGCGCCTGCTACAGTGACTGCTACAGTCACCATCTTCACCCCGTTTGTCTGATAAACGGGTCTGATTACCCGCGATCTGACCCGGCCAGAAACCTGTCAATTCCCACTTAATTTCATTAATTCAAACAGCCAAAAGGATCGTCCTGCGTCTAATTATGGTTCTGTAAACTTAATTACACCCATAAATCCTTAATCCAACAATTCTCTCGAATTCAAACTCATGGTCAGAACATTCGAAACTCACACAAATCATCCTGGTTTTCAAATTAAAAGATACAGAAGCTTCGTATGACCTAACCAATCATTAATCCGTAACTAATTTCAGGAATTCTTACCCGTAGATGGTCGCCCTCAAGCTCCAAATTCCCCAGAAACTGGAACCTGCGTTCATGGCCAAACCGTGATCGATACCCTTGCCAATCGATACGGTTGGGTTCGTAATGAACCCAGAAGAGTATTACAGCCCTTGGTTTCATCCAAAACACTACACATTTTAAATTCTGATTTTCCCTCAATTTTTCCAGATTTCTCCAATCTCTGTTTCTCTCCAATTCGACAGTCCTCACTTGCCCAGAATGAATCCTCACGACTCACTCACAATTATTTTAATCCAATTCAGTTGTTTAAAGCACCCCAAATCATTCTTCAATCCTCTGTGTAAAGGTTCCCGCACTGGCCCGAAACCATTAAACAAAACCAGTGTCCATGTTGTGCAATCAATTGCCAGCTCCCCACATGTGCGATCACACTTCAAAGCTGCTCCAAAACAGTCCATTAATTGATAAACAACCCATGGGATCGATCGCACAAAGTATCCCACCCATGGCTGCTCGATCAAACAGTACCCACCGTGTGAAATTACAATTCTGCCCTTGTGCAGAAAATTACCAAAATGCCCCTCACGCACCCTGACCCGTAACTCGGTCATACGGACTCCGATTGATGCGTGCCGCCTGTCTACGAACTCAGGGCATCGAGACCTTCCTAACGGTCCTCGGTCCTCGGCCATCGGACCTCCCGATCAAAAAGTCAACATTTTCCCATACATCGCCCAAATTACGAAAATGCCCCTGGACTTCCGTACATCATAACTTTCACCACGAACGTCGGAATCGAACGTGCCACCTGTCTATGAACTCGTGACGTCCCGAACTACGTCACGGTCATCGGTCAAAGTCCATTTGACCATCCGAATTAAAAGTCAACGTTTTGCCCACGCCCAGGGCAAAACGGTCATTTTGCACAATTCGTCCGAAATCGCTCAACTAATCCCAGATTAGTAAATCACAATTAAATATTATTAAATCCCGATATTCGGGACAGGTCGTTACAGGAAAACCATACCAGAAAAGTTGAGCAAACTTACACTGAAAACATAAGTGTACCTGAGTTTCCTCGGCTACGTCTAACCAGGTTAGCTCTTAGTGCCAAAAAATGATTGCAACATTTCAACAAAAACAATTTAAGTTTGGGAGGAATATCCACTCACTAGATGGAACACTAGAGATAATGCGCAGGTTGGGATTAATAGTTTTCCCGGAACCCTGTTTTCTTCTGAATTCCCCACTCTTTAGTGATTCAAGAGCTACATGGTAACCTGATTTCACAGTGTACTATCCATTCCGAACATGGTGCCAAATATATCGATCAGAGAACCCCAGAAAACTAAGAGGGATGGCTAAAACATGTGGAGCCTCCTCTTGATTAAAAACTATGGTAACCAGCTCAGTATTCCACCGTCTACTATCTCTATCAATTAGACCGGCAACTACATGGGGCATAAGAAGATGACGAGACAGTAGTAAGAAGGGCCTACGGGTATTAAGCCACCGGTTAGAAAGGGTGTTAACATGTGAACCATCCCTTATCTATCATCTAATCTCAGCTTATAGCACCTGGAGACCTTGCAGAATCCTCTTCCAACCCCAAGAACTCCCCTGTACCTCTTTAGCTCTGAGGATATCCCCATCTGGAAAATACTTGGCTCTCAAGGTTTGAGTAAGAAGAGAGTCAAGATGAGTTAAAATTCTCCGGGTGATCTTAGCAAGCATTGCTACATTAAAACATCGCAGGTTTTTGAAACCCAATCCCCTATATTGCTTTAGCCTAGATAGTTTATCCCAAGTGGCCCAATGATTCCCAGTCTTTTTGCCAGAACTTCCCCACCAAAAATCTGCCATAATTCTGGTAATATCTTGACACACATCATCAGGGAGCAAAAAACACTACATAGAGTATATAGGCATGGCTATAGCTATGGATTTCAAAAACACCTCCTTACACGGAGGAGAAAAAAACTGTGCATCTCACCCTTGAACATGGCTTTCAATACGATTCCTATTCTCTTCAAAGACTTTTTCAAAGATTTGAAATCTGCCATAAGACGCAGATACTTGCCAAAACCTTCTTGACATTGGATCCCAATGATAGGCAACAATTCAGCCTGAGTTTCCAAATTGACATAACCACTAAATAGGACTGCACTTTTATCAAAATTGATAAGTTGACCAGACTCAACATCATAGGTTTTTAGAATCTCCTTAATACAATAAGCCTCGGGAGTGGCCTTACCCATAAAAAAACCGAATCATCATCGAAGAGAAGATGAGTAAGATTAGGGCCATTGGGGGCATATCGGATCCCCCGAAGTAAACCCTCATATACACATATCTGAATGAGAGCAATAAGGCCCTCAGTACACAACACAAACAGAAAAGGAGAAAGTGGGTCCCCATGTCAAATACCATGTGAAGGCCGGATAAAACCATATGGTCACCATTAATCAAGACATTATAAACCATATGGTTCACCATTAACCCACAGAATAAAGGACTCATCAAAACCAAGCTTTCTCATCACAACCTGTAGGAAATTCCACTCAACTCTATCATAAGCCTTATGCATGTCAAGCTTCAAGACCATTTATGCCCCTTCCACTCCTTGTTTCTTTTTCAAAGAATGTAAAACCTCATGCATCACCAAGATATTATCAGTAATCTGTCGGCCTTCAAGAAAATTAGACTAAGCTAGATTAATTACCCGTTTCAACACCTTCTTCAAATGGTTAGTGATAATCTTGGAAATGAACTTATGCACAACATTGCATAAGGCTATTGGTGTCAACTGAGTCATATGGGAAGGATTACGTACCTTCGAGATTAAAGCAATATTTTGTACGGTTGTATCTCCCTCCCAATTGGCTTGTAGCAAAGTAGGCTTGAACAAAAGCAATAACATCCTGACCAATAATGCCCGAGTGTTTATGATAAAAGGCAACAATGAATCCATCAGTGCTTGGGGATTTTGTGGGATGCAAAGATAACATTGCATGTTGAATCTCCTCATCCTTAACTTGGCAAGTAAGCATATTATTTTCACTAGATGAACATACAAGAGGGAATACAGTCACTAACCATAGCAGCATTTGATGGGTTAGATCCCATGCACATGGACTGGAAATAGTCCATTGCAATTGCACGATCTCATCAGGATCCTCAGTCCAACGTCCCCCTTTATCGTGGATGCCCAACAATCTATTATAATGTCTACACTTAATAGTTTTAGAATGAAAAAACTTTGTATTCTTATCTCCCTCATTCAACCACTGATTTTTGGATTTTAAATTCCAATGGACCTCCTTATCCAACAAGGCCTACTTCAAGTATATTTCCAGTGCTTTAATTTTGTTCCCCTCAAATGACATCTGTTGAAGGGCTGACCGTAATTCCTCCCTAAGTGCATCAATATGCAGTTGTGCATTGGAAATGGATTTCTTCCTCCAAGTCAAAAGCCCCTTCCTCACTCCATTCAATTTAAGCTCAATAGAGGCCAAACCCGCAAAAGGAGGAGGTGGCCCTCATTCCTCCTTAACAACATCAATACACCCCTGGTCAGTTCCCCATCTCGGATCATAGATGAACTGTTGTCGCCTACATTTGAATTTCGTGGCTTATCAAGAGACAACATGACATGGTCAGACCCTTCAACTAGCACATATTCAATTTGAGTCTCGGGATACCAGTGGATCTACTAGTTAGTAGCAAAAACCATATCAATCCTCTCCTGGATATAACCCCCTTTCTATTGTTCCTCTATGTATAAGGGTAGCCTTTGTACCCGAGATCTAAGAAGGTACAATTGGACACAAAACGTCTAAAAAGTTGCATATTATTCTCAGTTCGAATATTACCCCCAATCTTTTCATCAGAACATAAAATGTCATTGAAATCCCCTAACATGAATCATGCCTTCCCAAAACACTTAACACGATCCTGTAGGCACTCCCATTGTTTCTCCAGGATAAAATCATATGTACTAGCATAAATAGAATATAATCTCCCTATCTTGCTTGGAATCCCATCATGAATAAGCATTTCAATAAAAAAATTACCATACTTCACAAGAACCACAGAATCCAAAGATATTTGAAATATGCATAACCCACCACTATAGCCTTTAGGCTTCATAGCGAGCATACAATCAAAATCAAGTTTACGCTTCAAATAGTCAAACTTCAAACTTTTATTTTTTGTTTCTAACAAAATAACAATATCAAACTTGGAGAGCCTACATTGATCCACCAAGCTTTGAACTGTCAAGACACCCTTAATGCCTTGAATGTCATGACCCGACCCATCTAGCACAATATTGTCCTCTTTGGGCCTAGCCCTCACAGTTTTGTTCTCAGGAGCTCACGTGCAACTTCCTAGTAGGTCACCCATCCTGGGATTGCACCAGACTCAACTCGCTTAAATTTGGAGTTCTCAAGCAATCCAAAGCCAGTGAGCTCCGAAAAGGCGTTGTGTTAGATAGATACATCCCCACACATATAAGGCACTTCACCTTTTTCCTCCCCGAGCGATGTGGGATTGTTCACCGATCTTGCCTTTCCAAGCTCACGGGTCTTACTCATTTTTCTTGCTTCTCAAGCTCACGAGTCTTGTTCACCGTTCTTGCTTCCAAGACACGGGTCGTACAATCCACCCCCCCTAGGGCCCAGCGTCCTCACTAGCACACTTCTGATCGGGGTCTGACTTTGATACCATTGTGTCACGACCCGACCCATCTAGCACAATATTGTCTGTTTTGGGCCCAACCCTCACAATTTTGTTCTCAGGAGCTCACGTGCAACTTCCCGGTAGGTCACCTATCTTGGGATTGCACCAGCCTCAACTCACTTAACTTTGGAGTTCCCAAGGAATCCAAAGCCAATGAGCTCCCGAAAGGCCTTGTGTTAGATAGATACATGTCCACACATATAAGGCACTTCACCTTTTCCCTCCCCGAGTGATGTGGGATTGTTCACCGATCTTGCCTTTCCAAACTCACTGGTCTTGCTCACCGTTCTTACTTCCAACACACGGGGTCTTACATTGACAGTTCCAGCAAAGAATCCTCATGAGAAAATCACAGCCCCTCGGGTAAGATGGACACATCACCCTTCCGCTCATGGGACCCATTTAGGGAGGTCCTGACCACCTGCGTATCTTCCACAACCAAATTTAATTTGCGACGCCTAGTTAACCCTCCAAATCTTTATCTACCAACATTGAAAAATTCTCTCGACGTTTACTTCTAATCATAACAGGATCAAGTAGAGAATATACCTCATTTTGAGCCTTTCTAGTACCAGCTACACACCCCACGAGTTGCCTGCTAATTTTCTTGAAAGTGCGTCTAGAGGGATTGGATTGCCTAACAAGCGAGCCCAACATGAGAGAGTTTGAGCCCACGTGTTCCAGTAGCCCCTGGTCCCGCATAAGAGAAGCCTCACCAATCTACTCCAATAGTACATGGCCCTTTCTGCAATCCATAGAAAACTAGCCCACCCTGCTCCATTTTCCTATCCGCAATTCCCCTGCAATGGGTTTCACAGCAAGGCCCAGCCCCTTTGATTATTCACAAGCCAAATCAGGGCCTTGATTTCTTGGAAGGAGGATAGCACCTCCAGGCCCAATGCGACATGCATAAAATAGCTTTGCCAAACACGGGAAGCTTGTTCTTCCTTGGCCTGCAACTTTTGGATTTGGGCTGCCAGTGGAGGCTCGACATCCCTTTCCATCAACATGTTTCCTGGATCGGTACCTTGTGAAGCCTCACGCCTCTAATCTGCCACATTCGAACAAGGAAAAATGGAAGCCCTCTGCCTTCCATATCCAGCCTCCCTCACCTTAATACCACTCTACCAAACCTCCCTCTTTCCAAAACCACGCAGTTTGCGTCCACGCAGATTTTCAGTAGCATCCAATCCAGAAAATAGTTCCAAAGCCTCTCTTGGTTTCTTAGATAACCCAGGAACATCACCTTGGTGTTGTTCTGCACAATGTCATGTTGTATGAGAGACCAACCCACAGATAGTACAGTAGGCTGAGAGGTTCTCATACCTAAAAGCAATCCAGATAGTGCCCAAGTTAGGGAAGTCGACGCACATCCCTCGCATTAGGGGCTCTCACATTCAAACAGATCCTCATACAAATAAAACGACCCACACAGTCATCGCCCTTCGCCTGGTCCACTTCCAAAAATGTACCCATCCAACCACCGATATGCATTGCCATTTCCACCGTCATACACAGCGGGTGGCACGCCATGGAGCTGGACCCAGAACACAGTCTGCAATAAACGTGACGAATGTAGCCCTTGCCCTATTGTATATCACTCACTAGGACCAAGGAACCTTTAAACAACCATGGTTCCATAGCCAAAAATCGTTCCTTGTCCCTCAGCTCCCCAAAACGGACCTGAAACCTCTTGTTCTCCAACTCCATGAATGAAACTCCCACAGCCCCTCACCACAAGCCAGAAAACATAGTTATAAACGCCTCCCTATTCACTGTCTTCTGTGTACAGATCTCCACCAGCATATTGAATCGTGATCCCACTAGAACCCCAATCATATCTTTCTTTCTCAAAACCACCCCACATCGCTCCTTCTCAAACAGCCTCAAATTACGACCCAACGAGCTTGCAAGGTTGTCCATTGAAGCAAGCTTTTCGCAGCATTGAACCACACAACAGAGACACAAAGACATGACTCATTTCCCTTTAACTCTCACCCACACCTTTCCTGCACATAAGGGAACGTGCAGAAGTAACCTTACCTTAGAGCCCTATGCCACAATCAGACCAAAAGCGACGACGGCCGTCAAACCCAAAAACCTAGTGAACACCCTAGTATAGACGAACCCTTCTAACGAGGACTTTCAAATGAGTCTCACTTGGGGGTCAAGAAGTATTGGAATAACCTTTATCGTTAAGTTTTATTTAGTATTAAATTTCAAGTTTGAAAATTATATAAAATAAATAAATATAATGAATGATTTTACTTCAAACAACATTAATGCTCTTTTTTATAAAACCACGTACATGTCGGATTGTATAAGGTGATACTTTAAGAAGTTAGGTATAGTATTAGTGTAGAAATGATCATAATTTGCAATTCTTGATATGGTATTCGAGCAGGTTTGACTAGGGCCAAACTGCGTGTTTACCTTAATAGAGTTACCAAGTTTAGTATTTATCCATACTTCCACACTTAATTACTCTTATAAAGGATAAGACTAACAATAATAGATATAATACTATATGGAAATCTACAGAGGAAATACAGTAATATAAGGAAGGGCTCTACTCCCATAAACACCAAAATCTTGTGTGATAAAACTTAGTAAATGTCAGGTTATATAAATAATACTCTTAAAAATTAAGGAAAATATATGTATTGGAAAGAGTGGGCCTAACCTGACTCTAAAATCTTGATATGTTAATTTGGCGAGTTCGACTGGACCCAAAAAGGGCTCTTTCCTTACAATAAATTATTAATGACTACTCCTAACAACACAGAGTTCTTATGACCTCGCACACATTGGAATGTACATGTCGCTATTTCAATAAGTTGAGGACAATATCAGTATTGAAAGGAATGTGTTGTCAAGGATGAAAATATCGATATCGACGGATATATCACTACAAGCAGTCGGTTCCTTGTCGAATTTGAAGGACATAGATAAATGTCAGGCCAATGATTGAGGGTTTGAATCGAGATGAAGGGAGATCTCGGCGAGTCAAAGCAAGTCGGGAGTGGGTTTTGGGAAAATTTCTGGGTTTTTCTGTTAGTTTAATTTTAATATTTTAAATGTTTATATAAAATTAAATTTGGAATGATGATTTGAAATTTCATCAAATACGTCCTTGCATTTTGCAAACCCTTCGTCCATTTCTAAAAAAAAACTTCTAAAATCATCCATGCTTCCACACTTCTAGTCGTTTCTCTCGATTTTGGTTCTTCTTTGAATGAATTGCGCAGACATGCTACCACCTGATTACTAAATGGCTTGAATGGAATTATATATGTTGCATGTGCTTCTAAAAGTGACCTCTAACCTTACGATTGTGCGACCAAATAAAAAAACTTTTCTTGATTTGGATTCTTTCACTCCCTCAAAGTAAAAGATATTTAGGTTTCAAACTTATGTTTTTAAATTTTTTTAATTGTTTGAGATGGTATGAATGTGAGTGCAACAATGAAATAGAAATAGAATATATATATATATATATTTATATATATATATACACTTAAGGAAATTAAACCAGTAGATTAAAACTTAAAATAAAAGTGATAATGAAATTTAGAGACAAGAATAATAAACTAAAGCTAGTAAAGCGATTAAATAAAATGGTTAAATAAATGCTAATAAAATTAACTTGAACCGAAATGACAAGTGAATAAAATGAACTTGAATTTAAAAACAAAATAATTAAATGTGCTTTGAAAAATAAACTTACTCTAAGAAATGAAGCATTTGCCTACACTAGAACTTGAATGTAAAAATTTAGTCTAAGAATTGAAGAGGTGCAAGATAAGAGTAAGTTTGTGTGTTGATGTGGATGTCACTTTCTCTTCCTCAACTTTGCTATTTATAGGGTTCAGCCAACCCACGAATCGGCGATGCTTATGCTCCACTCTTCTGAATTAAAAACTTCCTTGTTGAGCCATCAAAATCTCTCCAAGTTCGATTGGAAAAATCTTGTCTTATTAAGCTGACTTGATTCGAGTCGGATTGATACCGAAATAATTTGATTGAGATTCAACCAAAACCTTCTCTCTTGGGAAGATTCTAGGGTGACATTATCTTAACTTAATTTATTTCCTATTTCGGCCATTTGAAAAATTAAATTAAGGTTGGGTGAGGGTTGAAGAGAACGCTCCAACCAAGACTTAGCCCCACCCTCATACAATTCAAACACCGACCGCTCCTTATATAATTCAAATACCAGCCGCTCCTTATACAATTCAAATACCAGCCGGTCCTTATACAATTCAAATACCGATCGCTCCTTATATAATTCAAATACCGGCTGCCCCTTATACAATTTAAACATTGACCGCCCCTTACTTTTTTCAGTCGGGTCTCCTTTCCTCTTTTCGGTTGGGTCTCCTTGCCGTTCTTTTCGGTCGGGTCTCCTTAAAATTTCCTTCCCATTTCATATATATATATATATATATATATATATATATGTATATATTACATATATAAGCATGCATATTCATCAATATATATATATATATTATAGCTGCATGAAGGTCAAGGTAGGTGAATCCTTTCGAATACACCATGCATACATATGCATGCGTGGATCTATAGGTAGCTACAAGGGTTTAAATATGGGTGCAACTTTTGCATATATAATCGAAGCATTCAACTGGACCCAAAGCTTTACCAGAGACACAAAAGCATCCGGCCGCACCTAAGGCTCTACTAGAAACACAAAAGTATCCAGATGCACCAAATTAAGGAAAATATTTTCATTCTTCATCATCCAATCCTTTCACACTCTACCCTCAAAGAAAGTAAAACATCACCTTCTTCACTTAACAAAAATCCAAGCACACCATACTCTCAAAGGAGAAAAAACAACACCCTCTTCAAGAAAAATCCAACCACACCCTTTGCTACATATAGAGGGTGGGGGGTGTTTATTTTTCACACCACCACCAAACAATCCCCCTTTTAATTATTAATCCGAATTCTAATGGTAGGCAATTGAAATTGAAGCTCCTTCCCCCCATTTTATTAATTGGCTATGAGGTCAAATTTAAGCTTTTGTCTTCAATTTGTGCATTTAATATTGTAGTCATGGGTATTTAATGTCACACCTTGTCTCCTCTAGGAAGATATTATCCGTTTTGGGCCCAGTAGGTCCCACCAATCTCGCCCGCACGTTCTTGCCCCTGGGGGTGCTAGCCCCCAAAAGGTCTTCTACTAGATAGAGACGTACCAACACTTATAAGGAACATCACTCATTTCCCCCCGAGCAATGTGGGATTGCTCACCGTGCTTCCCAAGCACGGGTCTTAAAATCCACCCACCTTGAGGCCTAGCGTGCTCGTTGGCATAATTCCAGTCGGGGTGGCCCAGTAGGTTCCATCGACCTCGCCCATACGGGTTTTGTAACGACTCGGAAGTTTCACGAAACATAAAATGACTATTTTACCCCTGAAAGTCAAAATGTTGAAGTTTTGTCTGTAATGCCTTGTGAATGTAATGGCTGTTACGAAGGCTTTGAACCCCTAAATACGTAGATAGACAGTAGGCCAAAAAGGATTACGAATAAGCTCATTCTGGGTCTAAAAGGATCAAGGGCATTTTAGTAATTTTGACAGGACCCATCCCTAATCCCCCTGGATTATCGTGGGATGTACTGCTCATGTCTGACACCACGCGTCCGACCAAGGATAAGATCATAACCCACATGGGGTTTTCAGAGTACGCAACATTGTGTGATGTCTCAGTCTCTACTACAGCATGCATCCGCGATCAACCTGAAGGGTATCAAAAACCATTAAAACTGTGAGTGGACAAAAATAAACAGTTGGAAAACAATTTTTGAAATAACATTTATACCCTTTAATTAAAAGCATGTATGCTTCAGAAAACACAAAATCTCAAATGGATTCTTTAAAATCAAATCATAAAACAAATATCTGGACATAATATCAGTAATCAAAACATGAGCAACCAATCCTCAATATCCAATATCTAACTTCCATACAATAGTCACGATATCAATGCAACGCGTGCGACTCGGGGATTACTACGTCCGAGTATACTCCTAGGATCTACGACGTTTGGGTAATGGCATTTCTAGGATCTACGACGTCTGGGTAATGTCCATATCTGGCAATTCTGAGCCTGAAACTCCCCTCAGAGCTGCTCATCTCCAAGCAGTGTAATCGCGACCTCTCCAGGATCTACGACGTCTGGAGGATACCACTTCGGGATCTACGATGTTCGAAGGGAATAATCACATCATAGAGGATGGTAGGGTGGAAAACAGTTCACATACATTTGTATCTCAAATCATCTCAAAGTATCTCAATAAGGACTACGCTCAAAATATAGTTTCATCAAATTACGTTCCACAAAACCATTGTAAAAACAGTGGCCAAACTTTTCTCCAAAACACATCAAATCGATAGGAAAACTTTTTCAAATCATAATATTTCTTTCAAGTTCACAAGGACTCACAATTTGAGCCAAAATCATTTCCAACGGGGTCACAAGCCCGAAATATCATATCATAAATAAGAATAGGGTCGCAAGCCCGAAATATCGTATCACAAATCAGAACAAGGTCACAAGCCCGAAATCTCACACCATAAATTCGAAACAGAGTCACAAGCCCAAAAGATCATATCATAAATCCGAAAACCATTTCACTATTCAAATCACGGCTCAAAATCACATTTGACCATAATCCAAGTCAAAGTCAATAACCAACTGGGTCTCAAGCCCGAAATGTCATTTTCACGCATCTCCGTGAAAACATTCAAAATTGAATATCGAATCCTCATTCAAATCATTGAAATGTAACGACCCGTTCTGGAAATCGAGATTAGATTAGTGGTTAATGACGGGTTAGTGAAGTTAATCGAGGGCTAGTTGGGTGATTTCGATCGAACGATGCAAAATGACGGGTTTACCCCTAGAATGGGCAAATAGGTGGACTTTTAGGTCGGGTGGTCAAATGGACTTTGACCGATGATTGTGACGTATTTCCAGACGTCACGAGTTCAAAGACATGTGGCACGTCTGATTCCAACATTCGAGGAAGAAGCTATGATGTTCAGAAGTTTGAGAGTGTTTTGGTAATTTGGTTGAAAAGAAGAAAATTGTTGACATTTTGTTCGATAGGTTTTTGTCACACATTTCTAGGACCATTAGGTAGGACTCGATCTCCTGAGTAAAACGACAGGTGGTACGCTGTCAATGGATTTCAGAGGGCTCGGAAATTGGTCTAAATACCTTAAGGGCAAAATGGTAAATTGCAGGGGCAAGGGCAATTTGGTCTTTTGCTGTGCCTAGTGAAAAATTGGACATGTGGCTGCCATGGGATGGTTACCTCATCAGATGGGGACACTTGTCCCACCTCTAGAAGCTTGTGGAACCCTTTCAAAATGCCTTACAGGTGTTTTTGAAAAAGGTGAAATTGTGTTTGAAGGGGTTGGAGAGAAAAAAGAAAAACATAGCCATCGTGTGTGTGAGTGAATCGTGAAGAAAATAATCCAATCCTTTTTATCTCTGTGAGTGATGTGTGGAGGCAATGAGGGACTAGATACTGAAGTGGTGCTGCCACGACGGCTCCCGTGGACGGTGGCCGAGAACCTTGGAAAATAGAGGCTATCGTGAGGAAAACAGAGGATATCGTGAGGCTGTGACACTCGACTCACCTGTAGGCCTCATCATCTATTAATGGGCTGTGACACTCAACTCACCGCACATTTTCTGTTTTTAAATTGAATTTGGCAATTCGTGTTTTGGTGTTTGACGATCGAAATGGGTATTTGAATGAGGTCCCTGGAGGTTTTAGGAGGAGCTTGAGCCTGAAACCACGGCTAGAAGTGGCCAGAGTCGTGAAAACAGTAAGGAGGAAAAACAGGAATTCGATCGTCGATCGGGGAGGTATATTTCTAACTTTAATTTCAAGTTTTGAACATGTGAACCAATTAGCAATGAAAGGACAAAATTAGTGGAAGAAACAGGACTGCAATCGGACTGGAATTGGACCCTGAACTGTGACCGCCGATTTGACTGGACAGGCCTGAACCGAACCGGTCTGGACCCGATTTGGCGAGAGGACATGGATGAACAGTAGCCGCGCGTGAGGCCCACGCGCAGCCCCTTTGGGCCGCATGTGGACGCGTGGTACACCTTTTGAGGAAGGTTCCAACATGACTTTTAAAGTATTCGATGTAACAAACATTTTAGGATTGGTTTCGAGTCGATCGGACATCGTCTCTTTATGTTTCCGGATGTCCGAAGGTTTTAGGGCTCGTTTAAATAGTTAAAAATTTGGAAAAATTATGGGGCTTTAGTAGAATCATTATGAAGTAGTTAGTGGCCTTTTTATGGGATTTGGATAGGTTCGGGAAAGCTGATGATAGTGGATTAGCTGGGAAAACGTAATTGCATGCGTATCGAGGCAGCGACGCTCATGGTATGTGAGTGGACTTTGCTTTCTAAATTATGATGCATGCATACATTTTTATATGTTTTCTATACGTGATTTCAATGTTTATGATTATGATTTTGATGATTTACGATTTTGCACGCATTTCGACATAATTACGTATTTGCACATTTTACGAGCTTACGATTTATGTTGTGATTTGATCATGGTTTTGGCGGTTTGATTTTGGATTTGACTTATGAATTGATTTTAATGATTTATAATGGATTTTGGAAAAGTGATTTCGAGTTTGAAGCCCTGTTCATAAAAGTGATTTTGATAAATGTGATTTCGGGTTTTGGAACCGGATTTCGGAAATACGATTCGGGATTCAGTTTTAGAGCTTGAAAAGTAGATTTCTGGATTTGGGTTATGATGATTTCGGATGCCAGCTACGGAATGATGATTTCGAATTCGAATTTGGAAATGGATTATGAATGTGATTTCCGGATTGGAATGGAGATTTCAAAGGATGATTTCCACTTGGTTTTGGGTTTAAAGACCCGTTGATATTGGTTTTGGGTTTAAAGACCCGTTGATATTGGTTTTGGGTTTAAAGACCCGTTGATACTTGGTTTTGGATTTAAAGACCCGGATATGGCTCGATCTGGTTTTGAGTTTAAAGACTCGGTTGATTGATGACGGGGGGAGGGCCCTGGATTGATATGTTTTGAGTTTAAAGACATGGTGATATGTTTTGAGTTTAAAGACTCGGTTATTGTGATATCCCTTGAGGCTTGTTGATTGTGTTTTGAGTTTAAAGACTCGTTGATATCCCAAGAAGGCCTGATTATGTGCATGTATTTTGAGTTTAAAGACTTGGCGCGCTTGAGATCCATCAGATTGATTGATTATGATTTTCAGTTGGCTTTTCACTGGTTTTCAGATGATTTTTGGGTTGTGGCCCGGATGATTTGGATGTTGTGGATTTTGGGCTGAGTTCTCGTACTTTGATGTTGATTTATGATTTTGAGCTGAGTTCCCGTACTTGGATGAGGATTTATGATTATGGGCTGAGGCCCTGGAATTGTGTTACGGATTTGAGAAAAAGATTTGATTTCTGATTTTCATGGATTTTTTTCTTATCTGGGATATGAAATGGTTTTATGAAAAGGTTTTCATATGCATGCATTGGTTTTTACGTGGAGAGTATAATTGTCTTTTCTTATAAATGTTTTCTGAACTTATTATTGATTTTTGTCCACTCACAGTCTTTTATGTTTTCGATACCCTCCAGGTTTGATGTGGTGCAGGCTATTGTTAGAGAGACGGAGACATCACACATATAATCCACAGTAAGTTCTGTGTACTCTGGGACATCGGAAGGTGGATTTAGTACTTTGGCCTGGTACCCCTTGTCCCGCTTACGTGTTCCATGGAGGTTGAACGTCGGTTTAGCCTTCATGTCACACGTAAGTTAGACGGGAGCATGACTTATCCCTTAATCCCGGGGGATTGAGGATAGGTCGTGTTAAATTGGTATCAAAGCTGGATGTGTGCGCTCTGCGAGAGGTTTGGCTTCCAGAGCAGGTGGTTTGTTGATTAGTGTGTTGTGATGCTACTGTGGATGTGATGTCATGATACGGAACAACCCGTCATCAACTTGGACACGCGAGAGATAGTACGATAGTTAGTGGCTTATTTAGTGACGAGAGCACGAGCGACTGGGTGATGTGTTGCCCGCTACGCGGTGTGTGGTAAGATACGATTGCTGGTTGGCTATTTGGTCTGTATGGCCGGTTGACGATGGCCTATTGGGCCGGTTGGCGATTGGATGCCGCTAGTCTGGATTGGTGACCTTTTGGTCAATTTGAGATTGGATTTGTGCGGCTACGAGTAGTCGGATTCCTAGAGTTGAGGAATTTCCACCGAGCAATGGTTACTGGTTGACGATTGTGTATATTTTACGTTAAGGGATGTTTTTAGTCAGGTGTGACGACCCGCCGAGTGGTAAGGGTGTTGTGAGTTAGTAGATGTCGTGGACCTGAGTGTTTTTTATGATTTTAGGAACCTCGTTGGGCTTACTGGTTTGGTAACGATGAGTGTAGAAAACATGAGATAGGATTCGTGGTTAGTTAGTTGTTGTGGCTTGGGCCGACTTACGGCCGGATTGGAGCTAGTGCTGCTAGGGTGCAGCCGAGGTATTGGAAGACTTGGTGGATGACTCTGGTCAAGTCCAGTGAGATTGTTGAGATTGGATGGCTTTACTTGACCAGTAGAGTCGTTGTGAGTGTGGTGCAGTGGATCTAGTTGTGGTCTCATCTAGGTTCCGTGGAACGTTGAGTTGCTTAGAGTTATGAAAAAAATTAAGGGAGGTCAGTTTCCCCGACCCGAGCAGAGATTGAGGGTTTTGGCTCGGTATGAGCGGAAAGTTGGGATTAGTGTGTTGTGAACCCTGGATCGGAGATGATGTGCCACGTGTAATGGTACGATGGGAACATCGTGAGTTGAGGTTGTGACCAGTCGTGAGGTACCGGTGTCTGGAAGAAATCATTAACAGAGCTGGGATATTCGATGACCATTGACAGGTCATGCTTCGGTACGAGTGGTTAGGATACCATTAGTTTTATTAGAGTAGCGCAGCGGAAGCGCGATGGACCTAGGCTTCGGTTTGGAGCGGGCTAGGTGGTATGGTCGAGTTGACCATGAGTGAGTTTGGTTTTCGTGGACACCACAGGATACGACGATTGAGTCAGCATATGTTGGCTGTGTTTGAGTGTGTTGGCATTTGGTGCTACTGAGGATAGTCACGGGTGATGTTGAGGCCAGTACTTGGTGATTCACTGAGCTTGGTGAGTATAGTGACAGAGGAGTCCGAGGTTAGTGATCATTGTTGGAGGATCCCGAGAGTAGTAGTGCCCAGAGATGAACCTCGGAAAGGTTGAGACGCAATAATCAGGAAGAGTGATGATTGAGATCCTTTTTGGATGTGCATAAATGGTGATAACCGACAGGCGAGTTGGTCGGTTACGGACACGTGGTTTTGATCCGTAGGAATTGTGGATTTCCTAAGTGTAATAGTAGAGGAGTTGGCGTTGGACGGTTAGTCTTGTAGTGGTATACTTGTTGGGGATGTAGTCCCAAGGTTGGAGTCTCGGAATCGGTAAATGTTGTGTGGATTCCGCGTTGGTGTTAGATGTGGAGTGATGGATACTCTGGAGTCGATTTGGGAGACTCATTGAAAGACCTTCAGGAATTGTGAACCCCCTTAACCGTAGACATGTGTGGATGCGTTCAGGAGTAGAGAGAGTACTTGGTAACGCCATGTTCGACATGTATGGCGAGTGTCATTGGATTGTGTTAAGTTGGTTTATGGTAGGATAACTTGTGAGGGTGGTGGACCATTGTGAGTTTTGTGGTATGATGACGAAAGAAAAGTAATAGGGAGTGACTATAACTGATCGATATGAGGTTATTGAAGATAACCCACAATCTAGACGTGTCTCGAGATGTATGGTCGTCTTCATCGATTGGATCAAGATGTAGTGGTCTGGTTATTTGTGGATCATGATTGAGTTGTTATGGATCAGAAGAATCGTATGCAAAATAGAGCTTGGACATAGTGATGGGTAGGTTGGATCTCTTGAATATGTTGGAGTTGGGCAGGACGCGTGTGGTCCGTCTTACGTACGTATAGGTTTTGGACTTGGATCTGGTGTTAGGTCTGCCATGTGTACATAATTGAGATGTGGTTGGTTTTGATGTTGGTCGGGAGACCCAGGAGACCGGGAGATATGGAATGGCCTTAAGTTGGTCTTCCCCGACAGACATGTAGTTCAGTCTAGTGGTAAGATTGGACTGATGGACTGCAAAAGTGAAACATGTTTGGCTTGTAGTCAGGTGGTAATCCGCATGGATACGAGGATGCTTTGTGTGCCCTCGAGATACACTGTGCGGGTGACGGGTACACCATGGTGTTGTTGGATGGACTTTGTGTAACGACCCATTCTGGAAACCGGGATTAGATTAGTGGCTAATAACGGATTAGTGAAGTTAATCGGTGATTAGTTGAGTGATCTCGAACGGACGGTGCAAAATAACAGTTTTGCCCCTGGAATTGGGCGAATGGTTGACTTTTGGTTCAAGCAGTCAAACGGACTTTGACCGATGACTGTGACGTAGGTTGGGACGTCACGAGTTCATAGACAGGCGGTACGTCCTATTCCGACATTCGAGGGAAAATTTATGAGTTACAAGATATGGTTTCCTGCTATGGTTTGATGATGGTTTTGATGATTTGATTTTGGGATTTGAAATATGATTTGATTTTAATGAATTATAATGGATTTTGGAAAAGTGATTTCGGGCTTGAGGCCCAGTTCATAAATGGGATTTCGATAAACGTGATTTCGGGTGTTGGAATTGGATTTCGAAAAAAAATTTCGGTTTTGTGGATTTATGGAATTGGGTTCGGAATGATTGTTCTGGATGCTAGCTTACGGAATGATGATTTCGGATTCGGATTTGGAAATGGATTATGGATATGATTTGGATTCGGAATGTTGATTTCATATTTGGCTTAGGATTCGGAATGGTAATTTTGTATTCGGATTTGGACATGGATTTGGAAATGGTTTTAAAATAGTTTTGGATTGGATTTGCTGGATCTGGTTATTGGGTTTAAAGACGCGGATATGATTGTGACGGGGGCGGGCTTGGATTGGGTTTAAAGATCCGGATTGAGTTTAAAGACTCATGAGTTTAAAGACTCAAATATTGTGATTTCCGCTAAGGCCTATTGAGTTCAAAGACTCGGGAGTTTAAACACTTAGATTATATTGTGGCCTGGATTGAGTTTAAAGACGCCGATTACTAATGAGTTTAAAGACTCGGATAGATCCAGCAGGTTCAATGGATTTTAATGGTTTTCAACTGTGTTTTGGATTTCGATGATAATGATGGTTTTCAATAATGGTTTTCCGATGTTTTGGGCTATGACCCGGATGATATAGATTTTGATGGTTTGGGCTGAGGCCCGGGAATTAAGAAAAAGAAATGATTATGGCTTTTGATTTCACAAGTGGTTACGTTAGCTTGAAAACGAAACGGTTTTATGGAATGAGTTTTATATGCATGCATTGGTTTTTAAATGGAGGGTATAAATGTCTTTCTGATAAACTATTTTTTGAACTTACTATTTATTTTTGTCCACTCATAGTCTTTTTATATTTTTGATATCCTTCAGGTTTGATGCGGTGCGGGCTGTGGTTAGAGAGGCGGAAACATCACTCACGCAGTCCACAGTAGATTATTCGCGCTCTGGGAAGTCTGGAACTCTTTAGGCGGCTCGCTTGGGAATCCCTTGTCTGACTTACGTATTACCTGAAGGTTGGACGTCGGTTAGCCTTCATGTTGCATGTAAGTTAGACGGGAGCATGACTTAGCCCTTAATCCCTGGGGATTGAGGGTCGGTCGTGTCAAATTAGTATCAGAATAGGATTTGTGTGCTCTGTGTGAAGTTTGGTTTCCAGAGCAGGTGGTTTGTCGACTAGCGTGATGTGATGCTACTGTGGATGTGATGTCTCGATGCGGAATAGCCCGTCATCAACCTGGATACGCGAGTGATAGCTAGTGGCTTAGTTAGTGGCGAGAGTACGAGTGACTGGGTGATGTGTTGTCTGATACGTGAAGTGTGGTGAGATGTATGTCAGCTTAGGGCTGGAGTGGTTATCGTGTTTGGCGCTGGATATGCTCTATGACTGGACCATAGGGTCGGATGTATGCCACTACGATTAATGGTCGACTGGTAAGCATGTGGAGCCTGATGACAGCCTGTTGAGCTGGTGGTATACATGAGCCGAGGAGGCCGGTTGACAGTGACTTGTTAGGCCGGATGACAATAGTATGGCTTGGTGACCTTTTGGCCAGTGAGATTGGATTTGTGCAGCTATGAGTAGCCAGATGCCTCGCGTGGCGAGGTATAGGGAATGACTTTGCGGATCTGAGGGATTCCCCCCTTGTGTTGGTTACTGGTTGACGTTGGTGTGTAGGCTTTACGATAAGGGATGTCGAGTGGATGTCGTGGGTTTCGATAACCCGTATGACGAGGATGATTTGAGGAACCTTGTGGGACGACCGGTTTGGACTGTGAGTGCTTGAGTGAGAAACCCTAGAGTAAGTGCTTAGTCTGGAAAACCTGAGTAGGGGTTTGTGGTTAGTTGGTGGTTGTGGCTTGGGTCGATTTACGGCCATATTGGAGATGGTGCTGCTGAGCGCAGCCGAGGTTTTAGATGACTTGGTGGATGACTTGGGACGAGTCCCATGAGATTATGGCGTTTGGTTGAGCAGTGCGTTGCTCGGAGTTGTGGATTACAAGGGAGGTCAGTTCCCCCGATCCGAGCGTAGATTGAAGGTTTTGGCTCAGTACGAGAGGAGGTTCGGGATTCGTATGTTGTGATCCCTAGATCGGAACTGATGTGCCATGAGCTAGGATGGTTGTGCATGGTAAGATGGGTACCTCGTGAGTTGCGGTTGTGGCCAGCTGTGGGGTGCTGGTGTCTAGTAAGAGGAACCGCTAACTGAGTTGGGATATGTGATGACCATTGGTAGGTCATGTTTCGGTACGAAAGGTCAGGATGTCGTTGGTTTGGTCGGAGTAGCACAACGGAAGCGTGGTGGACCTCTGCTTCATGTTGGATTGGGCTAGGTTTGTATGGTCGGGTTGACCATGAGTGAATTTGTTTTTGTAGCTACCACAGGATGCGATGAATGAGGCAGCAGATGTTGGCTGTACCAGCATATGCCGGGGTTGGCATGTGGTGATGCCGAGGCTGGTACTGGGTGACTCCTCGAGACTAGGGATTGACGACTTCGAGGGCAGTAATTGAGGAGTCCGAGGTGAGTGATCGTTGATTGTGATCCTGAGAGTTGGTTACTCGTACGATTGGGATGCTCGGAGTTGAACTTCGGAAAGATTGAGACGTATGATTGACATCCTTTTGGATGTGCATAACCGGTGAGAACCGACAGGCGAGTTGGTTGGTGATTTGGTTTGGTTACAGACACGTGGTTGTGATCTGTAGGAGGTGTGGACTTTTCTAAGTCCCGTACTTAGAGGAGTTGAAGTTTAGACGGTTAGTCCAGTGGTGGTATACTTATTAAGGATGAAGTCTCATAGTTGGAATCTCGGAATCAGGAGATGTTGAGATTGAGACGATGAGATACTGTGCTCGGTTCTGAGTTGGTGATTATTCTGTGTGGTGGATACTCTAGAGTCGATTTGGGAGACTCAGTGATGGGACGTTAGGAGTTGTGACCCCTCTTGATCATGGACACGTGTGGATGTGTTTCGGAGTAGAAAGAGTACTTGGTGACGCCATATTTGGCATGTGTGGCGAGTGTCTTGGGATTGTGCTAAGTTGGATTAAGGTAGGATGACTTGTGATGTCATAGTTGTGGACCATTGTGAGTTCCGTTGTAGGATTACGGAAGGAAGCTGAGAAGGAGTGACTTTAACTGATCAATATGAGGTTATTGAAGAGAACCCACAATCTAGACGTGTGGTATTCTGGACTGATTTAATTCGATGTGATGGTCTGATGGTAAGAGTTGTATGGACGAGAAGTGGGATCCACTTAGGAGTGAGTGGATCGGGATTGGATCGTTTCTGGCTCTGGTTTGAGTTGTTGTGGATCAGGAGGATCGTATATGAGACATAGGTTGGATATTTTGACCATTTTGGAGTTGTGCAAGATGTGTATGGTTTGTTGTTGCATATGTATGGGCATTGGACTTAGATCTGGTACTGGGTCTTCCTTGTATTCGTATTCGAGATGTGATTGATGTTCATATTGGTCGGGAGACCCAGGAGACCGGGAGACTCAGAAGGGACTTGAGTTGGACTTCCCCAGAAGACTTGTAGTTCAGCCTAGTGGTAGGATTGGACCGACGGACTGAAAAAGTGAAGGGTGCTTAGCTTGTAGGCAGGTGGTAATCAGTATAATTACGAGGATGTTTGTGTGCCCTGGAGATTACACTGTGAGGGTGACGGGTACACTATGATGTTGTTGGTTGGACTTTGGGTGTCGTAGAGCGTGGTTGATGGCGATACGGTTGATTAGTGGACGTACCGTAGGATGGCGTTGGACGTAGGCGAGGATATACTCTACGAGCTGTGTTTGAGGTATTCTAAAATATCTTTGTTTTATTCAAAGGTCGTAGGGTTGTTTTTGCGTATGTTGGCGCATGTACAGGGAATATGTGCATACTAGTTATCCAAAGATTGGAACCAGTCTGATGCACTTGGGTGTGCATCATGATGTTTTGGTAGAAGTGTTGGTGATTGGCTTGGTGCCAAGGTATGTTGTTAGTTGTCTTGGTGAATCAGAACAGTTTCGATTTAATTGACTGGACATGTGGACTGGATTACGGTGATCCCGAGTGATTGGTTGGTTATTGCGGGGTTCAGTGATAATGTGAGTTGGATGCTCAGAGCCGTGGGTGGTTGATAGGACCCCGACATTGAAATACTTGATCACGGTTAAACCGGTCTGTGATAGGATCCAGTTAAAAAGAGATGGAATATGGATGGTGCTTCCACAAGATGACAGTGTTGGTGGTTACGAGAACCACCGGTGAGATGATTGTTGCATAATGGTTGAGAGCGGGACGTTGTGAATCTAATAAGGTCGACATGAATCGCTAACGGAAGTAGTACGGATCGTTAAACGGGCATTGATGCATGGGAGTACCGAGGTCGGTAGCTGCCGTCTTGTGACTTGGCGTACTTGAGCTTTGTGCCTGTTGATGGTAAACTCGCACGATGTACTGAAGTGTTGGTACGAGGTATGCTTAACTCGAAAAAGAATCAAGGATGCTGAGACTGGTAGCAATGGTGTTGTGGCGTACATTCTGATAGTAGATCCATGAGTGTCGGCTGGTGCGACGTTGGAATGTCACGGGTACGAGTTGGCATGCATTGCCTTGGTGCGAATGAGATGATCGTCAGATGGATAGATAGTCAGTTAGGTTGGTTCGCTTGGCCGAATTGAGATGACAGTTTGGGAACTGTCAGGATAAGTTGGATTGGCAGGTGATGGGCACCGGGTAGCAGACCCAGGTATGAGATTAGTTGAATTTCCCCCAGTAAGTTGCGGACGTACGAGATTTGAAATTTCGGGACGAAATTCTTTAAGGGGGGAGATTGTAACGACCCGTACCGAAAACCGGGATTAGATTAGTGGTTAATGATATATTAGTGAAGTTAATCGGTGATTAGTTGGGTGATCTCGGACGGACGATGCGAAATGACTGTTTTGCCCCTAGAATTGGGAGAACGGTTGACTTTTGGTTCACGCAGTCAAACAGACTTTATGACAGGACCCGCCCCGATCCCACAGGGACCACAAGGGGACGTGCCCTGCTCCCGTCTGACACCCAATAATTCATACCAATTTTAACCTCAAACATCAATGCATAAATAACCAATTTAAAGTTATACATCAAATCCGAATTAAACAGATGTCAGACAAGGGATGAAATCCAAAATTACAAATTGCGAGCACGACTCTAAAGTAAACCTGCGGGTACACCACCCAACAGGGGTTCAGGTACGCAGAAGTAGATCTATGCCCCAGCCTCAGGTTCCTCCTCTACCTCAGTATCACGACCTGGAGGGGTTACCAAAAACATTAAGGGTGAGTGGACCGAAACTCAAGTTTATAAAATCATTTGATAAGTACAACGTATAATTTACCCCTCCGTTTTCCAAACATGCATGCATCAGTAATTAAAACCATCAATCATATAATATGAACCATAAGGCATATAATAAAACCATAAGTATAATTTTAGTTGCTACACTATACACTCCAATCCCGACATCCCTGATGTCTGACGTCCCTGACGTCCAATAAGGTCACTATCACAAGGCTACGCGTGCCACTCGGGTCTCAATTCCGAGTTCAATCCCCGAACCCCGTTCGGGTACAGCATCCCCGATGCTTAGCGTCATAGACGCTGGACGTTCTAGACGTTTGTGACCTCTCCGGGGTACCTCATCCGGAGGAGACAGTATCATATGGATGAATCTATACAGTGCAGTACCAAATACATTTTATTGATATCCACATGCAAAGCATATATTTACATAGATAAAATCCGAACCAATCATTAAGTTTCATCAGACGGGTCTCAAGCCCAAATACCGTGAAACGTGCCATAACCATAATTCCCATATCATCAAAACCATTATTTGTTTTTAGCATGTGAATATGTATAATAAACCTGAAAACATTTATGCACACAAGGGTTTAAGAAAACGGCCCACTCACAGTACTGTCCTGCTGAAAACCGAGCGTATACCCTCGATCTGGTACAAATGTACAATCCCTGTCAAGTCCAAAGTATTCGTAAAGGTCAATTTAAACCCCTAATCATTCAACCAAGAGATCCTAGGCTGAAACTGGCCGGGAAAAGCTGTCCGAATGCGCTTCCCAAGGCAATAAACCTCATTTTGACCAACTTAATGATCTCCGATCGACCCGAAACCACCGCCATTGGATCCGGATCGTCCAAACCTAAAGAATGGTGGTGGTCCCACCAAAAGTACTGTTCACACGCGCCAGTCAACGCGTCGGTCAACGCAGGAACAGTCCCTGCTGACGTCAGCATGACGTCATGCTGACGTCATCTGACAGCTGTCAGGTCTGACATGTCAGACTCTGACAGTGCCACGTGTCAACACCCGATTAGTCAACCTCACTGATCTGTCAGGCCATGTGTTAGATCTGACATGTGCCACGTGTCAGCACGGCACTGGTCCACGTCACTGACATGTCAGTGACACGTGGCAGTCCCTGATTGGGCCACGTCACTGACATGTCAGTGCTGACTGTGCACTGACATGTGACACGTGTCGGCTCACGGTTGGTCCACGTCACCTGACAGTCTGACAGGGTGCCACGTCATCACCTTTGTCCTCAGACGGGTTGACCCGTATCTCTGCAACTCGGGTCGATCAGACCCGCGATCATGACCCGGTCACCATTTCATCATTTCTCAATCATTTTTGTTCAGGTTTGTTCCTAACTACTCGTATTAATCCCAGAAACAGTTCTAGCTAATTAAAATCAATAAACAAGGGCTGAATCGAAGACTTACCTCGATGAACAGACCCGGGTTCCCGTCGCTGTTTAACCACCGTTCAGGTCACCTCAGACCACGAAATCACGTCCTAAAGTTTTCTACCAGTCCATAGAATCGAATAGGATCAATAGAACACGACAAAACACGTTGGAAAACAGGCTTCCATTTTCTGAGTTTTTAAGCAGTTTCGGGTTAGGAACCACCTACCTTGCCGCCGCCTGCTGCCGTTCACCGCCGTCTCTCTGCCTCACCAGTGAGTCCCCCACACGCAGACACAGAGAATGGGTGATGAGCTGGGGTGTTTGTTCAAAATGGACAGAATGTGCATTTCGGGTAGGAAATATAAAGAATGGAGGGAAAGGAAACGGACGGTCCAGATTTGATCTCAAGGATGAGATCAATGGTTCAGATTAGATTTGGGTACTTCAAATCAATGGCTGAGATCAAAAGTGGATTTTAATGCTATTTAATCCCATAGTGGATCTGATCCAATCTAGCCAATGGGTGAGTGACACTTGTCACTCATCCAGGTGTCTTCCAATCAGATTTCCAGAATAAAATATTCGACACGAAAACCGAGACACGAACCTCCCGATTTCACGTTCCTGACCATAACTTCCTCGTACGAAGTCCGATTTCGGCGTGCCGCCTGTCTACGAACTCAGGACATCGAGACCTACCTAACGATCCTTGAGTCATGTGAAAATTAATTGTCAAATGAAAAGTCAACGTTTTTGCCCTAATCGTCAAAATTACGGTAATGCCCTTGAACTTCCGATAGTCATAACTTTTTCCCTGATCGTCCGAATTGGACGTGCCACCTGTCTATGAACTCGTGACGTCCCGAACTACGTCACGGTCATAAGTCAAAGTCCATTTAATTCACCAATCAAAAGTCAATAATTTGGCCATACCAATCACAAGGGTAAAAGCGTCAATTCACATATTAAATTACAATACTAAAATCCTCGAATTTCCGGGGTGTTACAACCTTCCCCCGTTAAGAAATTTCGTCCCGAAATTTCAAAGAAACAAATGAGGAAATTGTTCTCGCATTTGAGCCTCAGGCTCCCATGTGGCTTCTTCCACATTCTGGTTTCTCCAGAGAATCTTCACGAGAGGGATCGTCTTCCGACGTAGTACCTTGTCCTTCCGATCCAAGATCTGTACTGGTTGTTCCTCAAAGCTCAAATCCTCCCGTAGTTCGACAGGTTGTTCCCCAAGTACATGAGAAGCATCACGTACGTACTTCCGCAGCATCGATATATGGAAAACATCGTGAACTCTAGATAGTTCTGGAGGTAGCGCCAATCTGTAAGCAACTCTGCCAATTTTCTCAACGATCTCATAAGGTCCGATAAAACGCGGACTCAGTTTCCCCCGTCGGCCAAAACGGATAATCCCTTTCCACGGAGATAACTTCAGGAAGACAAAATCTCCCACTTCAAATTCCAAGTCTCGAATCCGTCGATCAGCACAACTCTTCTGGCGATCCTGTGCCGCCTTCAATCTCTCCTTGATAACACGAACAGTTTCCATGGTTAAGTCCATCAATTCCGGCCCTACAGCTGCTCGTTCTCCTATCTCCGTCCAGCAGATAGGTGTCCTGCACTGTCGACCATACAGTGCCTCATAAGGTGCCATCCCAATGCTTGTCTGATAGCTGTTGTTGTAAGCGAATTCCATCAATGGCAAATGAGTATCCCAAGAGTCCTGAAACTGTAGTACACATGACCTCATCATGTCCTCCAGGGTCTGAATGGTTCTTTCAGACTGCCCATCGGTCTGTGGATGGAACGCAGTACTGAAACGTAGGGTTGTTCCCAAAGTAGCTTGCAAACTTCGCCAGAACCTGGAAGTGAAACGCGGATCACGATCGGACACGATCGATTCCGGCGTACCATGCAATCGTATGATTTCTTTCACGAAAAATTGAGCCAGTCGGTTAGGTTTATAGGTCTCCTGAACAGGCAGAAAATGGGCTGATTTGGTTAGCCGGTCCATGATCACCCATACTCCGTCAACTCCACTCTGAGTCCTTGGCAACTTAAAGACGAAGTCCATGGTGATGTGATCCCACTTCCACTCGGGAATCGGAAGTGGCTGCATAGCCCCATACGGTCTCTGCCGTTCCGCCTTAACCTGCTGACAGGTTAAGCATCTGCTCACGAATTCAGCAATATCCTTCTTCATTCCTGGCCACCAATAATGGTTCCGGAGGGTACGGTACATCTTTGTACCCCCTGGATGCATAGCATAGGCCGAACTATGGGCCTCCTCAAGAATCTCGGCCCGTAACTCTGCCACTGCAGGTACACACAAACGGCCCAACTTCACCAGTGCTCCATCATCCCGGATGGTAAAATCCTGTTTCCCATCCGCATCGACCTCAATTCTGTAAATACAGAGTATCGGATCCTGAAGTTGTGCTTCGATGATCCGATCAATCAGTACTGGTCGTACATGGAAGCTGGCCAACAAAGCTCCATGCTCATCCGTACGCAAGATAACTCCCGCCTTCCGGAGTTCCACCAGTAAGGGAAGATACACCATCCCCAGGTGTGCAACTGATCCCGCTGATTTTCTGCTGAGTGCATCCGCCACCACATTGGCCTTACCCGGATGGTACTCGATTGTACAGTCATAGTCCTTCAGCAGCTCCAACCATCTCCGTTGTCTCATGTTAAGCTCCTTCTGAGTGAATAAGTACTTAAGACTCTGGTGGTCGGTGTATATCCGACACGTTGCGCCAAACAGATAATGTCTCCAGATTTTTAGAGCATGAACCACCACCGCCAACTCCAAATCATGGGTAGGGTAGTTCAACTCATGAGTCTTCAGCTGCCGGGATGCATAGGCGATAACCTTGCCAGTTTGCATCAACACGCAGCCCAGACCTTGCAGCGAAGCATCACTGAAGACCACAAACTCTCCACTATCATCCGGCAATGCAAGGACAGGTGCAGTGGTCAATCGATCTTTCAACTCTTGAAAGCTCCGATCGCACTGCTCGTCCCAGATAAACTTCACTCCCTTCCGAGTTAAACGAGTCAATGGTGCAGCAATTTTGGAGAAACCCTCCACGAATCTCCGGTAGTAACCTGCTAACCCGACGAAACTCCGCACCTCGGTCACTGTTGTCGGTCTAGCCCAGTTGGTCACCGCTTCTGTTTTCTGGGGATCCACGCAAATCCCATCCGTCGATATCACGTGTCCCAGAAAACCAATACTGCTCAGCCAAAACTGACACTTGCTCAGTTTGGCGTACAATTGTTCTTGTCTCAGCCTCTCCAAGACCAACCGTAGATGTTCCTCATGTGCACGGGCACTCCTCGAGTACACCAAAATATCGTCGATGAACACAATCATGAACTTATCCAGGTAGGGTCGGAAGACCCGGTTCATCAGATACATGAATGCTGCTGGAGCATTCGTCAAACCAAATGGCATAACAAGGAACTCGTAGTGTCCGTAACGGGTTCAAAAAGCAGTTTTCGGAATATCCTCCTCCGAAATCCTCAGTTGGTGATACCCAGACCGCAAATCAATTTTCGAGAAGCACTGAGCTCCCCGCAATTGGTCAAAAAGGTCATCGATCCTGGGTAGAGGATACTGGTTCCTCAGCGTCACCTTGTTGAGTTGTCGATAGTCAATACATAAACGGAGACTTCCCTCCTTCTTCTACACGAACAACACCGGTTCTCCCCACGGTGAAGTACTCGGTCGGACATATCCCAAATCTACCAACTCCTGCAATTGAGTCTTGAGTTCTCGTAACTCGGCCGGCGCCATCCGGTATGGTGCCTGGGATATAGGTCGGGTACCAGGGAGTAGTTCAATTGTAAACTCGATCTCCCGTGATGGTGGCAATCCAGGTAAGTCTTCCGGGAACACGTCCGGAAACTCACGCACCACCGGTATCTCGTCGATACCCGAAGTATCAACCTGTTCCGACACGACATGCGCCAGATAACACTGGCATCCTTTCCGTAGAAGTTTGGTAGCAGTAAGTGAAGTGATCACTTCAGGAGGCGAACCGTCACGTTCCCCCTGAAAGATAACCTCCGGCAAACCCGGGCTCCGCAGAATCACTTGCTTGCTACAGCAGTCGATGAACGATCCGTGCTCCGACAGCCAATCCATCCCTAGGATTATATCGAAGTCGTGGATATCCAGAATAATTAAGTCTGCTGGTAAATCCACATCCTCAATTCTTACCGGGCACCTCCGAATCACCTGATTCACAAGGTACACGATACCCATCGGGGTGCTAACACCCATTTCGTAATCTAAGGCTGATACCACACAATCAAGCATACCAGCACAACTATTCAAAATAAAATAATGTGTAGCCCCCGCATCCATCAATACACGTACAAGAAGGTTTAAGATATGTAGTGTACCTGTAACCACGCCTGGGGCAGTCCTCGCCTGCTGCTGGGTCATTGCAAACACTTGGGCCCTTGGTCCTCCATTCCGTCCGCGCCCACGCGCGCCACGTCCAGCACCATGGTCACCCCCCTGACCGCGACCTCCATTAGTGTGGGAAGCCGTACTCTGCACCACACTAGAGCCCCCAGCGTCGTTGTTCTTGGACAACTGCGGGCAATCACAGGCATAGTGGCCCTCCTTTCCGCAAGCAAAACAAGTTACTGGCCTTGGCCTGTCCGAATGCCCGCCAGAAGCACCGCTCCAAGATGAGCGTTGCCCAGAGTTGTATCCAGATCCTCTGCCCTGAGAGCCTCCGCGTCGACCTGACCAGCCACGACCCTTGAAGGATGAGGGTGCTCCCCTGTAGCCCCCTCCCTTGTTGTTCTTCTGGCCTGATGGCCCACGGTGTGGGCGATCCTGACGTCGCCCCTCGCCCGAAGGCTGTCGTGTCTGGTGTGCCGCCAGACTGGCCTCAACATGTACCGCAGCGTCGACCAAATCTCTCAGTGAAGCATGAGTAGCAGCAGTCACACTTGCCCGGATCTCCCCTCGGAGTCCAAGCTCAAACCTTTGGCATTTGTCCTCCTCCGTGCTCACGAATGATGCAGCGAACCGGGACAGCTTCCCGAAAGTCTGCTCGTAGTCTGCAACGGACATATCACCCTGTTCCAGCCGCAGGAACTCAACCTCCCGTGCCGCGCGAAATGATCGCGGGTAGTACTGGTCCAGAAATCTCGAACGGAAAGCTTCCCAAGTAGTGGTACGGACAGACCACCCAGACATTTCGAGGCCGTGCCACCACTGGTAGGCTCCTCCTTCCAGCAAGAAGGCCGCCAAAGTTACCCGTTCGCCCGGAGGGTAGTGCATCACCGAGAAGATCCTCTCCCACTTGGTGATCCAATCATGAGCATCCTCGGGGTTTGATCCCCCGCAGAAAGGAGTGGCTCCCAAACGTTGAGCCCTTTCAATGCTCGCGCATTCCATTTCCCTTTCCAGATCCTCGTCAGTTCGTGTATGAGGAATTCTCCTAGGAGGCATAACCAACTGTCAAGAGGCATAGATCAGATAACAATATTCTTAAAAGTCGAAAAGTAACTAGTACTAATCGCTAGTCTAGCATGCTGACCATACCCTAGTACTGACCACATCCTAGTGCTCTGATACCAAGCTGACAGGACCCGCCCCGATCCCACAGGGACCACAAGGGGACGTGCCCTGCTCCCGTCTGACACCCAATAATTCATACCAATTTTAACCTCAAACATCAATGCATAAATAACCAATTTAAAGTTATACATCAAATCCGAATTAAACAGATGTCAGACAAGGGATGAAATCCAAAATTACAAATTGCGAGCACGACTCTAAAGTAAACCTGCGGGTACACCACCCAACAGGGGTTCAGGTACGCAGAAGTAGATCTATGCCTCAGCCTCAGGTTCCTCCTCTACCTCAGTATCACGACCTGGAGGGGTTACCAAAAACATTAAGGGTGAGTGGACCGAAACTCAAGTTTATAAAATCATTTGATAAGTACAACGTATAATTTACCCCTCCGTTTTCCAAACATGCATGCATCAGTAATTAAAACCATCAATCATATAATATGAACCATAAGGCATATAATAAAACCATAAGTATAATTTTAGTTGCTGCACTATACACTCCAATCCCGACATCCCTGATGTCTGACGTCCCTGACGTCCAATAAGGTCACTATCACAAGGCTACGCGTGCCACTCGGGTCTCAATTCCGAGTTCAATCCCCGAACCCCGTTCGGGTACAGCATCCCCGATGCTTAGCGTCATAGACGCTGGACGTTCTAGACGTCTGTGACCTCTCCGGGGTACCTCATCCGGAGGAGACAGTATCATATGGATGAATCTATACAGTGCAGTACCAAATACATTTTATTGATATCCACATGCAAAGCATATATTTACATAGATAAAATCCGAACCAATCATTAAGTTTCATCAGACGGGTCTCAAGCCCAAATACCGTGAAACGTGCCATAACCATAATTCCCATATCATCAAAACCATTATTTGTTTTTAGCATGTGAATATGTATAATAAACCAGAAAACATTTATGCACGCAAGGGTTTAAGAAAACGGCCCACTCACAGTACTGTCCTGCTGAAAACCGAGCGTATACCCTCGATCTGGTACAAATGTACAATCCCTGTCAAGTCCAAAGTATTCGTAAAGGTCAATTTAAACCCCTAATCATTCAACCAAGAGATCCTAGGCTGAAACCGGCCGGGAAAAGCTGTCCGAACGCGCTTCCCAAGGCAATAAACCTCATTTTGACCAACTTAATGATCTCCGATCAACCCGAAACCACCGCCATTGGATCCGGATCGTCGAAACCTAAAGAATGGTGGTGGTCCCACCAAAAATACTGTTCACACGCGCCAGTCAACGCGTCGGTCAACGCAGGAACAGTCCCTGCTGACGTCAGCATGACGTCATGCTGACGTCATCTGACAACTGTCAGGTCTGACATGTCAGACTCTGACAGTGCCACGTGTCAACACCCGATTAGTCAACCTCACTGATCTGTCAGGCCATGTGTTAGATCTGACATGTGCCACGTGTCAGCACGGCACTGGTCCACGTCACTGACATGTCAGTGACACGTGGCAGTCCCTGATTGGGCCACGTCACTGACATGTCAGTGCTGACTGTGCACTGACATGTGACACGTGTCGGCTCACGGTTGGTCCACGTCACCTGACAGTCTGACAGGGTGCCACGTCATCACCTTTGTCCTCAGACGGGTTGACCCGTATCTCTGCAACTCGGGTCGATCAGACCCGCGATCATGACCCGGTCACCATTTCATCATTTCTCAATCATTTTTGTTCAGGTTTGTTCCTAACTACTCGTATTAATCCCAGAAACAGTTCTAGCTAATTAAAATCAATAAACAAGGGCTGAATCGAAGACTTACCTCGATGAACAGACCCGGGTTCCCGTCGCTGTTTAACCACCGTTCAGGTCACCTCAGACCACGAAATCACGTCCTAAAGTTTTCTACCAGTCCATAGAATCGAATAGGATCAATAGAACACGACAAAACACGTTGGAAAACAGGCTTCCATTTTCTGAGTTTTTAAGCAGTTTCGGGTTAGGAACCACCTACCTTGCCGCCGCCTGCTGCCGTTCACCGCCGTCTCTCTGCCTCACCAGTGAGTCCCCCACACGCAGACACAGAGAATGGGTGATGAGCTGGGGTGTTTGTTCAAAATGGACAGAATGTGCATTTCGGGTAGGAAATATAAAGAATGGAGGGAAAGGAAACGGACGGTCCAGATTTGATCTCAAGGATGAGATCAATGGTTCAGATTAGATCTGGGTACTTCAAATCAATGGCTGAGATCAAAAGTGGATTTTAATGCTATTTAATCCCATAGTGGATCTGATCCAATCTAGCCAATGGGTGAGTGACACTTGTCACTCATCCAGGTGTCTTCCAATCAGATTTCCAGAATAAAATATTCGACACGAAAACCGAGACACGAACCTCCCGATTTCACGTTCCTGACCATAACTTCCTCGTACGAAGTCCGATTTCGGCGTGCCGCCTGTCTACGAACTCAGGACATCGAGACCTACCTAACGATCCTTGAGTCATGTGAAAATTAATTGTCAAATGAAAAGTCAACGTTTTTGCCCCAACCGTCAAAATTACGGTAATGCCCCTGAACTTCCGATAGTCATAACTTTTTCCCTGATCGTCCGAATTGGACGTGCCACCTGTCTATGAACTCGTGACGTCCCAAACTACGTCACGGTCATAGGTCAAAGTCCATTTAATTCACCAATCAAAAGTCAATAATTTGGCCATACCAATCACAAGGGTAAAAGCGTCAATTCACACATTAAATTACAATACTAAAATCCTCGAATTTCCGGGGTGTTACACTTTAACCGATGACTGTGACGTAGTTCGGGACGTCACGAGTTCATAGACAGGTGGCACGTCCGATTTTGACATTCGAGAGAAAAGTTATGAGGTTCGGGAGTTTGGGGGTATTTTGGTAATATTGGTTAAAAAGGGGAAATGTGTTGAATTTTCATACGACGTGGCTTTTTCACGTATTACGAGGACTGTTAAGTAGGTCTCGATCCCTGAGTACAACGACAGGCGGCACGTTGTCATTGGACTTCGGACGGTTCAACTATGGTTCTAAACGTGTGAGGGGCATTTTGGTAATATAGCCTTAAGTGTATTTTGGTCAATTGGATGCATTGGGATTGGTGCCCAGTAATCAGGGGACACTTGGCTGCTCTTGGGAATTTTTCCCACAGAAAACTAGACACCTGGCCCAATCTGGAGTTTTGTAGAACCCTCTCACCACCTCACCATTTCTCAGGTTTTAAACATTGGTTGCCCGGTTATGGGAAAACAGAGAAACAGAGGAGACCGTGAGAACCCTTCCACTTAATTCATTCGATCTTCATCAATTGGTCATAGGGTGTGAATGAGAGTGAGAAAAAAGAGTGAGCTGATGAAGATGGTGGTCACGGCGGTGCCTACGATGGCGCCTTGAGAAAGAAAACCCGAGAAGTTCTAAGGCCTTTGAAATGGCAAACCTTGTTTCTTGACGGTTTGATCGATTCAGTTAAGGGGATGGTGTTCTGGAGGTCCATACAAGTTGGTTGGAACCAATTTCGAGCCCTAACATGGACGCTAAGAGAAAACCCCGTGAAAATCTTCTTTAACTTCAAAAATGGTAGATTGTGTTTCAAAGGTTAATAGGTGATTTGGTTAACTGGAATAAGGTTTGGAGGTCAAAAGGGAACGAGTGGACTTGGAAGCACGGCTTGGGGTGGCTGGAATTTCGAGGATATAGAGGAGGAATTTCTTGTTTTCTTCTTCGATTCGGGCAGGTAAGAAACATGCCCTACTTTCACGTGTTCATTAGCTAAATCGATTATATGTAATTGGACGAACCTAATGGAATCAAAAGGACTAAAATCGAACTAGAAAATGATGGAAAACCGTGAGCGCCGATCCAGTTGAATCGACCGGTCTGAACCGGTCTGGACCGAGTCTTTCTCAAGGTAGGAGACGATGAACAATGCCACGCGTGAGGCCCACGTGCAGCCTCTTTGGGGATGGTTCCAACATAACTTTTAAATTAATCGATGTAACGAACATTTTGGCACTAGTTTCGAGTCGATCGAACATCGTCTCGATATGTTTCGGGATGTCCGAAGGTTTTAGGGCTCTGTTAAAAATAGTTAAAAATTCGAGAAAATTACGGGGACATAGTAGAAGCTTAATGAAGTAGTTAGTAACCTTATTATGGGATTTGGACAGGTTCGGGAAAGCCGGTGATAGGGGATTGGCCGGGAAAGCGTAATTGCGCGCGTATTGAGGCAGCGGCGTAAATGGTCTGTGAGTGGACTTTGCTTTCTAACTTATGATGCATGCATAAATGTTTTATATGTTTTCTATACGTGATTTCTGTGTTTATGATATGATCTTGATTATTTACGATTTTGCACGTATTTCGAGATATTTACGAAATTGCACGTTTTACGAGATATGGTTTTCTTCTATGGTTTGATGATAGTTTTGATGATTTGATTTTGGGATTTGAAATATGATTTGATTTTAATGAATTATAATGGATTTTGAAAAAGTGATTTCAAGCTTGAGGCCCCGTTCATAAAAGGGATTTCGATAAACATGATTCGGGTGTTGGAATTGGATTTCGGAAAAATATTTCGATTTTGTTGATTTCTGGATTTGGGTTCGAAATGATTGTTCCGGATGCTAGCTTACGGAATGATGATTTCCGATTCGGATTTGGAAATGGATTATGGATATGATTTGGATTCGGAATGATGATTTCGGATTCGGCTTAGGATTCAGAATGGTGATTTCGGATTCGGATTTGGACATGGATTTGGAAATGGTTTTAAAATGGTTTTGGATTGGATTTGCTGGATCTGGTTATTCGGTTTAAAGACCCGGATATGATTATGACGGGGGCGCGCCCGGATCGGGTTTAAAGACCCGGATTGAGTTTAAAGACTCGGGAGTTTAAAGACTCTGATATTGTGATTTCCCCCGAGCCCTATTGAGTTCAAAGACTCGGGTTTTTAAAGACTCAGATTATATTGAGGCCTGGATTGAGTTTAAAGACTTGGATTACTATTGAGTTTAAAGACTCGGATAGATCCAGCACGTTCAATGGATTTTAATGGTTTTCAACTGTGTTTTGGATTTCGATGATAATGATGGTTTTCAATAATGGTTTTCCGATGTTTTGGGCTATGACCCGGAAGATATAGATTTTGATGGTTTGGACTGAGACCCGGAATTTAAGAAAACGAAATGATTCTGGCTTTTGATTTCAAAAATGGTTACGTTAGCTTGAAAACGAAACGGTTTTATGGAATGAGTTTTATATGCATGCATTGGTTTTTAAATGGAGGGTATAAATGTCTTTCTGATAAAATGTTTTCTGAACTTACTATTTATTTTTGTCCACTCATAGTCTTTTTATGTTTTCGATACCCTCTAGGTTTGATGCAGTGCGGGGTGTAGTTAGAGAGATGGAGACATCACACACGCGGTCCACAGTAGATTATGCGGCGCTCTAGGAAGTCTGGAACTTTTTAGACGGCTCACTTGGAAATCCCTTGTCTGACTTACGTGTTACCTGAAGGTTGGACGTCGGTTAGTCTTCATGTTGCATGTCAGTTAGACAGGAGCATGGCTTAGCCCTTAATCCCGGGGGATTGGGGGTCGGTCTTGTCACTTTGGCTGTATTAGAGCTCGGCTGATGCCGATATGGTTGATTGGTGGACTTACAGTGGTATGTCATTGGGAAGTGCTCGAGGAATGTATTGTGACGTTTTGGTGGTTTGCACTGTGATGTGTGTTGGTTGTGATTAGTGTACTTGTGATATGTGTGTGTTGGTTGTATTAGTAATCGAAACCATTCTGATGCGATTGGATGTGCATCAGGATATGGTAAAAGTGTTGGTGATCGGCTTGGTGCGGAGGTTTGTTGTTGGTTGTCTTGATGAATCATAGTAAGTCTGAGATGATTGATTGACTGAGCATGTGGACTGGATCAGGCTGATCCCGAGTGATCTGATTGGTTACGGCAGGATTCAGTGTTGATATGAGCTGGATGCTCAGAGCCATGAGTGGCTGGTAGGACCCTGATGTGGAGATGTGTGATCACGATTTGATAGGTATGTGATAGGGTCCAGTTGCAGACAGGTAGTGTGGGACGTGGATGGTGTTCCCACAGGTTGAAGGTGTTGGTGGTTAGTGGAACCACCGGTGAGATGATTTGTTGCGTAGTTGTTGTGAACGGGATGTTGTGACTCTGGTGAGGTCGGCGCTGATCGATGGCAAAAGCAGTACGGAACGTTGAATGGATGTTGATGAATAGGAGTACCGAGGTCGGTAGATTCCGTCTTGTGAACTGGTTTGCAAGGTGAGATTCGTACCCGTCGACGGCAGATTCGTGCCCGTCGACAACAAACTCGCACGATGTACTGGGGTGTTGGTACAAGGTATGCTTGACTCGAGAAGGAACCGAGATGGTTGTAACTGGTAGTAGTGGTGTTGTGACGTACTTAGTAGTAGTTGAGACGTGAGTGTCAGCGGGTACGAGAGGTACCACGAGTACGAGTTGGAAATGCGTTGACCTCAGTGCGACTGAGATGTTTGCCAGATGAACTAAAAGTTGGTTGAGTTGATTCGCTTGAAAGAGATGTGGTGACAGTTTGGAAACTGTCAGGATAAGCTGGATTGGCAAGTGATGTACACCGGGTAGGAGACCCAAGTGCGAGATAAGTTGGATTCCCCTAATTAAATGTGGACATACGAGATTCGGAATTTCAGGGACGAAATTCTTTTAAGGGGGGAGATTGTAATGACCCGTCCCAAAAATCGGGATTAGATCAGTGGTTAATGACGAATTAGTGAAGTTAATCGGGGACTAGTTGAGTGATTTCGATCGGACGATGCAAAATGATGGTTTTGCCCCTAGAATAGGCAAAATGGTGGAATTTTAGGCCGAGCTGTCAAATAGACTTTGACCGGTGACTGTGACGCAGTTTGGGACGTCACGAGTTCAAAGATAGGTGGCACGTCCAACTCCGACATTCGAGGAAGAAGTTATGATGTTCGGAAGTTCGAGGGTATTTTGGTAATTTAGTTAAAAGGGGGAAAATTGTTGACTTTTTGTTTGACAGGTTTTTGTCACACATTTCTAGGACCGTTAGGTAGGACTCGATCCCCTGAGTACAACAACAGGTGACACGCTGTCAACGGATTTCAGAGGGCTCGGAAATTGGTCTAAATACCTTAGGGGCAAAATGGTAATTTTACAGGGGCAGGGTAATTTGGTCTTTCGTTGTGCCCCGTTAAAAATTGGACAAGTGGCTGCCTTGGGATGGTTACCTCATCAGATGGGGACACTTGTCCCACCTCTAGAGGCTTGTGGAACCCTCTCAAGCCGTCTTACAGGTGTTTTAAAAAAAGGTGAAACTGTGTTTGAAAGGGTTGGAGAGAAAAATAGAAAAATAGAGTGGTCGTGTGTGTGAGTGAACCATGAAGAAAACAATTCAATCCTCCTTATCTCTGTGAGTGATGTGTGAAGGAAATGAGGGACTAGATACTGAGGTGGTGCTGCCACGACGGCTGCCGTGGACGGTGGCTAGGAACCTTGGAAAACAGAGGCTATCGTGAGGAAAACAGAGGCTATCGTGAGGAAAACAGAGGATATCGTGAGGTTGTGACACTCAATTCACCTACAGGCCTCATCATCTGTCAATGGGTTATGATAGGAAGAGGGATATGAGGTGGAGTGAGTGTTGGTGAAGGCCACGGTAGAAGACGAGGACGAAGGTAGGGTCATTAACCGCGCATTTTTTGTTTTTAAATTGAATTTGGAAATTCGTGTTTTGGTGTTTGACGATCAAAATAGGTATTTGAATGAGGTCCCTGGAGGTTTTAGGAGGATCTTGAGCCAGAAACCACGGCTATAAGTGGCCAGAGTCGTGAAAACAGTAAGGAGAAAAAATAGAAATTCGATCGTCGATCAGGGAGGTATATTTCTGACTTTAATTTCATGTTTTGAACATGTGAACCAAATAGAAATGAAAGAACGAAATTAGTGGAAGAAACATGACTGAAATCGGACTGCAATTGGACCCTGAACTATAATCGCCAGTTCGGCTGGATCGGCCTGAATCGAACCGGTCTAGACCCGGTTCGGCGAGAGGACATGGATGAACAGTAGCCGCGCGTGAGGCCCACGCGCAGCCCCTTTGGGTGGCGCATGTGGGTGCATGGCACACCTTGAGGAAGGTTCCAACATGACTTTTAAAGTATTCGATGTAACGAACATTTTAGGATTGGTTTCGAGTCGATCAGACATCGTCTCTTTATGTTTCCGGATGTCCGAAGGTTTTAGGGCTCGTTTAAAAATAGTTAAAAATTTGGGAAAATTATGGAGCTTTAGTAGAAGCATTATGAAGTAGTTAGTGACCTTGTTATGGGATTTGGACAGGTTCGGGAAAGCCGGTGATAATGGATTAGCCAGAAAAGAGTAATTGCACGCGTATCGAGGTAGCGGCGCGCATGGTCTGTAAGCGGACTTTTCTTTCTAAATTATGATGCATGCATAAATGTTTTTATATGTTTTCTATACGTGATTTCTATGTTTATGATTATGATCTTGATGATTTACGATTTTACACGTATTTCGAGATAATTACGTATTTGCACATTTTACGAGCTTACAATTTATGTTGTGATTTTGGGTTGAGTTCCCGTACTTTGATGTTGATTTATGATTTTGAGCTGAGTTCCCGTACTTGGATGAGGATTTATGATTATGGGCTGAGGCCCTGGAATTGAGTTACGGATTTGAGAAAAGAATTTGATTTCCGGTTTTCATGGATGGTTTTCTTATCTAGGATATGAAATAGTTTTATGAAAAGGTTTTCATATGCATGCATTGTTTTTTGTGTGGAGGGTATAATTGTCTTTTGTTATAAATGTTGTCTGAACTTATTATTGATTTTTGTCCACTCACAGTCTTTTATGTTTTTGATACCCTCCAGGTTTGATGCGGTGAGGGCTGTTGTTAGAGAGACGGAGACATCACACACACAATCCACAGTAAGTTCTACGCACTCTGGGACATCGGAAGGTGGATTTGGTACTTTGGCCTAGTATCCCTTGTCCAGCTTACGTGTTACATGGAGGTTGGACGTCGGTTTAGCCTTCGTGTCACACGTAAGTTAGATGGGTGCATGACTTATCACTTAATCCTGGAGGATTGAGGGTCGGTCGTGTCATTGAAATCACAAGCATATATAAAACTCGGCCTAAACCAAAAGTATCACATAAAACAAAAATCTCGAAATACATGCAATATAACATTTTCCACAAAAATGCTCAATATCAAACACAAATCATATTCAAATCATATGCAATCAGTGCATCTCAAACCATGTTTGTAAAACATATAAAACATTTATGCATGCATCATTTTATAAAGCAAATGTTCACTCAATCCATGATGACATCACATGCTGACGTCATCAGTGACACTCTACGTGTCCTGCCACGTGTCACTGACACCTCTGACACACTGCCACGTGGTACCACCTCACTAGTCCATGTGGTCTGACAAGTCAGACGTGGATTGCCACATCAGTTAACATATCACCTAACAGCTCGTGTCACATAGCCAAGTGGCACCACCTCACTATTCCGTGTGGTCTGACATGTATGATGTGGCACTACCACGTCAGCTGCTGACTCGACTAACACTTGCTGACAACTAGCCACGTGGCACCAACTAGCCATGCCCACGTGGCCTAACATGATAATCGTCGTCAACCTCAGATGGGTCGACCCATTTGATTGTAACGGGTCATTCGACCCGCGACGTTGACCCGGCCATAACTCAGCCATCTTACACCAAAAACCACCATTTTTCGACCTACACAGTCGTCTTTAACCCAGAAATGACCCTACGACCTCGAAACCAATAAAAAAAGGCCTGAGATTACGTGGTTGAATTCAATCTTTCACGACCAAGCTTTGAAAATCCTTCTAGGGCGGTCCAGTAGTCCTCAACCTCTCGTTTTGTCCCTAGAAGCTCGCATGAGCCAAACAAATACAACCATGGCATCAAAACGTGACCCAAACGTATAAAAACCAAAACTAAAATTTCAAACTTGTGGGTTTACCTATTTTTACGGGTCTCCGGCCACCACCACCTCGGCTCTGTCGTCCAGCGACTCTAACGGCCACCACCACTCTCTCAGCCACTCTCAAGCATAACAAACGAAGGTGGGAGATGAAATGGGAAAGGGTTTCGGGTATAATGAACAAAAGAGAAGGGATGATGGTGTATGAATGTGAAGGAAAAGATCAATAGATGAGTCACACTTGTAACGACCCATCTCGAGTTTACAAGATTAATTAAATACTAATTGAGGATTATCAGGGCTAATCGGGGATTAGTCGAGGAATTTTGGACGAACAATGTAAAATGACGATTTTTCCCTTGGGGAATAGGCAAAAAGATAACTTTTCACCCGGGAGTTCAATGCACAAAGACCGAGGATCATTGCATAGATCGGGATGTTATGAGTCTATATAAAGTAGGAACGTGGAAATTGGACGTTGTATGAGGAAGTTACGGGTCACAGACGTTTTTGGGTACTACTGCATGAATTACGAGAAATTTGGACTTTTGTCTCATGTGGGCCCAATATATTTTATCCAGGCCCAATGGATGAGTGAAAAATGTCACTCATCCATTGATCATTGCTTTTCATACCATCATCCTTCATTCATCTTCTTCGTTCATCCAAACCCGAAACCCAAACCCTTTACCCTTTCAGTTGAGACCAGAGAGACTGAGAGTGATGGTGAGGCTGAGGGGTGAGAGAGAGACCGGGAGACGACGTGGGAGGAGGCAGGATCGCCGTGAACAGCTAAGAAAACCGTGAAACAAGTAAACCCGTAACCCGTGAATTTCTAGGAAATTGGATTTTGATTTTTGAACGTTTGGGGTTGTATTTAAGGCTTGGGTTATGTTCTTGGAGTCTATACTAGTTGATGGGGATCGGAATCAAAGGCTGGGGATGACGGAGTAGCTCATTCAGAGAGCTAGAAATTGGCCATCACTGTTCATCGTTCAAACAACATGATTTGATGGTCGGATGGCAGAAAACTGGCCAGGTCAAGGTCGCGGGTCTGCGCGACTTGGTTCAGTCATTCAGGCTATCCCGGACAGAGGAAGAAGATAAGATGACGTTATCTGATGACATCATCATGTCAGACTGATAAGTGTCAGATGTTAGGCCAGGTGGCCCAATAGGAGGATGACACGTGTCATGTCAGTGCCCAGTCAGCACTGACATGTCAGAGACGTGGCCCAATCAGGTGATGCCACGTGTCATTGACATGTTAGTGATGTGGGCGAGTGGACCGTTGACACGTGGCCAATGTATTCCATATACCATCCTATGTATTTTTCTCTCCAGGTGTTAGGGACAGTAGAGTCAGAGCATTGCCTAAGAGGGTCCACTCTATGTGAAAGACCGTAGAAAGGTCCAGGATCAAGATTGCTAGAGGTTAAAAGCTCTGTCCCCCAAGGAAGTTCTGGGACCTAGGTGTACCTTGGGGAGACTCGACTTGTGACCGAGGGGCATGCGTAGCTTATGACAGTGACATCTGGGAAGTCAGGGATCTGGGATGCCAAGGATTGGTAAACTGTATTTCACTCGATTGGTGGTTTGGTATTAACGGATTTAGGCTGAGTTCCCACGTGATTGGTTTTGGGCTGAGTTCCCACGTGATTGGTTTTAGGCTGAGCTCCTACATACCTTATTTTCTGGTTTTGGGTAAGGCCCTAATAATTTGAGGAAGGAAATGGTTTTGCTTGAGAAGCATCTTTCACTGAGTTTGAATTTGTAAAACCTATGATTTGGTTTAAAGAAAATAATTATAATAACTGGTTTTCGAATGCATGCATGCTTTTTAGTGAAGGGTATAAATGTCTTTTTTGGTGAAATGTGTTTTAATTAAATTATTTATTTTCGTCCACTCACAGCTTTTCGTGGTTTTTAATACTCTTTAGGTTGATGACGGATGCCAGCTGTAGTAGGGACCGAGACATCACACTCCACCATGGATCCTGGCGTACTCTGGACGACCCCAAGTGGGTTAAGGTTTGGTTATCCCTTGTCTGGCACGTGGTGTCAGACGAGAGCATGGTATATCCCGCGTTAATCTCGGTGGGATTGTGATCAGTCGTGTCAAAGTGGTATCAAGGCACGGTTGGCTCTTGGAGTGACACGCAGGTGGTGGATGTGAAGTCTCTACGAGGAAACAGCCCGTCATCAACCTGATAGTTAGGGTAAGAATAAGAGAAAATTAGTGGAAACAAACCCCGGTTGAGTTACGTTTGGTGTCTTATACCGTGGGTGAGCAGTGGTAAACCCGATTAGGGTCGAGTTTTTAGTGTGCTAGTGGCTGGGAGACGTAGTGTGACAAATTTTCTGAGTTGTGACCGAGGATTGATCTGAAAATAGGGTCTTCTAGTTATTACTGGTGGGACAAGTTGCAAGAGAGTGGTACTTGTCGATCGGATGCTGGCGTGGACCAATCGGTAGTTTTGATACCTTGAGTAGAGTGGCTGTCACGCTAAAGGTGGTTTAGACGTTGAGTTACGTCCTTGAGGACAGGGTTCAGGCAGTACAGAGTGGTTAGTACCGGCGATGAGTTGTCACCTAAGGACGGAGTCCTAATAGCGAAGTGTTTTCTTGGTTTAGTTTGCACGAGGTGGTGGCAGACATAGCTATCGCGGGTGGTTGTGGTTGAGACTGTTGAGAGTTGGACGATGTTCGAGGAACGTTTTTCTTACGTGGTTTTTCCCGAAGTTGGTGAGTAACTCGAGAAGCGGAGTTCCTCCGACATAAGCAAAGGGTGTGACTCAGTCATGGTGTGCTCCTGTTTGGTGCTGACCAGACGATGAGAATTCATCAGTTTATGTCGAGCTTGGGAGTGTGAACCGAGTGACAGTTGTGGTATCTCAGGTAGAGATGAGTTGGATGAAAATTCCAACAGTGACTATTTAGTGCTAGACGACGCTGAAGCGTCAGGGGGCTTCGTGGATTTTATGAGCTAACGATAATTCTCCAAGCCTTCAGTGGCAAACACGTGAGTTACCATGGTCTTTGAATGGGACAGTGAGGATCCCGAGTGGTGAGTTGGAGTTTTCTTGATTACCAAGGGTACATGATACCTGGTTTGGTGACCGGTTCCCTAGTGTTTGTGAGATGGTTTGCACGAGTGTGGTGCTTATGAGTTGAACCTATAAGTGTCGGAACGGGAGAATCAGGTAGTTCCATCACTACCTTTTGGATGTACATAAACGATATAACACAGATAGGCAAGGTTTGACTATGAGTTGGATTTATATTCCCTGACACACAGGATGTGTCAGAGTATTTCCAGTGATCTCAGGGAGCTTGGAGATAGTTGGGTGTGTTGATGCCTCGTTGGCTTAGGAGTGTCGTGGTTGCTGTTTGGCTAGGTACGTAACCCAGTTTGCAACCGATTTTTGGAAGGTACCGACAGAGTCGAGAGTGTGGGAGTCTAGTGGTAAGACTCAGTGGAATTGGAAGATCAGTTGACTTGGAATGTCACTAATAGGTTTTCATTCTAGTGAACTTCTCATCACCTTAGGAGGTGTAAGTTTTTCAGGTTTGAGCTGAAGTAAGGAGTGACTTGGTAGTGGAAGGACCACTACAGTAGTTATCAACATATATTATTGGCCGGTACTTGGTGTCACCTGTGTTATTGCTGAGCAAGTATCAGTTGGTAGGCCCGTGTAGGTTATGGGTTAGTGGCCGAGGGAGTTAGTGTGGATCCTAGGTGGATCAGGTAGTTTTGAGATGATCAAGGTGATCGAGGTTTAGTGGGTGAGTTTTTGGTCGAGTTGGTTGGATCTCGAGTGGTCTGGGGACAGAGAGAGAGTTTGGAAGTAGCAGTGGCCATTCAGGATGATTTTTTATGTCAGCGTCTTTGCTTACCCTACTTAAAGGAAATTATCATGGGCTAAGTGAAGGAAACTCTCAGTTTAGGGAGTAAGTGGTGACAAGTGCTATAGCTTCTGAGTTAGGATCGCATGAATGTTATTGTATGAGAATACAAGAGAGAGGCTGGATATGGGCATGAGTACTGATATTGGATTCACTCAGACAGGATGACAGTTAGTGATTGCCGAGTGGAGGCTATCTCTGTGATTGCAGTTTGTTGATGGGACTGACTTCCCTATGAAGTTAATCTGGTGTGAGGTTTTAGTTAAGGGAGCAGAATGTTGGCTAATGCTTTAGGTTGATTATTCCAGGTGTTAGTGGTAGTTACCAACCCCATGGTAAAAATGAGTGGATTGAAAAATGAGACGATACGTCAAGTATTAATCAGGAAAAGATGAATAGTCGATGCTTAGGGTAATAAGTTGGCAGGTTCGGAATAGTACGTCTTGGTGGACGTGAGTGGGATTAGAGATTTTTCAAGCATTGTGAACCCTCACAAGATCAAACAGACAGACTTTAAAATTGGACCGGGAATGGTTACCATGCCAACCATGTAGTGGATGTGTTGGTAATCGGATTTTCTCTGATGTGGTTGGTTTGTTGAGAATGTGGATTGGACATGGAATACTGTGCACTATACCAGTGTGATTTTGAAGGGTTCGGTGTTTATATGAGCTTGGAGCTGAGAGCCGTGGTTGGCCAGAGGAACCCTAGAGTTTGAGTGATGTTATCCCTGCTCGAGCAAGTATTCGAAGGGGTCGAGATACACTCAGGTAGAGTGAGTTAGTGGTTAGTGTAACCACATGACGAGTGAGGTGACAGTTGAGACCATTCTCGAGTCGGGATCACATCGTTGGACGCTGAGTGAGACAAGGCTTGGTATGAGGTACCTTAGTGGGACTCGGGAGTTAGTCCAGGTTTTGAAGGTGACCCGAGCAGTGACAGTGGAGCCGTGAGTACCGACTGAGTACGTTAGTGTGTCACGAGTGTGGCTTACAGTTAAGAGACCGTCTAGTGAGGTGGAGGATTTGAGACTTGAAATCTCTCAGTAAGAACAAGACGTCAACTTGAGTAATGATTGAGAAGAATCGTCATGCTGAAAAGATGAAGGACATCAGCTTGATTTGACGGATTTGTCATCTTGGTATCTGTGTAGGTAACAGGTGGGATCGACTAGTGTCGGTGTCTCGAGTGAGACTAGCGAGCAGATGTTTGTAATGTGAGGTTTGAGACTTACGAGTTGACGTGCGGGTCGAGGAGCGTTGCGTAGATCGGGACGTTACAAGTCCATAGATAAGCAGCACGTCGAAATCGGACGTTTTGCGTACTATTGCATGAATTACAAGAAATTTGGACTTTTGTCTCATGTGGGCCCCAGATATTTTATCCAGGCCCAATGAACGAGTGACAAGTGTCGCTCATCCATTGATCATTACTTTTCATACATGCATACCATCATCCTTTATTCATCTTCTTCGTTCATCCAAACCTGAAACACAAACCCTTTACCCTTTCGACTGAAACCAAAGAGACTGAGAGTGTTGGTGAGGCTAAGGGGTGAGAGAAAGACGGGGAGGTGGCAGGACCGCCGTGAACGGCTGAGGAAACCGTGAAACAGGTAAACCCGTAACCCGTGAATTTCTTGGAAATTGGATTTTGATTTTTGAACTTTTGGGGTTGTATCAAAGGCTTGGGTTGTGTTCTTGGGTTTTGTACAAGTTGATGGGGATCAGAATCAAAGGCTGAGGAAGACGAAACAGCTCAAGTAGGGAGCCGGAAATTAGCCATCACTGTTCATCGTTCGAAAGGTAATCTCTAGCCTCTTTTCTTCCTACTTTAAGGTCATAGGGAGGTTTCTGGGATTGAGACGAAGAGAATGAGAGAAAAGCGGAAGGATTTGGTGGTCGGATGGTGGAGAACCAGCTAAGTCAGAGTCGCGGGTCTACCCGACCCAGTTCAATCATTCGGGCTAACCCGGATAGAAGAAAAAGACGAGATGATGTCATCTGATGACATCATCATGTCAGATTGACAAGTGTCAGATGTTAGGCCAGATGGCCCAATAGGAGGATAACAAGTGTCATGTTAGTGCCCAATCAGCCCTAACATGTCAGTGACGTGGCCCAATCAGGTGCTGCCACATGTCATTGACATGTCAGTGACGTGGACCAGTGGATAGCTGACACATGGCACTGTCAAGACCTGTCGGTTGACGTCAGCGTGAACTTTTACTGATGTCAGTGTTGACTTACGTGTGGGGGCACGTAGGCACGAATTTTGATGTGAAACTAGTGTCATTTGAAACGTTTGGACGATTCGGATCCAATGGTGGTGCTTTCAAGTTGATCGGAGATCGTTAGCGTGGACTAGTTGACGTCAGACGTTCTAGAGATGGTGAATTAGCCCGAAGAGGCTTATGGCATGCGTATCGAGGCGCAGCAAGGACGGTCTGTGAGTGGACATTGTTTTCTAAATATGATGCATGCATAACTATTTTATATCTTTTAAATACATGATTTGAGATGCCTTGAGTGCATAGAGTTGGGGTATTTGGTATTTACGTATTTGCACATATTTCGAGGTTAATGGTTTTAATAATGAATTAATGGAATGATTTCGGATTTGAAAATATGGAATCGAGCTTGAGATCCATTTAACATATGAACTATCGGACTTGAAGTCCATTTGATTTAATGAGATATCAGGTTTGATGCCCAGTTGATTTTAAGGTATCGGGCTTAAAGCCCAGTTGGTTATGATATCGGGCTTGTGCCCCAGTTGTGGTTTACGTATATGATATGTGGAAATGGTTTATGAAAGTTATATTTCGGGCATGAGATTCAGTTGTGGATTTACGATGGTTTTATGGAAAAATAATGGATGAAACTATATTCCGAGCATGGACCCCTTTGAGAGGTTTTGAAATGATTTGTGAAATGTTTTCCATATACCATCTTATGTATTTTTCTCTCTAGGTGTCAGGGGCACTGGAGTCAGAGCATTGCCTGAGAAGGGCCGCTCTACGTGAAAGACCGTAGAGAGGTCCACGATCAGGATTTCTAGAGGTTAAAACCTCCGCTCCCCAAGGAAGGTTAGGGACCTAGGTGGACCTTGGGGAGACTCGGCTTGAGACCGAGGGGCACACGTAGCATATGACAGTGACATCTGGGATGTCAAGCATCTGAAATGCCAAGGATTGGTAAATTGTATTTCACTGGATTGGTGGTTTGGTATTAATGGATTTGGACTGTGACCCATATACTTGGTTTTGGGCTGAGTTCCCACGTGATTAGTTTTGGGCTGAGTTCCCACATACCTTGATTTTCTGGTTTTGGGCTAAGGCTCTAATGATTTGAGGAAGGAAATGGCTTTTCTTGAGAAGCATTTTTCACTGAGTTTGAATTTGGAAAACCTATGATTTGGTTTAAAGAAAATGATTATAATAACTGGTTTTCGAATGCATGCATGCATGCATGCTTTTTAGTGAAGAGTACAAATGTCTTTTTGGTGGAATGTATTTTAATTAAATTATTTATTTTCGTCCACTCACAGCTTTTCGTGGTTTTTAATACCTTTTAGGTTGATCACGGATGCGAGCTGTAGCAGGGACCGATACATCACACTTCACCACGAATCCTGGCATACTCTGGACGACCCCAAGTGGGTTAAGGTTTGGTTATCCCTTGTCTAGAACGTGGTGTCAGACGGGAGCATGATACATCCCGCGTTAATTCCAGAGGGATTGGGATGGGTCGTGTCAACACTTGTCACTCATCTATTGGTCCAGAACTGATATTTTAGGCCCACTAAAACCAAAACAAAAGTCAACCATCTCGATATTCGTGCAACCGTACTAGTTTGAAAAATCTTCCTTGACCCGTAACTTTCACGTACGATCGATCTTCGTAATGAACATCGGTCCACGTAATGATAACTTGGTAATCGTAATTTCACCTCAATCATCTCGGTAATCCTCGCTTAATTCTCGATTAATCCTTAATTAAAACTCGTTAATTATGAAATTCGGGACAGGTTGTTACAATTTTGATTAGAGGGATAATTTGGTAATTGTGATATTGTGACTTGTGAATCATGTGTTGAAAGGGAAACTAGAGAGGAGGGAAGAAGAGGAAAAGAGAGAGAGGGAGAGAGAGAGAGAGAGAGAGAGAGAGAGAGAGAGAGAGAGAGAGAGAGAGAGAGAGAGAGAGAGAGAGAGAGAGGCAGAAACTGGGGAAAATGATGGGAGATGAGGTGGAAATCCACCTTAACTTGTGGGGAGCTCTTCGGTGGTTATAGATCACCACTTGGTTTAAGGCATTCTAACTCAAAGTTGGTGATATCAGTGTGATAAATGAGTTGGTATGGCCATTTAGGAGCCAAAGAGACAAGTTTGGGACGTGGAAACATCATGGGGCAAGGCTGGGAACTATGGCCGAGATATGCAAGGTTAGTCTCCAAATTTTCTAGAGTATTTTTCATAGTTTTAAGACCACATAGATATTCTTTAGTTAGAAACGAGTTGAATTGATTAATTAAGTGAAGGAAATAAATGTAAAACAAATGAGATACAACCATGCCAGGTTGTGCAGGTCGGATGACCCGAATCAGGACCCACGAAAGGTTGAAGACAACTTCTTCGCAGGCTCGTGAGGCCCACGCGTAGAGGCTGTCCTCAGCCTCTAACGGCGCATGTGAGTCAGAATTAGTGAAAACAAACTCAGTTTGGATTCAGAGGTTTGGGAATTAGTTAAGATACTCAAACCCATTGTTCATATTCTTCTTCTTTTTTTTTTTTTTTAAATTTTTTACTACAAAATTATGAAAACGTCTAGTCTCTTATTGCCACTTAAGCCTCTAAACGGTCTTAGTAACATAGTATAACTTTTGGTGCAATGGACTTCACATAATGGGAGTTCGAGAGAGTACATTCTTACGATTTGGCATTAGTGGAGTAAATTGAGGCTCGATATATGGTTCATGGATCATTTTGATTATTTTGAGTAATAAGCTTAAATTAAATTTGAGTTCCACTTTGTCCGAATCTTCATTTACTCGAAACTTTAATGGAAAATCGAACAAAAGGGCAAAATTGTAACATTTTAAAAAGTATAAAGTAGTAAGATGCAAAATTTGAAAATATAAGTGTAATTATGTTATTAGATACAAGCTACAGAGTACTCTATTTTCTACTACATATGTTTTCAATCTCTTCCACTGTTCTTTCCCCACCATTCTTCTTCTCTTATTCTCTTATATCTCAAGCATAAAAAATGAAAGTTAAAATTTAAAATTAGAATGGTTATCAACGACCCTCAATAATCAATTACTAATTCACTACATACTAATTGTACTTAAGCACGAGTAAGACAAAATAAATCATATTCATGCAAGTAAGGTAACGGGCAACGATGATGATCTTCCGGTGAGGTTTCGAAGAAACCAACCTCGTAATTTTTTCCTTTTTTGGAGAATATTTCCCAACTGAAAGATGTGTGGGCTGAATTTGTTTAACGAAATTGGCAGTCGATAGAAATACCAAGAAATTGCATGCGGCTAGTAAAAATGCAAAAGAACTTTCATTTGGAGTATGCGAGAAACTATTATGGAGGGAGTGCCTACAATATAACCGCTCAAAAAGACTACACATTCAGAAAATAACTCTTCATCGTTGCCTCTGCTTTCGGACCCCCACATGGTCACATCCCTCTTTCTCGATCACCATCGTTGCCTCTTTCACTGCCCAGCCACCGTCCCCACAGCCCTCTTTGCCGGTAAGGATCAATTGATTGACATTTTGATTGAGGAAGAGAATCGAATGAATGTTTTTTTCGTTCGCTGCCCCCTCGATCATACCATTCTTTCACGATCACCTGAATAATTATCAACACTAATGAGCTCATTCGACTGTGATTCATATTGAATTGGGATTATTTATCAATCACATACTTCCCACTTATTTGAGCTTTTAGACATACAAACAGATCGAAGGAGCAAAATGATTGTGGTTTTGGGTAAACTATTTCATTCCAAGTTATGAGTTGGGAGGTTTATAGTAATGAAATTACTATCCAACTAAAAACTCAACGGCGTCCAATATTCATAGCGTTGCCCATCATTTTCAGATGAATTACCTGGGGGAGGCAAAATTCCAAAGAAAAATTACCCAAAATATTATTAGAGGGTAGCAGTACATAAAGATTAGAAGCTAACCATTGTAAATGAACCAAACTCATGACAAAGGCAATTGCTTAATTATCAAAACAAAAGTATCAGCAAGTCTAATCCAAAATTTTAACCAAGGTAGCACCATCCAGCATTTCAAGATAACTAATTAGACAATAAATTATGAATGTTAACTCTTAAGACAAGCAAGGCAAACAAAAAGACAACATTCTAATGTCTTGAAACCTAGAAATCTTAAAACAACAAAGATTTCATCTTCATTATATGCTCACATCTCCCACATTTAGGCTTCTATTTTCTCAACATCTTCAATAAGAAGGGGCTTGGTTGGCTTTCCCAACAGGTCTGTGAACTCTTGGAATGGAGACTTGGTGTAGCGAGTCTCTTTCCAAAATTCAGGTGTCAAGAAACCATAAGTCTTCAGAAGGCAATCAAAAGTGGCCTGAACAGATTGTAAGAACACAAGTGATTAGATATGATGCATATAATTTGAAATAGATCCAACACTTCATTCAGTATGGCAAGGGAAACTTAATTTTAAATGGTTATCATCAACGAAATAGTTATGCAGGAATACAATAATTTCACACGGTAGGCAACGGTCATGGCCAATGCAAATCATTCAATCGGGATCACATACGTGAGAGTAACATCAATTTCATCCATAACCTTGACCTCCAGAGGGACAAAGTGCACCTTCATGTTGTTAACTTGCAACATGTCATCAACAAGACTATGTACCAACCTAACCATTCACGAAAACTCAATGCAGCTTACAACTAACATCTCCTTCAAACAGATTATTAACACAATAAGATGCTGCATATTGATGCCTCAACTGTACCTCATATCAGATTTCCATGTGGACAAAAAATGACAGAGTCAAAACACGTAGTTAAAATCAATCAAAGTAAGAGACTAATTGAATTCTTGAGCCTTCAATTGTGCCACAAAAGATAAAGCAGTCAACAATATTGTCATATTTTTATTGCCATGATCCTGTTTCAGATATACTCAAACTGTTGAGTACATATAAGCAATTTCCACTTTTAAGAACATGCAAATAAGATTTTAAAGACTACAGACAGCATGCTGAGATGAGTAAGATGAGTACGTAGATCAAGAGATTGCAATTTCAACTAAACACTCATTTCCACAACATCATCATATGCATAATTTCAATTTCATTCAATTCAACACAAGCATCATAACCGAATTCTACTAACTGAATTTTGTTAACCGAACTAAAAACAACACCCCATAAACAAACTAAGTACCATCGAATAAACAATTATCCTTAAACAAAATAAAACACAATTGAAAGAAAAAACATAAATGGAAATTTAGAAAGACAATAATATACCTTAACAAAATTTCCAAGGGTCCTGGTGGATCCGCGGGAGGATGTGAAGACATCATCAATCCCAGCAAACTGCAGAACCTTCTTGGGCACACGGGCAGCAACAATCCCAGCACCACGGGGAGCAGGCACCATCCTGACCGTTACGGACCCACACTTGCCGGTCACCTTGCACGGCACTGTATGGGGTTTCCCAATCTTGTTACCCCAGTATCCTCTTCTGACCGGAATCACAGACAATTTAGCCAATATAATGGCTCCACGAATTGCAGTCGCCACTTCCTTGCTGCATTTAACACCGAGTCCAACGTGTCCATTGCTGTCACCAACAACGACGAAAGCCTTGAACCGGGTTCGCTGCCCAGCCCTGGTCTGCTTTTGCACCGGCATGATCTTCATCACCTCGTCCTTCAGACTGCCAGGGGTTACCAGAGTGTCGATGATTTGGTGCTCCTTTATGGGGAGGGAGTGAAGGTAGATTTGCTCCAGGCTTCGGATCTTGCCTTCCTTGACGAGGCGGCCAAGCTTGGTGACTGGCACCCATTTGTCTTCCTCCTCTCTGAGGCCTGCTCGGCGTCTGCCTCCGCGGCCTCCGCGGTCTCCACCGCGGCCGAAACCTCGACCGAATCCACCACGGCCTCTCTCAGCTGGTCTCTCTGCCATGATTGAGGTGAGAGCTTGGGTATCGAAGCGGAGATGATAAAAGTATCGGCTGGCGCGAGGGTTAGGGTTAGTGAAAGTGAGTCTGCAAAATCTTCTCGTTTATATAGATGCTGGATCTCGAGGATTAGGCCACTAGGGTTTTGGCATATGGGGGTTTAATGGGCTTCGGGTTTGCTATCCATCAACTTACGGAGCCGGGACCAAGGAGCACGCTATAGGCCGTAAAAAAACGCAGTTGAGCAACGGAATACGGAGCCTGCACCGAAACCAAAACCCATCATTTGTCTCAGGCCCATTTACAGTTAACAACATTTACACTATCTTGGCAGGCCTTATTATTCAAAATAAGGTTGGAGACTATTTTTTAACCATTAGATTTTAAAAAATTTAATGAGTTAAATTAAAGCTGATATTTCTTTTTACTTATAACCTACAATTTACTTAAAACTAAAATTATAAATTTTAATAAATTTTCTTTAATATCTAAAAATTTAAAAATGAATTTTTAGAGAACCTTTTCACTCCACATCTCATTCTCATTTTCTTCTTGGTATTGGTTTCAACAATCGAAGCAAAATGCAGAGTTCTTGCTCCAATCGAAGCAAAATTATTGTGATGTGTGGATTCGGCCTCCGCTTATTACCTTTTAATTGGACTTTTTCCCCAACAATATCCAAATAGATTCATAGCGAAAGCGCTTATTTGAATGAATGTTACATGGGCAATGTTATTTGGACCCTCTAAATTGATCACATTTAGTGACCATATTGATGTGGTAATCAATGAATGGTCTAATATAAATATAGAATAATTTCATTTATTAAAATAATATCATTCATTGATTGACACATCAACATGGTCACTAAATGTGGTCAATTTAGAGGGTCCAAATAGCATTATTCATGTTACATTAGTCATGTGTAATTGAATACTAATTGCTATGTAGGTTAACTATTAAATAATATCAAATTGTGGTGTCTAAGGTATATTGGAGACGATGTTAAACAATCAAATTGTAAAGCCACATAAAAAGCTCTCTTTTCTCTTCTGCGATCGAAAGAACCCAAATATTCTCCTCAAACCGTAGTCGTCGGCTCCAGCTTTGGCTGGGATCGGTGGATGTGTCAGGGCCCACCCCTAATCCCCCGGGATTAAGGGCTATACCCCACTCCCGTCTGACTTACGCATGACACAAGGGCCAAACGGACGTCCAACCTTAGTGTGACACGTAAGTCGGACAAGGGAGTTCCAATCCGACCGTCCCAATAACTTCCGAACTTCCCAGAGTGCGCAGAGTCTACTGTGGATCGTACGTGTGATGTCTCCGACTCTCTCGATCGACAGCCCGCGCCTCAACAACCTGGAGGGTATCGAAAACACGAAAAGACTGTGAGTGGACAAAAATAAAGTATAAGTTCAAAACAGTGATCAGAAAACACAAAGACATTTATACCCTCCGCGCAAATACCAAAGCATGAATATCAAGTCAAGTCATGAAACCATTCATATCGAAAACCATCAATGACAACCATTATCGAAAACCCGAATCAAATCTGTTTTAAATCCAGGCCTCAGCCTCAAATTACAAATCAATCTCAAATCCGGGAACTCAGTCTCAAAACATGTCAAATCCACTTCATCCGGGCCACTGCCCAAAATATCAGAAAACCAGTGAAAAACCAGTGAAAATATCAGTCATACAAGTTACTGGATCTCAAGTGCGCCCGAGTCTTTAAACTCAAAACACAATGCGCAAATAGTCAGGCCTTCCCGAGATATCCGAATCTTTAAACTCAAAACACAATCACAGGCCTCAGGGGGTATCATATCCGAGTCTTTAAACTCAAAACATATACCGAGTCTTTACACTCAAAACATATCAATCCAGAGCTCTCCCCCCGTCAATCAATCCGAGTCTTTAAACTCAAAACCAGATCCAGTTGGTTTTTCTCTTTTTCCGGGTCTTTAAACCCAAAACCAATTTTCATTCAATCAGTGAAAACCACAGAAAATCCACAGTCGAATTCGCAAAGATGATTACGTAAGCCGGCATCCGGAACCATCGTCCCGAACCCAAATCCAGACTTCCTTCCCAACTATCAAAACCAAATCTGAAATCCAGTTTCAAACCAAAAGCTCATGAACAGGGCTCCAAGCCCGAAATCACTTTTCCGAAATCCTTATCAAATCGTTGACATCAAATCACATTTCAAATCCCGAAATCAAACCATTAAACCATCGTTAAATCACAAAAGAAATCGAAACCTCGTAAAACGTGAAAATCCATAAAATACCTCGAAAATCGTGCACAACCGTAAACCATCAAGATCATAAAGCAAATCATAGAATCACGTATGAAAACATAATAAAACATATATGCATGCATCAAGAGTTAGAAAGCAAAGTCCACTCACAGACCATTCCGACGTCGCCTCGATACGCGCGCACTTACTCTGTTCCCGGCCATTCCGCTATCCTTGGCTTTCCCGAACCTGTCCAAATCCCATAACGAGGTCACTAACTTCTTCATTAAGCTTATACTTGAACTTCCTAATTTTCCCGGATTTAAAACGTAATTAAACGGAACCCGAAACCTTCGAACTCTTAAGACTAACCCGAGACGATGTCCGATTGTCTCGAAACTTGTCCCAACAGATTCGTTACAACAATTAGACCAAAAGCTATGTTGGACACTTCCCCGGAAACCTCCCCACGCGCCGCCCAAAGGGGCTGCGCGTGGGCCTCACGCGCCTGCAACAAGGCACTGTTCATAGTCTTCTTCGATCCCTCGACTGGTCTGAACCGGCGTGACCGGTTCTCCGCCGTCCCTCAACCATTTCCGTTCCTTTTTCCACCAACAGCTTCGTCCTCATCCTAGAAATCTATTCCCCTACTCAAAACACGACATCGCTGCCTAAATCTTATCTCCCAAACTCGAACTAAAACCCGTCCAAAATCCCTGTTTCAGTTTCCGGCCACCTGTGTTTCCCCCCGTCACGGATTTACAACCTAAGGGTTCCTAGGGACTTCCTAAACCTAGTAGAACTCCTAGGACACTTCGACTCGACCTCAAACTCCAGGACTCTACGTTTGAACCAAAACGGAAAAACAGAACAAACTGAGGGAACTGAGGAATTACCTGCTTTCAGACCGCCACCGTGCTCGCTGCCGCGTTCTGCTGGGTTCACAGAGCCGTCCTAGCCTTCCCTCGAACCTAATTGGATCAACTTGATCACTTATGGTTGTACCACACCCTCGACACCTCTCTGTTTTCCTGAGAAATCACACCTCACACACACAGTCTTTCCTCCCACAATTCTCACTCAAAACTCACTCACCAGCTCTCACTTACCTCTGGTCTCACTCACTGGATCACAAGGCCTCACACCTCCCTGCACTCTATCGATTTCCTCCCTAGCACCCTCTCTGTTTCTCTCAATTGCACGACTTAAACCCACATTGTTCACAGCTAAATTTAATTGAACCGTGTAGAAACCTCTAGCCAACTGCCAGGTGTCTCCCATCTAATGGACTCAACCCAAAAATATCCACTTAGCACTGCACACTTGTCCCAATCTGAATTGCACAATTCCCAATGTGCAAAAAGACCAAAATACCCCTTGTGAGTCCAAATTACGATTATGCCCTTCGCCGTTCTAGACCTATATCTCATTCGTCCTACGTCCGATGAAGACATGCCGCCTGTCATTGTACTCAGGACGACGAGATCTACTTAACGGTCCTTGGTCTACGTGTAAAAACCTTGTCGTACAAGAAGTCAATCTTTCCCCTCTTGTTAACCAAATTACGGTAATACCCTCAACCTTCCGAACATCATAACTTCCTCCTCGGATGTAGGAATCGGGCGTGCCACCTATCTACGGACTCGTGACGTCCCAAACTACGTCATGGTCATTAGTCCATGCCCAATTGACCATCCGAACTAAAAGTCAACATTTTGCCCATTCTAGGGGCAAAATCGTCATTTTGCGCTAAAATTCCAAACGTCACCAACTAACCACCGATTAATCTAACTAATCCGTCATTAATTACTTTACTAATCCGGACTCCCGGGACGAGTCGTTACAGGATTCCTCTTCGACTTTGCTTTCCTTCCACTTTCTTCTTGGTAGTGGTTTCAACAATCGAAGCAAAATGTAGAGTTCTTATTCCAATCACGACGAAATACTCGGTGCAAAACCACCGAAACATCATTGATGTGCACCGAGGACTACATCACCGCCACATCTTGTTGGGCTGCAATCTAAGCTTTGCATTTTTTAAGGCTGGGATTTATTGCTGCAGAGTAAGCATCCCTCCAAACATTTATTTTCTATTTATTTTCTTTTTATTTAAATTATTGTGATGTGTGGATTCGGCCTCCTCTTATTACCTTTTAATTGGACTTTTCCCCAACAATATCCAAATAGATTCATAGCGAAAGCGCTTATTTGAATGAATTTTATATTAGTCATGCGTAATTGAATACTAATTGCTATGTAGGTTAACTATTAAATAATATCAACTTGTGGTGTCTAAGGTATATTGGAGACAATGTTAAACAATCAAATTGTAAAGCCACATAAAAAGCTCTCTCCTCTCTTATGCGATCGAGAGAACACAAAAATTCCCCCCAAACCGTAGTCGTCGGCTCTAGCTTTGGCTGGGATCGGTGGATGCCCCTTCGGCTTTGCTTTCCTTCCACTTTCTCCTACTTTCATCTCTTTCTTCTCTCCTTTCCTTGAATCCACTTTCTCATCTTCTCCTAACTACCTCTTCCCCATTCATGCCCTTTTCTTTTTTCCCATCCCAACCATGGTCTTAGCTTGCTACTCTTGACACGACCCATCTCAATCCCTATGGATTATCGTGGGAGGCGTCATACTCTCGTCTGACACCGCGTATTAGACCAGAGATAAAACTTTAACCCACTCGGGGTTATCTAGAGTGAGCCAAGATCTGTGGTGTGCGCCGTGGCATGTGGCGTCTCGGTCTCTGCTACAGCCTACATCCGCTATCTACCTGAAGGGTATCAAAAACCATAAAAGTTGTGAGTGAAAAAAAATAAACAGTTTCTAAAATCATTTATTGAAAGATATTTATACCATTCACGTAAAAGGATGCATGCATATGAAACAGTATTTCAAATATTTTCTTAAAAGTAAGACGTATTGCTTTTCAAATCAAATCATTTCGCTTTTCAAATCCATAATCAGTGAAAAACATCTGTCACATATTATCTCATCATATCACCATCATTAGTCACGATATCCAATCTAAACAACGCGTGTATAAAAGTTTCAGGATTGCTCATGTTCGAGCACGTCGCCATGAACACATCATCGACCGGCGTTCCACATATCGTTGTGAACATATCAACGAACGACACCATATATCATAAGCACTCCTGAGTCGAGCCTCCCTCGGCTGCACGAAAATCGGCAGTGCATCGTGATCTCTCCCGGAGAAACACAACGCATCCCGGAGGCGAGCATCATACCATCTCTGTGGAAACATATTCACAACCGGAGGCCATCTCATAATCATCATTTTGAAAACATTGAAAACATTTATCAATCAAAGCCATTTCCTCAGTAGGGTTTCAGCCCAAAACCAAATCTTAACTGTGTCACAAGCCCGGAATATCATCTCAATAGGGTCACAAGCCCGAAATATTATTTCAAAAGGGTCACAAGCCCGAATGTTATCTCAATAGGGTCACAAGCCCGAAATATCATTTCAATAAATTTGAAAACCATTTCACTATTCAACTAGAACTCAAGCTCGAAATGTCAATTTCACGCATCTCCGTGAAATCTTTCAAAACCGATAATCAAATTCTCGGTTTCATGCCTCTCCGTGAAACCATTAAAAACACATAATCACATATACGTAGAATACTCGGCCTAAGCTCAAGTATCACATAAAAACAGAAATATCGAAATACGTGTAATATCACATTTTCTACAAAAAATGTCAAACAATCATATTTAGACCATATGCAATCCATGAATCTCAAATCATGTTCATAAAACGTGTAAAACAACATTTATGCATGCATCAATTCATAAAACAAAGTGTCCACTCACATACCGTCCATGATGCGCACTTGCAACTCGCGCTGTAAGCAACTCCAAGGCAAATCCATACTCTCCGGGATGTCCAGACCTGTCCAAATCATACTCAAAGGTTACTACCAACCTATACAAGTCTAATCATAAACCCTCAAAACTCCCGGAATGGTTAACTTGTCCTGAACACGCTTCTGAGGCTAAAAACCTCCAAATGACCAATCAAACGATCTCCAATCGACCCGAAACCACCACCATTGGATTCAGAATGTCAAAACCTTTTGAACAAGACTGGTTTGATCTCATAATTCGTGGCCATGCCCCCTCACGCGGTGATTAATCTTTCGGTTAACGTTGGTCAACGGTCAATGCTGATGTCAGCAAAGTCAACGTTGACATTATCATGGTCAACACTGACGTCATGGTCCATGCTGACATCATGGTCAATGCTGACATCATGGTCAACAGTCAATGGATCCCAAGAGACAACGACTGGTACCACCATGTGCCGCAGTCTGGTTCGGCTACTAGCGACCGAAATTCACCATTTTTGTCCAATTTTTCAAACCTTCATAACTTTTTCATTTCTCATCCAAATCCTACATTCTATATATGGAAATAATGCTACTCGAGCCAAGGAATCCAAATCTAAACCCTAAATTTTGAGAAAGTACCCCATTTTGAAGATATGGCCTCCCAAAATTTCCGTCAAACTTTGAACTCTTGTTCTGGCCACTCCCGTCGTCCTAAACCTTCCATTTTTGCACCTGCAAGGTCGTATGAGCTCCAAGAACAGAACCATGGGCTTAAAATCGATCCAAAACACCAAAATCAAAAACCCAAATCCAAGAACCCATGAGTTGGGAATGGTTTGGGTGGTGGGTACAGTTTTGGGTGTGTGAAGAAATGAAGAAGAAGATGAATGAAATGAAGATGATGGAGATGCATGTATCATTTAAATGGGTCATAGGGTGGGTGACAAGTCTCACTCATCCAATGGTCCAAAATTGATATTTTGGGGCCCACTAAAGACAAACCCATTTGACAATTTTATAACCATAAACGCAATCGAACCTTCCGTGACCCTAACTTTCTCGTACGATGTTCGATTTCGACGTACCGCCTGTTTATGGACTCATATCGTCTCGATCTATGTAATGATCCTCGATCCACGTGCATTGGAATTCCCAGGTCAAAAGTCAAAATTTTCATCCTTTCAAGGGAAAAATCATCATTTTACCCCTATCGTTAAATAATCCTTGACTGATCTCGATTATTCCTTAATTAATTCTTGATAATCTGTCACACTGACCCAATCCACTATGTAAATCCAATCCTACCTCCATCCCGAGGTACACGTCCAACATCCGTCCATAGTTCTCAACCATAACCAAACATCACTCGACGTCAACCACAATCCAACGGTCAATGCTAAAACTCAGCTCATCCTCCGTGATCGTATCCAAGAGTGACCTGTCGTCATTGGAAACTTTCAATGGTTAATCTCAAGTCTCAAATGAGACATCGACACTCATCGATTTCACATGTTACCTACGCAGGTGTGTTCAAAATCCAAACTAACAAGTCAATCTTACCGTCATACTCGGTTGACAATCCAGGCAGACAATTTTGATATACTAAGCTGACATCTTATTCAGCATTCAGTCTGACAACCCTACTCAACTGACTATCCAAGTTGACATATTTTCTCTCACTGAGAGATCTCAAATCATCTGTCACAAACGGTTTACAGTTGTAGACCGTCGCGTCAAGCCGGGTACTCATAGGCTCCACTACGCTTCCGTTTTGAAATCTCTAATCTTGACTCGCTCTAGTGTCCTATCAGGATACCCCGCACTGTACCTCATATCAATCAACAATCAACGTTGTGATCCTGACTCGTCTCGAGTCCCAAATTGTCATCTCACTCATTTTTCCGATACACTAACTGACATCTCGCTCATCCTACCGATACACAAACCGACATCTAACCTATCCTGTCGATACGCTCAGGATGCATCTTGGACCCCATCGAATACTTACTCTAGTAGAGATAATCACACACATAATCACTAGGGTTCCTCTGGCCCATATGACCCTGAGCTCCATGCTCACATAATCACTAAACCTTTTAAATCCACTCTACACTAGCGCCCAGTATTCAATGTCCAGTCCCCATACTTACTGTACAATCAACATCGGACCCCGTCTGATTAACATACCGTGTCCATCTCAGACTCAATCTATTGATCGTACCACATCAATCAGATTGCTCAATACTCTACTATCATACCATCCAACTTGCACTACTCAAAAGTGCATCCATATCACATCAATCACATAGGCACTCTCGAGCCTACTCAAGGACTGCACTCACATAACATCCAAACTCCGTCTGGGGACTGCACACGCACCAATCAGACACGTACCAATATCCATATCCAGACCACACACCATATCAACCTTGAACTTAATTTGTTTATCATCTGGTTGACTTGCCAATCATAATCTGATACGGGAACCCGTCTATCTGATCTCTACTCTGGACTTTTTACATACCACACACAAGGTCCTCTCTGAGTTCTCGTGGTCACCAGACCAACTCCCGAGACACTCCAAGACCAACCAACTCACGTCTACCAAGACGTACCAATCTGAACCTCGACCTCATCTTGATAATACAAAGGGTCAAATTCTGAAGCTGTGCTGTCAACCTATAATCCAGCCTATGCTGTCAACCTATAATCCAGCCTACGTGTCTCATTGGAGTACCGTCCAATAACATTCTCTGGTAGTCCATTACCAGCACAATCTTTCCATCTGGAGCAATAGCAAGCCTGCAAACATCCTACTTGAGGCATCAACAATTCATATTTTCCTAAATGATACTCAACGTATCCTCAACATCTGTCAACCAGCTCTAGCCGTCTCCTCTGCCTCAAGTTCCACTCCTGTATCGTCAATGTCTATCAATCAATCCTAGCCGTCTCCGCTACCTCGGGTTCTACTCTGAGGGAGTACTAACACATAAGGTTTCATGATCTCTAATATCTTGTGCATCTCTCGAGGAGATAGTGAATCCAATCTCCATTGTCATAATTGGCCTACGCTAATCCAACGCTATCTATATTCTCTCGATCGTCTCGATCCATAACCCAAAGTAGTCCCTCAACATCTAGATCCCCTTGATCCTCAACCATCTCACTCGATCCTCACAGGATCCATACCAGCTCTCTCAGCCAACGTAACATGACCCATAACACCAACACAGTCCACCAAAACTGATACTCACTTATCACGTTAGGTGATGATGTCACCTTTCGTCTTCAACTCCTTCAAATTTGACCCACAACCTAGTTATTAAGTTCTTACACCCCCTTTGAAACCAAACTTGGAAGTCTTTTCTACTTCTTGATAAGGACTTCTAACCAACTCATACTACATGTTCATAGCTACTGTAGTGCACTTCCCACGATCGCATCACTCCTCAAATCAGCTCAACCTTTACAAGCTTATACCCTCCATGAGTGATGAGGAGTTCACTAAGAACTTCCAGGACAAGGAAGTATATTTACGTTGTTAAGCTACCTTGCCATATCTAACTCTTGAAGTTCCATCGAAACTTCAACAAGGAACACCGGGTTGGGAACCCCAATTCCACTAAGTCCACTATGTCCAGTTACAAAACGCCCAACGCTCTCACCTCTGTTAGTACCTTTTGAAAAAGGTGGTTACCAACTGGGTTACAGTCTGTCTTCTATCCCATCGATAGGTGGTTTCATCAACCGTACCAGCCTAAGTACTAGTTCGCACGTCCCAACTCTATGGGATCAGTTCCTGATGCACACAACACTCGTGCAATCTGTCCAAATATAGCTAGGGTACTTGTCACCAATAGAGTCATACCCCGCGCCTCCAATAGTCCCAAGCATACCCCCTGTTCGGTTGGATACTAAGATCTCACTGAGCCACTCGGGATCCTCTCTGTCCCGCTCATCGATCGCTACATCTGAAATAATCTGATCACTGCTGAGATTATGTCCATTCATCTCGATCGTTGTTGGATTCCATCTAACTCATCTCATTCATCTCCCTTGGGTTTCCCTCAATCTCATCTCAGTCGCTGCTGAATTTCATTAATCCCACCTCACTCATCTCCATTGAGATGTCCACATCATCACTCGAGTCTTAGTGCCAAGGACCTTACACAATCATCAATGATGAAAGTCCATCGTCTTCTATCGTTATGTCTATTATTGTCTCTATCACCGTCGCACACAGTATGAACCGAGCCAAAAACTCTGAATCTCTGCTAATACGGAGCAAACAATCATATACCTCTACACCAAATGCAGGAATCTCACCTCTCGGCGACCCGACACGATTGATGAATCCTCATCGTCTCAGTCGTCACTAGAACATGATCATACCCTGATAAGGTCACAACCCTCTATTCGTACCGAACATCCGTTCATATTTCCTGCTTATGTGGGGAGACATGAGGAACTCCACCCCCTCAAGATAAACTCCACCTCTCTCGTATCTCAATATGACGGGGCCATAAATAACTTAAGAACATTCCTCGAACGTCGCGCAACTCTCGATAGTCTCATCCATGTCCGTCAATAACACTGTCTGCCACGAATGTGTAATTGGTCCTGCACCATATCACGTTATCATTGCTATTTGTACCCGTTGCTAAGGGACTCACAAAGCCATGTCCTCGAGAGCTCAACTCAACGTCTGTACAATCAGCTCAAAAGCATATATCCACTGATCGGTCCGTCCCGGGATTAGATCCACAAGTACCACTTTCTTGGTAAATTTTTCCAATCAATCTCAAGGTCATCAACGACCACATCCATCATGACCAAATTGTTAGTCATGACTCTTAAATGTCATCATACTCAGCCCTCCTCGGGGTCTATTCGGGTCTACTCAGCCCTACTCGAGGTCTGACCCCACTGAGACATGATATCCTTTGCCAAATAGAATCTATCTGAGGTTCATTCCTACTTAACTTTTCTATTCTTACCCTCACTACCAGGTTGATGACGAGATGACGACGGCCCAAAGACATCACATCTGACATATGCACCACACCACACGAGTGATAGATCGTCTCATAAGCATTATTTTATATTATTTTATACCCTTTATACTTAACTTTTAATATTAAATAATAAACAATTAGAGAAAATAATATATATTTTTGATATTTTTGTAAAAATAAATAAAGCTTGGAATTTGGAGCGTTTTGGCGAAAGAATCGTCCTGATCGGAATATAACGAAGAAATTATGGACGAAATTCGGTGATATTATATTAATTATTTATTTATTTTGCAAAAACCCAAATGTTGTTAGCCCAAAATCCCAAAATCCGAAGCCAATAACCCAGAAATCAGGCCCAGAATCGCGGCCCAGCCCATCAGTTCAACCTCTACCCTGTCAGTCTCGTTCGACAGACGCCTGCATAGTTCTCCTTGTTCCATTCGGCGCGCGCGTACCGATTCCTCCTTCCGTCTGTCAGTGCCAATCACGCGAGCCTCCTCATTTTTGTCAACGCCCGCCTAACGACAGCTGCACCCCCTGACCTGCCTGACGGGCTGAAAGCCTCTTCCTCTGTCAGAGGCCACCTACCGACCTACCCACCGTCCTATCAGCCTACTGCAGCCGAAAGGTTTGCTTCATGTCAGCACAGTGCCACTGACGCCACCTGCCCCATTTCAGCAGGCTTTTTTTGATTTTCCAGCACCATTCAAACCTTTTTTTTTTTTTACTATTTTCATCATTTGATCCTTATTTAATTATTTATTTATTTTGTATTTTATTTTTATAATTTTTTACACTTTCTTTATAAATAGAGAAGTGTTCTTCATTGTAAAGGGAATCCCCCATTTTTCCATTTTCTTAGTTTTTTTTTAGTTCTAGTTTTTCTCTCTAGTTTTCTCTCTTAGTTTTTTTTCTTCTTTTTTGTAGATTTATTTTGGGGATCATTTGTAACTTCTTTCGATTATTAATTTTAGTTTCATTTTTCGTTATTTTGTTCTTAGTTTTTATTTAATTACATTTTTATGTTATCCTTAAGAAAAACCTAAGGCTAGGTAATTCTAAGGCAATTCAAGAGTTTTTAAGATCAAATTCCTCGAATTTCTTCTTCCATCTTCACAAGTTTCATGCCGCTATTCGGTGATTCTTGTGAAAAACCATCTTTTTCTACTTAAATTCTTATATTGTTTTAGTTTTACTTATAATTCCATATATGTGTTGTTATGTTCTTTCTAACATTTGTAAGTATGAATACAATCTCCATGTGTTTTATTTTCTGAATTTCTTTTACTTCATATATTTTAGTGCTTCATACTTCAATTTGATGTTAAGTGTCGGCCGGTGTCGGTGCACTTAGAATTTGATTGAAGAGATTTTAATGTCGGCCGCTGTCGGTGCATTTAATCACAAACTTAAGGTAGATCATATTGTAAGTAATAATCCGTTATTCGGTGCATTTATGATGTGAAAAACCTATGCATATAATGGAGATGATGAAGGTAGGATTTCGTGATTGGTTCAATATAAACATGATGTTAGAGTGTTAGTAAAAATTGTATTTAAAGGAAGTTTATTTTAGGAGTAGTTTTAAATAATGTTATTGTTAATTTGAATTTAATTCTTAGTTTGGTTAAAATGTAGTTTAGATTACAATATTCCTAAAACCCCCCATTTCATTCTTTTATTCTTTATTCTTTATTCTTTATTCTTTATTCTTTAATTCTTTAATTTATTAATTTATTCTTTTATTCATCATTCATTATTCTTTCTCACTAAGAAATTATTAATGTTCCCTAATTTCCCCGGTTAAGAATGATCCCTATTTACCAATACTATATCTACACAAAAAGGGTTAAATTGCATAATACTCGAATTACGTGTTTAATTTAATGCGTAATTTGGGCATTATCAATTTTTGGCGCAGTTGCTAGGGAAATTGAAAATCATTTTTAATTTGTTAGTGTGTGTATATAAATTGTGCATATTATACTTGTTTATAATTTTTACTTTTGTTAATATTATTTTTGTTCATAACTTAAATATACTTGTTTATAATCCTTATACTTGTTTATATTTTATTTATCCATCTATGTTTATACATATACATATTGTACTTGTTCATATTGTTTATCTTTATAGATGTTCATATTATACTTATATATTATTTTTATTTATTTTTATACTTGTTCATTTATTCTTATGCTTGTTCATATCTTTTAGATCTATGTTGTTCATAATTTTGGTTCTTATAATTGTTCTTATTATATTTTTTTTATAATGTTCATATTTTACTTGTTCATAATTGCTATTTTTATACTTGTTCATAAATGTTCATAATTATTTTTTATACTTGTTCATTTTATAATTGTATATGTAAATTTAAATTCTTATCATACTTGTTCATATTTTAATTGTTTATGATTGTAGATATTTGTTCATACTTGTACATAATGTACATATTATACTTGTTCATAATGCTTATGTTTATACATTTTCATATTATACTTGTATATTATTTTTATTTATTCTTATACTTGTTCATTTATATTTATACTTGTTCATAACTTTTATTTTTATGCTTATTCTTAATTTTGATTCTTATAATTGTTCTTATTATATTTGTTTTTAATGTTTATTTTATTTGTTCATAATTTCTAATGTATACTTGTTTATAAATGTTCATAATTATATATATATATATATATATACTTGTTCATATTATAATTATTTATGTAAATTAAATTTTTTTATTTTAATTGTTTATTTTATACTTATACATACTTGTTCATAATTAGCTTTCATTTATATTTGTTTATAATTCTTATACTTATCATATTATTCTTGTTCATACTTGTACATAATGATCATTCTTTTTATTTGTTCATAAATGCATATTGTACATGTTTACTTTTATTTATTTTGATTTGTTTTGTAAATTGTTTTTTTAAAAAAACACACATAAAATTCGTAAAAAAAATATTATTATTTTTCCTATTCTTCATTTATTTATTTAAATTCCGAAAAATAATAATAATAATAATAATAATAATAATAATGAGTATGTTTTCATTACCTCAAAAATAATATAAATAAAAAAAAATCTTATCTTAGCTTTGTGTTAGTGTAAATATGACATGACCCATCCCAATCCCCCCGAGATTAACACGGGATGACCTTGCTCCCGTCTGACACGAAGTGTCAGACAAGGGATATTTCCGACCTTTGCCCTCCCGGGCTATCAGAGTACGCCAGGATCCGGAGGAGGTATGTGATATCCCGGTCTCTACTACAGTCCACATCCGATGGCAACCTGAAGGGCAGTCAAAACATTAAAAACTGTGAGTGGACAAAACCAAGAGTTTATAAAACATTTCCATAAAGACATTTGTACCCTTCACTAAAAAGCATGCATGCATTCGAAAACCATTTAACCAAATGGACCACATGTGGGAACTAAGCCCAAATCAGAAATAAACCAAGGTCGAAAGGACCACAATGAAATCGACCATACGGGCCACTGCCCAAATTCATAAGAAACCAATAAGGGACTCAGCCCATAACCATAAACATACACGATCCACTACTCAATCCTGTGCACACCACATATCAAAGAATCATAAAGATTCAACCATACGGGCCACTGCCCAAAACCTGTGTAACCACACATCACATTTCATATACCATATCATATATCATATATACATATAAGTCACACAACCAATCCTGTCACGGTATCCAAAGCTACGCGCGTGCTACCAGGGTCTCAATCTGAGTCTTCTCAAAGTCAAGGTCAATGTTTGCAGACCACTGATCCTACCCGAGGTATAATAACCATAGCCTTCCTAAGAGTAAGGAACCCAACTGGGGCGACTCCCACTCAGTCAGTGCTCCGTGACTACTCCGGGGTCCACCCAGGCCAACGACCCTCCCCGGAGGAGTTAATATAAGTAAAGGAAGGTATATGAACATATATATACATAACACAAATATCCATGCCCGGTTCCCCTGAACCGTCATGATCCATAATATTCATTCCATTCATATATATATATATATATATAAAACATCCTCCATGCCCCGTTCCCATAAACCGTCATGTACCACAATGACATAACCATGGTTCATGCCGGTTCCCATAAACCGTCATGTACCACAATCACATAACCAAGGTAACATGTCGGTTCCCATAAACCGTCATGTACCATAATAACATAACCAGGGTTCATGCCGGTCCCCATAATCCGTCATAAACCACGATACCATAACAAGGGTTCATGCCGGTTCCCAAAAACCGTCATGAACCTGGTAATCCATTTAAGGTTCCCTGACTTGAAACCAAAACCGTAAAGTAATCTGGGTCTCGTGCCCGAACATAGGACATCAGCTGGGCACCGTGCCCGATATCTGAGGTCATATGCCCAAGACAAAACCAAATGGGTCTCATACCCGAGTTTAACCTTTCGAAATCCAAATCCAAATCATTTAAACCAATAAAGAAATACAGACCCGTATAAGCACCGTATAAGGCCGAAATCTTGAAATACGTGCTTATACGTAACCATATACAAATGCACCCATGGCATCATCAAACATGTATTAAAATATATAATAAACATTTATGCATGCACCAATTTAGAAAACAAGGTCCACTCACAGACCGTCCGAGCTGCCGCCTCGATTTGCGTACCGTAGGCTCTCCCGAGCCGATCACTGTCACCGGGACTCCCAAACCTATCCAAATCGTAATAGAAGGTTACTAACTACCTTATTAACCTCCTACCAAAGCCCCGTAATTTTTCGATATTTTTAACTATTTTTACACTGATCCTAAACCTTCAGACACCCCGAAACCTATCGAAATGATATCCGATTGACACGAGACCAGTCCGAATATGTTCGTTACATCGAATAGAAGATTTCACGTGTTGAACACTTTCCAAAATTATGGTCCACGCGCCCCTAGAAGGGACGGTGCACTGTTCATCTTCTCTGTAGTCGAACCGGCCGGTTCACTAGTTGGCCAGTCCAGTTGGACCGGCGTGACCGGTTCACGGCTCCTCCCTTCTCATTTTGGTCCGATTCCCTTCCTAATCAATCCCTAAATTCCTATTTTGATCCTAGGGACTTGTTTGGATGGTCAAAACAAGGAAAAACACAAAGAATTCGAGGTTTGATTCTTGAACCTCACGACCCAAAGTTTCAGAATTTTCCCAGGCTCCCACAGCCGTGAAACCCCCTCCAAAACTTCCTCTACACAACCTAAACAACCTAATAAACCTACTCTAAACATCCAAAATCGCCCATAACATCAAAATCCAAATAAAAATTGAAAATGGGCTTACCGGGTACTTGCTCGGGCTGATGGTTTCAGCCTGTGCACGGCGGCGTCACCTGGCCGGCCACCATCCTCCACCTTACTCTCATCACTCACCAGTCTCTCCAGTATCATTTGGGGTTAAGGGTTTGGTGTTTGGGTTGCACAGATGAGAGAAATGAGATCGGGAAATGTTTAGGGAGAAAAGAAGGAATGATCGATGCAATGGGATGATATGCATGAAGGAAAGAGATGGCCTGTGGATGAGTGACAAGTGTCACTCATCCATAGGGCAGGAACTAAATATCTGGGCCCCACTAGAGTCCAAAAGTTAACTCATCTCGTAATTCGTGCAATAGTATCCTAGAACTTTCGTGAACCGTAACTTCGCCGTCGAACGTCCAAATTATACGTGCCGCCTGTTTATGGATTCGTATCCTCCCGATCTACGTAATAGTCCTCGGCCCTCGGCCATCAGACCTCCTGGTAAAAAATTCAACTATTTGCTCCTTTTAACCAAAATTACCAAAATGCCCCTAAACTTCCGAACATCATAACTTCTACCTCGAATGTCAGAATTGAACGTTCCACTTGTCTATGAACTCGTGACGTCCTAAGCTACGTCACAGTCATTGGTCAAAGTCCATTTGACAGCCCGAATGAAAACTCATTGTTTTGCCCACGCCTAGGGGCAAAACTGTCATTTCGCATCGTTCATCCGATTTCGCCTAACTAATCACCGATTAACCTCACTAATCGTGATTAGTCACTAATCTAATCTAGGGATTTGGAACGGGTCGTTACAAAATATATTTGTAAATAAATCTTGTACATATATTAGTTCGTTAATGTAAATTTGTTTTGTGAATATCATTACTTGTACATAAAACCATAATTGTGAATAAATTGTTCATACTTGTATAAATTATTTATATGTGAATTGTCATGTTATGCTTGTAAATTGTGCATATAAACATACTTGTAAATTCTTGCATTCATGCATTAGTCTAGGCTATATGTAGATCACTTGTACTTCGAAGTTTAGATTTTGATCTTTAATGAAATAGGTGAAATCTCTTTTTTAACTCTCACCTACGGTGATTGTTAACATTTGAGTTATCTTAGTTCTCTGGAGTAACAAATTTTGAGGGTAATGTTTAGGATAAGAGACGGTACTCATAACGGGTTTTGGGTCTAAAAAAGGGACATCAATAGAGTGTAAGCCTCGGGATATCTTGAAATTGGCCCTACCTCTTATATTTTTTCTTTCTAACCTGGTCACCTTTGGACTTGCCCAAACAGTTGACTAAAACTAAGATATTTACTTGGGCCGCACAGATGTAGAAGTCTCCATCAAAACTTTGAAGTTATGTGAACCATATATATCTTTGACTTCCCCTGACATGAAAATATTGTTTATATCTTAACCTACATTACTTGTCATGACAAATCTAATTTGCATCTTTAGTTTAACTAACTTACATCTTTCACTTAACTTGCATTTTCAACTTAACTTGCATTATTAACTTAACTTGCATATTTAGATTAACTTGCATTGCATCTTTACTCTAACTTACATTTTTAACTCAAATTGCGTCCTTAACTTAAATTTGCATCTTTAACTTGCATTATTGACAAACGTGCATCTCTGACTAACTAACTTGCATTATTGTCTAGGCTGGATGAACGTTAAACTTCAAGTGCTTGTTGGGAGGCAACCCAATGTGTTTCCAGGATGGGAAAGAGTCATCAACGCATATTTGCTATCTTTCTACCCTTCACTCTCTTTTATTTTGTTTATTTAATGGTTTTCTTACTATTTTCGTAAATCATCTTCCTTACTATTGATTCTATATTTAATTACTTCTTATTTTCCTACATTGAGGACATTGTAGAATTTAAGTGTGGGGGAATGGTTTACAATTTTAATTTTCCAATAAAATTATTTTAGAAAAAATAAAAATAAAAATAAAAAATAAATAAAAAATAAAAAAAATATATATAAAAAATAATTTTTTTTAATTGCATTCTTGAGTCTTTTTGTTTTAACTTAGTGTTTTTACGAGTCTTAAGTTGCTCTTTAACTTGTCAATGATATAAATGAACGGAAATGAATATGTTATGGCATTAAGATGATCACTACAACTTGAATTCGTTTGTTAATATTATGTGCTTAAGTATTATAACTTGAAGATAATGCATACAAATTGGTACATAAACGAGCATGATAAGATAAGTATGAATCATTTGAACCTTATGTGAGCTTTAGAACCTTATATACATCTTTGATGAGTGATTCATAAGTTCTTTGTTTAAATTGATATACATATATCTCATAACTACTTGTCGTAGCTTTTAATGAACTCTAGTGTAACGATCCATCCCAATTATCGAGATTAATTAAGAATTAATGACGGATTAGCCTCGGGGATTAGACGAGGATTAATGGACGTTCAGGGCGAAATGACGATTTTGGCCCTAGAATGGGTGAAACGTTGACTCTTCGTTCAGGCGGTCAAATGGACCACATTTTGAGGGACGTCACGAGTGAGGGACGTCACGAGTTCATAGACAGGTGGCACGTCCGATTTCGGAAGTTCGACGGAGAAGTTACGGTTCACGGAAGTTCAAAAGAACTATTCGAAACGGCACGTTTTACGAGATATTTGACTTTTGTTTTGTCTTATGTGGGCCCAAATCTTTCCCAGACCCCAAGGGATGAGTGACACTTGTCACTCATCCATTCCCTCTTTTCCCACATTCATGTATATCATCTTCCCTTCTCTGTTTCATTCCACCGACCCGCACAACCATCTCAACCCCTATCCAAAACCCTTCCACCATATGATCTTGTGTGAAGCCCAGAGAGTGAGGTGAGGGCGTGTTGGTGGTGGCTGACCCAAGACAACGCCACCGTGGATGGCAGAGGGCCCGGTGCAGAGGTAACAACCCGATTACCCGGTTAGACCCAAATTTCCATTTATTTCGATTTTGACGTTATGTATAGTTTTGGATGATTTGGAGATGATTATTAGGTTGTTGGGAGTGTATAGAGAAGGTTTTGGATGATTGTGAAGAGCTGAGCAGCCCTAGGTGCAATTGGGAAACTTGGACCGTGAGGAGGGTGAGTTGAACGGGTCAGTTTAGAAGGTTTTCCTTGGTTTTCTTTACATAATTAGGTTGCTAGGACTGAAATAGGGAGATTGGGATTAAAAAGGAAGAAATTGGATGAAAAATATGGAAAATTTAGGGCCAGACCGGTCACGCCGGTCCAATTGGACCATCCGAACCAGTGAACCAGTCGGACTGGCCGTTGAGAGGAAGAAGAAGCTACTGTGCACTGGCGCGTGACCCACACGCGTAGCCCCTTTGGACGGCGTGTGAAGCTTTTCTTGGGGGTGGTTCCAATATGACAAATCATCTAGTTGATGTAACGAATATTTTGGGACTGGTTTCGAGTCGATCGAACACCGTTTCGATATAGTTCGAGATGTCCAAAGGTTTAGGAGAGGGTTAAAAATAGTTAAAAATTCTGAAAAATTACGGGGCTTTAGTGAGGTTTCTTTAAGTAGTTAGTAACCCTCTAAATTAATTTAGACAAGTTCGGGAACCCGGGAGGCGACGATTGGCCCGGGAGAGGCTTATGACACGCGTATCGAGCGCGGCTTCAGACGGTCTGTGAGTGGAATTTTCTTTTAAAATTGATGCATGCATAAATGTTTTATAGTTGTTTTAGATCATGTTTTGTGATGCCATGAGTGCATTTGTTTGTGGTATCTTAGGATCGACATATTTGCACATTTTTCGAGGAATTCGGCTTTATGTCGTACCTTTGCGTATTGTGTTTTCAATGACGATTTAATGAATGGATTTTGAATTTGGGAATATGAATTCGGGCATGAGACCCATTTGATTTACGAACCCTCGGACTTGGAGTCCATTTGATTTGACGAGAAATCGGGTTAGAGGCCCATTTGAGTATACGATCGGGCCGAGGGCCCCGTTGGTTTACGATTCCGGGCTTGAGGCCAAGTTGGTTATAATATCGAGCTTAGGGCCCCTTTGGTTGTGAAATCGGGCTTGAGGCCTCGTTGATTTATGGTTTCGGGCTTAGGGCCCAGTTAGTTGTGACATCGGGGTTGAGTCCCAGTTCGGTTTGTGAAATGAGAATTCGGACATGAGACCCTGTTAAACTATGGATTAGGCTGAGGCCTGTGACATTGATTTGAATCGGATTCGAGGAATCCTGTTGAGATTAATCGGGTATGAGACCCAGTTGGTAATATGTTTTGAGAAAGGAAATGATTTGAAAATGTATATATACCCTCCATATGATTGATTTGGTCTTCTCCAGACGTCGACTTGGAGAGTCACGATCTACAGACCAGAATGGGTATCCCTATAGGGAGCCCATTCCAGGAGTGGAAGTTATGATGTGGTCCCGGACCAGATTCCGGAGAGATGATCGGACTAGATCCGAAGTTAGAGCCTCCCAGATAGAGAATTCTTGGGGGTAGACTCGGAGTGAGACCCCGAGTAGTGTGCACACTAGTATAGAGATGAATCGTGACATATATCGGGGATGTGTTCCCTAAGGGTTGTGTGCCCCGAGTTGGCATCTTCTCGGAAGTGTCGCGGATGGGTTATACGTATGAGGTTCTTACGAAAAGTGATTTGGGGCAGAGACCCCGTGTTCCATGTTTTAAGATTATGATTTCGGGTCGGGGACCCATAAATGGATTTATGGTTCGTGACGGTTTATGGGGACCAGGCATGAACCCTTGAATGGTTTTGAGAATGTTTTCAAATGGTTTTATGAACGTTTTGGTAAATAATTTTTGAATGCATGCATATGCTTTTAGTGAAGGGCATAAATGATGTTTGTGGAAATGTTTTTATAAAATATTTGTTTTGTGCCACTCACGACTTTTAATGTTTTGAATGCCCTTCAGGTTGATCGCGGATGTGGGCTGTAGTAGAGACCGAGACATCGAACTCCTCCTCCTATGATCCTAGCGTACTCTGGATGCCCCGGTGAGGGCTAGAGTTGGAATTATCCCTGGTTCGACACTTCGTGTCAGACGGGATCATGTGTATCCCACGTTAATCCCGGGGGATTTGGGACGGGTCCTGACAAGTTATATCAGAGCAGGTTGGCTCATATGATACTTATGGTACTCTGATACCAGTGGTATCAAAGTAGGTCTTGCTCTTAGAGTGTGCGCAGGTCGAGGATGTGATATCTCTGCAGTCGTAACAGCCCGTCATCAACCTGATTGTTAGGGTATTAGTACGAGGATTCAGTGGAATCGAACCCTGGTTAGATTGTGTTTGGCATGTGGTGCGATAGTTTAGGGTTTGATTGGCATGGGATGCCGCGTGTTTCGAGGTTTGATTCCGAGTAGGATCGATGTGCATGGGAATCTAATGGCTTAGGGCCATAGTGTTACTGGTGAGTAGGATCCAGTGGACTTGTAGACACCGTATGACGACTTCCGAAGTCGAGACCGTTAGTCGGTCGTGTCATGTCAGATTGGAGAGTGTGCTGTAGAGAGCAGCTGCGGTCATGGTTAACCCGAGTGAGATTGTTGGAATAGGAACGTTGACCCTATTTGGCATGAGATGCCATGGTTCGGTGTGTCGAATGGAAGTGGATGCCCGGAGTAGTTATGGTGTGACGTGATAGGATACGATTGCGACGTATAGCCGTTGTGCAGTGTTAGGCACCGAGAATGGCCAAGTTCTTGTGGAGGCCAGCGGCTGAGAGCTGTAGAGTTACAAGAGGATGAGATCCTCACAGTGTAGTTACTGGTTGTTCGGACACCAGTATCAGAGTACGATGACTCTTCAGAGTCGAAAGCGAGGGATCGGTCAGGATGGTTGGGCTACAGCGGGCAGCCGAGTTTGTGATAACCCTAGTTAGTGATTGATTGGACAAGTTACCAGGAGTGTGGTACTTGTCGACAGGATCCTGAGGTGGACCGATCGGTGGATATTGCATGTGGAGTGGTTGGTACCGGCGGTGAGTCGACCACATGGATTTAGAGTCTCGATAGCAGAGTGTTTCTGAGATTGGTCTGCACCGGGTTGTGGCAGATGCTGTTATCGATGGATGTAGTTGAGTCTTATCAAGTTGGATAGGCTCAGGTTTCCATGACAATTGTGACGATGGGATTCGTCAGTCGTGACGATGGGATTCGTCAGTCGTGACGATGATACGAGGTGCGTGAGTGACGCACTGGACGAGCAGTGGTTTTGGGAGTTGGATCGGTTACGACCGAGTGCGATCGCAGGATGAGGTGTTGGACTTTGGAGTGTTGGCACACTTTCCATGTTACCTCTGGGAGGTAACTGTGATGAGTAGAATGTACCTGGATGAGTTCGATGTACTTGGATGAGTGACAGATGCCCCAGATATCCTTGGATGGATCACACGCGTGTGAATGTTGGAGTTAATCCCATAAAGTTGAGACGTGTGAACCAGTCTGCCGACGGGATAGTAGATGTGCCCAGGAGTGGTAAGGTTAAAGGTTGAAGTGCCTAAGTAATGATTAGACAAAAAAGATATAAATGGATGACATGAGTGACGTCACGTGACGTATGGGTCGGTTCGTCAGATATGGTAGTACGTAGAGATTTGGCTTCAGATCACGATAGACGTTGCGATCTGTTTAACCTACCGATCTGTGCTAGTGGATTCCGACCAATTCCGTGAGTCAGAGTTGGATCAGGTTGACTAAAGGTACGAGATACGAGTGTTGGAGGTCGTTTATGCACATCCGTAAATAGTATACAAGGTTTAACCTTGAGTCGCGTGAATTTCACTCGGAATGAGTGTACCTACATAAATGGTATTCACAGACGTGTAGATGGTGTCCGGTTGAGCTGAGGACTTGGGAGTCCATTGTGGATTGGTTTTGGTTGACTACGGTTGACCATACCTCCTGAGTTGGGGACTTGGAAATCATTTTCCTATAGGACGCGGGAATGCTCATGTAATGAGTGAGCTCAGTAATTAGAAAAGAAGCAGGCTTCCAATGTGATTGGAACTTCAAAATCGAGAGAGGTTGTGACCGAGACAAAGAGAATGAGGCTTGACTCCGAAGTCAGATTGAGAAGTGTAAGGACGATCGGGATGACTAAGAGATTGTGGCGACCTTCAGGTGAGTAGACCGAGGTCTGGTCATCATTAAAGTGAATCACCTTGCTGATTATGCTAAACTAGGAGTAGAGGAGAACTTTTTAGTAAAACTGTTGAAGGAACCCCTTAGCATAATCAGTGAGAAGATAAGACAGAAGTTGGTTATAGGAGTGTATGATCTGTCTTGGTTATGAGGGCAGAGAGTGTGCTGATTTGCGATGCGCCTGGTAACGGACGGTTGAGGTCCGAGCCCTTATCGGAGCGCGGACAGTAGTACGTGATGAGACGTTACCAGAGCACAGTCCTTGTGTAGCAGGTGGTGCCTGGATATTAGACTTGATTGGGATGCACCGATGAGTTGCGCACGATGGACGATGGGATTGACCACGCGTCATTAGTAAGTTGAGTTTGGAGTCACCCAAGGAGATGAGTGTTTTGTCTTATGGAGCCTCCGGTGAAATCTTAGATGGACGTGTGATAATGATTGGACGAGATCCGATGTTGAGTGTGCATTGTGTACCGGGATCAGATTAGATCTGGTGTTCGACGAGAATTATGATCTAATGGTGACAATTCGACGAGAACTATAGTCGGATGTGTTCCGACATGATGATGTGTTAATTGGACATGGAATATTGTGCCTGGAGCAGAGTGGATTGTGAGGGTTCAATGATGTGAGTTGAGAGCTCTGGGCCATGTGGGCCAGATGAACCCTAGTGATTATGTATGACTGTTCCTGCTGAGGCACGTATTCGATGGGGTCCAGATACACCCAGGATGGGTGAGGTGTCGATTGTGTATTGACAAGATGTGTGAGAGACGACAGTTGAGACTCAAGATGAGTCAGGATGTCAGCGTAGGTTGCTGAGCGACATGAAAGACGGTATGGGGACTTGAAAGCGAGTCGAGATCAGAGTAGCGCAACGAAAGAGCAGTGGAGTCAGGATGCCCTTGAACTTCCAAACGTCATAACTTTCACCTCGAGCGTTCGATCGGACGTGCCACCTATCTATGAACTCGTGACGTCCCAAACTACATCACGGTCATTGGTCAAAGTCCATTTGACCGTCCGAATAAAAAGTCAACGTTTTACCCACGACTAGGGGCAAAACGGTCATTTTGCATCGTTCGTCCGATTTCGCCCAACTAATCACCGAGTAACCCTACTATTCATGATTAGTTACTAACTTAATCCTGAATTCCGGGATGGGTCGTTACAATCTTCCCCCCTTAAAGAATTTCGTCCCCGAAATTCCTAATTATCTCTAATTCACATCCACCTCATGGAAAACATTTCGACCTCGCAACACGTGTACACTCGTACACTAGCTAAGCTCAATGTAGCGTAGGATCAACAACATGATCTCATCCCGCAGGGCAAATCCAATCCTGCGACATACAAGTTCAATGTCCATAACTTTCAACTCCCTCAGCGAACCATGACGTTGGAAATGTCACGGCGTGGTAACATCACGCAAGGCCACTAGTGGTTACACTCACCACTAACTCACTCATCCTGAGTATACGTATACCGTCATCTTACGCAATCAGGTTGTGTACTGAAACACATTGTATACTAGCCAAGAAGTGATCACACATCTCAACACTAGGGTTTCACTAGCCATCCATGGCTAAGAGTACCTGCTCAAAGATCACTGAACCAACAAAATTACTCTGTCCAGTTCAATTCACCAACCAATCTGGATCCCATGGTCACCCGACCAGTAACACAACACCCACGCCCCAACACATCATTCAAGATGTACCAATCCAAGCACGCTCACCAAGGCGTGTACAGTCGTGCCAAAAGGGCATCTAATCTCATTTACAAATACCGAGGCGCACCAACCCCGAATCTATCGGATACCTGCTCAAACGGTTACCACATCACATCCGATTGACTTCGAAAAGAAGCTAATCCCATATCGAAGAGTACGGATTAACTTCGAAGAGAAGTTCGGTCCAACTATTCCCATATCTAAACATTTATGATAGAGCGATAAGCTATTCACCTAGCCTGATCATGGCGATCACAGTTCAAATTCGTTACCGCGTCACCCGACTGGTAACACCACGATCCTCGGTCGTCGCCACGTCCAAGGCCCACAACATCATAATCCAGATCCACCTAGGATCCACACATGTTCACAACTAGCGATCCACCTGGAACCTGATCGTAGGGTCTTACACCCTCTAGAATTCTTGTCAACCACACAACACCCCTCAACTATTTTCACATCCAATCATTCACTCAACAACGTAACACATCCACTCTGTGGATCCCCTCCATTTACCTCACATCGATCCCTGCCACTCCACCTAGGAGAGACCAAGGATGATTCAATACGATGTCACTGACATCCAATGCGAGTGCAAGCACAACTCACTGCACCCATCATACCAAGTAATCCAACATCGTCGACCAGGGCAGAGAATAAGAGGTCATCCCTAATGACTTCGGAATACCTATTACCAATGCGGAAACGAGCACTCTTCTCGTCCCACAGTCACAAATCTCCTTGAAACTAAGATTCCACCCATGTTGGGATCAGACACACTCCTCATGAGATGTCAAGTCCAACCACCAGACTCCCTACATCCGTAACTCACTTGGACAACCACGTGTCTGCAATCAATCCAATACTCAGACCTCATGTCTATTAATGACTATTTATGTATATACACCGATTCCGATTGGGAATCACTCAACTCTTGTCACCTCTTCACTGTTGGGACTTATCCCAATACCTCACAATCTCCGCTGGATCCTATCCAGTCCATGAGTCAACCACTACTGAATCTCAAATACCAACGCACGCTCATCATGACAGAGTCACACCCCAACTCGTGGCTCAACACAATCTCACTCACTGACACTAGAACCAGCGCTAGTACCAGTACCAACATGCAAACATCCACACTAGCACACCGTGTGCAAAGTGGGTAGCCCTGGATCTCCGCTCATATCGAGCGATGATCCCGCATCACTACTCGTACCCCGCAACCATGGGAACCACCATCCTAACAATCCACATCAGGATAGATGAACGTTCCCTGAACGCCCCCTGATCCTCAACTACTACCACTACACCAAGTACCCCTGATAATCAGTTAGCTCCACTAGACTACCGTCCCATAAAACCAAGCCATAATTTCCTAACTCCTCAATTCCTATCCATATTCCGGTCCTTGGCATCCTAAGTGCCAAACATTCCTCACTCAGCCTTTCTGGCTCCCCTTGAGCCTTGGTACCTTACCATGACTCATCTCACATTCCTAACCCAAAATCTTGACTCCTCGTGAGTCCTACATCCACATCTCGACTCCTCCTGAGTCCAATCTCATACCAAACCAACCATGTCATCACTGACATACCCAGTCCCCGAGCAATTCCAATGCTCAACCACATTCTAAGCGACCAATAGGGCCTAAGAGATAGTACAAGTTGCCCAATTATGCGGCCTTCCAGCCACTGGTCTCATTCGTCCCTACGACCCCCGCAGTTCCATATCTAACAAATCGCAGTTTACAGTGTACACTACCCGACATTTGACCCTCAAACCAGGGTCAATCTCACCCGATATCTAACACGAGGTCCCAAGCACCTTCGCCTACTCGTCTCACTACCAGGTCGCGCACGAGGCTTACGCTTCGGAGGCATGATGTGGCAAAAGAATCAGCAACCTAGTGCTCTGATACCAAATTGACAGGAACGCCCCCAAAAAAGGCATTGTTAACTGTGCCCGGTCTTGCTCCCGCCTGGAAATACGACTGAAATCCCCAAGTTACCCTCAGTACTTGCCAGACCAGGGATAGCCACACGTGCTTACTCATGCCTCCGCCTCTCGATCAACCTCGACCAACGCGCCATGACCTGGAGGGTCAATAAAAAATCAAAAGGTGTGAGTGGATAAAAATAAATCAGTTTAAAAAAACAGTTACAAAAAGACGTTTTTACCCTCCGCATAAAACCAATGCATGCACACAAAAATCATTTCGCAGTCGGTTAACATTTTCAACATAAGAAAACCCGTGTATCAAATTCCAACATAAGGAAAACTCGTATGAAACTCAAAATCATTTTTCCTTTCTCAACCATCGGGTCTTAGCACGCAATCATAAACACAGGGCCCCAGCCCAAAACCATGAATCAAAACCAAATGCACAACATGATCCAAAACCATCAACCACATACCGGGCCACTGCCCAACTCAACCGAAACATAAGAAATCATCAATAAATCACAAGTCACTAGTTTTGCTGGATATCAAGTGCGCCCCAGTCTTTAAACTCAAAACCATGCGTGTAATCAGGCCTTCCCGGGATATCAACGAGTCTTTAAACTCAAAACATAATCAATAGGCCTCGGGGGTATCACAATAATCAAGTCTTTAAACTCACGAGTCTTTAAACTCATTAAGGGCCCTCCCCCGTCATCAATTAACCGAGTTTTTAAACTCAAAACGTGCTCCAGCAATAGCACCCGGGTCTTTAAACCCCAAACAGTTTTCAACTGGTTTTTAAACCCAAAACATTTTTCAATCACAACAACTCGGGATCCATCGTGATCCAAATTCCAATACAATCCGAAAACACATTTTGTCATAACAGAACTCATGGTTCGAATTTCCACAATCAAACCACCAAATCTTACTTCACAAAAACATAATCAAATCATTTAAAACACGGGGCATGTATACTCATATCGAATCACTTTAGTAAATCCTCTTTTATTCCCAGATTCGAATTCGCAACAATGATTCCATAAGCCGGCATCCGGAAGCATCATCCCGAACCCAAACCAAGAATCCATTTTCAAACTTCCGGAAATCGAAGTCTCGTTATTCAAAATCACTTTTATGCCCCGAGCATCAAGCCAAAAATCACCTTTTTCGGAATCCGTTTTAAATCCTTGAAAACACCTCATATTTCAAATCTCAAGGTCAAGACATCGAAACCACAAACAAATCACCAAATCCCGATCAAATCACAACATACTCGAAACCTAGTAAAACGTGAAAACCGTGACATACTCGAAATACGTGTCAAAACCGTAAACCATACTCACAATCAAAATCCAACATCTTAATAACGTCATACGCACAAATCATATAAAATCATTCGTTAAACCATCATCAAAATATACGGGAAACCAGAATCTCGAAATACGTGCAGTTTCGTGTGCGTATCGAAAATACGTAAAAATAAGGAAATCGAAATCATCACAGTTCATAATCATAATCATAGAAATCATAGGAATATTTATGCATGCATTAAATTTTGAAAGCAACGTCCACTCACACACCATTCTTAAGGCTTGGTTTCGCGCCGCACGCATTCCCGTAATTTTCGGCATTTTCCAGAAACTCGAAATCTGTCCGAAAACACATTCCAGGGTCACTAAGGTCCCAAATAACATCATGCTAATTTCCCATAATTTTCCGGGAATTAATTGTTAATTAAAAACGTAACGTAAACCTTTGGACCCTCGAAACAACATCGAAACGGTGTCCGATTAATTCGAAACCAACGCTAAAATGTTCGTTACAGTGTGTAGGACAAAAGTCATGTTGGACTTACCTCGAAAATCGGACCCACGCGCCGTCACTCGCCGTTGCAAGTGGCTGCGCGTGACACTCACGCGCTTGCTACAGTGACAGGCACTGTTCATCATCGTCCTTGCCCGTTTCCTCTGCAAACGGGTCCTGCAACCCGCGTGACAACCCGGTTAGATAGCTATCAATTCGACCTCGATTTCATCTGATTTTGATCCTAAAACATTCTTTAACTATCTAATTGAAGTTCTATGTCATCTATTAGCCTCGACATTGACTAAATCGATCTATCCAAACTCGGACCTCAAATCGGGTTGAAGTCCACAACTCACCCAACTTAGCCCCATTCCCAAATTAACTCAGATAGTAGCTTCCTAGGGCTAATACAAACAATTTAACACAGCCAATTGAACAAGAACTCACCTGTAGATGATCGTCCAAAGCTCTGAGTTTCCCCTGAAACTGGAACTCGGGTTCCCGGTCAGATACTCCTCATCCTTCTTCGATTTTTACACGGTCGTGTTAGCAAGGATGACAGGACCCGCCCCGATCCCCCTGGGACCACCCGGGACGTGCCCTGCTCCCGTCTGACACCCGACATTAAAATACCAAAATCACCCTTATTGAAAATAAAATGCATAAAGAAAATCCATAGTTAAGCCATACATAGCACGCCACACCAATACTTGAATACAAATAGTGTCAGACAGGGGATAGTTCCCGAATACAGTTTATTGAGCACGACTCTAGTGACACTACGTGCCAACCTACCCAGCAGTAGGGTTCAGGTATGCAACGTAAACCTATGCCTCTTCCTAGGGATCCTCCTCCTCCTCCTCCTCCTCCTCCTCCTCGGGATCCTCCTCCTCAATAGCACTACCTGGAGGGGTAGTAAACAACAAAGGTGAGTGGGCCGAAACTCAAGGTTTACAAAATAGTTTACCATTTCGAAAACATATAGTTTTTCCCCTCCGTTTTCCGAAAAGACATGCATTAGTATCATAAACCACAAAACCAATAATCATAAGCAGAATAATATCAACATAATATAATCTTAGTCACTGCACTATACATCCCAACCCTGACATCCCAGATGCCTGACGTCCCAGACGCCCAATAAGGTCACAGTCCCATGGCTACGTGTGCCACCCGGGGTCTCAATCCCGAGTCCAAATCCCGAACCCAGTCCGAGCATGGCATTCTAGATGCCTGACGTCCCAGACGTCCAATAGTAGCAATCCTGCTCCTGAGTCACTCTACGGTCCGGTCCCTCCGTAAAATGACTCCTCACAGGCAATGCACCGTGACCACTCCGGTGTACCTACATCCGGAGGAGATAGAATCCTAGGGTAGATCTATACAGTGCAGTACCACAGATATTATCGAGATCCATTATACATATACATGACTCAAAACCATTCATAAATAACCAGACGGGTCTCATGCCCAAACATCGTAATACGTGCCATAAATCATACTCAAGATAAACAGATACTTTTACTTGAATCACATATAGATATAATAGAAAGTAAAACAGTTATGCATGCCGAAGTTTAGTGAAATCAAAGGCCCACTCACAGTACAATCCCGCTGCAATCCCGAGCGTAAAGCCCCGTCCAAGGGTTAAAGTACAATTCCTGTCATGTCCAAAGCATACGTAAAGGTCACTTTAAGTCCCTACTAAACAACTAAGAAACCCTTGACTGAAACCGGCCCGGGAAAGCCGTCCGAACACGCTTCCCAAGGTGTCAAACCCTAATTTGACAAACTTAACGATCTCCGATCGACACGAAACCACCGCCATTGGATCCGTATCGTCGAAACCTTGAAAATGGCACTGGTCCCACACAAAACACTGTTCACACGCGCCCCCCATACGCCGGTCAACCCTCTGGTCAACAGTGCTACAGTGATGCTGACGTCAGCATGACGTCACTGCTAACGTCAGCATGACGTCACTGCTGACGTCAGCATGACGTCACTGCTGACGTCAGCATGACGTCATCACTGACAGTGTCAGAGGACACGTGTCAACAACCCATTGGTCCCTGGTCTGACAGTTTTCTGACATGATGACATCATCATGATGTCACTGCTGACGTCAGCATGATGACATCATCAGCTACAGTACCGGGTCTGAGAACCGGGTCACCGCAGACCCACGGTTCAACCCGATCAGTTCTCATCAGCCCGACCGCCAAAATCGATGGGATTTGTTCCTATGAACTCGTCTAATCATGCTCTATGGTTCTGTGTAATTAAAACAGGTTTTTAAGTTGAAGGAACCACCTGAAGATCGACGGGAAACTGGCTGCCGGCTCTGGTTCGTCTTCTCCGGCGAGCCGTCGAGCTTCCAGCCGCGTACTTAGGTCTGAAATGGTTGTCAAGTCCCCTAGGTTATGTCTCAAAAACAACCAAACAAGTTTAACGTTAAAAACGGACGGTTCGAGACAGGGAAGGAAAATCGGTCTTCTCGGGTTTGCAGGCTTACCGCCGCCGTGGGCTGTCCAGTCCGGTCCTGAGTCGTCCTATGGTTCCAGTTGACCCATCCCTAAGTTAGTTCGAGTGTAGGGGTGAAGGTTTGGACGGTTTGGACAGTTTGGGCTGCACGGGTTCCTTCTCGGGTTTGTGGGTTTCCCGGCCGTGCAGGGTGGCCGTGGTGGTGGTGATGGCCGTCTGGGGGTTGCTGGGGGTTGCCTGGTGCTGCCTGGTGAGGGAGGTTGGGTGGTGAGCTGCTGAAGTGTTTGTGCAGAGAGTGAGAGGGTGCACGGTTTTGAGAGAATGAAAATGTGAGAGTGTGAGTCTCAGATGGTTTTAAGAACAGCAGGAGAAAATGAAACCAACGGCTAGGATTGAGTCTGAGTGTAAGGATGGAAGGTGAGGATTTAAGGAAATTAAATTAATTAATTAATGGAATGGCAAACACAGATCCTGGTTTTTGGGGATGATGTGGATGAGGTAGATGAGTGACATGTGTCACTCATCAAGGATCCAGATTGATTGGGTTAAAGTAAATCAGATTCTAATATTTTATTATTATTTTAATTCCGAGTCTCGGTTAGTTCGGTTACGTTCTTGACCATAACTTTTTCGTCGTAAGTCCGATTTCGGCGTGCCTCCTATCTACGGATTCGTATCGACGAGACCTACGTAACGGTCATTGGCCCTCGTCCGTTGGACTTCCCGGGTCAAAAGTCAACATTTGGCCCCCAAATGGCCAAATTACCAAAATACCCCTCGACTTCCGAACGTCACAACTTCTTCCTCGAACATCGGAATCGAACGTGCCACCTGGCTATGAACTCGTGACGTCCTAAACTACGTCACAGTCATGGGTAAAAGTCCTAAATACTTCCCGAGATAAAAGTCAACTTTCCCCCCCCCCTTTCAAGGGCAAAACGGTCATTTTACAATAAAATAATAATTACGAAAGTTCGGGTCGTTACAAAGGATCCCAGAAGACTAATTCTACACTCAGTATGGCTCAACTCACCTTAAAACCCAACCTTCGAATTTTCCCTCCAACTGGTTTTTCCTCAACCCGACTCAGAACTCTCACTCTCAACTCTCCCTCAAACTACCAAAGTGATCTACACTCTCACCCGCACTCAGCTAAAACATCAGAATGGAAACAACCCGTGGGAATCAGCTGCCTCCCCACCTGCACTTGTTTCCCGCAACCTGAATCCAAAGCCATGATCGACCTTCTCGTGCACTGCAACCTGCTCAATGCATCATTCCATGTTCCCACTATCTCAATTTACATAAACTACTCATCTGACCATTCCACTAACCCCATAAACAATTGCACGCTCACAACATTCACGGCATGGCCGTGCAGGCCGGTTTCCCACGGTGATGCTACAGTAACCCCGTGTAAAAAGACCAAAATGCCCTCAGTTGGCAAATTACCAAATTGCCCCTCATCATCCGTGACTCGTAACTTGGTCATCCGATGTCTGTTTCACGCGTGCCGCCTGTCGTTGTACTCGGGGCCTCGAGACCTACCTAACGGTCTTCAAGTCATGAGAAAATCAAATGTCAAACAAAAAGTCAACATTTCCCCCCTAATCGTCCAAATTACGGAAATGCCCTTGAACTTCCAAACGTCATAACTTTCACCTCGAGCGTCCGAATCGGACGTGCCACCTGTCTATGAACTCGTGGTGTCCCAAACTATGTCACAGTCATTGGTCAAAGTCCATTTTGACCGCCCGAATAAAAAGTCAACGTTTTACCCACGACTAGGGGCAAAATGGTCATTTTGCATCGTTTGTCCGATTTCGCCCAACTAATCACCGAGTAACCCTACTATTCATGATTAGTTACTAACTTAATCATGAATTCCGAGATGGGTGGTTACAGAACCGGTCTGAACTGGACCGGTCTGAACCAGTCGACTGAAGCTTGAAGACGATGAACAGTGCAAGTCGTGAGGCCCATGCGCAACCCCTTTGGGTGGCACGTGAGGGGGTGTGGGGCCCCTTTTGGGGGTGTGCGGCAGTTTCCAACATGCCTTTTAAAGTATTCGATGTAACGAAAATTTTGGCACTGGTTTCGAGTCGATCAGACATCGTCTCGATATGTTTCAGGATGTCGGAAGGTTTTAGGGCTAGTTTAAAAATAGCTAAAAATTTGAGAAAATTACGGAGCTTTAGTATGAACATTGTGAAGTAGTTAGTGACCTTATTATGGGATTTGGACAGGTTCGGGAAACCAGTGATAATGGATTGACCGGGAATGCGTATCTGCAAGCGTATCTGCAAGCGTATCGAGGCGGCGACGCTAATGGTCTGTGAGTGGACGTTGCTTTCTACCTTATGATGCATGCATAAATGTTTTATATGTTTTCTATACGTGATTTCTTTATTTATGATAAGATCTTGATGATTTACGGTTTTGCACGGATTTTGAGATAAGTACGTATTTGCACGTTTTACGAGCCTACAATTTATGTTGTGATTTGACCATGGTTTTGATGATTTGATTTTGGAATTTGAAATATGATTTGATTTTAATGAATTATGATGGATTTTGGAAAAGTGATTTCGGGCTTAAAGTCCAGTTCATAAAAGGGATTTCGATAAACGTGATTTCGGGTTTTGGAATCGAATTTCAGAAAAATGATTCGGTTTTGGAGCTTGAAAGTGGATTTCAGGATTTGGGTTCGGAATGATTATTCTAGATTCCGGCTTACGGAATGATGGTTTCGGATTCGGATTTGGAAATGGATTATGGATTTGGATTCGGGATGATGATATATGACGGGGGCGGGCCCAGATTGGGTTTAAAGACTCGGATTGAGTTTAAAGACTCGAGAGTTTAAAGACTTGGATATTGTGATTTCCCCCATAGTCCTATTGAGTTTAAAGACTCAGATTATATTGAGGCCTGGATTGAGTTTAAAGAGTCGGATTACTATTGAGTTTAAAGACTCGAATAGATCCAGCATGTTTCTATTGATTGAAATGAATTTCAAATGTGTTTTGGATTTCGATGATAACTTGATGCTTTTCAAATAATGATGGTTTTCAATCATGGTTTTCCGATGATTTGGGCTATGACCAGGATGATATGAATTTTGATGGTTTTGGGCTGAGGCCCGGGATTTAAGAAAAGGAAATGATTTCGGTTTGCATAAACGGTTTTTATTATCTTAGAAATGAACTAGTTTTTGAATACATGTATTGGTTTTTAAATGGAGGGTATAAATGTCTTTTTATAAATTTTTTTCTACTTATCCTTTATTTTTGTCCACTCACAGTCTTTTTATATTTTCGATACCCTCTAGGTTTGATGCAGTGCGAGCTGTGCTTAGAGAGATCGAGACATCACACATGCAGTCCACAGTAGATTGTGCGCGTTTTGGGATGTCCAGAAGTTTTTGGACGGTTCATTTAGGAATCCCTTGTCCGGCTTACGTGACATGGAGGTTGGTCGTCAGTCAGCCTTCGTGTCACACGTGAGTTAGACGGGAGCATGACTTAACCCTTAATCTCGAGGGATTGGTGGTGGGTCATGTCAAATTGGTATCAGAGCCAGGTTTTGTGCGCTCTACGTGAAGTTTGGCTTGCAGAGCAGGTGGTTTGTCGACTAGCGTGATGTGATGCTACTATAGATGTGATGTCTCGATGTGGAACATCCCGTCATCAACTTGGATACACGAGTGATAGCTAGTGGCTTAGTTAGTGACGAGAGTAAGAGCGACTGGGTGATGTGTTGCTCGATACGCAGTCTGTGGTGAGATGTATGTCGGCTTAGGGCTGGAGTAGTTCGCGTGTTTGGCGCTGGATATGCTCGATGATTGGACCACAGGGTCGGATGAATACCAGTGTGATTAACCTGGATGGTAACCAATGACCTACGATTGATGGTCGACTGGTCGGAATGTGGAGCCTAATGACAGCCTATTGAGCTGATGGTACACGTGGGCCGAAGAGGCCGGTTGACGGTGACCTGATGGGCCGGATGGAGATTGGATGACGATAGTTTGGGACTTGTGACCACTTGGTCAGATTGTTCGAGCTTAGACTTGTGAGGCTACGAGTCGCCAGATGCCCTGAATTTCCAAGGGGGGTAAAGGAACCTGTTTTTAGGATTTGATGGATTCCCCCTAGCGATGGTTACCGGTTCACGCTTATGAGGACTTTCGGTGAAGGGATGTCCTTAGTCAGGTGTGACGACCTGAGTGTTGAGGGTGTGGTGAACTAGTAGATGCCGTGGGATTTTGATAACCCTAGTGATGATTTAAGGAACCCTGTTGTGAAGGCTAGCTTGTCATGGTGAGTATCTTGGTGAGAAACCCCAGAGGAAGTGCTTAGTTTGGGAAACCTGAGTTGGGGTTTATGGTTAGTTGGTGGTTGTGGCTTGGGACGACTTATGGCTGGATTGGCGATGGTGCTTCTGGGATGCAGCCGAGGTATTAGCTTGGTGGATAACTCTGGACGAGTCCAGTGCGATTGTGGAATTTGGTTAAGCATTGATTTGCTCAGAGTTGTGGATTACGAAGGCTGTCAGTTCCCCCGACCCGAGCGTAGATTGAGGGTTTTGGCTCGATAGGAGCTGAGGTTTGGGACTGGTGTGCTATGAGCACTAGATCAGAAATGATGTGCCACAAGCTGGGATGCTTGTAAATGGTCGGATAGGCACATTGAGTTGAGGTTGTGGCTAGTTCTGAGGTGCCGGTGTCTAGTAGGAATCATTAACTGAGCGGGGATGTGTGATGACCATTGGTAGGTCATGTTTCGGTACGAAAGGTCAGGATACCATTAGTTTGATCAGAGTAGCGCAGCGGAAGCACGGTGGACCTATGTTTTTTGTTGGATCGGGCTAGGTTTATATGGTCGGGTTTGACCGTTCGTGAGGTTGGTTTTAGTGGACTCCCCCTGATTTGTTGGCATATGTCGGCAGATGTCGAGTTTGGCACTTGGTGATTGACGACTTCGAGGGTGGTAACTGGGGAGTCCGAGGTCAGTGATTTTTGATTGAGGATTCCGAGAGTTGGTGACTCGTATTTTAGCAGGTGCTCGGAGTTGAACCTCGGGAAGGTTGATACGTGAGAATCAAGATACATGATGTAATAACCGGCAGGCGAGTAGGTCGGTAAGTTGGTTTGGCTACGTACCCGTGGTTTTGATCCGTAGGAGTTCTGGATTTTCTAAGTGTAGTAGCGGAGTTGACGTGTAGATGGTTGTTGCGATTTAGACGATGAGATGTGGTGTTGCTTCCGAGTGTCGGATGCTCTAGAGTCGATTCGGGTGATGCAGTGATGGCACTTCAGGACTAGTGACCCCCCCTTGATCGTGGACACGTGTGGATGTGTTCAGGAGTAGAAGAGTACTTGGTGATGCCGGGAGTAGCCTATGTGGCGAGTGTCAGGGGATGGTGTTAAAATGAATTAAAGTAGAATGATTTGTGATGACATGGTTGAGGACCATTGTGTGTTTCGTTGAAGGATGACGGAAGGAAACGGAAAAGAAGTTACTATAACTGATCGATATGAGGTTATTGAAGAGAACCCACAATCTAGACGTGCCTTTAGATGTGTTGACTACTTTATCGCTTTGATCCGAGGTGGTCTGATCATTTGTAGGAATTAAAGGTGACGTAGTGAGCCAGTAAGTGGGATATACTTAGGAGTGAGTGGATTGAGATTGGATCGTTTCTGCTCAGGTTTGAGTTGTTGTGGATCAGGAGGAGCGTATGTGAGACATAGGTTGGATATCTTGATTATCTTGGAGTTGTGCAGGACGCGTGTGGTCTATCTTGCATACGTATGGGTTTTGGTTTTGGATCTAGTGCTGGGTCTGCCCTGTGTAAGTAATTGAGATGTGATTGGAGTTCATAATGGTCGGGAGACCCAGGAGACTGGGAGACTCGGAAAGGACTTGAGTTGGACTTCCCTAAAAGACTTGTAGTTCAGCCTAGTGGTAGGATTGGACCGACGAACTGCAAAAGTGAAGCGTGCTTAGCTTGTAGGCAAATGGTAATCAATATAATTACGAGGATGTTTGTTTGCCCTGGAGATTACACTGTGAGGGTGACGGGTACACTCTGGTGTTGTCGGATGGACGTTGGGTGTAGTAGAGCGTGGCTGATGCCAAAGTGGTTGATTGATGGACTTACCGTAGGATGTCGTTGGAAGTACTTTAGGATGTACTCTACGAGCCGTGTTTGAGGTATTCTAAAATATCTCTGTTTAATTCAAAATTCGTAGGGTTGTGGTTGCGTGTGTTTGGTGGTATGCACCGGGATTTTGGTTGGTTGTGATTGGTGCATGTGTTTGAGATGTGTTCCGATGCAATTAGACGTGCATCGTGATGTTTAGTAGAGATGTTGGTGATCAGCTTGGTACCGATGTATGTTGTTGGTTGTCTTGGTGAATCGGAACAGTTTCGTTGTGATTGGCCGGTTGGGATATGGACTGGATCCGAGTGATCCTGAGTGATCTGACTAGTTGGTAGGAGTCAGTGCTGATGTGAGCTGGATGCTCAAAGGCATGAGTGGTTGGTGGGACCCTAATATTGAGATGTGTGATCAAGGTTTGACAGGTATATGATAAGGTCCAGTTGCAGACAGGTGGTGTAGGACGTGGATGAAGTTTCCACAGGTTGGTACTGTTGGTGGTTAGTGGAACCACCGGTGAGATGATTGGTTGAGTTAGTGGTGTGAGCGAGTACGTTGTAACTCCAGCGGGGTCGGCGCGAATCACTGACGGAAGCAATACGGATCGTTGAATAGGTATTGATGCATGGAAGCACCAGGGTCGGTAGATGCTTTCTTGAGAATTGGTTTGCGAGGTGAGATTCATGCCGACTGATGGCAGACTCGCACGATTGACTGAGACGTTGGTACGCGGTAAGCATGACTCGAAACTGAGTCGAGGATGATGTAACTGGTAGTCATGCGTCATGACCAGGTGTGAGTGGAGTCGTAAGAGTCGGTTGCTGTGATGTTAGAGGTATCGTGGGTATAAGTTGGAATGTGTTGACCTCGGTGAGAATGAGATGATCGCCAGATGGACCGAAAGTTGGTTGAGTTGGTTCGCTTGGCCGAGTAGGGTTGACAGTTTGGGAACTGTCAAGATAAGTTGGATTGGCAGATGATGGATACCGGGTAGGAGACCCAGGCGTGAGATTAATTAGAGTCCCCCCAATAAGAACGTACAATATTCAGAATTTCGAGGATGAAGTTCTTTAAGGGGGGAGATTGTAAGGACCCGTCCCGAAAATCGGGATTAGATTAGTGGTTAATGACGGATTAGCGAAGTTAATCGGTGATTAGTTGAGTAATCTCGGACGGACAGTGCGAAATGATGATTTTGCCACCAGAATTGGGCGAACGGTTGACTTTTATTTCAAGCGGTCAAATGGACTCTGGCCGATGACTGTGCTGTAGTTCGGAACGTCATGAGTTCATAGACAAGTGGCACGTCTGATTCCGACATCCGAGGAGGAAGTTATGAAGTTCGGAAGTTTGAGGGTATTTTGGTAATTTAGGTGAAAAGGGGCAAATGGTTGACTTTTGTACAACAAGTTATTTTCACGTATTTTGAGGACCGATAGGTAGGTCCCGATTCCCTGAGTACAACGACAGGCGGCACGCTGTCATCGGACTTCAGACAGTTCGAATATCAGTCTAAATATATGAAGGGTAAAATGGTAATTTGCGCATTAGGGGTAAAATTGTCTTTTGTCTACCTATGTTTACATTCTGATAAGTGGGCTGAGGACACCTGTCCCTGGTTGGATATTTTCACTTGGAATCAGTCGAACATGGACATTTGTCCATTCTCCAGTGGCTTCTAGCCATTTCTCACATGGTTGATGGATTAAAATAAGACGGTGAACGTTTAAACAGGGCAGTCGTGCTTATGGTTTAAAATTGAGCAGAGAGGGGGCTACCAGTAGTTGTGCGGGTGTGACTGAGTGAGAACCAGAGAGAATAGTGTGTGAGAGTAAAGAATTAGGGAGAAGACAATGAGGAGGGAAAGAGAGGCAGTTTGAGAGGCAGAGAAGAACCGTGACATTAGCCGTGAAACCCCCTACATACAAACCTCTGTGTGAACTTCAGCTGGAGTCGTGCTTAGTAAAAAAAAAGGAACTCTGGGAGGTGGGCGGATCGTGGTGGTGTCCACGTTGGAGCAACGGCGTAGGTAAGCCATTTCTGGAGCTCTGTTTCTCTATTTTGTTCAGAAATGGTAACCTGTGGTTTAACGGTTAAGGAAAAACTTGGCTGACTACGATAGATTTTGGAAGTTGAGACGAGCTCAGAGGAAGCGAAACCGTGGCCGAAGGACGACGGTGAAGGCTGAGAATAGAGGAGGAGTAATTCGGATTTTTTCTTCAAATCGGGAAGGTAATCATCGAGCTTGGTTTCATGTTTTTCATTAGCTAGATCGATCACATATGTTTGGACGAACCTAAGGGATTAAATAGGGCTGAAATCAGACCTGAAAATGACTAGAAACTGCCCAGGCCTGTTTGGGTTGAACCGGTCTGAACCGAACCGATCTAAACCGGTTGACTGAAGCTTGAAGACGATGAATAGTGCAGATGCGTGGGGCCCACGCGCAGCTCCTTTGGGCGGCAGTTTCCAACATGACTTTTAAAGTATTCAATGTAACGAACATTTTGGCACTGGTTTCGAGTCAATCGGACATCGTTTCGATATGTTTCGAGATGTCCGAAGGTTTTAGGGCTCGTTTTAAAATAGCTAAAAATTCGGGAAAATTACTGGGCTTTTGTATGTACATTTTGAAGTAGTTAGTGACCTTATTATGGGATTTGGACAGGTTCGAGAAAGCCGGTGATAGTGGATTGGCCGGGAAAGCATATTTGCATGCGTATCGAGGCGACGACGCAAATGGTCTGTAAGTGGACTTTGCTTTCTAACTTCTGATGCATGCATAAATGTTTTATCTATTTTCTATACCTGATTTCTTTATTTGTGATATGATCTTAATGACTTACGGTTTTGCACGGATTTCGAGATAAGTACACATTTGCACGTTTTACGAGCTTACGATTTATGTTGTGATTTGACCATGGTTTTGATGATTTGATTTTGGGATTTTAAATATGATTTGATTTTAATGAATTATGATGGATTTTGGAAAAGTGATTTCGGGCTTAAATCCCAATTCATAAAAGGGATTTCGATAAACGTGATTTCTTATTTTGGAATCGAATTTCGGAAAAATGATTCGGTTTTGGAGCTTGAAAGTGGATTTCGGCATTTGGATTCAGAGTGATTATTCCGGATGCTGGCTTACAAAATGATGGTTTCGGATTCAGATTTGGAAATGGATTATGGATTTGGATTTGGGAGGATGATTTCGGATTCGGCTTGGAATTCGAAATGGTGATTTCAAATTCAGATTTGGACATGGATTTGGAAATGGTTTTAAAATGGTTTTGGATTAGATTTTCTGAATCTGGTTATTGGGTTAAAAGACCCGGATGTGATATATGACGGGGGCGGGCCCTGATTGGGTTTAAAGACCCGGATGTGATATATGACGGGGGTAGGCCCGGTTTGGTTTTAAACACCCGGATTGAGTTTAAAGACTCGGATTATATTGAGGCCTAGATTGAGTTTAAAGACTCAAATTACTATTGAGTTTAAAGAATCGGATAGATCCAGCAGGTTTGATTGGTTGAAATGGATTTCAAATGTGTTTTGGATTTCAATGATAACTTGATGCTTTTCAAATAATGATGGTTTTCAATAATGGTTTTCCGATGATTTGGGCTATGACCCGGATGATATGGATTTTGATGGTTTTGGGCTGAGGCTCGAGATTTAAGAAAAAAAATGATTTCGGTTTGCATAAACGATTTTTATTATCTCGGAACTGAACTAGTTTGTGAATGCATGCATTGGTTTTTAAATGGAGGGTATAAATGTCTTTTTATAAATTGTTTTCTACTTATCCTTTATTTTTGTCCACTCATATTCTTTTTATCTTTTCGATACCCTCCAGGTTTGATGCGGTGTGGGCTGTGGTTAGAGAGACGAAGACATCACACACGCGGTCCATAGTAGATTCTGTGCGCTCTGGGAAGTCTGGAAGTTTTTGGATGGTTTGTTTAGGAATCCCTTGTCCGGCTTACGTGTCACATGGAGGTTGGTCGTCAGTCAGCCTTCGTGTCGCACGTGAGTTAGACGGGAGCATAACTTAGCCCTTAATCCCGGCAGATTGGGGGTGGGTCGTGTCAGAACTGGCCGGACCGGCCGTCGAGAGGAAGAAGAAGCTACTGTGCACTAGCGCGTGAGCCACACGCGCATCTCCTTTGGGCGGCGCGTGGGGGCACGTGAAGAATTTCTTGGGGGTGGTTCCAATATTACAAATCATCTATTCGATGTAACGAATATTTTGGGACTGGTTTCGAGTCGATCGGACACCGTTTCAATATAGTTCGGGACGTCCGAAGGTTTAGGAGAGGGTTAAAAATAGTTAAATATTCCAAAAAATTACGGGGCTTTAGTGAGGGGTTATTTAAGTAGTTACTAACCCTCTAAATTAATTTGGACAGGTTCGGGAACCCCATAGGCGACGATTGGCCAGGGAGAGTCTTATGACGCGCGTATCGAAGTGCGGCTTCGGACGGTCTGTGAGTAGACCTTTCTTTCAAAATTGATGCATGCATAAATGTTTTATAATTTTTTTATATCATGTTTTTTGATGCCATGAGTGCATTTGTTTGTGGTAGCTTAGGATCGACATATTTGCACGTTTTTCGAGGTTTTCGGCTTTATGTCGTACCTTTGCGTACTGTGTTTTCAATAACGATTTGATGAATGGGTTTTGGATTTGGAAATATGAATTCGGGCATGTGTCCCATTTGATTTACGAACCCTCGGACGTGAAGTCCATTTGATTTGACGAGAAATCGGGTTGGAGGCCTATTTGAGTATACGATCGGGCTGAGGGCCCCATTGGTTTACGAATCCAGGCTTGATGCCCAGTCGATTATAATATCGGGCTTAGGGCTCCTTTGGTTGTGAAATCGGGCTTGACGCGCCATTGATTTATGGTTTCGGGCTTAGGGCCCCGTTAGCCATGACATCGGGCTTGAGTCCGGGTTCGGTTTGTGAAATGGGAATTCGGGCATGAGACTCTGTTGAACTGTGGATTTAGGCTGAGGCCTGTGAAATTGTTTTGAATCGAATTCGAGGAATCCTGTTGAGATGAATCGGGTATGAGACCCAATTGGAAATATGTTTTGAGAAAGGAAATGAATTGCAAAAGGAAATGATTTGAAAATGTATATAAACCCTCCATATGATTGATTTGGTTTCCTCCAAACGTGGACCTGGAGAGTCACGATCCTCATACCAGAATGGGTATCCCCATAGGAAGCCCGTTCCAGGAGTGGAAGTTATGATGTGGTGCTGGACCAGATTCCGGAGAGATGATCGGACTAGGTCCGAAGATAAAGCCTCCCAGATGGAGAATTCCTGGGGGTAGACTCGTAGTGAGACCTCGAGTAGTGTGCACACTAGTATAGAGATGAATCGTGACATATATCGGGGATGTGTTCCCTAAGGGTTGTATGCCCCGAGTTGGCATCTTCTTGGAAGTGTCGCGGATGGGTTATACGTATGAGGTTCTTACGGAAAGTGATTTGGGGCGGAGACCATGTGTTCCATGTTTTAAGATTGTGATTTCGGGTCGGGGACCCATAAATGGATTTATGGTTCATTACGGTTTATGGGGACCGGGCATGAACCCTTGAAAGGTTTTGAGAATGTTTTCAAATGGTTTTATGAACGTTTTGGTAAATGATTTTTGAATGCATGCATATGCTTTTAATGAAGGGCATAAATGATGTTTGTGGAAATGTTTTTATAAAATATTTGTTTTGTTTCACTCGCGACTTTTAATGTTTTGAATGCCCACGTTAATCCCGGGGGATTTGGGACGGGTCTTGACATCTAGAGTACTAGAACTTATTCTATGTGATTTTCAAAGTTTTTAAGTCAATGAACTCTCTGATTTTGGATATGATTAAGGCATTAGGGTTAACACCATAAATTCAAACATCCATGTTCCCTATTTTGTGCGCACAAGTTGCGACCCCCTTTAGTTTTTAACCCCTTTGAGCCCACATTAAGCCTTTCTTTCATCACCATGATTATCTAAACACTTGAGCCTAGTATAGACATCCTTTACCCTTGTTCCAAGGACTCGGTTGAAGACATGAAGATTTTGTAAAGAAAAAATAATGATGTTTTGAAGATTTTTATGTGTATTATATGGATTTACTTACTCAAACTTTGTTGTGTTATTGAGATATTTTATTACCTTGATATATGAAAAAAAAGCCAAAAAAAAAGTGTTTTGAGTCTCTATCAAGGTAATAAGGTTTGATTATGTAATGTTTGAGTTAAGTCCTTTACATTTGTAAATTCGTCACAGAGAATGAATTCGAGGCCCAATATGATGAAACTTGGCCTATGCTCGAAGGGATGGATTACTGACATCATTGCATTAAGGTTGGGAAGTTATGTTATGTTTTGGGAGTATATTGAGTCTTGGAACGAATTTGAGCACCACTTATCCTACATATTCCTTGCCTCTAAACTTAACCCCATTACAACCTTCATAAAGACCTTATGATCCTTAAAATGGTAAATTTTGATTAGTTGAGTAAGCTTGTTTTTAACACTTGAGTAAGCTTATGGTTTTGGTTCATTTGTGCAAGTATGTTTTAATTTTTATCTTGAGGTGTTTGTTTGAAATTTTGCAAAAGTACTTTATTTCTATTGTGTGAATATTTTTCTCACATACTTTGAGTGCAAACACAAACCTTTACAAAATTGAGTGAAATTAGGAGTGCATATCCTTATAAGTTGATTCATACTTGTTTTATTCATCTTGAGATCTATTTCACCATATTTACTCATTATCTTACTTGTTGAAACATTTTGTTACCATGTATTAACTCTTAAATTTCATATGCATAACTGTTTTAAGTGAAATTTTTTGATGCCATAATTATAATAATGAATTAATTGAGACTATTGGTTAAATGTTTACTTGTTTTTGATTTCGTAGTTTAATTTTAGTATTTGCTACGGACTAGCAAAATTTAAGTGTGGGGTATTACAAAAATTGATAGTGCCCAAACTACGCATTAAATTAACTACGTAATTCGAGTATTATGCAATTTAACCCTTTTGTGTATATGTAGTATTGGTAAATATGGATCGTTCTTAACCGGGGAAATTAGGGAACATTAATAATTTGTTAATGAGAAAGAATAATGAATAAATGAATGATGAATAAAATAATAAATTAATAAATAAATAATAAATTAAAAAATTAAAAAATTAAAAAATAAATGAATTAAGAATAAAGAATAAAAGAATGAAATGGGGGGCTTTTTGAATATTGTAATCTAAACTACATTTTAACCAAACTAAGAATTAAATTCAAATTAACAATAACATTATTTAAAACTACTCCTAAAATAAACTTTCTTTAAATACAATTTTTACAAACACCCTACCATCATGTTTATATTGAACTAATCACGAAATCCTACCTTCATCATCTCCATTATATTCATACGTTTTTCATATCATAAATGCACCGAATAGTGGATTATTACTTACAATATGATCTACCTTAAGTTTGTGATTAAATGCACCGACAGCGGCCGACATTAAAATCTCTTCAATCAAATTCTAAGTGCACCGACATCGGCCGACATTTAGCATCAAATTGAGGTATGATGCACTAAAACATATGAAGCAAAAGAAATTCAGAAAGGAAAACACATGAAGATTGTATTCATACTTACAAATGAATCTCAACAGGGTCACAAGCCCTGCATATCATCTTAATAGGGTAACAAGTCCGGAATATCATCTCAATAGGGTCACAAGCTCGAAAAATCATCTCAATAGGGTGACAAGCCCGAAATATTATTTCAATAGGGTCACAAGCCCAAATGTTATCTCAATAGGGTCACAAGCCCGAAATATCATTTGAATAAATCTAAAAACCGTTTCATTATTCAACTGGGACTCATGCCCAAAATGTCGATTTCACGCATCTCCGTGAAATCCTTCAAAACCGATAATCAAATCTCAGTTTCATGCCTCTCCGTGAAAACGTTAAAAACACATAAATCACATGCACATAAAATACTCGACCTAAGCCAATTATCACATAAAAACAGAAATCTTGAAATACGTGCAATATCACATTTTCTAAAAAAATGTCAAATAATCATATTTAGACCATATGCAATCCATGCATCTCAAATCATGTTCATAAAACATGTAAAACAACATTTATGCATGCATCATTTCATAAAACGAAGTGTCTATTCAAAAACCGTTCGTTTTGAGCGCCTACAACCCTCGCCGTAAGTCATTCTGGGGCTAATCCATACTCTTTGAGACGTTCGGACCTGTCCAAATCATACTCAAAGGTTACTACCAACCTATACAAGTCCTAATCATAAAACCTCAAAACTCGCAGAACGGTCAACGTGTCTCGAACACTCTTCCCGAGGCTAATAACCTCTAAATTACCTATCAAACGATCTCTGGTCGACCTGAAACCACCACCATTGGATTCAAAACTTCGAAACCTTTCGAACAAGACCAGTTCGACCACGAAATTTGTGCCCACATGCCCTCATGAACTGGTCAAACTTTCGGTCAATGCTGGTCAACGGCCAATGCTGACGTTAGCAAAGTCAATGCCGACGGGATCGGTCAACACTGATGTTATCATGGTCAATGTTGACGTCATAGTCAACGTCGATGTCATGGTCAATGCCGATGTCATCATGCTCAATGCTGATGTCATCATGGTTAACGCTGACGTCATGGTCAATGTTGACATTATCATGGTCAACGTTGACGTCATGGTCAATGGCTCGTAGGAGACGATGACCAGCGCCGCCGTGGGCCACCGTTTGGTTTGGCCGCCGGCGACCGAAATCTGCCATTTTGTCCAATTTTTTAAACCTTCATAACTTTCTGATTTCTCAACCAAATCCTATGGTCTATATATGGAAATCATGCTACTTGAGCCAAGGAATTCAAATATGAACCCACAATTTCGAGAAAATGCATGGTTTTGACGATATGGCCTCCCAAAGTTTCGGACAAACTTTGAACTCTTGTTCCAGCCACTCCTATCGTCTAAAACTTTCCATTTTTGCACCTACATGCTTGTATGAGCTCCAAGAACACAACCATGGGCTTATAATCGATCCAAAACACCAAAATCAAAAACCCAAATCCAAGAACCCACGTGTTACCTTTTTCTTCTATGTTTTTCGGACACCTCGCGACGACCCCGACGTCCCTGCCATCGTCTCTCATCCTCCCTCACTCTGTCTCTCTCTCTCCCTGGTCCAGAAAATGAAGATCGGAATGGTTTGGGTGGTGGGTACGGTTTTAGGTGTGTGAAGAAATGAAGAAGAAGATGAATGAAATGAAGATGATAGAGATGCATGTATCAATTAAATGGGCCATAGGGTGGGTGACAAGTGTCACTCATCCTATGGTCCAAAATTGATATTTCGGGGTCTACTAAAGACAAACCCATTTGAAAATCGTACAACCGTAAATGCAACCGAACCTCCCGTGACCCGTAACTTTTCCGTACGATGTTTGATTTCAATGTTCCGCTTGTCTATGGACTCGTATCGTCTTGATCTACGTACATTGGACTTTCCAAGTCAAAAGTCAACTTTTTACCCTTTATAGGGGCAAAATCGTCAGTTTACCCCGATCGTTAAATAATCCTCGACTAATCTTGATTAGTTCTTAATTAATTCTCGATAATCCATCATTAACCTTAATTAATCCTGTAGATTCGGGACAGGTCCTTATAACTCTGCCTTCTATGAAGGCTTTTGCTTCACCACTATTGGTGAATCCTCATGTTTCACAAGCCTTTCATCACTCCTCTCCAGATGTTCTCTGCCATGACTTGCTTTGGACTCTCTGTGTTACATCCCGTATCGAAAACTAAAAATCTAGAATTTGGAATTTCCATTTTTACCCCCATGTGTCCAATTACGAATTTTATTTGATTCTAGATTGGATGACTTTACTTGATTGGATCTTGAGGAATTGCTATTTCGAAGGCCCAAACCTACAACCCAAAGCTTACTTGAATCCAAAATTAGTTTTTTTGATTGTTAGTTGAAGCTCCAAACCCAATTGGTTACTATTCAGGCCCAAGTTTGAGCCCAATCTGTCTAGAAAGAAAGGAGATGAATGAGTGAAAGCCCAAGGCCAAAACCCAAGCCTGCTGACAATTATCTAAACACACTATTTAGGAGGGAGACTATGTTTTCTCATTATCCTTAACCTCACATTTCTTCAAGGTCGACACAAACGCACACACCCTTATCTCAGAAAATGCTCTCCAAACCCGCACCTACTTAGACATCGATGTATTGCTCTTTCCACCTTCACTTTGAGAACCTCCACAGCCTTCCTTTTTCTCCATCAATTGAACCCTCACTCATCACTAAAACACCATGGATGCGACCTCCAAACAAGACCATGGATGACGACCATCGACCCCGACGACTCGAACCATGCCCCTGGAGACACCACGACTTCGATGTGACCTCTTTCAACGGTCGGACCTGCCAGGGAAGCTCAAAGACCATTGTAACGTAAACAGGAGATCCCGACTTGAATTGGACCCGAAGACTACTCGCGATATCCAAGGTCAAAAAAGGTATTAATCGAACCCTCTGAGTGTGGATTGTTGATCTACTCACTGAGTGCTTCACACTGATGTAATTGCATGTTGTTTTCAAGCATGTTGGGATGATGATGAGCTTGCCTAAAAACACGAACTCGCGCCCTTCACGGTGACCACGCATCGCCTTAGGTAACTTCTCAATCTCTAACCTACGCTAATGACTTCGTATCGTGGAGAGAAACATATCGTGTGTTTGCATGTCTATTTCCAGCTGAAGGTGCGGCGACATTGGCGGCAGAGGGTCACCAAAAAATGGAACCCGTGGAAGACCGCAACCACTTAGCCTTTTTTTTATCCTTGTTAGGTGAAATCTGGAGCCCAATCTCCCTTTTTGTCATTCCTTTAACTTGTAGGATCAAACACCTGCTTTATGTGCAAGACTAGGGGACAAGGAGCATCGCTGGGTGGAGAACTCAACGAAGCCGAGAACTCCTAGTGAGAGGACCCCACCCGAATACATAAGAATAGAACACTCGGACCGTCCTCCCATCTGACAGAAATCTTGTCAAATAAAGGGTAAACGCAAAAATAGCTAGTTTATACCTCCGCCTCCTGATCCTCTATTTCTGTGCAGGAGCCCTAGAGGGTTTCAAAACCAATAAAATGTGTGAGTGGACAAAATGATACATTTAAAATCATAATTCTTTTAAAATAACCAGCTTTTTCCCTTCGTTTTCCAAAAGAATGCATGCATACGAAAGACCATTTCAACTCGGTTGAACAAATCACAGTTTATAATTCTCGAAATACGGGAAAACATCCATATATCACAAACCAACTCAACCATGAAATACTAACACGCCATAACATAATGGTCAACCACATCAATGCCACATAATCGAACCATAACCACTGTCACATCAATTCACACATATCATAGTCAACTCTTCCTCTACTCACGATATCAAACATCAAACCACTGCCCCAGTAGTAAGCACCTAGAAACTCACTCGAGAATTAGATCCCAGCTCGACGTCCGAGACTAACTAACCAATAGGCATAACCACAAAATACATCACACATCACAAGTTATCACATTAATCCATATCCAACATCACCACAGAACGGTCAACTCATCATTAGTACACAAGCACAACATCAACCCTCACATCACAAGTGCACTACCGGTAGGCATCACATACACACTCAGGAACTAGAGCCCTACGCTCGACGTTCGAGTCATCACAACAGTCTCAGGAACTAGAGCCCCGGGCTCAATGTTTGAGACTCAAATCCAATCAACACAATCACAATTATACACAATACTAGTCTTAGGATTTGGAGACCCCAGCTCGACGTGTGATACTAAACAAACAACCAATACACATCGTGTAACGACCTAGACGTGTCAATAAGGTAAAATCGGAAAATTTGGATGAAATTGACCATTTTACCCATTGTAAATCAAAGTTGGACTTTTTTTTACCAAAGTCAAAGAGTTGACTTTTTTACCAGGACGATTTTTAGCGATTCCAAAAACGTTGTTAGGAAGGTCTCGGTCTCCTGAGTACGTCGGCATACGACACGCTGGAAACGAAGTTCAAACGGTTTCGATTACATAAGGGCATTTTGGTAATTTTGTTTAGGAAGGGTATTTTGGTAAATTTGTTGTGAGATTTTTTTTGCGGTCCAATTGGACAGGGACAAGTGTCCTTATCTATTATGGGAGTGTGCCACTAACCTTAGGCTTGTTCAAAAATGGACATTTTGTGTTCTTTGTTGTTTTGGCGGTCGTGGGTGAGTTTTGGGTGTTTACTATGGAGGAGTGATCAAGGAAAGCAAGAAAGAAAAGTAAAGTGAGGAGAAAAGAGGTTGGAAGTCAAACAAGAAAGCGAGAGGGGGAAACCTGGAAGGCCCTGACAGGACCCATCCCAATCCCCCTGGATTATCCTGGGAAGTGCATGCTCCCATCTAACACCACGTGCTAGACACGAGATAAAAATGTAACCTGCTTGGGGTTATCTAAAGTACGCAAGGATCTGTTGGGTTACGTATCGGCATGTGATGTCTCGATCTCTGCTACAGCCCGCATCCACGATCAACTTGAAGGGTATCAAAAACCACAAAAGCTGTGAGTGGACAAAAACAATCAGTTAGAAAACAATTTAACAAAATTGACATTTATACCATTCTTGTAAAAGCATGCATGCATCAGAAAACAAGTATTCAAATACTTTTCTCAAAAGAAAATCATATTGCTTTTCAAAACGAAACACAGTGAAAAATGCTTCTCAATCAAAGCCATTTCCTCAGTACGATCTCAGCCCAAAACCAAACCACACAGGGTCTCAACCTAAATCACACTCATGTGGGACCTCAGCCCAAATATAATAATACCATGTGGGATCTCAGCCCATCATCATCAGTCACGATTTCAATCCCAGCAACGCGTGCCCATAAGCTCAAGAATTGTTTTGATCTTGAGCATGTCGCCCTGAACACATCACTGGCCAATAATCTCCAGATCATCGTGAACATATCATCGACTGATCTCATATACCGCACTCCTAAGTCGAGCCTCCCTCGGCTACTTGATAATAGGCACATCGTGACCTTTCCGTACCTCGGAGGCGAGCATTATCTCCAGGGTGTTTTCCGCGGAAACATATTCACAACCGAACCCTCTCATAATCCAAGTCTTTAAACTCCCGAGTCTTTAAATTTTATCATAATTTTGAAAACATTGGAAACATTTTCATAACTGTTGTAACTCAAATCAAAAAACTTATTTCTCATAAATCATCTCAACAGGGTCCACGCCCGGAATATAGTTTAAACAAATCCGTTTCCACAAAACCATAATTGAAAACTCTGTCTATCAACAATTCATAAACCCAGGATTTCACGAATCCTATCAAATCCACAATTGAATCTCATGCCCGAAATATCTTTCATAAATCTCATAACTGGGTTATATCCCGATATATTTTGTGTTTGACTATACTCAGTTAAACCATAAATCAATTGGGTTATAAGCCCGAAAGATATTTCTAAATTGGAAAACCATTTCGTTGTTTAAATCATTTTGCAAATTCAAATAATCAAAGCGGATTTCCAATTGGGACTCATGCCAGAATCTAAATTTTGCTCATCTCCGTGAAATCCTTCAAAACCGTAAATCAAATCCTCGATTTCACTCCTCTCCATGAAACCGTCAAATCATATAATCACATGCACGTAGTATACTTGGCCTAAGCCCCAATATCATATAAAATATAAATCTCGAACTACGTGCAATATCGTAGAAAATGTGATATGAAACATATTTAAATCATATGAACTCAAGGAATCTCAAATTGTCAAGACCCAACCCTCCTCAGTCAGGACCCGACTCATCTAGCACGATATTGTCCGTTTTGGGCCTCCTTGCCCTTGCCCTCACGGTTTTGTTTTCGGGAGTTCACGGTGCAACTTCCCAGGGGATCACCCATCATGAAATTGCACCAGCCTAAACTCGCTTAACTTTGGAGTTCCCCAAGAATTCAAAGCCACTGAGCTCCCAGAAGGCCTCGCGCTAGATAGGTGTGTGCCTACACCTTTAAGGCACATCACCACTCCCCTCCCAGACCATTCCCCCCTCACAGGAATGTGGGATCGTTCACCGTTCCCTCTAGGACATGGGTCTTACACAAATCATGTTCATAAGACATAAAAAACAATTATACAAAGTCTACTCATTGACCGTCCAAGTTGCGAGCTCAGAAACCTGTGTCGTAAGCCACTCTATGGCTAATCCATACTCTCTGAGATGTCCGGACCTGTCCAAATCATACTCAAAGGTTACTACCAACCTATACAAGTCCTAATCATAAACCATCAAAACTCTCGGAATAGTCAACGTGTCCTAAACACACTTTCCGAGGCTAAAAACCTCCAAATGACATATCAAACGACTATTGATCGAACTAAAACCACCAACATTGGATTCAAAAGGTCGAAGCCTTTCAAAAAAGATAGGTTTCACCTCAAAATTCATGCCCATGCGCGCTTACCCGTTGGTCAAAGTTCGCACGCGCCGGTTAACGCTGATGTCATATTGACGTCATCCTGACAAGTCTGACACCTGTCAAGTTTGACACCCTGCCACGTGGCACCACCTCGTTTGTCCACATGGTCTGAAATAGCTAACGTGGACCTGCCACGTCAGCTATTGACTAGACCTGACTGCTTCTAACAACTCGCCACATGACACCACCTAATTGTCCAAGTGGCCTGACAGGTTTGACAGGTGATGACGTGGACTGCCATGTCATCATCATCTTCCTTCAGACAAGTCGACCTGTTTGAGTGTAACGGGTCGATTTGACCCGCGACCCTTACCCAGCCGTATCTCGATCGTTCGACCACCATTTTCATCCATTTTTCTTCCTATCGACTCGTCTCTAACCTAGGAAGGGTTCTATGACCTCAAAATCACAAGAAAAGGCCTATAATTTACCTGGTGAAGGTCGATCCTCATGGCCAACCTTCGACCCAGTCCCACAGCCTATCCAGTGGCTCTTTTCCTTCCCTTTTGTTCCTATGAACTCACACAAACTCATAGAACATAACCCAAGCATCACAACCAACCCAGAATGGCTAAAATTGAAACTCTAAATCCAAATGGTTTTGGGTTTACCTTTTTCATGGGTTTTCGACCACCACTGTTCATGTCCTCCGCCATCAATCGCCGTCTCTCCTCCTCCCTCGCTTTGCCTTTCTCCCCAGTTCAGTAGATGAGGTAATGGTTTAGGCTTAGGGTGGGTACGATTTGGGTGTGTGAAGAAATGAAAATGAAGTCAAAAATTGAAGATAATATTGGTGCATGAAGATGGGGAAATGGACAATAGGATGGGTGACACTTGTCACTCATCCATTGGTCCAAACAGGATATTATGGGTCCCACTAAAGACAACTCAGATCTACTTTTCCTGAAAATCGTGCAATCGTGAATACTTCTCAGAACCTTCTGTGACTCGTAACTTTCCAGTACGATGTTCAATTTTGACATGACGCCTATCTACAGACTTGTATTGTCTTGATCTACGTAATGGTCCTTGGTCCACGTGTCATTGACCTTTTGGGTCAAAAGTCAACTTTTTCACCCCTTAATCGTCATTTTATCGCAATCGTTTGATAATCCTCGACTAATTTCGATTAGTCCTTAATTAATTCTCAATAATCCGTCATTAACCTTAATTAACCTGGAAGGTTCCGGACGGGTCCTTATAGGCCCAGACCGGAAAGCTCATGGCGACCCAAAAAGGGGTTTTCGGGTTGGAGGTTGCACCACCGTGTTTCTAGGCATATGAACTTAAACTGAGCATGCTAAGCTTCCTTCCAAGCCCTTACGACCTCAACGGATACCTGGTTTAAGGCTTTGGGCATCAAAACTGCCCAAGAATTGAGAAAAAATCTTGGTCGCGAAACCTTGACGGGTCGAGCAAGATTTATGGTAATTTTTCTTATATTTGGTTATGTATATCCATTAGTAACTTAGTTTAGAGTAGATTAGTCGAACCGAGAGTGAAAACGGACTTGAAATAAAGGAGAACAGGTCATCGGGAATTTCGAGGAATGACCAGGCAAGCCGATGAACAGTGCATTTTGTGTTTTCACTGTAACAGCGTGTGGCTCCCACACGTAGCTGTTCTGGGTGGCACGTGGGGCGTGTGCAAGGGAATTTTGAGGAATGACCAACATGTTTTTCCATTCTTTCAATGTTACGAACATTTTTGCACAAGTTTCGAGTCAATCGAACATCGTTTCGGGGTAGTTTTGGGTGTTCGAAGGTTTAGGTTGCATTTAAAATACGTTTAAAAATCCTAAAAATTATGGGATTAAAATAGGAGTTATTTGAGATGAATTATGAGCCTTAGATGTGAATTTTGGCCAAGAGGGGACATTTCTGAAAAATCTGGATGCATGATGTGGTGGTGTGATTACCTGTTTCTCGGTATGCGTGATGTGTGTAAAGTTATGATGATGTGAGTATAATGATGTGGATTGATTGTATGGATTGATATGATGGCTTGTGAGACTGTTAATGTGTTGGCAACTCAAACTTCGAGCCAAGGGCTCCGAATCCTGAGTTGGATTTTACCCGGACGTCGAGCGAGGGGCTCCGAATCCCGAGTGACTGTGTGACAGCATATCAGTAGTGCCCTTATGATGTGATGCTTGATGATGTGCTTGTGCGATGGTTTCCTGGGTGGTGTACCTACCAGTATTGTATTGGACGTCAAGCTGGACTCATTTCCTCGGTGGTGTACCTACCAGTATTGTATTGGTTTGATGATTGGTATGTCAACTTTTTGTTGATGGTCGTGATCTTGTGTGATGGTTTTATCGGTTTATCGAGCTCTTATACGGTTTGATATTTTTGTTGATTTCAGAACTCTTTTCACGTATGTCGAGGATTATAAACTGTGTTTTGTTTTTTATTGAAGTGAAATGATTTTCGTATGCAGGCATAGTTTCGAAAAACAGAGGGTAAAGATGGATGTTTTCAAATCATGTTTTAAACTATTTCTTTTCGCCCACTCACGCGTTTTCTTGGTTTTATGACCCTTTAGGATCAGTACACGGAAATAGAGGCTTGAGAGGCGAAGGCATGAATCAGCGGGTTGTGCGTGTATCCCGTGTCTGACAAGATTTCTGTCAGACGAGAGTAGCGTCCCGAGGGTATTTTGTTGTGTATCCGAGTGGGGTCCTGTCACATCCTCTCATATAATCGACCCAAGTTAAATTCATAGTCAACATCACAGTTCAAATTATCAACACCGAGATATGCATACTAATATCGCATCTCAATGCCACATATGAGATCCACAATCGAATCATCAGGCCTAAGCCCAAAACATAATCAACATCATTCTCCGAAAATGTGCTATTAACGTTCTTTTTGTAAAAGTCGTTCAAAAAATCAAATAAAAATCATAAATATTCCAAATCACGTTATTTCATGCCACAATCCACATTCAGTTCAAAACTACATTCGAAATCGTGTTCGAAACATAGTTTATGGAAAACTTCGAAAATGAGCAATAAAATATTAATTAAATATTCGTAAAATCACTGAAAATCCGATAAAATCTCAATCATTACAATGCCATCAATATCATGTAAAAACATATTTTAGTCATGTAAGTATGCATGCATAATAGTTTAGGGAAAAAAAGTCCACTCACACACCGTCTATATCATCAAATTCCCCTTTGCACGCATTACCAAAATTTTTGGGAACCGTAAGACCCATTAAAAATCACATTTAAAGGTCATTAACCATCCCAATTATCCTCTATTTTAATCTCATAATTTTTCGAGATTTTCAAACGGACTTAAAATGAACCCTAAATCTTCTAACAACCGAAACTACCTCGAGACCATATATGATCGACTCGAAGCCTGCGTCAAAATGTTCTTAACATCTAAAGGATAAAACATGTTGGTCGTAAGTCCAAACTCCCTGCCACACGCCCCCACGGGCTGCCAAGAGTGGTTGTACATGTGATTCACACGCCTACTTTAGTGTGCTACAATGTCATCCCTTCTACCCGATTCTCCGGTATCTGGGTCGCCCGACCTGGTGGAGCTTTTGGTGCCAAACATGATGATACTCGGTCTATGTTGAGGGGATGAGCGTTTGCTACATAATGGAGCTTTTGATTGAGTCTTGGAACTAATTTGACTACCACCTATCCTAAATACTCCATGCCTCTACACTTAGCCCCATTACAACCTTCATAAAAGACCTTATGATCCTTAAGCTGAGTGACTTATTATTGGTTGAGTTAATCGCTAAAATAATGTTACATCCCATCCCATTAATTAGGATTTTAATTTTCAAAATTCCCAGTTTACCCTTACTAGTGCACCCTGAATCCGTAAGCATACCCGACCCTAACAATCTAACTCTATTTGGACTTGGAAATATTTTTTTTGAAAGCCCAAATGAAGGTCTAAAAGCCCCCAGGCACTAGCTTCACTGTTTCTAGCACAACAATTAAGGCCCAACTTTAGAAAGGACCCAAAACCATACTATTCCATCTATTGAGTGATGGCCCATTTTTCTTGGCCCAATTAGGTCTAACAACAACACTTATCCCGATTGGGAAAAATATTGGCCCTCTTAGCTTACCACAAAAAACAAGTATTATTGGGCCACTCTAAGGACCAATTAGAGAAGGCACCTTGGCTGCACTTTGAGGACACGACTGTTTGGCATCACCCTCCTTAAAAGAACGGCTCCCGAAAATCACACACAACATGACTCTGTTTGAAACACCCTACTAGAGAAACAGTGAGGGGTATGCCTCGACATACAACCACTCTGTCAGCTTCACACCACTATGTTGGCCAGCTCCCACACCATCTAATACCTCACCAAATGCTAGCATTACACACCTCTACCCTTCAGCTATAGAGAGAGATATTTGAAAACAATCTTAGAAAAGCTCCATCGAGTCTTTGGCACTGTGAGCTCACCATGAAGGAAGTAACCGAGAGACATTCTCCCCTCGTTGCGAACGACACGACTTCCCCACGCTTCTTTCATCGCTACTCTTGAAGGCTCCAAGTAACCCTAAGCATAAGAACTTAAATTACAACTTCTTTGCCTTGATGAGAACTACTAGACAGACTCATTGCATGTGACTTTCCAACAGGGGTCACATCGGAGCGTGTGGCGGCCAGAGTTGCAGAGGGTCATTGGAAGTTAGCCAACACTCATTATAGGTAAGCCCACCTTTCAAGGATTGGTTTTTCTAGCTTCACTCTACATTCTTGACTTCCATGTGCCCTTGCGTGTCGCTTTCTAGAGGAGTGGAACGGAAAACAGTCTCCGGGTGCCAGTTTCCTTCAGGTAGGACCTCAACCCATTAACCCACTACAGAATTATTTTAAGATCTGTGAGAATTTTAAGCTTGCTCCCTGTCGGTTAAGATCGAAGAGTTCGTCTCTTGAGAGCGAGCATGTGTGCATGCGAGCACGTTTGTACGCGTGTGAGATCATCCGCACGCGTGCAAGCCAGTGAAGGGGTTGTTCAGGCACGTGATAGCGCGTTTATATTTGTCTGGGCTTAAAGCCGCTGCTATGAGCTCACGACAGCGCATGGGAACTCCACAACAGCATGTGGAGCCCTTTTCGAACACACACAACCCTTAAATCCCACACGGACTTCTTAAAAAAGGCCTCCCTAAACTGTTTGTTGACCTTTTAATTACTAAGAGAACCCTCAATCAACTAAGATAATTATTAATGGCTCTTTTTATAATTGTGGTATAGGGGAGTCGCAGAGGAGCATTTGTGGACCCTGGTACGTCGGGAGATTATATTCCCTACTATTTGAGTGGACTCCCTTCTTTAAAATGATTTAATGTTGCTTATACACGTACGTTTTACGATGCTTGCATTATGATTTATGTTGAGCATGCATATCTTGTTATGTATGAATTATGGCATGTGATTGTGAAGTATGCTTTACTCTACTCATTCAGTTATGTTGACATGCTATGATATATTAAGGTGAGTATGCATAGTGTACGTATCATGTGACTTGTTGCACTGCATATGAGTAACCAGGGCATTGTTGACATTGAGATGTTTAGAACCCACTTAGGAGTCGCTAGTATCATGTACCAGTCTGTATGGCCACAGACTAGCCTCCACATGAATGATCACCCGCACCGCTCGTAATACTAGTTAAAAGTACGCCAGCTTGCTCTCCGAGCACTAGGGGACCTGAGGTGATGGTGCAAGGTACCCAGCTTTCACGTGGTTGAGGTACTGAGTAAGGATACTCAGTGTATTTCCAAGTATGTGACTCGAGGTTCTTCATGAGCGTTTATGATGTGGGTTGATATTTTGACATATTTATGGTTTATGCATGGCTCATCTGTTCATGTTATTTTATTAGCATTAAATGTTTGGTACTTTATATCTCGTACTACGTGCAAGTACATTATAACTGTTTTGGTTTTATATTAAAAATGAGGGGTGAAATCTGTTTTAATTAAACTGCGATTTACACTGAAATTTGTAGTTGGGTCCACTCACCTTTGGTTTTCTTACACCCCTCAAGATTTAGCAAGCTTGAGACCATCTTCAAAGAGGACAACGCGAGTTGCAGTTCTGACATATCCTTCTCATGTATGGGATAGCGCTCTCGTGATATCTTTATTTACTCATTTAATTTCCTTTCCAGATCATTATGCACTGCATTTTTACTTGTGAACTTGTGTTATTTTCTTGACTCTTGGACTGTAATCTGAAGCTACTTTGAACTTATTGCCTTTTTTATGCTCTATCCTTCCTAACCGTTTGATTATTTATAACTATGGCTTCGCCACGTGGGTCGCCACGCTCACGTGTCGGTTGTCATTCCCTAGTCCCGGGTTCCTCGTGGATTTCCGGGTTGGGGCGTGTTAATAAACTTATGGTTTTGGTTAATTTGTGCATGTATGTTTAATATTTCTTGAGGTGTTTTGTTGAGATTTCACGAAGTACCTTTTTTTCTAGATATGTGAGCGGTTTGATTGCCCTACTAGCTTTTCTCTCACATATACTTTGAGTGCAAACACAACCATTTATATATTGAGTGAAAAACTGATGAGTGCATATCTTTGTGAGTTGATGCATACTTGTTTTAAACATGATGAGATCCACACACACCATAGTTTACTCATTGTCTTACTTTTTGAAGCACTTGACACTTCTTATTAATTCTTGAATTCTATAATCTAAAATGCTTTTTAAGTGTAAATCATTGATGTCATAATCATAATGATGAAATTTTGAGACAAATGGTTAAAGGGCTTAGTTGTTGTTGGGGGGTGATTGTTGTCAATTCTTAGTTTGTCTTATTATTTTCTAGGGACTAGCAAAGTCTGTGTGAGAGAATTTGATAAGAACCTAAATGTTCATCTTTTATATGAATTCTCTTTATGTTTAGCTTTGTTAGAACCTTAATTATGTAAATTATAACTCATTTTATGTTGTGCATGTACTAATTACAAGAATTGATGAATTGCAGCTAAAATCTAAGTGGAAAATGAAGAGCTAGGTTTGGAGCTCCTACCGAGACTTAGAGCTAGTCCTGGTGCCCATCTGGAGCCCTTACCAAGTTCCTAGGAGCTGCATACTTGTTTTAAACACGATGAGATCCACACACACCATAGTTTACTCATTGTCTTACTTTTTGAAGCACTTGACACTTCTTATTAATTCTTGAATTCGATAAGCTAAAATGCTTTCTAAGTGTAAATCATTGATGCCATAATCATAATGATGAAATTTTGAGACAAATGGTTAAAGGGCTTAGTTGTTGTTAAAAAAGGGAAGGGGGTGGGGGGAGGGGGGGTGATTGTTGTCAATTCTTAGTTTGTCTTATTATTTTCTAGGGACTAGCAAAGTCTGTGTGAAAGAATTTGATAAGCACCTAAATGTTCATCTTTTTATATGAATTCTCTTTATGTTTAGATTTGTTAGAACCTTAATTATGTAAATTATAACTCATTTTATGTTGTGCATGTACTAATTACAAGAATTGATGAATTGCAGCTAAAATCTAAGTGGAAAATGAAAAGCTAGGTTTGGAGCTCCTACCGAGACTTAGAGCCAGTCCTGGTGCCTATCTGGAGCCCTTACCAAGATCCTAGGAGCACCCTGAAGCATGTCATAGAGCTACCGATGAGCAAACCCTGGAGCAAGTCCAGTGTTGAGAGCCAGCTCTGGAACTCTCTCGAGGAGCCCTACCGAGAGCTTACAAAGTCCTAGGAACTATCTTGAGAGCGACCCAGGGCCAACACTTTCGCCAACTCTGCTAGGCCCATCTTATAAGTCTAGTACGCTGCCTGCAACCCGCACCTTCTCTCTTGTCGACTTTAGATTTCCACGTGAAGGAAGGTTTTCACGCGAATGAAGGATTTTCTGTCGTGCAAGCTAAGGAGTCCTATGCAGGAATCAAGGAGGAAATTCCTTATGAAGTAAGGAAAAGGCTACTTTCGGCCATCTTTTTGAATTTTAATGTATTTAGGATTTCCTAAGTTTTTTTGGGAGATACTACCACTATACATAGTGAAGCTTTTCTCATTTGAATGGTTACCCATTACTTTTCAAGTTAATTGTTCTCCATAGAATAAAACCTAGTCATCCCTCCAAGTTCAGAAAAGAGAGTTTAGCTGGATTCCCTAACTTTCCTCCATCTTCATTAGGTTCCTTCTGCGATTAAGAGTTCCTAGTAAAAAAACATTCCATCTTCTCTATCCATTTTGGAGTCTTAAGCGACTCTTGGATTCCAAGAAGGGTAACTATTTCTTTTCACCTAAACTCTTGAATTTAATCTTGGTTGTTTTTATAATTCAATACAAGTGATGGTTTTCTTCTTCTAATGTTTGTAAACGTTAAATTCAATCTTCATGTGTTTTACTTTCTGAATTTTCGTTACTTCATATTTTTCTGTGCTTTGTACTTCAATTTAACGTTAAGTGTTTATTCGTGATATGATGCATTTAGAATAGGATTGAGGAGACTCAATGTTGATAGTGATTCGGCACATTGAGTCAACAATTAAAGGTGAATCATGTTGTAAGTGTTGATCACGACATGAAAAACTTATGAAGGTAACCGAGGTAACGAAGGTAAGATTTCGAGATTGGTTTGATATGTGCGAGTGTTTGGTGCGTGGATAAGGTAAGTGAACGATGGTGTCGCTCGTACAAAGGTTAGTTAGAAGTAGAATAAATAATGTGATTGGTAATTCGAATTTGCTTGTGTAATAGTGTCAGTTTTGTCTATGAAACTAATCTATGGTTTGTAAGTTCTAGTTTTCATAAGCATTCACATTTCAATTCATAGTTTTAAATACGTAGTTTTGGCTACAACACTTTTAAAAACCCTCAAATTTTATTCTTTTTACTAACCATTTTTAAATGTCCCTCAATTTCTCGATCTAGAACGATCCCTACTTATTGCAAACTACAATCTTCAAAAAAGGATTTTAAGTTGACAGTGCGTAAGTTTAGTGTTTATTTGAATGCCTAGGTTATGAAAATCAGTGTGTGTAGTCTTCTTACTTCTAAGTTGGTACATTTTATGCATCAACAGTTTGTCACAATTGATGAGAACCGTAACAAAAGGTTATGTCGGTTCCCTCTCTTTCTCACACCTGCAGAAACCAAAAAATCTAAGAACTGAGCACCTTACTACATAATAGCTCTAGTCATCTGAAAATATTTTCTTCTCTTTTCCAAAGTCTCCAAAACAACCATAACTTATTGGACTGGTTGGCCCATGTTCATTGGCAGAGCAGCACAACTATCCACAACTATCTGAAAAAGCTCAGCACATATATCAGTGAAAACACTCACAACCCCCATATGTTGATGAAGGGATATATGTGGTGAACTTATTTCCAGTCCTCATCCTTCCACCTCACTAGGAGCCATCTGAGTGGACCTTTGTTAAATCCAAAACAAAGAAAAAAACACCAAAGTACATACTTATATTTAGTCCCCATTTTCAGACCCATTCAAGTATATATTATACTATATATATATATATATTCTACTTAGCAACACCACATGATGCATCAACACACAATCATCATCATATGCACACCACAGACTGGCGAGTCCATGTCTGCCAAACACACAAACATCGACCTACACAACACCTCTTCATCTACAGCCTCGACCTGCAAACATGGAACACGTAGAAAGGCCTTTGACCTAGCATATTCAACACACGAGAGCCTTCAACTTTGCTTCGATCTGCAAACCGTGGAACACGTACAGATGCCTCAATGTCAATGACTATTCCCTTTGACTTAAGAGAGTTCAACGTTTTCCATGATCGTCATCGATCGAAACATAGACAAGCAATGAGGTCTACATCTCAGGGGCGACCGCTCCATCTCTTCTCATCTTCGCACCACCGATTAGACCCAACCAGTCAACCACGTACACTAGAGTCCCAACCCACCATGCCGACCAACCTCATAGATAGACACCATATATGTGCCTCCAACTCAACCTGTGATCCACACCGAGTGACATGCGATCCATAAAATCTTAACTCTCAATCAAACCTATCGGTATATATTCAACCCACTGGTCACCAGTACCACACCAGGCAACCCTCACAGTTGTACTGACCATTATAAGAAAACATAGAAGCATGATCGATATGCATCTCTAATTTTCTCCTTCAAGCAGGTCCACCACGTTGATTAGCCAAAGCTTCATTTGGTGACTATCAGCAACTCCTCCCTCGAGCCCTTTTCATGAACACACTGATCGATATGTGTGTTCTTCAAGCCCCAAGATTCTCCAAGGGTCATCACCACTCAGCATCTATTTACCAGGTCGAACGGCCTAACGCATTTGGCAGACCAAAAGTTTCCTTAACCATGCCATACCTCATTGAAGAACCCCATTATCGAGCAGCTTATATTTATGCCGACTTGTCCAAAATCGCACACTCACTAACCAACCGCCTTCACTCTTGCTTGGCAGACTCCCACGCTCCACTAAGAGCACCAACCATATCTCCTCACACAAAGACAAAAACTCTTTCTACCAAAAATGCTTCCAAATTGCTAATGCTCACCTTTCTATTTAACATGTTTTCAATATAATGAGAGGAAGTAATTGGGTCAAGCTAAGGGACCACCAACTGCAACATGTATTAAAGCCAACCCAAACAAAGGGCCCTATAATTAGCAACCTTATCAATCGACATGCTTACAAGTTGATTGGCCTTATACGGTCCACTTAGTGCTACTAACGACTAACTAGAGCGAACGAGGGTCGACGACTCAAAAAACTCTTGTAGGCTTGCATAATTATGCCAAATTTAAAACTAAGGCATCTCGACCCAAGCTCATTATTTCATTTATCTAATATGAAGAAGATCATAAAATGGAGCTATAGAAATTCCTCCCTCCACCACTATTTTGACCAGCCCAACTCTATTATATGAACATTTCATTTAAATTGGTTTACTTGGGAGTCTTTCAAATTGACATCAGACCCCCATTAGAAAAATTGCCTCTCAATACAATTAAAATAATGTATATTATGCTCTGAGACTCTAGCTTGTCGATCAGTTTGTGGACATCACATCAAATAGAAACCTTCACTATAAGGGACATTAACTTGGCCGATCCGTCACTTGATGCAATCTTGACCTGCCACTTAATGCAATCTTCCACTTGACCTACCATTTGATGCAGTCTTTCACCCGACCTGCCACTTGATGCGATCTTCCTCATGACCTGCCATTTGATGTGGTCTTCCTCTTGACCTACCACTTGATGTAGTCTTTCACTCGACCTATCACTTAATTCGGTCTTTCACTCGACCTACCACTTGATTCGGTCTTTCTCTTGACCTACCACTTGATGTGGTCTTACTTCTGACCTACAACTTGATGTGGTCTTCTTCCCAACCTATCGCTTGATGTGGTTTTCATCTCGACCTACCACTTGATGTGGTCTTCGTCTCGACCTACTACTTGATGCGGTCTTTCTCTCGACATACCACTTGATGTTGGCCTTCCTCCCACCAACCACTTGATACGGTCTTCCTCTCGACCTACCACTTGATGCAGTCTTCCTCTCGGCCTACCCACTTGATGTTATCTTCCTCCCAATCTACCAATTGATGAGGTCTTCCTCTCGACCTATCAACAGACACTTGGTTAGTGAAAGACATCGAGTCGGTCGACTTACCACTTGATACGATCTTCCTATTGCCCCACTTACATGCCCTATGGAAAAAAACTGGCTCACATAGAAGAATACCTCATAACAAGTCTCCACACACTTCAAAACACAAACCTATTATGAAAATCATAAACATCATAAGCATCATGCATGATTTCTTAACTAGTGAATTTTTGCACGGCTCAAAGGAAGGACAATCATCTAGCTCTTGCTAGAAGAAGTTCCACCTCAATGCAACAAAGTTATTTGTCTTCCCCCGCAATCTAAACCCTCTCTCCTCAGCTTTACCCTACAACAATGGACGAGAAAAAGCTGTGGCTAGTAATCCTTTCTGAGAAACAATGTTAATTCCTCTGATGACCCTAGAGGATTCTGATTTGCTTTCTTCTCCTAGAGATGCATCTTAAAAGTATTTGAAAGATCATATTCGTCCCTATTACAAGCCAAGATATTGGTATGAATAACTTTTGATAGAAACTGATTCAGTCGATTTTGTTCATAGTTATAGAAGCGAAATGAATAACATGATTGCTTTCTAAAAAATAACGATTATGAAAGTAATCACTTTTGAAGAACAGGAGAAAACCCCTAACGTTTGCATTATTTCCTTAGCTCTGATATGAACCCCAGGGCTTACAATTTCTGGGATTATCAAAAGGCCTGGGATCAAATTCTTTATTTTCAAAATGTCATATATTCTCATACTTGGTTTATTAATTTCAAAATCCTACCTATGAAAGAGATTCCAAACTGGTTTCGAACTTGGATCCTTGTATGGTCCCAATGTTGATTTTATGCCTCGTGTATTTCTTATTCATTTTTTTGAAAAATTTAAAAAGCTAAATATTGACTATCCTAAAATGAGGAAATTGTTTTTGTGGTTGATTATGATTTATGAACTACCTTGGATTTTAAAATGGGATTATATTTTCTCTGATGATGAAGATGAGCTTTGGACTTTTGTTCCACAATTAGAAAGAAAAATTTTAATTCACCGCTATGAAATCTTTCCTCCTATCAAACAAAACTAATAAAGCATGATATGTCAACATGAAATGAATGATTAAAGTTAGCATGAAATGCGTCCGTAATTAAAGTTGAGAAAAGATTTGATGCGCTGTCGGCCACAATAGTCTTATCTTTTTCCTGTAGCTATTTTGTTTTTCTCCGCTATAGTATCACCCATGATATGATGAGTCAAAAGTGAAGATGTCACTAATTATTGTAGGCTAATTTTGATCGGTCCTCTCATTGTTTGACACCTAACTATTTTCTTTTCTTTAGTTTGTTATTTAAGGAGCCTTCGAGCTCAGTTGTAGCAACTTCAGTTGTGCACTTAGAAAATTAGACTTGTAAAAATTTGTGAGCTTGAGTGTGCTGCTTGCTGTTTGTTTTTCCTCTGTACACAAGTTTGAAGATTGCAATAAATGAGTTTATTTCATATGATCCTTATCTCGTTTCTAAGCTTTGTTTTCACTAATCCTTTATTGTTCATCTGTTTATTTTAATTTTTTAATGCTTATATTACTCTCTTTATATTTGTATTCTCTGCCTATTTATAAATTAAAACTTGATTAAACACCATTTTGGTTGTTATTAATCTTCCACTATATTTGTTATTAGAGCCAGGTTATATATATATATATATATATATGAAACCTCATTAATGTCCAAATTATTAAATACCATTCTGATTAGAAGTAATATGAAACCTCATAAATGTCCAAATTAAAAGCATTTTAATTAATAATTTCTTTTTTCAATTAAAAACTTCTTAATTTGTTATAATTAAATTTTATTTTCAGATGTGAAAACAAAATACTATATTTTTTTTTAATTTGTTTCTTAATCGGATGTTACACCTACATCACTCTTCCTTTGATTCAATATACAAGCCACCATTGTTCTTATCGATCCCATTCCTCATCGTTTTGAATTCAGGCTAACCTTGTTCGCCTTCTCCTTAATCATGCTCCTATTCTTTCACTTCCTATCTGTTCTGCAAGCTCAAGGCTTCGATTCAGCTTAAAGAGTTAACGATTCTCCAACTTACATATGGCCTTTGCCCTCCAAGTTCACATTTGGGAACAAGACCGTCACCGTTGACTCACAGCTCTCGCTTGCTATGGGAGGGAATTGAGGCAGCTCTGGCATTCTCAAACTAGGTTTTGATCCTTAAAAACTTCTTAATTTTTTTTATAATTAATAGTTTCTTTTTTTATAGAATTTTATTTTCAAATCCGAAAAATAAATTTTAATTAGAAAAATTTAAGAAGTTTTTAATTGAAAAAAGAAACTATTAATTCAAATGCTTTTAATTTGAACATTAATGAGGATTCATATCATTTTTTATCAGAGTCATTGATTAACCCTAAATTTAAACGCCAAAAAAAAAATGTAAACTTAGACGTAAATATAAGTGTTCCTTAATTCTAACATATATATATATATATATAAATGACTAAACGACTTATAATCTAGTCAATTTTTTTATAGAAATGATCTTGACTTAATGATCTATAGAAGAAACAATTCCCATTTAAATAGACATGTTCATTTTAATATCAATCAATTTGAAGATATTTAAATGTAACATACTAATTAGTACTAATCATTATATAATACAAAATCATTTTAAAAAAATCGTACACACATATATATAATAAAATAGTACGCGCGCACACCCCACACACACGTGTGTATATATATATATATATATTATTTTTAAAAAAATCGTTTTACGTACACTAAATAAACATTTATTAAAAAATGTATTTTTTTTAAATCAAAAGTACTATATACATTATATAATTCACGTACTTTTGAATAATACACAATTTAGTATATTATTAAAAAATATTTTATTTTTTAAATAAATTAAGATTAAATCATTATATAATAGCTGATTTTTTTCTCCAAATCAATTAAAAATTATATTGACTATACATGCATATACTTTTGAAGTAGTATACTGTTAAAATTAATGCATCTTATTAGAGTTGTATATTTTAGATGGCAACAATATTTGTATCCTTTGAAATTAATTGCCCACTTACAAATAGTCAATGTAATAGGCAGATTTATCATCCATAAATAAATGAACAATCCATTTAACAAAAACTCTCTGCCGCATTTATGTATGAGCACTATAATTATAATTCTGTCCAACATATGTCAGTCTCGTATTTTACTAACCAAAGAAAGTAGTCAAATGTGGCAATGGTGTTCATTTTTCAAAAACTAACGAAGGAATGAATGATTATGTAATTATATATATTATTCATGCAATTAGGATATGGGTATGGTGTGATTCGATATGAATATTAGTAATATTTAAATTTAAATCGTTAAAATTTTAACGGTTCGGTACGGTTTGAATTTTCTAAAATTAGAAATGAAATTGTTTCGATCCAAACCGTTACGTATGATTTGGTTTGAATTGATAACGGTTTGAAACTATTTAGGCATAAAAAATGGCTTCTTACCCATAATGCAGTCTCGACTACCATCTTTGTCTCAAAATGCACCATAAACCTGTTTTTGCATCAAAATGCACCTCGAACTCTCATTGTCATTCCAATATGGTCCTTTTTCGTCTGAGGTGTTGAAATGAGGGTTATATTGGTCATTTTGTACCACTAAGCATCTAAAGATTAAATTTTAAACTGATGTGGAGGCAACATCAGCCTCTACATCAACTAAGCATTTTAAACCCTCCCACCCCGTGAAGGAAGAAGCTTGAGTACCGTCAAAAAAGAAAAAACTAGACGGTCCCTTGTTAATGCAGCAACAAGAGCAGCCAGAAGCTCGCCATTGAAGCAGCGACGAGAGCAGCCAGGAGGGAGAAGGTCGTCGCAAGATGGCCAACGAGGTTCATCGACGAGCAGAGAGAAGCCGAAGCTCCCCGGCCGTGAGGCTAGGTTCTCTACTGCTCGTTACTCACGCAGGAGTTATCTCATTGTGAATTTGAGTTCTTATTAGATAATGGTTGGTTATTCTAGAATGGGATGACAACAAAAATGTCTCCGTTAATTCGGCCTCTTACAATTGCAAATGTCACTTTTTTAAGTTTAGCTTAAGCTAATGAATTTGATAATATATGACTTTTGAGTCGCCATAATTACAGAATTCTCGGAGTCACTACGTGAGATGGGTGCTTGTCTACTGGAGAAAACTGCATTGCATGATAATGAAGAGAGTGGTAAGTGAGTCAAAGTGTATGACCCTTTTGTTTCTGTAGAAATGAGGTGAGTGAACCTTCAAGATAGATAGGTGAAGATTATCAGAAGAAAAAGAAATTTCTGGATCTTAAGATTATATTTCATGCATGAACTCGAATATGAATTTTTATTTTAATGGATATTCAGGATTTTAAATTACGTAAGCCTTGTACTTTAATTGGAATCTAGGTAAAGTTTTTCTGATGTTGGGGAAGGTGCAATTTGAACTTCAAAAACTTGTTGATAGCTATGTGAGTTTTTACTGTTCTGTACAGCGCATGCCCTCTTTTAAGTCTTGTATTTTAATTTCATTACCTCCACCTTATCCTTATGGTTTTTTTTTGGTAAAAAAAACTGAGTGAATGTTTTCCTTCTTGACTTTTGCACTCTCATATATTTTCAACAATTACAAACCCATCAGATTCTCTTCTCAATGAACTTTGCACGGTGGAGGTCTGTTCTTCTAGATTCTTAGTTTTATTATTAGTAGATGTTTGTTCAATTACATGTTTCTTTGCTAGAGGTTTCTGCTGTGATTTATTATTAGCTAATCTAGCTGTATTACATACCTGAAAGAATTTTATCATTTACACCCTCGCCAAATTATTTTCCTTACCCATCTTACTTGCTCATAAGCCACCATTTACCAGAGGGTTCTTCTAGATTCTTTACTGATGTATCTACATTGTTGGCAAGGCATGCTTAAAAAAAAAAAAAAGACAGTAAGCATATATGCCATGTGCTAGGTGCAGGTTTGGCAATAGGTTTATGAAATTCTACCTGAATGATATAGTAAATATGTGCGCTTTGAATGCAATCTTCGTCCGACCTACCGTTTTTGTTGATTTGTAAACTGCCACATGGACAAATTGACAACTGGACAAAT